>LR990067.1:10647309-11310227 GCA_905147135.1 Blastobasis lacticolella
TGACACAAGTTATGTTCTAAACTCTCACTAACTTTATTGTCCAGCGTAAGTTCACGTATTTGTGTCATTATAAAACCGTTTTAGTGAAGATTAGCATTATAGAAGTTCGAAACTATCATATTCTGTTCAAATACATAATAATGTCGTAGAAAGCTAATTTAAAAGCTTGAAAAATATGTTATTAAAAGATTAAAATACTCTACTTAAGTCTGATTCCGAATGTAGTGTGAAAACTAGAAAAAAATGGTCTAGTTGTCATATACTTGAGCATTGAATTAATATTTCAGTAAAAATCATGGTTGCATTACATACAGCTGTGGTTTACAGTCCAGTGAACATAATTGGCTGCTCAATTGTCTCTGTAAAAAAGTTTTCTGTTTAGTTACTTATGTTTTGAGCATTTTTGAATGATATAGTTGTAATATTTTTGTCACATCACTTCCTTGAAGTGATTTCTGTAACCCTACTTTTAGGGAAGTATAACAGATTATAATATTTTAAATTACATCATTGTAATGTTGTAAAAGAGCATCTCATATAAACTTGTTTGTTCTAATTTATATTGGTCTGTATTATCTTATTATGTAAAAAGTTATTCTCTCAGTCCAATTAGTAACAAAGTAATATTCAATTTAAAAATAACAGTCTTGTTAAACACACTGATACTTTTGTTCATTGAGTCATTCTATAGTTTTATTCCGTCTTTGTGCTAATATTGTCTTATAGGAATCCTATTGGTTGTTAAGGTTCTCAGTAAAATTAGTCATAGGTTCACAAATGCTATTTTGAAATTGGAATGAGTGAAACAAAGACATACATGACATATAAAGCTCACTTCTTTGTTTCACAGGAGCAGTAGATGTAAACAAAGAATTGGAGAAATTATAATTTTGCTGTACTTTTATGGGCTTTCTTTTGTGAACTGATGAGATATTCATCTGTGATGTGTGAATAAATTTCATTTAAGACGGAGATGGTGTTAATATTTAGATTGGAGTTGCAGATCTAAAAACAATCTAACAATCTAACAAAGAAAGGATAGTTGAAAAACAAATTATATCCGAATACATATCTAAAATAATGTTTTTGTATAGGTAAAAAAGAACTACCCTATATAAATAAGGTTTAATCACTTAGATCTCAGGATTTAGAGAAACAACTACAATTTATTTTCTACAAATATGTAGCTATCTATAACTTAACCAAAACTGTCTGCAAATAGAATTTTATTTTATTTGGAGATACAGAATTAACGCTTTTTCGCACTTACGCATCGCTTCCAAAATGTGTAATACAACAATGACCCTTATTCTATGAGCGACGCGTTCGAGTTTGGTCTGTCAGTGCAAAACAAACAAAAGTTGTGAACGGTCATTTTATCTACCAAGAGTTCCTATTTGGCACTGAGTGATCTTCGCTGTGGAAATTTGACTGTTACAGGCTGTATTTGAAAGGCGTAACTTGACAGTCCTTCCACAGTAAAAAGTTTATTGACTTCATAATCTAACCTCAGTGTCACCATGTACCATGTACCATGAACATTACTTGAACACTAACTTAAGCTCTTACGGTGTAACAACGTGATGAAACCGGTGCTTCCAATCTGGTCAGGTTCGTCTGTTAACAGAGTCACGAAGGTCAGATGGCAGGCGCTTCACTGTAATTCTCTTATCTGCCAAATCCTACATCATGGCCAAGGTGGACACCGGCGGGATATTAACGCCAAGGTGACCGACGCCTGCTGTCATTCTCTGATCTGCCAAGTCCTGGATAATCGTCACGGTGACCTACGTATGTCCGCTGTCAAATCTCGCTAACTGCTGTCGCTATAAGTGTCTACGTATCGACAATGAATTTATCACAGTACCACTAATTGAATTTCAATGCATGCAGCGACTACGCCGACGGCATGTTTATGACTCACACGTTCGCTAGCGCACCTAGTTTAGACACCGACTGACATGCCTAACATTGTATTATTGGATGGTAATGACAGAACAGTTTAGGAATCTTAAAGTTTCCACTCCGCAACGGTTTGGTTTCGCTGGAATGTTGTGTTAAGAAAGAGTTACCCATTATATTTTGCCAGAACAAGGGTTTTAGAGTACCTCTAGAGTACCATGATCCAATCTGGTTTGGTTCCCCTGGTAACAGGGTTACGGAGGTCAGATGACAGTCGCTCGACTGTAATAATCTGATCAGCCAAATCCTGGATCATGGTTAAGGCGGACCCCGTGCCTTCCCGCATCGGCTCTTCTTATGTTGCAGATGTCCTGGACGAAGAGAGCCGCTTTTTATCAGGTGGACCGATCGTCCGTCTGCCTCGCTTGGCAATAAAACTATAAAAAGGCTAGTTGAGTATACTTTTTCCCGAAATGGAATGTGGTTTCCATAGGAACGTACGAAAGCGCGGTGTCCGCCTTGACCACGATTCTGAACTTGGCAGATCAGGTAATCACAGTGGAGCCTCTGCCATCTTACCTCCGTGATCCTGCTACCAGATCCGATTAGCTTGAATCATGGTTACACATTCAGTCGCCTGATTGTGCAGGTTTCATCACGATGTTTTCCCTCACCGTGAGAGCATCGGTTAGGATTCAACTAATGTGCATAACTCAGAAAATGGTCATTGGTACATGGCCGCCGCGGGATTCAAACCCGATACCTCTCTAAGATAGTTACCCATACCATCACTGACGTGGTCCACCGAAGAAATCGAATCGCGTTATATCAGATGCGCAAGCGCAGTCAGTGAGAGCAACAATTATATCTAATTGGCACTGATTAACGAACAGACGCGCCATCTCTGATGCACAGACGGACTTTTACTTTCATTTTTTATTATATTATGTTACAAGTGGACCCGGCGCGAGTACGTTCGCGTGGCCTCTTTCCCCTACCTCCCCTACCACCCTACACCTACCCCGCATCTACCTTACACCTATCCTATATCTTCTCTACACCTACTTCACCCCTACCTACCCTTTTTCCTTGTAACAAACCTTCCTCTTAAATCACTCTATCTTTTGTTGAAAACTGCATTAAAATCCATTGCGCAGTTTAAAATACCTTTTGTTTTTTTTTTTTTAACGCGGGGAATGCATTACGCACGATACCTTCCGTAGGGGGGACGGAAGGCCTGTGTGGGACTTCCGACAGTATCCGGTGTACCCACTAAACCCCGCGGCGCTCCTGCTTTGCGTCAAGGAGGTGTCATGAGAGTAGCCGAAGCCTTGTCACCCACGACACCTCCAGCGACCGCCCGCCTTACACGGCGGGCCCGCCATGCCCCCCTTGCGAGGGGCGGCTGGGAATAATCGGATGCGCCGAACTATTCCCACTCGACGGAGGTGGAGGCCTGTGCAATGCTGGCTGCCAGTTTAAAAGACCTAATCGTACCCAAACCTATAGAATACATAGGGACAGACGGCAGGAAGCGACCTTGATTTATACTATGTACGGATATCCCTACTCTAATTTTGGCTAGTTTGTCCTACTAAATTTATAAATGCGAAAGTTTCGAAGGATGTATGTTTGGATGTTTGTTAGTTCTTCACGCAAAAACTACTGTACAGAATTTGATGAAATTTGGCAGCAATATACCTTATAGCCCAGAATAGCACATAGGCATAATGTATCACGAAATTCAATGTTGTTCCCGCGGTAACGGGTCTGAATCGCTTCGCAGTTTCCGAAATTTCTTTTTTTCCTCCGAAATTACTGCCAAATTTCCTCAAAATTTGTTCTGGAGTTTTAGCGTGAAGAAGTAACTAACATCCTTACAAATTTTCGCATCTTTAATATTAGTAGGATAGCTATCTTCTGTCTCTATTCTTTGTCCATCCCGCCCAGGGTCAAGATTATCACAATAAAAGACTGTGGGTTGAGCACGTATTAATTTCCTTTGTCCAGAACTTCAGACATACACCCACACATCCATACCACACATTATGTAGGTATACAGCTATATGGCAATTAATTTATACGGACGCAACTGCGCGTCCTTGCTTCAGTTAGTTTTATTGTTTCCGAGAATGGTTACAGTCCAGTGTTTGCAATATTGAAATGTTGTGGAGTTAAACTTTAGTTAAAAACTATGGGGAAGGGATCGTTATGAAGCTAATTTGTTTGTGCTACGCAGAGACATACGCGCAGACAGCCCATTTGATCACACGGAACGGTACCGCCTATCTCCAATCGCATGATACAACCACTCTGGAATGACGTCACAACATGCATTTCGGATATTCTGTGACGTCATCCCAGAGGGCGGAATTATGCGATTGGAGATCGGCGGTGCCGCTGCTGGTCTTCGGCATCCTCGCGTCGTAAGCCGTTGGCTCTCGCATCCGACTCAGCGATGTCAATCCATCTTTTCTTGGGTCACCCACGGGGCCTCCTCTTACCTGATACCGGCAGGTTCAGGCACCTATTTCCCACGTATCCCTGGGGCTTACGCAACACGTGCCTAAACCAGCGCAGGCGAGCCTCCTCGATCTTATTTGCGATATCCCTCACGCCAAGGCTGCCTCGGATGTATCTACTTATTTAATTTCCTTTATTGCGTATCATAATTTTCAAAAAGATTCCACGCGTCGAGGATATCAAGCGGCGGGAAATTCACTTCACTACTTTTACATTTATCTATTTATCTGTTTCAAACAACAAACAACATTCACGAACACAAATTACAACAATTAGAATCAAATATTCTGTTTAGCGGGAGAATACATCCAAGCATACACGATCACAAATATAAACAGGAAAATTTGAAATTAAAATTTTATAGACTGGCGTGATAAAAGTGTATCCTTATACGACTGTTTTCGAATATGCAATGAGGAGTTTTCCAGTAGGTATTGTCAGTTGGTTTAAAAAAGCATCAATAGATGGCGCTCGTACGATTTTGGAAATCTTTTTTATCTGTGGCAGTGTTTTCATGAAGCCAACTAATACTAAACTTAAAAATAAAACGTTTATTAATATAAACATAACTGATAAAGGTTGAACGAAATGTACAAAGAAATATTTATATAAGTTGGCACTATGTTCCATTTTTATTACAACCTCTAAAATGGTTGAAAACTGTTGACAAATACAATATTATCCAATACAACGTACCCAATGTTTATATCCTCTTTGCTAAGAACCTATTTCAAGCGATTATGAATTACCAAAATTGTCTTGGCGCCATCTAGTTAAAGGTTAGGAATGCTTTAGATACCTATTGGAAAACTGCTCATTGGAACATTACGCTATCAGTGTAGGTAAATAATATAATGAAATAGCTGTACTCGCGTTACGTACTCGCCGCTGCTATAATAACGTAATCATCACAAGTAAATATCTTTGCCATACCTCAAGGGCGTTCCCCGCCTCCGCTGTGCGCAGACGCAGCCTTATACGGCAGCAGCCGTGGGCGTACGGCCGCTCTCTGTCACTTTGTTGGTCCAAACAAAACCATAACAACTTTACTGAGTATCGTAGCCAAACAATATTGTTTTAAATACCGTTTTGTTGCAGTTAGTTAATTTTTTTTTACTTATCGTACCTACGTACGTTGCTTTATACGTCTATATTATAATTAATAACTTTTTTATTATTGTCTTTATTATATTTTTATGTTATTTTCGTACTAGTGGACCCGGCGCGACTTCGTTTGCGTACACCTACGTTTACCCCTGCCTATCCTTTTTTTCTTGCTTATAAACGTTGCTCTTGAATCACTCTATCCATTGTTGAAAACCGCATTAACCGCAGCACATAATATGCATAGATACGTAGGGACAGACGGCGGGAAGCGACATAAAAAAAAAGTTTATTAAGTCTTGTGAAATACATTTCAATTTTAGATGTAAAAAAACACGTAAAAGGTAAAACAAAAAAACATATTTTTTGCCTGAGCTAGGATAACATGATACCCTGTGTTTCAGGAGAGAAATTACAGATCTTAAATTAACAAAGAATGGTTTTCTATACATTATAGAGGATAGAGGTATAGATTGTTGACAGTGCAGTGGTGGGAGATTACGGGGCCCACTGAAAACCAGCGTTGTGGTTCGCGGCAAGCGGCCACAGCATTATGCTGAGGAGGGTCCACTTACGCTGGATGCCCGCGAACAATGCCCCTGGGAACCTAATCATTGTCTGTGTTCTTTACTTTACTTTATTTTAGTTATTTTAAAATTACTGTGTCGTGGCGTCCACGTAAAATTTTTTTTTTATGTTATACGGCAGACAAACAGGCAAGCGGGCCACCTGATGGAAAGTGGTCACCGCCGCCTATGGACATCAGCAACACCAGGGGAGTCACTGATGCGTTGCCCGCCTCTGAAGAGACCTCTAATATACCTCTTGAACGATCCCATGTCATAGTCCAAAGGAAACACTGTGGCTGGGAGCTCATTCCACATCCGAATCGTACGCGCGAGAAACGTTCTTTCGAACCTTCGCGTTTCTTTGCCTTTCTTTCTGTCCTACATACATATATGTACAAACTCACGTCTATGTCTTATTGGGGTAGGCAGAGACTGTCGATTGCCACAAGCAATACTGACACACCTCTTTTGTGGAGGAGGGGCCGTGGAGGGGCCTACCATTTGCCAATTTTGTCCCGGGAGCAACGTGTAGTTTTAAGAAGTAGGCAACGCATTGGTTGTGATGCTATGTCCATGGGCGGCGGTGACCACTTCCCATCAGGGGGCCCGCTTGCGTCTGTTTGTCTTTTGAAACAACAGCCACTTGATTAAATAGTACCTTTTGTAAAACTGGAAGCTGTAAATTTATATAGATCAGATACCTAATTCAGTACGGTCAGGTAGTAGAACTATCAGGTGGATAGACTTAGTGTCAATATAGGTTTTAAGACTATCGTGGTTATTAACTGGATAAATTGTCACTTAATTGACAAGGGGCCATCCATAAATTACGTCACACGAATTTTAGGACTTTTGAGCCCCTCCCCCCGTCCTTGTCACAGGTTGTCACAATTTTATAATCCCCCCCTCCTGATGTGACGTCACACATTTCTTAAATTTATCCATGTATTTTAGAATAATTGAAAGAAAACAGCTATCGTCATTTTTCATAGTGAGATAATTTCATAGTGAGAATGCGAAATTATTAATTAATATGGATCAAGTTCGTTAAATTTTAAGATTTTTTATTCACATCTAAACGTCGCGTTTGATTATTAATTTTTAACATGTGATTTCACAAAATTTTTGACCCCCCCTGCCCCTCGTCACATTATGTCACATTTCAGTAATACCCTCCCTCCCTATTAAGGTGTGACGTAATTTATTGATGACCCCCAAACTTAAGTGACCCGATTTAAGTGACAAGCTAAATAAATGTGCAACTTACTATGGTGAGGTGACCACTAAAGTCCAATTTGGCATTTAAGTGTCCGACGCATTGGCAGCCATATTGGGTAATCTCAAGTTGTTAACAGGACGTTTGCCTCGATTCCGGTCGTTTTAGGATGTTCCACGAACTCTTGAGGTCGACCCACGCATTGTTAGATAGCCAGATTAGCTTCGGCCTATTTGGTCAAAATATAGGTTTTAAGACTTTCGTGGTTATTCACTACACTTTCACTACACATATTATCGGGTTTATTACCACGGTTAGTATTGTTTTTACCTCGATATTTCGACGCAGTTGCATGCGTCATGGTCACGAGTTAACCGTGGTAACAAACCCGATAATATGTGTAGTGAAAGTATTTGGTCAAAATTTTGTTGAGTTCTTTGGATAACAAACTTACAGTTCCTTCCAAGGAACATAGGCTATGCTTTGCCCAAATTTCAGTGGTTACCACAGGAACGGGTCCGGAACGAATTTTACGCGGGCCAAGTCACCGTTAAATAGCTTTATTTGTGGACCCGGCGCGACTTCGTTCGCGTGACGTCCTGCCCCTACTCCACACTACACCTACCCAACGCATACTACCCTTATTTTCTTGCTTACAAACCTTCCTCTTAAAGCACTCTATCTATTGTTGAAAACCGCATTAAAATCCGTTGCGTACTTAGTAAGATCTAAGCGTAGGTACATAGATACATAGGGAAAGCCGGCGGGAAGAGACTTTGTTTTATACTTATCACATATAGATTATCGACGACCTGAGTGGTTCAATGGTCAACATGCCGGTCTGCCACGCAAGAGGTCCCGGGTTCGATTCCCGGCCGGGCAGAAATTGAAATGATGAATTTTAATTTCTGTTACGGGTCTGGGTGTTCTATGTATAATAAGTATGTATTTAAGTAGTACATCAGTTATCTAGCACCCATAGTACAAGATTTGCTTAGTTTGGGGCTAAATGGCGCCATGTGAATTTGTCCACGAATATTTATTTATTTATTTATAGTCCACTCCATAGTCTCTCCCTGGTATCCCACCTGTGGGTGGTAGGTGGTGGGTATGTATGTATTGATTATGTATGTGTATGTATTATCACACTCCACCCACAGTGACATAATGCAGCCTCAAAGACGACCTTGCCTGATGACATCATACGTGGATAAGAGGAAATGAAGTAATCAGTCAACCGGCGTCTTGGGTAGGGTTGCTAAACAAATTCAAGAATAATAAAGTACATGCCCATGTAAGGTAAAAAATAATTGGTATCCGAAAAGAAAATATAGTATCCTTTAAATAAATTTGGACTATGACATGGGATCGTTCAAGACGTATTTATATTAGAGGTCTCTCCAGAGGCGGGCAACGCATTGGTGACTCCCCTGGTGTTGCTGATGCCCATAGGCGGCACCATCAGGTGGCCCGCTTGCCTGTTTGTCTGCCGTATAAAGGCGGCCACACACGCTAGGTTATGCGTGACGTTTTTAACCTTACATGCATAACCTACAGGCATGCACAGATTCCAAATATATATTTATATTTATATTTATTTATTTATAGTATTATACATACATCGTCATAACAATAAGTGATATAAAATTATCAACAGTTAATTTCAGCAATCAAAATACAATTGAAATAATTAGATTAGATGACGAATAACAATCATTGGCATGTCAAATTAAAACATTCAAGTAATTATAATATCAATGTCAAAATAATATATGTATAGATAATAAAGTCAACTTAAAAATATTAAAATAATTATGAAATAAATGTATCTAATCAATTACAATAAAATGAAAAAAAAAAAAAACAACATAATAGAACATAAAAAAAAAAGAATATGTCAAATAATATAATCGATTTCAATAGATGTCAACACAATCACAAAGCCATTACAGCGGAGGAGAATGAAGGGCATCACTCATCAATGAACTCTTTTACAGAATAGTATGCTTTTTCAATTAACATCGTTTTTAATCTTTTGAGGAAGCCGTACTCAGTTTTGCTCCCGCGTATATCTATCGGTAGTTTATTAAAGACTCGCGGACCCATTATTTCTAACGATCGAGTAGTTTTATCAAGGCGGTGAGTCGGTATGGGCAGATCGTGTTGCCTCCTAGAGGAGCTTCGTAGTGCGATCGTTTGAAACTCCTTTAGATTCTGTCTCACATGTTTGGCTACCTGGTAAATGTACAGAGAAGATAGGGTGAGTATGTTTAAATTGATAAACAATTGTCTCGCGGGCGTGAGCACATACACGCTAAGTTTTGCATGCACAAAACCTTTCAGTTGAAGATTTGGTGCGTGACGGACGTCGGGCTACGTACTATCTGCTGTGCACGGTATCACCGACAATGGACGACGACGATGCGATAGCCTTACTTGTCTTAATACTAATTATGAAGAGACACTTTACGCGCCAAAGACAGGGTTCGGATTTGTAAATATCAATGAATTCTTCCAGTATAGCGCAGCGCTTGCGACTCGGCATTTTGTTTTCGAAGAAATGGGGCGCGCAGCACGACCTTTCGGCTTCGTAAACAATACAAAACTGAGGCCTGCCTGCGCAGGCATGCTCGCGAAGCGCTACACACGATAGGTTTTGCGTGCGCGCGAGCAAAACCGAGCTGCAAAAATATCAATTTTGATATTTGTCAGATTGCATGTACAGGCGTAGATAACTGTACAGTTTTGTTATACAGACGCTAGGGTTTGCCTGTAGGTTATGCACGTAAGGTTAAAACCGTCATGCATAACCTAGCGTGTGTGGCCGCCTTAACATAAAACAAAATACGTTTGGAAAAATTTACTCGGCGCCATCTAGCCCCAAAGTAAGCAAAGCTTCTGTTATGGCTGTTAGATAACTGAAAAACTACTTATATATACTTTATTTAAATACATATGTAAGTACTTATTTATTATACCTACATATTACAGGCCTAACATTTTTTCAAAATTAATCATATTTTTATCTGCTCGACCGGGAGTCGAACCCGGCACCTCTGTATGGCAGACCGTTGATTAATAATTTTTAAGCAATTTTTTACCAATTTGTATGTCACCCTTGTCGAATGGGTTGGTGCTATTCTACCGGACACCACAAGATAAAATGGTTTAAAAATTTAAATTATGTAAGGCAGTCATACAAATTACATGACACACTTACTTAGGTACTTCTTATAGTTATAAGGAAAATGTGTATTTTTGACCAAATGGTTCATAATGTACCCGAAAGAACTGATTCCGCTGTATTGCTTAAATATAGTAGATATATTTTTCAGAAAAACATTCACTGATCAGATCAGTAATATTCTCAAAAAAGCTGGGGTTCCGTAGTGGTAAGAATAAAAGGAGATGTATGAAAAGAGTTGTGGATATATGCGAGGCTAGGGAGTTGTGTCAGGACAGAGCAAAGTGGCGGTCCATAGTCTCTGCCTACCCCACCTGTGGGACACAGGCGTGAGCTTTATGTGTGTATGTATATATTTTTCCAACAGTATATAGAACGTTGACCCAAAATATAGTAGGATACTATATTACATAGTAAATTTGGCAACTCTGGTCTCGGGTCGTATGACTCATCATAACTTCACAATCGAAAAGATTGGAAAGTTAGCTGCCTTCATGGCTGAGACTGGCAAATTTTATTTTTGATCTGTATTCACAATCATTACGATCCACTGTTGAGCTTGAGCTTCCCCCCACGTTGCATATTAATCTAGATACTTAGTATAAAACAAAGTGGCTCCCGCCGTCTGTCCCTATGTACGCTGAGATCTTTTAAACTACGCAACGGATTTTAATGCGGTTTTCAACAATAGATAGAGTGATTCAAGAGGAAGTTGTTTAAGCAAGAAAAAAAGGGTAGGCAGGGGTAAAATAGGTGTACGCGAACGAAGTCGCGCCGGGTCCACTAGTTCAATATTAAACTACATACTTGGTGATGCGTTTCAAATGGTTATTTGCTTACAAAACTAAAGCAAAATTAGTGACACACAATGTGAATTCACATCCGTTTTTTTATTTCGGTGGTTTGACGAGATATGTAATAGTGGTTTGTTTATATCCATAGGAGATTTATCTGGGACAAAGTAATATATTGCTATATTTTTATCTTATACTAATATTATAAAGAGGAGAAATTGATTGTTTGTTGGTTTCTTTGTAATGGATAAATTCAAACACTACTTAACCGATTTTAAAAATTATTTAATCTATAGAAAGCTACATTATCAGCGAGTTGGTAATATAGGCTATATTTAAAAGTATGTATTTTATATTACAAACAATTTGTAATAATATAAGCCAAGTTATCAAAATGTTGCATGTTTTGTTTGGTTTTGTAATTTTCCGGACAAGGTTTGTATGCAAGAATAAAAAGGGTAGGGTAGGTGTTCGAGTAGGGCATAGTATGGTAGGTGTAGGGTAGGGTAGGGTAGCGGTAGGACGCCACGCGAACAAATTCGCGCCGGGCGCACTAATAGCATTATACGTTGCTATATTTGACGTATAATGCTCTACCAGTTGCCACACGAAAGGGTCAATACCACCGCAGTTTCTCAAAGTACCAACCGATGGTAAACGGCCGATGGCAAATGGTAACCAAGCCGTGACGGGTTTCAAGTACCAAGGTACCGGTAAGGACCGACCGCGACTGTGTTTTTTGTCTCGGCCGTGACCAAGCATGGAAATATTGTCTCAAATGGGAAATATATTGAAATATTTATATAGAATATTGTATAGCACCAATATTTATAGAGACCGTGTGGTGTTTGACAGAGTAGAATAGCACCAAGCCTTTACACTCGTGGGTGTCGTACAAGGCGACTAATGTTTTCGAGGGATAGATCTAGAGTCACCGTAGGCAGGAAAATGGGCAGCAGCGTTTTCCATTGTTATATTTACAACACTGCGATCTCCAACTCGCCTGCCTAGCGTGGAGATTATGGCAATAGCCTCCCATTGGGAGTGAGAAGCCCTAAGTCCTGCAGTGGACTGTTATGAGCTGTGAAGTGTACTCAATTTGACAGAAATTCATTTTTCCTAGAACACTAGTTCCTATACACTTTCTTGCCAGGCTGTACAGTCTATCACTGTCCAATCACTGTCCATAATTACGTGAGCATATCTGCATGAGCATATACCTATGCATGTTACGCCGGTTACGCATCGTTCGCGCATGCGTGTCTGACCAGCCACTGTGAACAGACCAGCGACTGTGAAATTAAGGAAAATTAAGGGCGATGGAATCGGAGGGGTGCGTATGGTTGTACACTTACAAAAGATTCTAGTGATGATTATAATCTCTATTCTCTAGCCATTATTAATAAAATCCCTGTAATATGCAGTGGAAATGAGAATGTTAGGAAGTATGGAAGGGTTTATCAGTTAGATAAAATAAGGAATCTATACATATCTACCATACCATCTTAATTTATATTGTTCTACGCGTCGCTCCGCTTTTAAAAAGGCGTGATACAAAATTGGACCTTATTGTATGAAAAATACAATCCACTTTGATTTGCTTTCAAGCTTTTTGCTTCTGAATTTAGACGACTGAATTTAGCCAAAAGCAATAAGCGCATAACAGACACTCGCCGTAACGGCCGTGTGGTGTCCGGCAGAGTAGAATAGCACCAACCCCTTACACTCGTGGGTGTCGTACGAGGCGACTAATGTTTTCGAGGCAAAAGATCAAGAGTCTCCGCAGGCTGGTAAATGGGCAGCAGCGTTTTCCATTGCTATATTTATAGCACTGCGATCTCCAACCCGCCTGCCGAGCGAGAGAGATATTATGGTAATAACCTCCCCTTTACTAGGAGAGGCCCTAAGTCCTGCAGTGGACTGTTATGGGCTGTGATGTGATGATGAGGACATTCGCACTTCATCGTCATCATCATATCCGCCAGAAGACGCCCACTGCTAAGCATAGGCCTCTTCCCGAGATCTCCACAAATGCCGGTCTGTGCTTTCCGCATCTAGCTGGTAGAGCTCGTCTAATCTAAAATGCCGCGCCCCACTATCGCATTAACGCACACAAGCAAGTTTAAAATATGGACGCAATACATATACAAATGCCGTTGTAATTGGTCATTCAGTTGCCGGTGAAATTCAAACGTAGGACCACGCGTCGTTCATTGGCTCCCACACAGATGAAGTGTCATTATCAATATTTGCACTCACACATCGAAATCAACTAACTAAGTAGTGGGGCGCGTCATTTTAAACTAGACGAGCTCTACCTGCGATCTTTACCAGGTCCTCGGTCCACCTTGTGGGCCTACCCACGCTGCGTCTTCCGGTACGTGGTCGCCACTCGAGAACTTCACTGCCCCATCGGCCATCTGTTCGAGCTATGTGCCCTGCCCACTGCCACTTCAGTCTGGCAATCCTTAGAGCTATAAATCGACTCGTACTTGCCCGCCATGAAATAGAGAAATCAAACAGCAAGCACGGTAAACACCGAGCATAATACTAAGACATTAAGGTCACAGCCGTCTCATGGATCCGGATCCCGGACGCATTGAGAGCGATGAAATGAAAAGAAACATGATTAAAGATGATTCTCACGGTTTGCTATGAACCGTTATGTGCAGTTTTTTATACAACTAATGTGGCAAACAAGCCTGCCTGATGGTAAGCAGTCACCGCGGACGTTTGCAATACCGGGGGCATCACTCACGCATTGCCGAAGGAACGTCGGTGGCCGAATGGTTAAGGTATCCGTATCTCGTAAGCGAGAGGTACCGAGTTCGAATCCCGCTGCGGCCATGTAGCAATGACTCTTTTCTGAGTTATGTAGGTACATTAGATGAATTCAAAGTGATGCTCTTACGGTGAGGAAAACATCGTGATGAAACCTGCACAATCAGGCGACTGAATGTGTAACCATGGTCCAATGTGTAACTCAGAAAAGAGTCATTGGTACATGGCCGCAGTGGGATTCGAACCTCCTCTCGCTAACGAGTCGGATTCATCAACCACTCGTACACGACATTCGCCAGCATATATATGTTGCAGCCGGATGGTTAAATTAGCCGGTTAATTAAATGGCTAGCTTTTTAAGCAATTATTTAATTGAATATTTGCCAAATTCATGAACTTTCAAAGTTACGTCTAACGAACGATATTGCCCCGAGTTTACGGAGCTCCTCCATGCATTGTCACAACATTAACCTAACCCAACCGAATTAAAACGTAATGCAAACTATTATTATTGTTTGAGATTATTGTGATTAAATTAGCATTGTGACAATATTTTGAGGAGCTCCGTAAACACGGGTCAATTTTGTTCTTTAAACATTGCATTAAAAATTCTTGAAATTAGCAAATTTTCTATTAAATAATAGCATAAGAAGCTAGCCGTTTAATTAACTGGCTAATTTAACCATCCGGCTGCGACATATAGATGGTATCATAAATGATACCTCGAACTATACGCTCTGGTGGTAATGACTTGATGTCGCCGTAATACACCGATACGTTTAATGGTACCTGTGGTAACCGCACCGTTAGATGGTAGATTGGCGGTAACCAGCGTGGAATAAAAAAGAGCTGCTGTAGTTTTGATGAGATATAAACATCCTCCTTCACGTAAGTGGGAGGGGTTTGCAGTAGTGTCTACCACCTCACAGTAATAAACAATTACAATTCTACCTCTATCATTCCGGCAAATTCTTCTCACACGCCAACCTATACTGAAATATTAATCTTCTAAAGTACTATTATGTTAGGTTATGGCTTCACAAGGGAAGTCGCATCCCATCTTAGTTGTTAAATGTGAAAACATATCATTGGCGTATTAGTTATTGACTTAGTTATTAATTTATTGTCATATATGCTGTTTGTTTTCCAAATAAAATAAATAAAATATATTTCCGTAATGCTGCAATTTGTGTGAATCTGGATCTGGTGTGAAATTCAAAATTCCAGTTATGCACTTATTACCTACACCTGACTAAATTCAGTCGACTAAATTCACTAGCAAAAAGCGTGATAATGTGAAAAAAATGGGTCACGTTAGTATGGGTACATTCCCTTATCTTACTGATCTTTTTAATCGGTGCATTCGTCAGAGATATACACGTCAAATTTAATAAACATCCTTCGCTTTTAGCGATAAGGCCGCCTTTGCCCACAATGTTTGAAAAGACCTGATAAATTTTATTTTTTGTAAATTTGTGTGCAATAAAGAGTATATCTATCTATCTATCTATCCTTCTTATTGCATCTACGGTTAATAACCTAATCGACCGAAAAAGTCGAATAACCCACGACTAAGTTTACTAAAACTTATCTAAACTACTGAAGCATTATAATGAAACAAATCTAAGAAACGCGCGCGCGAGGATTTGTACGCGGCCACGAACAGCGCTGTATCAGTGGCGGAGTACTGGTCCTCGCAAATTGGACCCGCCACTAGTCGACACGCAAAGAAAAAGCTAAGAACCGTCTAGATTAAACTGGCTTACAAACAAAGAAACCGCATCCAAATCGGTCCATCCACAGACAGACACACAAAGCCACAGATACACACGTCAAAATTAGAACACCCCTCTTTTTCATCTGGGGTACAAAAATACAGTAAATGGTAAAATGCAATACCCAGACTCACTGTAGCTCCCAGACAGACGCCGATCACTATCGATTGCCGTAAACCGAGCGCCGTGAGCACAGCCGGAGCGTTGCACCCATATATTCCATTTGGTAGCTTCCATATGGCAGTCTGGGTCGGCGAACCTGGATTTTAAGCTAGGGATGAGGGTAGCGTCGGTCATTTATAGTTTTGTACCTACACTAGCAGTCTTGCGCGGTTTTCGACCGCTCGCAGTTCGGATGTCTAAACATTCAATGGTCCCACGGGATACTATTATTTTGTCCGGGATGAAAAGAGCCTATGTCACTTGGGAATAATGTAGCTTCCTATTCATTATCATCATCATCATCACAGCCCATAGCAGTCCACTGCAGGACTTAGGGCCTCTACCAGGAGAGGTTATTGCCATAATCTCCACGCTCGGCAGGCGGTATGGAGATCGCAGTGATGCCATATAAATATGAAAAACAATAAAAAATAGTAGTTTATGCAACTGTCATATAAAAGGGGGTATTAAAACATGAGTGTCTGTTTATCATACGAGGCGTAGCCGAGTATGATAATAGTTTGACACGAGTGTTTTACTACCTAATTATATGTAGTTGCATACACTACTTTATCTACACTCATATTTTTATGTTAAAATATCGTACCTATAATTTTCTCAACTTAGCTGGTAGTAAGCTGCGAGTCAGTTCTGTTGTATCTACGCGTCGAGGATATCAAGCGGCGGGAAATTCACTTCACTACTTTCACATTCATCTATTTATTTGCTTGAAACAAGAACAAACATTCACAAACACAAATTTCAACAATTAGAAAAAATATTCTGTTTAGCGGGAAAATAATTACACAGAATATAAAGAGGAAAATTTAAATTTTGAATTTGAATTTGGTAAAGACATCTAATTATTCAGCCTACATTACGCCGTGTAAAATTGTGCGCCCGATAAAAAATAAAAGTGTTGCATAATGATTAAAAAGTTATTTTACGATACAGCTGTAATGAAAATAGTATGGGAAATGCTGTATAGAAAAGTAATTTTTTAAAATTTTATAGTCTGGTGTGAAAAAAGTGTACCCTTAAACGACTGTTTTCGAATATGTAATTGGATGTTACGCGGAGATAAACAATATTTTTGTTTAATGTTTTGCACGGGCGCGCGGGCGGTCCAAGTTTTATCTCCTATACGTCTACTATAGCTACAATGTAGAATTTTTTTTGTACTCCTACATCATCATGCAGGATAACCTGCGGCCTCAGTCTATAATGTCTCGAATCGTAGATATCTGCTCACATTATTACCAACTGTGTCAAGTCAAGGTCTTGTACAATTTCCATTTCACGTACGCAATCCACTTTCTGACCTTGGCTCGCGTGAGAATGCAATCGTCACGAATCCGCGTGGATTTCATAACTTTATGTCTTGTTATGTCTAATGAGGATCTGTCACGATTTATTTTTGTGATATTATCGTTAGCTTATGATACCATATGTATGACTGTGAAGAATTTTTCACGTTTTCAGAAGATATATGAGCTAGACGTTGCCTGTTAGTGTTCCCTGATTATTATAATCTAGACACCTTCAAGGCTAGAGTGAATAGGCTGTTCCAAGACAGGCATGCTTCATCTCCGGCCGCATCGTCACTTACCACCCAGGTCAGATAGCGGTCAAGTGTCTGACTCGTTTAATAAAAAAAAAGACTTCTTTAGGTAGTATTACGAAATATTAAGTCAGAACCTGAGATTAACATTATCCGCTTGGATAAGCAGGTACCTTACCAGGTGCCTTATTTATTTCTGCCGCTCTACTGTAGATACCTGATCTCTCCAATTTTGGATCATGGTCAAGGCGAACCTCGGGCTGTCGCGCGCGATACCACAGATATTGACGCCAAGATGATTACTGCGACGACATTTATTCATTTATTTGTATGGCAAAAATACAATATACGAGAAACTCGCAACTACACATTTAAATCACGCGAAGTCAGCCATTTAATTGCTTCTTCACTAAGGGTGATCAGGTCCTCCGGTGGGCCAGGGTAGCTTGTGTTAGGGCATTCTGATAGTATGTGCGACGAAATAAAACTCATGGATCCTAATTAATCCTTACCAAAGATTTTGATATATACAATTATACATCCTACTACAAAAACGTCCCAACATTCCTCTACCGAGACGAGATCATAAAACGAATATCAAGTGAGAGGAGTACGCCTGGGTGAGTACCACCGCCTTATCTATTTCCGCCGCCAAGCGACAATGCCTACATTGTTGTGTTCTGGTTTGAAGGACAAGATAGCCAGCGCAATTACAGGCATGAGGCGTTTCATCTTGGTCCTCACAGTGACAACGCACCTGCGGTTCCCCCATATTTTGTCTGTTGCCTGAAGGATATAGGCGACAGTCATCGCTTACCATCAGGTGAGCTACCTGCTTGTTTGTCACTGCGTAGTATACACAAAAACCAGTAATCAGAGCTATTATCCAAATACGGAGCAACCCTTGGAAGGAAACCGGTCGATACTTGGAAAGATATTCATGTTCCAATACACACAGAGCTGTGAATATTTGATGAAAAACCGTCCGAATGAGGCTATTTCCAACGAGTCCGATCATTATCAATCAAGGTGGAGTTTAACTGTAATTGAGGCGATATTGTGACATTTGTGAGCTGGCTGACCTTGATTGCTTCGTGAGTGATAACGGTGACTTATGCGGGACGCGTTGTCGGCTTCTCGTGATTCTAGAGTCGGTGTTCTATTGTATTTGGTTCGATTCTATTCGGTTATTTTCCGTTCTATTTTATTGTGGTCTATAAAGTAAGCCGTAAAGCTTGACCCACAAAACGTTGGTCCGCCCGTGCACAACCCTAGCATAGTCTTTTTGTGACACAAACTTAGACTTGATTTCGGTTAGTGTTCATTAAAACCGATGCTCATACGGTGAGGGAAAACATCGTGATGAAACCTGCACATGCAGGCGACTGAATGCGTAACCATGATCCAATCTGGTCACGCCCCCCTGTTAACTGAGTTACGGAGCTCAAATTTCAGTCGCTTTACAATAATTGCCTGATCTGCCAAATTCTGGTCCATAACCAAGGCGGAACCCGGGTCCTTGCTTGCGAGATCACAACCGGGATATTAACGCCAAGATGACCAACTTGAGCCGTGTGGTGTCCGGCAGAGTAGAATAACACCAACACCTTACACTCGTGGGTGTCGGACAACGCGACTAATGTTATCGAGACAAAAATATTTAGAGTCAGCTTTTCCATTGTTATATTTATAACACTGCGATCTCCAACCCGCTTCCGAGCGTGGAGATTATGGCAATAACTTCCCCTTTCGTGGGAGAGGCCCTAAGTTCTGCAGTTGGACAGATATGGGCTGTGATGATTAACTATGAATAACGATTTGTGCCAATCAGAGCCACCCCTGACCTGAGTCTGACCTATAACGGGATATGGGAACAACAGTGCCGAACCACGACCTGGTTCCGTTGCGATAGACGTCTTACGTCTGGCGAGGTGCCAACTAGTTATCCTAGTTAGTTAGCAAGGCGGATATTACGAGCCGACTAGATTGGCAATAACAGATATTGACCTATCGATAGAAATGTAATGCCCAGACATCCACCAAAGGACCACGGGACGACAGTCCGCCTGGGTGAGTACCACCGCCTTATCTATTTCTTGGAGGGTTTGGAGGATAAGGTAGCTAGCGCAATAACAGGCATGAGGCATTTTATCTTAGTACTCAGTGACAACGCACCTGCAGTTACAGCTACATTCTATCATCGCACCACTCCCCACCGACAGGGAGTTCATCGCGAACTGTGCGGTTATACCACAAAGGCGGCAAACAAGCGTACGGCTTGCCTGATGGTAAGCAGTCACCGCAGCCCATGGACGTCTGCAATACCAGGGGCATCACCCACGCGTTGCCGACCCCGACAAAACCTTTGCACCCCTTTCTTGAAGA
This sequence comes from Blastobasis lacticolella, assembly GCA_905147135.1. Classification (NCBI taxonomy): domain Eukaryota; kingdom Metazoa; phylum Arthropoda; class Insecta; order Lepidoptera; family Blastobasidae; genus Blastobasis; species Blastobasis lacticolella. The sequence goes on from LR990067.1 coordinate 10,667,266, forward strand.
ACTCCATGTTGTACTCTCCAGGGAAAATCTCTCCAGGTAGTTCATTCCACAACCTTAGTGTGCGTGGGAGAAAGTTCCTTTAGAACAGCATAGTTCGTGACCAATTTGGCTCTAAAGTGTGAGGATAAACTCAACACAGAAGAACAGAATATTAAAGTAAAGTAAAGTAAAGTAAAACACATTAATACCAACCATACACAGAAGTAGCATCCAATCTATTCATCCATTTGTTTATTAACCTCCAACCACCCGAAATTCCTTTCATACAATATTGGAAGGCTTTCACTCCATTTCGTATTGTTTGGAGTGGCCTTTCAGGTGTACGCAAGCGGATTTCGACCTTACCGCCTAGGTAATAAGGCGTCGGAGTTTTGGCTTCGAGGCGAAAATGTTAGTCACGCTGTTTTCCGACTGACGCGTTGTTATCGTGACTGTGGAACGTTAGGGCAAGCAGGGCCGGCGGCAGGTGATTTGGATAATTTCAAAAGAAATAATTTTTTTTTTCTGTAAGCTTGTACGCTATAAGTACTAATATTATACAGAGAAAAGATTTGTATTTTTGTTTGTATTGAGTAACCACAAAAATATAATGAATAGAATGCTGAATAAAATATTGAGTAACTACTTACTATAGCCTACTTACTTTTCCGGTAAAATAATAGGTTCCCGCGAGACAGTTGATTGTCTACAGAGATCCGAACAGCGCGCGTGTGAAAGCCGCTGAGAATGGCTAGTATGTTATATTTTAAATGGAATAGACTGAAGGTGACGAAAGTCATTGAGAACAAGAAAAATTCCACTTAGTAGCGATAGTAAACGTTTACGAGACTCACAAAACGTTGGTCTGCCCGTGTACAACCTAGCACAAATATATTTTTAGTGACCCAAACTTACATATCCTCTATTTATGTATGGGTTGTACAAAACCACTCATAAACATATACATATAAGAGTTTATAATTCAAAAGCCACTTATTTGTGAGGTCATCGTCATTTACATTCCATACCTTTCTCCCCTCAATCCCGCCCTGTCCAGAACGAGGACGGCAACCATGATTGATGGCCATTAGACTACCACCGCGCCCCCAACGGTAACTGTAATGGTAACCGATGACAGCGGGAACCGAGACTTTTAAACTAGCTAACTTGCTGGAGTTTGCCAGTCACTTGTAAAGACTTATTGGCAAACTGTTGAGTTGACTGGTTATAGACTTTTTTTATACCACTGCGGTGGCGAACAAGCTTGCGGCCTGCCTGATGGTGCGCAGTCACCGCAGCCTATGGACGTTTGCAATACCAGGGGCATCACCCACGCGTTGCCGACCCCGTGAAAACATTTTCACCCCTTTCTTGAAGAACTCCATAGACTCCATAGTAGACTTAGTGCGGGGTTATCCCGCTTTTTCTGTCGTTAAGTTATTATTAATAATAATAATAAATAGACAAATTCACAGTGCGCCATCTAGCCCCAAAGTAAGCAAAGCTTGTATTATGGGTTTTAGATGGCTGATAAACTAGTTGTAAATGTACTTTTTTTTAAATTCGTACTTATTATACGAAAGCTAAGAAAACTTAAAAAAATTACCAATTGTGCCATGTAACTTTTTTTTGCAACGATGGAATCATCTAGAATTCATTGTGGGTACTCTAATTCACGTCTAGAATAATTTTTATATTCATTTTTGAGGGAAGAAGCACACTTAGTATTTTTAAAGCCGAGAAAACTAAAAAAACATTGCCAGCTTTGCCACGTAACTTTTTTTTGTAACGATCCAATTGTGTAGAATTTATTGTGGGTACCCAAATGTACGTTTAGAATAATTTTTGGATCAATTTGTGAGGGAAGATGAACAATTAGTGTTATTAACCTTCGAAACACCCAAAAACATGACTATCTTCGTTACGTATTTTTTTATGGCAGTGATGGAATCATTTAGATTTCGTTGTCAACTCTGAAAAATATGCCTGGATAGAAACGAAACAATAAAAATAAAAATTATACCGTGGCCTCACAATTTTTCGTCCCTGGTTTTCTCGAGTTTCCTGCTAGAAGTTACCTGCCAGTTTCAGGTTCATACTAAACTCATGGTAGGGTCACAATGTTCGGTTCGGTCGGGTATCGGTCGGTACCGAAAGTTTGGGATCATCATTTCGTAGACCTAATAGGTGCGGGGTTATCTGGCTTTTTCTCTAGTTACGTTATCATTAATAATAATAATAAATACGCTTAGACAAATTCACAGAGCGCCATCTAGCCTCAAAGTAAGTAAAGCTTGTGTTATGGGTGTTAGATAACTGTTAAGCTACTTATAATATACTTATTTTAAGACATTCATCATTTTAATTTCTACTCGGCCAGGAATCGTACCCGGGGATCTGCGTGGCAGATCGGCATGTTAACTGAACCACTCAGGTCGTCAATTTTTATCATTTATTTATTCGTATGGCATGTTAATATGAAAATAAAGTCCTATATTAGTTAGGTAGGGTAGGTAGGTAATTTTTATCATTAATTATACGATAATTTATAATTAATGGAACACGTTGCCTGCGAGTGTGTTCCCTGATCACTATAATCTGGACGCCTTCAAGGCTAGAGTGAATAGGCTGTTCCTAGACAGACATGCTCCATCATCGGCCGCATCGTCACTTACCACGATGTCAAATGGTGGAATGCCTTCTAATAAAAAATGTACCACGGGAAGCCCAAAAAGTGACGTATTGACATCTTAGAGGATGTCGGGCATGTTAACCAACAGAACCATTATTTCATCACTAGTTTTACGCTTGTAGATATAGATTAGATAGGCATATAAGGTGGTAGTTGTAGGTACGCGTTCTGCGCTACAAGTGCGTTGTAGTGTTCCGGTTCGAAGGATAAGGTAGCCAGCGAAATTACAGGCATGAGGCATTTCATCTTAATTCTCACGGTGACAACGCACCTGCGGTTCTGCATTTGTGTTACCTGCATCCTAAATGTATGAATCGTAGACGTCATGTGCGACAGTTACCACTTATCATCAGGTGGGCTGTCTTCTCGTTAGTGACTGAGTAGTATAAAAAGTTGTTGAATGAAATTCGTTTCGCGCCGCGTTCGAGGCGGTTACCCCTCAGGCGCGCCCTGGCGGTGTCAGGGCGTGACGTCACCGCTCGCCCCGCCCGCGCCCCACCCGATTCGTCTAGTCATCATCACAGCCCATAACAGTCCACTTTTTTATGCTACTCATGGACAAACGACCAGACAGCCCACCTCACGGTAAGTGGTATCTGTCGCCCATAACATTTACGATTCCTATATTTAGGTTGCAGGTAATAAAAATAGTGGCCGTGTGGTGTCCGGCAGAGTAGAATAGCACCAACCCCTTACACTCGTGGGTGTCGTACAAGGCGACTAATGTTTTCGAGGCAAAAGATCAAGAGTCTCCGTAGTCTGGAAAATGGGCAGCAGCATTTTCCACATGTTATATTTAAACACTGCGATCTCCAACCCGCCTGCCAAGCGTGGAGACTATGGCAATAACCTCCCCTTTCGTGGGAGAGGCCCTAAGTCCTGCAGTGGACTGTTACAGGCTGTGATGATGATGATAATAAAAATACAGAACGAAGGTGCGTTGCCACTGTAAGGACTAAACTAAGCAACGCTTGTACTATGGGTGATAGATAACAGTTACTGATATACTTAAATATATACTTATAGAACACCCAGACCCTTAACAGAAATTAAAATTTATCATTTTAATTTCTGCCCGGCCGGGAATCGAACCTGGGACCTCTTGCGTGGCACACCGACATGTTCACCATTGAACCACTCAGGTCGTCACTATGTACTACTATTATAGTTCCATCTCGGGGGGTGGGGGGAAGTCGTGAACCCTCTGTGTATACAGAATCGCATTAGGGACAGATCCAATTATTTTCTGTTTCAATATTTATTTCACTTTGGTCGGTGGAGGAGCGTCAGCGGGCAAGTGGTATGTATCCGACTCGTAAGCCCGAGGTGCCGAGTTCAAATCCCACTGCGGCCATACACCTATGACTCTTTGAGTTAAGTACATTAGTTTAATGCTAACCGATGCTTGAACCGATAATAGACATAGACATGATTTATTTTGACATCACAAAAATCCATAAGCGTTTACATAATATGAACATTCTCGTGAAATCTTGGCGTTAATGTCCCGGATGTGCTCTCGCGCACGAGGGCCCGGGGTCCGCCTTGACCATGATCCAGGATTTGGCCGATCAGGTAACTACAGTGGAGCGACTGCTATTTGACCTTCGTGAGTTAGGGTAACCTATTCAGATTGGATCATGGTTACACATTCAGTCGCCTGAATGTGCAGGTTTCATCACGATGTTTTCGCTGACCGTAAGAGCATCGGTTATTTTTTTTTTTTTATGTTATACGGCAGACAAACAGGCAAGCGGGCCACCTGATGGAAAGTTAGTTAGGTTAGTGTTAGACTCAGAAAAGAGTCATTGATACATGGCGGCACTGAGGTTTGAACCCGGTAGCTCGTAGTACGAGCCTGATCCTTTAACCACTACGCCACCGACGCTCTCTTTATTATGTAGTCAAATTTTTTTTTATGTCATACGGTAGGCAAACAGGCAAGCGGGCCACCTGATGGAAAGTGGTCACCGCTGCCTATAGACATTAGCAACACCAAGAGTATCGCTAATGCGTTGCCTACCTCTATAACACGTTGCTCTGGCAGCAAAAGGCAAATGCCACTCCACTGCCAAAGCCACGGTTCCCCAAATCCCCACCCCATGGAGCTCTGGAAACCTTACTCACCGGCAGAAACACAAAACTATTTAAAAGAGTATTATTTAGCTGCGATATTCTGTAAGGTGGAGGTACTTCCCCAGTCGGGCGGCTCCAATTCGAACGAGATACCCCGCTATGCCCTACCTCTCTTAAATATACAAAAACAAACGATAAATAAAACAATAGAGGATCGTAAGATCCACCGCACACACTCCACACAAGGTACAGTTAGTATTATACAACTGCGCACGCGCACGGTTCGGTAACGGACCGGTCTGCCGGATATCGGCGTGGACGCTGCCGTAACGGAAAATGAGAGTGGTTCGAGCCACTCGCTCGCACATACCTCCAGGGGCCTAATTCCTGCGCTGTGTCATCTCAAATTTGACATTTTCTGTAGCCTAAAAACTATGTTAAAACGTCACTGAAATTGATCTTCAACAATATACGACTGTCAAAGATAGTTGAGAATATATTTTTTGGATTCAATAGACATTTCAATGTCATTTTTAAAGTAATTATGCCCCAGGGACCCAATTCCCGCGCTGTGACATCTCGAAATCGACATTTTCTCTATATTTCTTCAAGGCTAGAGTGAATAGGCTGTTCCTAGACAGGCATGCTCCATCTTCGGCCGCATCGTCACTTACCACTATGTGCAATGGTGGAATAAAAAATGTACGGAAAGCCCAAAAAGTGACGTATTGACACTTAATTATATATTTCAATTAATAATGTAATTTAAAACGATCTTCGACAATAAAGGATTAGTGAAAATCGTTGATTTTTGCTTACAATAGACATTCGTAGCTGTTTAATAGATATGTATGGCTAGAAAAAAATGTCGAATTCTAATGTCGAAAGCACGAGAATCCCAGAGGCCTAATTCTTGAATTTGACATTTTTTCTAGTTACAAATCTCCATTAATAATGACATTTAAATGTATATTACAGCCTATACATATTTTCGTAACTATCCTCGACAGTCGTATATTGTCGAATATCAATTTCAGTTACGTTTAAATACTGATGTTCGGCTAGAGAAAATCTCCAGTTTGAGATTAGGCCCCAGGGGGGAGATCCTTAGCTGTTACATCTCGAAATTCGAAATTGATATGAAGTATAACCAACTTGTAATCAACTTTATGTCGTTCAAAATCGTACATTTCGTCAACTCTATCGGATAGCTCTATAGGTTAAACTTTATTGAGTAGCTCTATCGAATAGAGTGCATGTGACGTCACTGTATCCGTTTGAGAGTTAGTCGGTCGCACTCCTGAGAAAGCGGTGTCTCATTGAATAAATAATATCACTACATAGTATAAAACAAAGTCGCTTTCTCTGTCCCTATGTCCCTTTGTATGCTTAAATCTTTGAAACTACGCAACGGATTTTGATGCGGTTTTTTTTAATAGATAGAGTGATTCAAGAGGAAGGTTTTTAAGTAAGAAAAAAAGGGTAGGTAAGGGTAAAATAGGTGTACGCGTACGAAGTCGCGCCGGGTCCACTAGTTAGATATAAAGAGAAAAACAAAATTGTTTATTTGTTTGATTATTTGTAATAGATAAACTCAAAATCTACTTAACCGATAATGAAAATTCTTTGAGTCGATAATGAAAATTGTTTTACCCACAGACTAGATACATTATCAGCGTGTAACATCTATATACCTACAAAATATAAAACAAAGTCGCTTCCCGCCGTCTGTCCCTATGTATATATGTACGCTTAGATCTTTTAAACTACGCAACGGATTTTAATGCGGTTTTCAACAATAGATAGAGTGATTAAAGAGGAAAAAAAGGGATAGGTAGAGGTAACGAACGAAGTCGCAACGGGTCCGCTAGTAACTGATACATCATACATAAATAAAGCTCACATCTATGTCCCACAGGTGGGGTAGGCAGAGACTATGGCCCTGACACAACTCCTTAGGCTCGCATATATCCACAACTCTTTTCAATCATCTCCTTTTATTCTTGCCACTTCGGACCCAGCCTTTTTTGAGAATTACTGATCCGATCAGTGACTGTTTTCGGGGTCGTCCTCTACCAGTAACTGATAAACTAGTTGAAATAAAAAATCATCTTAGCATTAATGTTCCGGTTGTGCTCTCGAGGACGAGGGACCGGGGTCCGCCTTGACCGTGATCCAGGATTTGGCGATCAGGTAATTATAGTGGAGCGACTACCATCCGACCTCAGTGGATCAGTTTGGGTCATGGTTAAAAATATAGCGTAGGCGTTAATATTGAGCAACAGCGCCCCGTTAGAAGAGAACTTTGGAAAGTTACGTTTACTTGTTCGGTTATAAATAGTGTTAGATAACGATTAGCTGTTATCTCATGGCTCATATTAGGCAATGTTTTGCGATCGTGTATGCATAACTAATGAGAAAGAGTTGTGTTTGCTTATGTGGCTCACTGGTGTTTGTGTGGGCTTATCTGTTGGTAGGGTTGCCTAATCTACTTATAATATTGTATATTGTGGGCAGGGCACTTAGCTCGAAGAACAGTAGCCGTATTCACAATGGCTCGGAAATCGGATTCGGATACGGAATCGACAAAGGACCCCGCAAAAGTTTTTAGGAACATGTGGTTTCAGTTAATTTTGATGAAATTTTAATATGTTATAGAGAGTAGAGTTTCCGTGGAATCTATCGGGATTCTGAATAACAGTTTTCGAATCGATCGACACGGATTCGCAGCTCACGAATTTCGTGTCGAATCGTTCGGAAACGGTTTCGAATCATTGTGAATACGGCTACTGGAACGGTACCGCCGATCGCATGATACCACCTTCTGGAATGACGTCACAGAATATCCGAAATGCATGTTGTGACGTCATTCCTGAGGGGTGGGATCATGCGATTGGAAATCGGCGGTGCCGCTGCAGTTGGCCGATGGGGCAGTAAATTTGTCGAGTAGCGACCACGTACCAGGTGGGTAGGCCTTCCAAGGTGGACCGACGACCTGGTAAATTAGTACCAGTAATGCAGTACCTAGTGGCATACATTGTAATAGGTAGTCTTGACAGCTGACTTGTTATAGTGCAAGTAACTTAAATGTTGTGTAGATACGGATGTAAACGTATATATGACTTACCATTGTTACCCAACTTCCAGGGTGCTTCCAGGAACGCAACTTATTTATAAGTTCTAGTTGTATGCCTTTATCCGTACCTAACTAAATAAAATAAAATAATTCTTGTATTCTTCTGGAAATTTTTTGGCAACCCAAGTTATAGCGGTCATGGTAACGTATTTTAGGTCCTTCCCTACCTTGAATAGGAAGCGTGTAAGTATCAATTTAATATAGATAATAAAAAATTATTACTTAATTATAAAAAATTTAAAATCGCCTTTTCGACGTTAGATATGAGTTTATTTAGAGACATCGGGCGTATGTTTTATAAAAAAATACTAACCCGTCTCCTACCTGGAGAAGCCCAAACTTGGCATGTTTTGATAATATTTCTTGCATTTTTAGAAAACAGCTGGCCCAAAGGTGATGTTGTAGTATATTTTTATCATCTCATGATGTCCTTTCATTTGATACCAAATAAGACGGGTCTCTAAAAAATTTTTTAAATTCCATGTAAAAAATTAATGACGTCACTGCTCCCCCCATCTGAATATTTTTAAGAACTACCGGTCAAAATGATTGTTTTAATCTAAAGTACCCGTGTACCGAACGGCTATCCTGTACATCGATTTGTGGGTTTTTTCACGTAGCCCGACCACTATAGGGCCCGGGGTCCGCCTTGATCATGATCCGGGATTTGGCAGAGCAGGTAATTACAGTGGACCGACTGCCATCTAACCTCCGTGACCATGTTAACATTGGATCCTGACCAGATTGGATAATGGTTACATAATGGTTACGGAGCGCGGTCCGGCTTTGCCTCTCATTGCCGGGCACGGTCCGGTCGTGACTGGCGTGGGGTAAGTTTGCTGCTGCCATGGGGCGGCCAGCGTGTCTATGTGCTTCCTTCCTACTTTCCTGCCCCCCTCCTTTTTGACGATTGAAAGAGATATTTAATGTCCTAATCAAAAAATAAATTTTGAATTTCATTTATTTAATTCAGTTGCCTGAATGTGCAGGTTTCATCACGATGTTTTGCCTCACCGTAAGAGCATCGGTTAGTGTTCAACTAATGTGGCTTCATAACTCGAGAGACTCAAAAGAGTCTAAGTCTAATTATCCGTACTAAGTTTAACTACACTTTTAGTACCTGCATTTAAGTTAAACCTGTTCCTATGGCTCCAAGGTTTGCTGGTAGAAAACTCAATTAACGAGTTAAGCTCGCCTTTGTACATCTCTGTTACTGTACTGTATCATTATGTCATGTTTGTGTACCAAAGAGTGGTGTGTGGTGCCGCCACCTCAAAGAATAGCACCACCCCATCTCTTCCCGTGGGTGTCGTAAGAGGCGACTAAGGGACAAATCCGAAAGGTGGGCAGCAGCATCTTTCTGGGTAGATTTACATCAACTGCACTGCGATCTCCAACCCGCCTGCCAAGCGTGGGGATTATGGCAATGACCTCCCCTTTCGTGGGAGAGGCCCGAAGTCCTGCAGAGGATTGTTATGGGCTGTGATGATGATGATGTGTACAATAAAGAATAAAGAGTCATTGGTACTTGGCGGCACTGGGATTCGACCCGGTACCTCTCGCTTACGAGTCGGATACCTATACCTATATATACTTAACCACTCGACCACCAACGCTCGAGCTCTTGTCTCTTTAACGTCTACTAAATCCTGTCTGCGACTATGTCCCACTCAGTCAGGTCGCAAGACAATCACCGCACAAATATATGTATGTCATCTATTTCGGTAATGGATTCCGCATGCCTTCCTATTATAACTCCAGTGGGACTGTCGCCGTGTCTAAATTGAAATTAACAAAGTTCGTCAAACTGGATAGTTGTGGGTACAACGTTGCCGTTCTAGTGACCACGTTGCCTCGCGGGTGTGCTGCGGTGGACGTTGTACGTTGCGGGTGTAGAAAAATAAGTTGTCACCTTAAGGACCGATTAAGCAAAGGGCTTAATCTAGCAACCTAAGTCATCAGAGAGCAGATCAAATGGAATGTGTTGCTCACAGAATATGGTCTTTTTTTTACATTACCTGGGATCTCTGCGTGGCAGACCGGCTGAACCAACTGAACCACTCAGGTCGTCACCTCGTCGTTTCCTTTTAACTCATCTTGACGTTAATGTCCCCGTTGTGCTCTCTCGTACGAGGGCCCGGGGTCCGCCTTGACATGATCCAGGATTTGGTAGATCCGTTAATTACAGTGGAGCGACTGCCATCTGACCTCCATGACCTTGCTACCAGGGGAATCTGACCAGATTAATCATGGTTACACATTCAGTCGCCTGAATGTGCAGGTTTCATCACGATGTTTATCCTCACCGTAAGAGCATCGGTTAGAGTTCAACTAATGTACGTAACTCAGAGTCGTTTCCTTTTGAGTGACTTTATGTTAACTTTTTTGCACTGATCAACTTTTCCTTTTATCTGTAATCCTTCCCATCAAGTGGTCTGTCTACTCGTATCGCTGAATAGATAGACAGCAACACCAACGCTGCCACATAAAAAATTACATTTCTATTCCATAAACAACTCCAAAAACAAACGCCACTGACGCAGCAGTGTAAAACGCGGTGTTCGCCCACCCGTTAGATGTCGCTATCGCATCAGATACAATGGTAGCGGGTGCGGTAGGTCATCGACAGAGTTGGATGGGACTACGCATGTTGAGTTATGCGTCATAGTGCGCACGCTTGTTCTGTGTACGTTTTGGCCTTTTGATTGGCATGGAGATAGTCGCTTACTCGTCAGAAACTTTGTTGAAGGGAAGGGAACGGAGTTTTGTGACGACATGTCTCCTGACCCCTGTGTGTTTGGCGTGAGTGGGCAAACAGGCAAGCGGGCCACCTGATGAAAAGTGGTCACCGCTGCCTAAAGGGTTGCGACACGCAAACCACCTATAATACATACATATAATAAATAAATAATATATAATAAATGTGCTATATAAATAAATAAATATTCGTGGACAAATTCACATAGCGCCATCTAGCCCCAAACTAAGCAAAGCTTGTGCTATGGGTGCTAAATAACTGATAAACTACTTAAATACTTTTTTTTAAATACATGCCTACTTATTATACATAGAACACCCAGACCCGTAACAGAAATTAAAATTGATCATTTCAATTTCTGCCCGGCCGGGAATCGAACCCGGGACCTCTTGCGTGGCAGACGTTGTTGACAACTGAACCACTCAGGTCGTATTTTAGTAGTTTTACTTTAGAGGTAACAACCCGTCGATGAACCATCGAGGCAACGTCATTCGTGGTAAATAATACAAAGCAATTTTAGCTAATGTTTTAACCACCAAATAAATAACCTATTTTTTCTATCTGATAGTTTTTGCTAAACTGAGAAAAAAAGAACACAATTAGGGACACAAATTAGGAAGGGGGGGAGCGACATCCTTGAGGTGGGGAACTTTGAGAACATACTTTGAGCACTCTAGGAACACTTTGCCAAAAATCAAAACTAGCTAGTTCCTGTGCTAAAAGTATTAAACCCATTTTCCACCATATCCCCGAAGCCTAACTCATACATAGCTTAACTGTGATACGCATAAATAAATGATACGATGATGAGCTTACGTGACCAAACTAAATAAACCAGTGCAATTCTTAAAATTCAGGTACAAACTGACACAGTAGCTAAAACTGTTGCGCGCGCGCCGAATCACAATCGGTCTTTTGTAACGCGATCTATCATCATTCTGCGTATCGATTTTAAATTAACAAACGTTGCGCAGACGCTGGTGAAAGATCATGAACGTCAGGATGGCGGGACCACTCTCTTTATTAAGTATTTGGTGCGAGTGAGAGCTTTGCTCTATGTAATGTAATAATGTTTGTAATTATTTATTGTAATAATTTTTGTAACATTCTATGACTTTGGAAAGTGCACAAAGAGAATAGTATCTAATTACGATTAGCGAGTTGAATAATCTTAGTATAATAAAATGTGTATAACAACTTTTTTGTACATGGCAGAGCAGTGTGTTAAGCAACTGAACTTATGACGTCGAGCCAAATGCATTGACTGTAGCGGACATTAATCTCTCGGCAGAACTAATTCGTGAGTGATTACCGCGATAGTTGTAATGATTTAAATGGCCGTATTCGTTACAGTTTTCATATATTTATCATGAGATAATGTCGGTGGGTGTCGTACAAGGGGAATAATATTATCGAAGCAAAATATCTAGAGTCTCCGTAGGCTGGAGAATGGGCAGCAGCGTTTTCCATTGTTATATTAATAATATTGCGATCTCTAACCCGCCTGCCAAGATGCAGATTACGGCAATAACCTCCCCTTTCGTGGGAGAGGCCCTAAGTCCTGCAGTAGACTGTTATGGGCTGTGATGATGATGGTCGAATAGCTAGGTATGGTAAAATCTGTCAAAAACAAAGAGTGATCCCGACATCTTGACGTTCGAAAGATCGATATTGTGACCTTGTTGCTTGCTATTGTTTTGCCGGTACGCGATCGCGGCAGCTGCGCGCGCGCAGATAGTATTGTTAATTGTGTCTTTATTGATATTGGACACACGCAATATGTATAATGATTGTAGGCACGTCATGTTACGGTTGGTATACTTGCAAACAGATTTTAATGTTGCTATGTAACTTTTTTTATGTAATACGGCAGACAAACAGGCGTGCGGGCTACCTGATGGTGCGGATGGTGTGTGGTCACCGCCGCCTATGGACATCAGCAACACGCTACCAATGCGTTGCCCGCATCTAAGGAGACCTCTAATATACCTATTGAACGATCCCCTGTCTTAGTCCAAAGGAAACTCTGTGGCTGGGAGTTCATTCCACATCCGAATCGTACGAGCGAACTTAGATACGGGACGCCTTCAAGGCTAGAGTCAATAGGCTGTTCCTAGACAGGCATGCTCCATTTTCGGCCACATAGGTGACCACATAGGTTACCACTAGGTGAGGTGGCGGTCAAATGCCGATCTAGTCTAATAAAAAATATGTGTTTATGTTAGATAGATTATCTATATGATTTTTCCCTAACCCTCGTAGAATAAAGAGGAGTGTTGGACGTGTGTATCTGTGGAGGTGTGTGTCTGTCTGTGGCATCGTAGCTTCCGAACGGATGGTTGCGGTTTTCTTGGAATGCAGTTTAATCGAGTTTTCCTTCTAATGACTAGTAAAGGCAGATTGGGGTCAATGCACTCTTAGTAAAATGTTCACTGCAGGCACTATTTTATCAAAAATATTATTCAATAAAATGTTAAACTTATATTAAATTTTAACGAATACGATTATTTAAATAATTATAGCGATTGCTGTACTGACGATGTGACGATCCCTAACTGAAAACACATTTTTGACATATTTAATATGATAAGAATGAAATTGTATTTAGTTTTGGGAAATAAATGAAATCTAAATCAATTTATTTACAAATTACAGAAAACATTAAGACAAATTGTTAATGTATAACATTTATTAGCCAAATCGTAGTAGTTTATGTATTGTACATAGCGTTGTTGTCAGTCGCAACAGTTTTCAAATGAAATAGGAAACTAGTCTAGGTCTATTTAATTATCTAGTGCAATGTTCTATTTGTGTAAACGACTTTTTAACGCGTTTTAAAATCAAGACAAACAATTAGTTCCAAACGAGAGGTCAACGATCGCTATTGCCGATCTATTGCGTATATACTATAGTATCTGTATTCTGTGGCGATGTTGCCAAGAGATTATAATATATAAAGAGATATTGTTGAGAAGACAGAGGTAGAGACAGACAAAACAATTAATATGTGGCTGTATGCTATCAAAGGGTTGTGTCTCGACAAGGTCCATAGAAAACTGTATTATGACTAGAATAATGTTACCTAAATATTATTTAACAGTTATTATTACAATAACTTCTGTAACCTATGGAATTCAATAAATATACAGATAGCCGATGGGCCAGTAAAGTTCTCGAGTGGCGACCACGTACCGGAAGACGCAGCGTGGATAGGCCTCCCACAAGGTGGACCGACGACCTGGTAAAGATAGCAGGTACCAGCTGGATGCGGAAAGCACAGGACCGGCCTTTGTGGAGATATCTGAGGGAGGCCTATGCCCAGCAGTGAGCGTCTTCTGGCTGATATGATGATGTTGATTGAGTATTAAAATAAAAAATAAGAGAGAGTAAGAGATAACTAATAAGAATAATGTTTGTTTTGTTACAGGGGCGCGGAGCTCGGCGACGTGAGTCTGGTGCGGCGGATGCCCAACGTGGAAGTCCTGGCGCTCAGGTGAGACTGGTCATCATGGAATCCTTCTCTGTTGGCACAATTGCAAGGCCCCCTGAACGCACTCGATCGGAGCTACAGACAGATAGACGAAAAAACAGGAGCCCATGTGGTCCTAGAGTCATCATCACAGCCCTTAACAGTCCACTGCTGGACTGTCTCTCTCACGAAAGGGGAGGTTATTGCCATAATCTCTCTTTATTATTATTATTATTAACTCTCTTTATTGCACAAAACACATTAGAAACATAGTCACAATACAAAGTACAAAGGCGCTTGGCAGGCGGATTGGAGATAGCAGCGTTATAAATATAACAATGGAAAACGCTGCTGCCCTTTTTCCAGCCTACGGAGAGGAGTCTCCGTACGGGGAGGAGATCTTTTGCATCGATAACATTAGTCGCCTTGTAGGACACCCACGAGTGTAAGGGGTTGGTGCTATTCTACTCTGCCGGACACCACACACCACAAGCTAATAATACTGTAATGTGCGGCAACGAAGACCCACTCAGTCAGAAGTTCAGAAACTAGACAGAGCTCATTAAGAGGCCGGTCGACGCCCCGGCGAGACACAATGCGACAAATTGTGTAACTACAGACAGACTGACGGATGGACAATGGCCATTCTGGCTGGTCGGACGATTTCTGGGGTTGACTATTTTATTAGTTTTTACTGAAAAATTATTGTGCACAATACAATATTGTCATTAAGAAAAACACACAACAGGTACAGCTTTTTTCATAAGAAATATCTTACAGCAGACCTACGGAAGAGACTGGGCAAAATCAGAGGGGCAGACGGCATGCACCTTAAAAATACTATGTACTTACTAAACTACCTAATACTAAAAAAACACTACTAATATTTACTACAAATGAAATTATAATACATAATCAAATACATAGCTAGAATGTATACTACTATTATTGTATTAAAGGAAGCAGTCTTCATCGCTTTCCATCAGGTGACCTGTCTACCATTGATACAACAAACACACACTGTTCCTAGACAGGCATGCTCCATCTTCGACCGCATCGTCACTTACCACCAGGTGAGGTGGCGGTCAAATGCCTGGATAGACTAAAAAAAAAAACAATTTCTCTGAATTGACAAAATATTTCTTTCCTAACAAACTTTACTGTTACCAGTACTATATTATGCATTGTTAACAGAGCAAAACTAGACTATTGCAATACCTACTCGTTAGGGTAGATTAGATATTATTATTATTATATTCTTTATTGCACATGAAATGAGTTAAAAGCAATAATTACAAACGGTTGTTTACAAAGGTGGGCTTATCTCTGTAAGAGATCTCTTCCAGCCAACCCTACCGGGTGTGGAGAAATGCAATAAGCGGGGAAGCAGTAGAAAAAGTGCACTACCTTTCTAAATAAACTAAGTTATATATACCTACCTATTATACATAAATACCTATAATAATATATAATATACTATGATAAATAATAATAATAATAAATATTCGTGGACAAATTAACACAGCGCCATCTAGCCCCAAAGTAAGCAAAGCTTGAGTTATGGGTGCTAGATAACTGATTAACTAGTTATATACTTTTAAATACATACGTATTATACATAGAACACCCAGACCCGTAACAGAAATTAAAATTCATCATTTCAATTTCTGCCCGGCCGGGAATCGAACCCGGCACCTCTTGCGTGGCAGACCAGATGTTGACCATTGAACCACTCAGGTCGTCAAACTATATAAATATATATTATAAATATTCTATAAAGCTAATCAAGAGATGATAAAATATGCTCCTTTAGTCTTGACTTAAAAGTACTTACTGTTTGACTGTCCCTAATATTAGCTGGCAAGTTATTCCAGAGAGATAGCGAGGCGGGTTAAAGGGGAGGTCGTGAACCGTCTGTGCACCCAGAATCGAATAATGCTCCGGCCACACTACGGGGCGAAGATTCGTTTTCGCATTGTCACGATAAAAAATATCGTGCGACTACCTATCACATACAGCATGTGTGATGCACGCTCACTTAAAAGTCTGTCTGGCGGTGGCGTGGGGGCCGGGTCGCTCTTTTCCCTCAAATATGGTTGAATTGGACGATGGCTGGGCCCTGCGTTATACTCGTGAACGGGTGCTGCCTTGGTGGACTGGCTTACTCTTGCTGTAGTTTTAGGTGGTTTTTCTTAATTATACTAGACATACCTATATAATATAATATAGCGTTCCGGCTCTGCCTGGCATTGTCGAGCACGGTTCGGTCGTGGTTGGCGAGGGATACGTTTATCTACGGCCATAGGGCGGTCAGCATGTCACGGTGTGTTTCCTTCCTACTTTCATAGGAAATCCCCCCTCCTTTTTGACGATTGAAAGAGATATTTAATGTTTAGGACAAAGAAATTTTGAATTTTGAATTTTGACTCTGAGGGCGCCGTACTTTATCAACAAAGCGAACAGAGCGTGGGGATTTGGCAATAACCTTCCCTTTCGTGAGAGTGGATGATGACGATAAGTTCGGCTGGGAGTATATCGTGTTATCTGACCATGTGAACGGCAAATGAAAAGTCTACTCAATAATATTATTATTTATAATATCGTGTGTTATCTTACTACTATTTATTTAATTTGCTTAATCTGTAGCATTACGGTCACCTTTCTTTTTATTTATCTTACACACATATGTATTATAATTATTACTATATATTTGTTACTATTCCACTATTATTATCTTTTAATATTTAACTTGCTAGTTGTGTGCGTCGTGCAGGTCTCCACACCGTTAAGGTCCGACTGAAAACCAGCGCTGCATCATTCTGCTGCAGCTAATGCTGAGTCCGGGCCTTTTTGACATCGTACTACTCCATATTCGAATCGCTTTATTTAAATAGGTTTTAAATATATATATACTTATGTTAAATTTAGATATACAAATGTAACTTGCTCAATGAGTTTTGTGATGCCAAAATAAATAATGTCTTTGTCTATGTCTATATTGCTGCCGCGAAGCAACAATGCTGGTATTGTTGTGTTCCGGTTTTAAGGATATATACGTCATTTCATCATACTCCACACAGTGTCAATGCACCTGCAGTTCTGCAATTTCGTTACCTGCAACCTAAATGCATGAATCGTAGATGTTATGGGCGACCGTTACCGCTTACCCTCAGCTGGGCTGTATTCTCGTATATCACTCATCATCACAACCCGTAACAGTCCACTGCAGGACTTAGGGCCTCTCCCACGAAAGGGGAGGTTATTGCGATAATCTCCACGCTTGGCAGGCGGGTTGGAGATCGCAGTGTCTAAATATAACAATGGAAAATGCTGCTGCCCATTTTCCAGACTACGGAGACTCTTGATCTTTTGCCTCGAAAACATTAGTCGCCTTGTACGATACCTATGAGCGTAAGGGGTTGGTGCTATTCTACTCTGCCGGACACCACACAGCAACGTATATCACAGTGTAGCGTAAAAAAGTGATATGTAATTCATCCATTGTCTTATCGGGGCAGGAAGAGCGACGTAAATTAAGGTATAGCAAACAACAGCAAGGTCGCCGACCAATCAGAGCGTGCGATTGCCCAATCGCGCACTTGCGCCCGGCTTATTGGCCAATCAGCGCTCTTGGCTTCATTGTTGATCAATTTTGCCGGCCGTGTGGAACTGTACAACAGGGAAAGTTCTGAAGAACTGTTTAAGTTGGTGCCACGGTATCTTGTCGCCACCGCACCCTCCGACGATGGGATAGATTTCAGACCATAGAAATGCCTGGCTTCTAACTAACGTAAGGGCATCACGAGCCTTTTAACCACGCACGAGCAGGATGTGAAATGAGCTCCCTCCCTTAGTCTTTCCTCTGTATTACAACATGGGGTTCTTTAAAAAGCATGACTACAGGTACCTAACCTTAGATTGCAGATGTCCTGGATGACGGTGACCACTTTCCATCAGGTGGACCGTCCGTCCGTGTGCCTCCTTAGTAAATAAAAAAAAACTGTCGGTTTGATATTTAAACTTTAACGAGGGATATTATGAGAGGTAGTTAGGAGCGTCGGTGGCCTAATTTATTTATTTATTTATTAGTTCATTTCACAGTGGTTTACAGGTTCCACTCGTACCCCGAGTTGCCGGGTTTGAATGTACCAATGGCTCGTTTCTGATTTATGTACATTAGTTGAACATTAACCGATGCGCCTACGGTGAGGGAAACATCGTGATGTAACCTGCATGTTCAGACGACTGTGCAACCGTGATCCAATCTGGTCATGTTCCCCTGTCAACAGGGTCGAAGGTCAGGGCCGTAATTCTCACGTTGTGACATCTGAAATTCGACATTTTTTCTAGATATAGACAAAGATAAAAATATTTATTTTCAGTAAGTGTTGTTACAATAATTGGTATTAACAAAATTCTATCCACATATCTCCATTAATAATGACATTGAAATGTCTATTGCATCCAAAAAATATTTTTTCAACCATCTTCGACAGTCGCAGATCAATTTCTGTGACGTTTTAATACAGTTATTTGGCTTGGGAAAATGTCGAATTTGAGATAGCACAGTGCGAGAATTGCCCCCCTGATAGAAGTCGCGCCACTGTAATGTCATGTCAACTGTTATGTCAGGTTAGGATATGTCAGTAAGCGGAGCGTCGGTGGCAGGCGGAGCGTCGGTGGCCGGGCGATTGAGTATCCGACTTGTAAGCGAGAGAACTCTGTACGGGTTCGAGTCCCGCTGCGGCCATGTACCAATGTCTCTTTTCTGAGTTATGTTCATTAGTTGAATTCAAACCGATGCGATTACGGTGAGGGAAAACATAGTGACGAAACCTGCAAATTCAGGCGACTGAATTTGTTACCATGATCCAATCTGGTCAGGTTCCCCTGGTAGCAGGGTCACGAAGGTCAGACGGTAGTCGCTCCACTGTAAATACCTGATCGCCAAATCCTGGATCATGGTCAAGGCGGACCCCAAGCCCTCGTACTCGAGAGCACAACCGGGGCATCACCGCCAAGATGATTATTTTTATTATTAGTAATTAATTTTTAATTAATAAATGTCATCTTCCCCAGCATAAACAAGATCCGAACGCTCTGCGACTTCGCCTCGTGCCGTCGGCTGCGCGAGCTCTACATCCGCAAGAACGAGGTGCGCGACCTGCGCGAAATCCGGCACCTGCGGCGGCTGCCGGACCTCACCAGCCTCTGGCTGGACGAGAACCCCTGCACCGACCACCCGGAGTGAGTGAGGGGGGCGCTGGGACACGCAGGCACTCGCAGCTACATGGTGACACACGTAGGCAGACACATGGACAGATAGACAGGTACCTGCGGCGGCTGCCGGACCTCACCAGCCTCTGGCTGGACGAGAACCCCTGTACCGACCACCCGGAGTGAGTGGGGGTGGGGGGCGCTGGGACACGCAGGCACTCGCAGGTACATGGTGACACACGTAGGCAGACACATGAACAGATAGACAGGTACCTGAGGCGGCTGCCGGACCTCACCAGCCACTGGCTGGACGAGAACCCCTGTACCGACCACCCGGAGTGAGTGAGGGGGGCGCTGGGACACGCAGGCACTCGCAGCTACATGGTGACACACGTAGGCAGACACATGGACAGATAGACAGGTACCTGCGGCGGCTGCCGGACCTCATCAGCCTCTGACTGGACGAGAACCTCTGCACCTACCACCCGGAGTGAGTGGGGGGCGTGGGGACACACAGGCACTGACACTAAAGACATAGACACTGAGACAAGAACGAGGTGCGCGACCTGCGCGTGATCCGGAGTTGGTCCCTTTAAGTAAAGTAAAGTAAAGTAAAACACATTTATTACACTCAAACACACAGCACAAAACCACTAGGCACTAGGCTATCCACGCTCATCATCATCATCCGAGCGGTCAATCCCGGCTTCTGCCAGGGTCCGCTTTCCTACTCATTCTCCTCCATTTCACCGGTGTTGGGCATCCTCGCATCCGACTCAGCGATGTCAATCCATCGCGCTTCTTTGGCCTTCCCACGGAGGGCATCTATTTCCCACGTATCCCTACCAGCAGACTACCTACCTAGCCACTCACTAGGCTAGACTCTCTCAACTTGTAAGCGATGAAACGTTGGCACTGTTGGCAGAGACATACCTCTTACGATCGTCCATCTCCCTGTTACAGGTACAGGATGACCGTGCTAAGGAACCTGCCCAAGCTGGAGAAGCTCGACAACGTGCCCGTGAATCCTGACGAGGTGGGTTTGTGACCTTTTTATGCTATTCAGAGACAAGCGTGAAGACAGCCCACCTGCTGGTAAGTGGTAACTGTCGCCCATAACATCTACTATCATACATTTAGGTTGCAGACGAGGCGGGTTTGTGATTTATGTTGTTTAGTGACAAACGAGCAGACATCCCACTTAATGGCATGTGGTAACTGTCGCCCATAACATATACAATTCATACAGTTGCAGGTAACAAAAATGCAGAACCGCAGGTGCGTTGTCACTGTGAGGACTAAGATGAACTGCCTCATGCCTTCAAACCGGAACACAACAATGCAAATATTATTGCTTGGCGGCAGAAATAGATAAGGCGGTGGTACTCACCCTGATAAGACTATACATATATCGTTCCTCGTATGCCCTCCCTTGCCAAGAAACAATAAGGACCAGCGCAATCCCTTGCCAATTCCTTCTGCAAGGTATTGAAACAAACCGAATCAAATCAAAATTTCTGTCTTGAGTATGACAGTGAATGTTACCTAGCTGGCTGCCACGCAAGAAGTCCCGGGTTCAGTTCCCATGTATCATCGTCATCATCACAGCCCATAACAGTCCACTGCAGGAATTAAGGCCTCTCCCACGACAGGGGAGGTTAATGCCATGACCTCTCCTCCTCGGAGTAAGCCCTCGTACACGCTGATCGGTCTGCATGCGTCGCCCCCTACCTGGATGAGCTCGCTTAACTTCCCTTTGTTTTCCGTTAGATTTTTGACTTTTGAAAAGAGATTAATTAACGTAATCCTAATTCAATAAATACTTTTTCATTTTCATTTTCATTCATTTTCATTTTCATTTTCATTCCTCCACGCTTGGCAGGCGGGTTGGAGATCGCAATGTTATAATATTACAATGGAAAATGCTGCTGCCCATTTTCCAGTCTACGGAGGCGCTTAGATCTTTTGCCTCGAAAACATTAGTCGCCTCGTACGACACCCACGAGGTGTAAGGGGTTGGTGCTATTCTACTCTGCCGGACACCACGCGGCCGTTGGAGGTTCACACGGCGGGGTTGGAGATCGCAATGTGTTAAATATCACAATGGAAAACGCTGCTTTTATTTTTATTAATCCATGTTTGTTTTAACATTTAATTTCAGGTACTCGAAGCGATGCGACGGGGCTCACACATTCCCGATTCGGATGACGAGGGCTATCCCCAACAGGTGAGTTTATCCAGTACTTTTTAACTCCTGACGAAAGAAGAAGGGTGTTCTAAGTTTGATATGTGTATCTGGGGCTCTGCGTATGTGTGGAGGTGTGTGTATTTCTGTGGCATCGTCTGTTTCTAAAGGCAGTGAAATCGAGATTGTGTTTTTAAACCGGTTCTCTAGTTTAGAAAATATTTGAGTGTATAAAAACCAATGCCATTTACCAATGATTTTTTCTGAGTTATATACATTAGTTGAACACTAACCCATGCTCTTACGGTGAGGGAAAACATCATGTTAAAACCTGCACATTCAGACGACTGAATGTGTAACCTTGATCCAATCTGGTCAGGTTACCCTGTTAAGCATCAGAGATCAAACGGCAGTCACTTCACTGTAATTACTTGATCTGCCAATTCCTGGATCATGGTCACGGTGGACCCCGATCCCTCGTGCTCGAGAGCACAACCGGGACATTAACGCCAAGATGATGAGTTGAATACTAACCGATGCTCTCACGGTGAGGGAAAACATGGGATGTTGAAGCCGAGATGATAATGAATGATGATTCTTGTCGCTTCCACAGGAACCGTATCCGACACAATACCCGCCGACACGACAGCGGTCGGGCGACAGCAGTCCCGACAGGGAAGATTACCGCATCAGAAACGAACAGGTAATGTCTAGAAAATAGTACAAATACAGAGAGTAAAGTCTTGTCACTACAACATCTTACTCTCTACATTTTGAATTATGCTAATTAGAAAGAAATACATTTATTTCAAGTCTCACACGTGTGATTTCTTTACCTATGGTACTACTGTAGCCGTATTCACAATGGCTCGGAAATCGGATTCGGATACGGAATCGACAAAGGACCCCGCAAAAGTTCTTAGGAAAATGTGGTTTCAGTTAATTTTGATGAAATTTTTATATGTTATAGAGAGTAGAGTTTCCGTGGGATCTATCGGGATTCTGAATAACAGTTTTCGAATCGATCGACACGGATTCGCCGCTCACGAATTTCGTGTCGAATCGTTCGGAAACGGTTTCGAATCATTGTGAATACGGCTACTGATGTGTCTAGTAGTGCTACGGGCAATTAATTGTACCCCTAATACTTCTTATTAATTTAATATTGTTGCAACCCTAAAACAATCTGGGATTATAATCTGTCCAAACTGACTTGTCTTATTTGGTTAAGGAAATTATGTATTTAAATGGATAATGTGCAGCAGTATTCGTTGAAATTCACATTCTATGTGTTTCTTATATAATTCTCGACATCCATACACAATATACGTAGCGTGATTGATACGGCAAGTCGTGATTTTAGGCATTGTTTGTTCACAAAAGACAAGTCAGTTTAAACAGATCATACGTTGCTTACTTTTGAAAGAATTTTCACCAACCGGAAATTTTCATTTGTCTATCTAATTGTATGTATGTATGTATGTATGTAAACTCTTTATTGCGTATAACTACATAAAGAACAATAACAAAAGAAAATAAATATACATTGCAAAGGCGGGCTTATCCCACAATGGGATTTCTTCCAGCTAACCTTACCTTGGATAGTCCGAAATGAGCTATTTAACGAGCGGTGGTAGCAATATCAAGTTTTGTGCCAATAAATATCAATAAATAATTGTCATTTAATAATCATTTAAAAAAAAGCATTTGCGGGGTTTTCAATAATGAAGTATTAATTCATTTTCCTATTTAACAATGAAATTGTATTAAAAAATGACGCTGGACAAGTAGCTTCTTATCTAAATTCAGATCCTTTTTCTAGTGGAGGAATGAAATGGTTCGTCATGTGAAGGTATATTTTTGCCAGCATCTAATTAGTAACGCTATAGGTCCCTGCGGTAGCAGTATTATGTTCGTTCGTTCTTATGGTCCGCCATATTTCATTAATTAACAACTTTTTTAAACGCCTTTAATTATTACTTTGGCCGTGTGGTGTCCGGCAGAGTAGAATAGCACCAACCCCTTACACTCATGGGTGTCGTACGAGGCGACTAATGTTTTCGAGGCAAAAGATCAAGAGTCTCCGTAGTCTGGAAAATGGGCAGCAGCATTTTCCATTGTTATATTTAAACACTGCGATCTCCAACCCGCCTGCCAAGCGTGGAGATTACGGCAATAACCTCCCCTTTCGTGGGAGAGGCCCTAAGTCCTGCAGTGGACTGTTACGGGCTGTGATGATGAATTATTACTGATTAATTGGTTTATTGTAATGTAATGACGTGGTTAAATTTATGATTTTATGAAATTGTTTGACATTGTTATTATTTTTATATTTTTGGTAATGAATTTAAAAACTACTTGCGTACCTAAAAAGATATGGAATTGTAAATTCTGAAATAAATTATTATTTATTTATCAATTACGTAAATTTATTGATTTTTTGAAAGATGTAAATGGGTCCAAAGGCATAAAAGAATCACTCCGAACCCGTTCATTCCGCCACATATCCAACCATCGTATCATAACGCAACATGCCCATTGTACCTAACAAATATATATGTGTATATGTGTGAGTGTAACTAACGCACGCAGGGCAGCGACAGTCCGGAGAGTGCGGGCGAGCCGGCCGCGGCCGCGGAGCCGACACCCCAACAACAGGTTTGCGACCTTAACGTGGTATTAATAAGGCTTATAATCGCTTGATAGTAGGCTGGTGTGGTAGCGGTGGGGGAAGGGGGGTGAAATGGTTTTTTTTTTAAAAAGAACGGCTTGTTGCAATTACAATTTGATTTTTTTTGTTAGACGGCACATAAACAGGCAAGCGGGCTCCCTGATGGAAGGTGGTCACCAGGGGAGTTACCAATGCGTTACCCGTCTCTGAAGAGACCATGTTTCCTTTGGACTATGACATGGGATCGTTCAAGAGGTATATTAGAGGTCTCTCCAGAGGCGGGCAACGCATTGGTGACTCCTGGCGTTGCTGGTGTCCATGGGCAGCGGTGACCACGCACCATCAGGTGGCTCGCGTGCCTGTTTGTCTGCTGTATTAAATAAAAAGAGGTGAGATGGCGGTCAAATGCCTGGCTAGTCCTATATAAAAAATGTAAATTGACATCGCTGTCCCATACCGCACCAATCTACTGCTTTGAGTGCTGCACCTGCAATAAATCATACCATTACTAACAAAATGGGAATTAGGGTTTTTAATAGATAGTAGGAGTAAGAGAAATGAGCATGTCGTCATGAGTTGTTTAGTTGCTTTCACCCAATTTACAACTACTGTTGGCTAATTACGTAACTCGTTGCTAACAATTCTGTGATTTCAACGATTGAAATTGTTACGCTTGTGATTACCTATGGGTTCAGTTGCTATCAAAGTTCCATTGCAATCAACGGAAACTAGTAAACCGATTATACTTCATCGCGAAAGCAACAATTTCAATAATTGAAATCAGATATTTGTTAGCAACAGAGTTACGCAATCAGCCCACTGGTCACATGTTTAGCAAAATTTACAAGTACAGTGTTGCAAACCGACCGGAGAGTCGGGAGTGGACTTGGCTTGCGAGCTGCCTTGCAAGTGGAAAGTTCACGCCTTGCGCGCACATTTAGTAATCGATAACACACCCTAATTCAGGCACCTAGATAAGGATCCCAGATTAGGACAGATTAGATACTGACTAATGCATATGTCGCAGCCGGATGGTTAAATTAGCCGGTTAACTAAACGGCTAGCTTTTTAAGCAATTATTTAGTTGAAAATTTGCCATTTTCATAAGATTTTAAAGTGATGTTGAAAGAACGATATTGCCTTGAGTTTACGCAGCTCTTTCACACATTGTTCCAATGCTAACCTACCCACAATAACTTCAAAGTATAATAATAGTTTGCATTAGGTTTCTATTCGGTTAGTTTAGGTTAGCATTATGACAATGAATGGAAGAGCTCCGTAAACTCGAGGCAATATCGTTCATTTGACTTTACTTTCAAAGTTCATGAATTTGGCCAATTTTCAATTAAATAACTGCTTAAATAGCCAGCCGTCTAATTAACCGGCTAATTTAACCATTTGGCTGCGACCCATATATAGACAGCAGTATCTTCTACCATATAAGGACAGGTAGGGCACCTGGGGCCCGATTTTTGAACCGCACGCATCAACACGAGCGCTCGCCATCTAATGCCTGCGCCTTCTGTCCCTAGCAATTTTCCACAAGTGTGAAAGAGATAACGAGGTTCAAAAATCAGGGCCCTGGTCAAACAATTTATTTGTCCACATGTTTTTTGCCTCTCACATTCACGATTCTCAGTTTCTGTGGAATGTATTGCTCAAGACATAAGGTCCATTTTTGTATCGCGGCTTTTAAAAAGTGGAGCGCCACGTTCCATAATATAAGTGCTACAACAATGGACATTATTCCATAAAAGAGACATAAGATAAATACATTCCATAAAATTAAATAATAAATAAATAATCGTGGACAAATTCTCTCAGCGCCATCTAGCCCCAAAGTAAGCAAAGCTTGTGTTATGGGTGCTAGATAACTGATAAACTACTTATATACTTTTTTTTAAATACATACTTATTATACATATAACACCCAGACCCGTCAGAGAAATTAAAATTCATCCTTTCAATTTCTGCCCGGCCGGGAATCGAACCCGGGACCTCTTGCGTGGCAGACCACTGAACCACTCAGGTTGTCCATTGGCCGCCATTTGCTTCTCCTGTTGGTAATTTTAAGTACCCATTGTATAATTTTGATTGTGCAATAAAGCGTTATTTATTCATTCATTCATTCAAAATTGATTTCGTTCCTGAAACTAGGGGTTGTAGTGTAGTGACAGAGGTTCCGTTATGGCTGTAGCCGTCCAACCGTCAGTTGCAATCGATACTAATCCTTACGCAGTATACAATGAAGTCGCTTTTGGGTGCGGCGGATTTGGTCGGACTTCCGACCTTGGTCGGCTTACCCGCGCATCCGATTTAATTGAAAAGCTACTTTATTTTGTACACCATAAGGGTTAGTATCGACTGCAACTGACGGCTGGTCGGCTCCACCCAAAACGGAGTGTCTGTTACTAATTTTATACTTATTTTAAGGGTATGTTCCGGGTTTCCTACCGCGTACCTTTATTGACGAGTAGCCCGATATTTCGACACACTTGCGAGTCCGGCGCTCGCAGCTCTCCAGTCGTCCCGTGACCATAATGCATGCAACTGCGTCGAAATATCGGGCTACTCGTCAACAAAGGTACGCGGTAGGAAACCCGGAACATACCCTTAAAATGTGTGATAATAACCGCGATAGTTTAAAACATTAGTTTTATACTTGTTATTGTATTGCTGTATCTCAATGCTTGTTACTGTAATGCTCCTTAAACGCCTCACCCGAAACAACTTGATTGTCAATTAGATTTGTCTGATTTGTCACAATCTGATTGTCAGTCCTTGGACCGCCCGCACATACACTTGGAGCTATGCACGACATATCTGTCGGCGTTTGTTAGCACCGCGTCTGACTCTTTGATGTTTGGGTTCGCAGCAAAAGTGTTAAATTGCCCCCTCTCGTGTCCCCCAGTGGCCAACGTCCCCCACTCGTCGTGCGGCGGCTCAGTCCCCGGACGACGAGCGATGCGCGCATCCCGCCATGACTAGGTCACACTACGAGGTATGTAGCATGCTTGCTTGCTTATAGTGCTGGAAAACTATCTTAAAGCTATGTTCCGGGTTTCCTGCCGCGTAGAGCTCGTCTAGTCTAAAATGACGCGCCCCACTACTTAGTTAGTTGATTTCGATGAGTGAGTGCAAATATGAATAACGACACTTCATCTGTGTGGGAGCGTCGACTGCTCCAATCGAACGACGCGTGCAACGTGAACGAGTCTCACCGGCAACCGAATGACCAATTACAACGGCATTTGTATATGTATTGCGTCCTTATTTTAAACTTGCTTGTGTGCGTTAATGCGATAGTGGGGCGCGTCATTTTAGATTAGACGAGCTCTACCATTGTTGACGAGTAGCCCGATATTTGGACAGGTCAGTCGTCCCGTGACCATGGTGCATGCAGCTGTGTCGAAATATCAGCTACTCGTCAACAAAGGTAAGGCTCGTCTAAGCTGAAATGACGCGCCCCACTATCGCATTAACGCACACTAGCAAATTTAAAATATGAACGCAATACATATACGAATGCCGTTGTAATTGGTCGTTCAGTTGCCGGTGAGACTCAAACGTAGGAGCACGCGTCGTTCGATCGGAGCAGTCGACGCTCCCGCACAGATGAAGTGACGTTATTAATATTTGCACTCACAATCAACTAATTAAGTAGTGGGGCGCGTCATTTCAGCTTAGACAAGCTTTACGCGGTAGGAAACCCGGAACATACCCTTAAAATGTGTGATAATAACCGCTATTTTAAAACCGATCGTTTAAAACATTACATCGATATTTCGGTTTGACCTTGAAATTACGTATCGTAAATTAGCAGACATGGAGCCCTTGTGAAT
This sequence comes from Blastobasis lacticolella, assembly GCA_905147135.1. Taxonomy (NCBI): domain Eukaryota; kingdom Metazoa; phylum Arthropoda; class Insecta; order Lepidoptera; family Blastobasidae; genus Blastobasis; species Blastobasis lacticolella. The sequence continues at coordinate 10,695,291 of LR990067.1, forward strand.
TCCGCCAACCCCCATTGAACTCATTCTCACAGATAGATGCTATGTCTGGAGTAGATTTGCTTGTATTGATTTGTTAACATGTCTAACTGAATTGCAATGAAATTCAACTCAATGGGAGAGTCTCCGACTGTCGATTATATAGAAAAGTAGTTCAAATACTTGATTAGTTCAAATACTTGTAATAGATGGCGTTGATTAGACACGATTAGACTCGCTCCGGCCATGTACCAATAACTGTTTTCTGAGTTACGTACATTAGTGGAATACTAACCGATGCTCTTACGGTGAGGGAAAACATCGTGATGAAACCTGCACATTTAGGCGATCGGATGTGTAACCATGATCCAATCTGGTCAGGTTACTTTAATAGCAGGGTCACGGAGGTCAGATGGTAGTCGCTCCACTGTAATTACCTGACCTGCCAAATCCTGGATCATGGTCAAGGCGGACCCCGGGCCCTCGAGAGCACAACCGAGATGTTAACGCCAAGATGACTTTTTTTTTTAATTAGACACGAATCTCAAAAAAAGAATCAAAGCGTGATCGTTAGATGTACAAAAATGTTGACATTTTGCGCTTTCTTAGAAAAGGTACTTAAACTAAATATATTTTCACGAAACACCTTTCCGAGTAACTTCGGTTACCAAATTCGATACTTGAGAATCCTGTCTAAGCAGCGCCATCTAGTGAGGCACGGCCGAACTTCACTTTTTAAAGTAGCTGTCAGAAAATCCCCCATTGCAACTTGCAAATGTATCTTACAGTGTTTGCATATTAACATTTGTGCACATAAAAAAGGAATTACCCTGAAAAATGTGTTTAATATAGGTACTGCTATAAACTTATCTGATCCAATGACGGCGTCGCTGTTGTTGAATTTTGTAGTAGAGCTCGTCTAATCTAAAATGACGCGCCCCACTATCGCATTAACGCACACAAGCAAGTTTAAAATATGGACGCAATACATATACAAATGCCGTTGTAATTGGTCATTCAGTTGCCGGTGGGATTCAAACGTAGGAGAACGCGTCGTTCATTGGCTCCCACGCACTGAAGTGTCGTTACCAATATTTGCCCTCACACATCGAAATCAACTAACTAAGTAGTGGGGCGCGTCATTTTAGACTAGACGAGCTCTACCGCCAAATGATATTTCCATTGGCGGCACTTAGTTCCAGTTTTGGTCACTGGATCAGGGAGTTTACCATCTCTTATAGCAGGACTTAAATAGAACTGCCCGGTTTAGTACGAGACAAGCTTATGTGACACGTATAGCGCTGTCTCGTTCTAAGCAGGGCAGCTCATGGTAAGCCCTCTGCTACTAACTTATCTGATCCAATAACGACGTCGCTGTTGTTAAATTTTGGATTGCCGCCAAATGATATTTCCATTGGCGGCGCTTAGTTCCAGTTTTGGTCACCGTACTAGATAAGTTTGTGGCAGTATAGTAATTGTGTGGTCGTCCATGTCAGCTTGATTTTGATAAAATGTCAAACGCCGGCGATGTATGTCGATCCAAAGAAAGCGCTGTCATTGCGAGTTGGTCTGTGGTATTTTGCTCTATCAATCGACAATACCCTTTTTACTTTTGACTAAATTCAGAAACATAAAGCGTGAGAGCAAATTAAAGTGGCTTTTCAAAAGCCATGATACAAACCACATTGTCGAAATTATATTCAAACAATAATGCTATAAAATTATCTTACCATTAAAGCTAGTTTCACTGATACTAAATACTTTTTTCTTTGTTATATTTAAATTTAAAGTTCTCCGTCTTTAAGAAAAACACCCTTGATTTGCTTCATGGACGCATCTATTGTGTTTGGCATTTTATCCAAATGAGGCGCTGTCCTAATTGGCAACGGTCGTGCGACCATGGTCGTACGACGGACGTCGCCCGACCAATCATCATATCAGGCAGAAGACGCCCGCTGCTGGGCATAGGCCTCCCCCAGAGATCTCCACGGCTGACGGTCCCGTGCCTTCCGCATCCAGCTGGTACCTACGATCTTTATCAGGTCGTCGGTCCACCTTGTGGGAGGCCTACCCACGCTGCGTCTTCTGACGAATAGCAGACCTAAAAATCGTGCAATGGTCATGCGACCGTGATCGTGCGACGGGCGGTTTTGAGGTCTCCTATTGGTCGCGCGACGTCGTACGACCATTGCCAATTAGCATAATGCCTGAAGCTGGTTGTCAGTGATTGTTGCATATGCGCAGGCTCGCTCGCGGTCGCCCGACGCCACGCTGCGGCATTCGCTGTCAGCGCAGAGCGTGAAGGTACACAACCATTTACTCACTTATAGTTAAGCTACACTCGTTGTGAAAACAGTAGGTCACTAGTGAAGAAAGAACGAAAGAAAACATTAATTGCAAACAGACACCACGACACATCAATTAGGTACAACAACAAAAATTATAACAAAAAACTAATTATGAACAAAACGCATATAAAATTAAAATCGAATTGAAGTCGTTGTGTAAACTATGGGTCTCTAGTGAACAAAGTCATTTTGGGAACAGTGGGTCTTTGGTGACTGGGTGGGGTGAGTGAAGGAAAACATTGTAGGAGTTGTGGCTCTCTAGTGAAGGAAGTCATTGAGGGCGCAGTAGGTCACTAGTCAAGGCAGTCGTGGGAAAAGTGGGTCAAGGCTGGGTGAAGTCATTAAGGAAATAGTAGGTCACTAGTGAAGGCAGTTGTGAGAAAACTGGGTCACCGATAAATGAAGTCATTGTGGGAACAGTGAGTCACTGATAAAGAAAGTCATCGTCATTACATTAGTTAAGAAATTTATTGTCGGTTCAGTGAAGGGAATAGACACCATTTTTAATTACCCTAACAGAGAGAAGAGAGTTGTAATTTCAATGGATTAATAACATTTACACATAAAATTGCTTACACTAGGGGTCGCAATACCGGTATATCTTTTCAAAACCGGGATTTTCGGTATTAACATGAGGTCAATACCGGGATCCCGGTATTTTCGGGACTTGGAGAAGTTGCTAGTAATTTATTATTAACTTTTAATTATTATATTCTTTATTACAGACTTAAATAGTTAGAGGATTTCATACAAAAGGATATTTTCTAGAAGAAAAGTCTAATTTTAATTTCCTCTATTATAGATCTCCCATCAATAAGTATTTTCTTTTGCTATAGTATTTGAGAAAATGATATTGAAGCAAACCATTACGCGTTTTGTTAGTCTAGATGGGGATTAGAATATAAAATTGATTCTAATAGTGCAAAAGTAATATATAATTTTATTTTATCTGTTTACCTTAAATCCCGGTTTTTGTAAAATGAATACCGGTATTGTGAACCCTAGAATACACGTATAGTATTTGTCTAACTTAACAATAGTTGTGTAGATCCAGTACACCCACTAGTCGTTACGTATTGCAGTAAATTCATTCACTATCACTCGATTGTAACTTACACAGTCCACGACAATGGTCTAGTGGCTGCTTGCGAGACCGATAACCAAGGTTAAGCGACGCTCGCAAAGTCGGGAACTGGATGGGTGACCGTACTTTGAGGTTAGTTGAACTTCAGCACCGCCACGAGCTCGTCACTCGTTAGGTATGCCCCTAATACCATTGGCCTGTAATTGCGCTGGCTACCTTATCCTTCAAACCGGAACACAACAATGCGAGCATTGTTGCTTGGCGGCAGAAATAGATAAGGCGGTGATACCCCACCTAGGCGGACTCCTCAGTCCTACCACCTGATAGAATATGTGTTGAAGTATCACCTTCTACCATCGACAGGAATATTCGTACGGCTCCAACGGCGAATGTCGAGCCACCTCCCCTCAGCAGGAGCAGTACTACGAGAGACCTGACCGGTCAGTATGGTTGTTTATTTGGTATTTTATATTGGATATTCAAGGTCTGATGATGCCAACGGAAGGTGGTCATAGGAACTCCTAAATTACGCATGGTAAACCGATCGAGTTTGGGCTCGTTTGATTTGTCTTGACAAGTACTCTGATCGTAGATGGTCTACAGTTAAAATAGAGTGCGTATGAGAAAATATATTTCACAGAAGTTATTGTTAAACGTGTTGTTTTTAATATCAAGTTTTTGCCCACTGCGGCCATGTACCAATAACACTTTTCCGAGTTATATACATTAACTCGGAAACTCTTACGGTGATGGAAAACATCATGATGAAACCTGCACATTCAGAAGGTCACGGAGGTCAGATAATAGTCGCTGCAGTGTAATTATCTGATCTCTCAAATCTTGGATCATGGTCAAGGCGGACCCCGGGCCCATGTTCACGAGAGGACAACCTGGACATTAACGCCAAGATGATGATTTCAATTGAGAATTTCATAATTAGCCGGATATCCAAAAGAAAAGACAAAAGTATTGTTTTTAATATTAGTTTTTGATCGTCAAAATTAATACATAATTTCGGTAATTTTTGCTCCCATTTGAGACATTCCAATTCCAATTTCTTTCCAGCTGCGAATACCAGCAAGTCCCCCGGTGCCCTGTCGAGCCGTGGGAGCGGGAGAGAGACAGTGCGCGGGAGAGGGACAGGGACAGTGCGAGGGAAAGGGACAGGGATAGTGCGAGAGAGAGCTACCCGTCGGCGGTGATGGCCGAGCATCGGGGCTTTACTAGGCGGCCTGTTACTAGGGTGAGGAATACTTTTATTTATTTATTTGTATATTATTCATTTATTTGTTTATTTATTTATTTATTTCACAGTTTTACAGCATATAAATAATTTTTTAAAAGGTTTCATTATTAAGCTGTAATGCCAATTACAAAACTGAAATTTATATCAATACGTCATCTAAAATATAAAAAGAATCAAAATCATTATAAATAATAATTTTCTCTTTCTAAAATAAAATATATTATTATCTCTCTGTCTGTCTGGCTGTGTGTGAATATGCATACATACATACATAAATAACAATATCCTGTCGGCCTCACCTCCCTTGGCAGTTTCGCTTTTCAGCCACAGTAAAGTCACTTTTCTGTTTGGTGACTACAATGTGGCCGAAAAGTCGAAGATAAAGTCAAACAAATATTTAAAAAAATTGCCGTTGTGCACGGGCAGACCAACGTTTTGTGGGTCTTCTAAATCTTACAGTCGCTACAAAGTGGACTTTTTCTTGTACTCGATGACGTAGGATAACCTACGGCGCGCTTACAGTCTATATTTGAAGTTGATATTCTGAACTTAAACCACCTCACCTTAAAACGAGACAAACTTATGTGACACGTATAGCGCGGTCTCGTTCTAAGCAGGGCAGTTCTGTTTAGTTCCTGCTTTAAGAGCTCATGATAAGCCCCCAGCTGTTCCATACAAAATTGGAAACGATCTCTGCCAAAATGTATGACACGGCTGGCCTTTGAGATACTTGGTGGGTTTCCGACGTTAGGTTAGGTTAGCTAGTTGTCGGCGGGGGGTGGGTGTGCTGCGGCCGTGTGGCGGCCAAAATGTCACTATGTGTTTCCTTCCTACTTTCCTACCCCCTCCTTTTAGACGATTGAAAGAGAAATGTAATGTCCTACACATTAAAGAAACTTTGACTTAGCAAACATCTGACCTTTGAGATACTTGGTCAGAGGTTATCCTAGGTTATTCTATTGCATTTTGGGTTATTGTCTATATCTTTCTTTGCTTCCAGAACTCGAATCTCCTGTCGGCGGTGCTGTGTCTGGTGAAGGAGCTCGACTACCCGAGCTTGGAGGTGGCCGAGATGGCCGTCAGGTAAGCACACTAACACCAGATTTATCGAAAACCAGTATAAAACGATATAACATTGCTATGCGTTGCTATAGAGACGCTAGTTCATATACTGTGGCACATGGGACAGTAACGATCTGCCCAAAGCCGAAAATGGATATCCTGGCAGAATCCATTGTCCATCAGGAGGCTTACCAGCTATTATAGCAGGACCTAAACAGAACTGCCCTGCTTACAACGAGACAGCGCTATACGTGTCACAGTATACAGTTCTGTTTAGGTCCTGCTATAAAAGCTCATTTTACTACCGCAAAAAGAGGGTAGTTCTAAGTTTGACCTCTATATATCTGTGTATGTGTCTGCTGTGGCATCGTAAAACCCGGATTGATTTCGATGCAGTTTTTTATACTTGAAAGCCAGTTTATTCGAGATGCTATTTAGATTTTTTAATTAAAATCGGTTCAGTAGTTTGTATTATATTTGAGTATATGTAAACTTTGTCGGGTGTTATCAGACTTTTTATGTCGGTTAGGTTTATTAATGTCTTTTTTTTTCCATTCCCAGATGTCGCATGGACGAGCTCGCCAACACCCAGTGATAGGACGGGTCATGTGCATAAACCATTTGTGATATTGTTGTATTAAAGTATAAGACGGGGACATACTGACACCAACGGGAGCGAGCGGGACAAAGAGCTTGCGGAACAAAGAAAGCATACAAAAAAGGTGCCATTTTACTAACAACCACGGAACTGTCATCTGAAGCATCAAAATGTCAGACTATTTAACGACTCAAATCTCACACGCTCGCATTTGTGAGAAAAATAAATACTACGATAGATCAGAACACATTTATAGAGCCATGTAGTGATCTCTGTACTGTCATGGATGAATTACTTAATACAGAACCATCTATCGACCTCTTGTAGAACAAATGACAGTTGTCAAACTGTCAACAGATAAAACATGGGGCCTGTACCCTTGGCAGTTAATAAATTTTTTTTTGGGTACTCCACTGTCCGTGTATGTGTCAGTGGTTGTGTGTGCGTGCCTTGACACTGTTACAGGCGTGACATGATAGCGCAGAACAAAATTAAACAAAATGGCGGTAGATTGTCAGACCTGTTGTATGTGTGTGAGCCAACGTACACAAACCAAAATAAATTGTCAACAAATCGTCGTACCTTGCACGCTTCACTTCTCTTAAGCGTAGAATGGCGTCCGTATTTCTTCCACATCCGTGCTAACAACATGAAAAACAAAATGGCGGAAAAGAGCTCCCGCTTTTTCCTGTCGACGTGAACAAACTGAACTCTGCTATTAAATAGAATCTAATTATTATGTAATTTTAGATAATTGTTTACTTATTGTTTTTTGTATGTAATTTTTGTGCAATTGTACGGGTGTGTGAGTGGGACGGATGAGTGTGCGAGTGGAATGGACTGAGGAATAATGAAATTAATAAAATTAACTTGCCGTAACCAAATTTGTGTTTTATTTTGGTTTAGTAGTAGTTATGTAGTTCCCATGGCCAGGTATTAAACTGCGCGATCTGCGATTGGCCGTATGGTGTACGGCAGAGTAGAATAGCACCAACCTAGGGGTCGCAAACCGCGATCCCGGATACCGAAAAAACCGGGATCCCGGACAAAAAATGCGCCTTTAAAATACCGGTATTTATTTTACAAAAACCAAGATTTTCGTAATTTTTCGGCATTCATTAAAAATAAAATTATAATAAATTTTATATTTTAATAATTGTATTTAAGATTTTTATCCTTGTCAAAACGTTTGTAACTGAAATATGCTAGAACTGAAGTTGCTGACGACAGTTCTTACACATCTAATTGGCTCTAGATTTGGACCGACATGGTAGCGTTTTCGTGTAGGCTTCTAAACACATGCTAGATGCTATAATAGGATGTAAATATTTTATTTTCTCGAAAATACCGGAATCCCGGTATTGACCCCAGGTTAATACCGGAAATACCGGTTTTGAAAATATATACCGGCATTGCGACCCCTAGCACCAACCCCTTGACGCTCGTGGGTGTCGTACAAGACAAAAGATCTAGAGTCTCCGTAGGCTGGAAAATGGGCAGCAGCGTTTTCCATTTGTTATACATATAACACTGCGATCTCCAACCTGCCTGTCAAGTTTTTAAAATTATGGGAAAAGCGGTTCAAAAGAGCCCCTGGCTGCAAAGACAGAATGTGGAATTTGATACTTTGATGCTCTGAAAATGTTAATAAGATCGATGAAGTGCTAAAAGCTGCGGGCCACAAGCATTAAGACTTCCAACGTACCATCCAGACCTGTGTAGGCTATTTACGTGGCTATGTTGCTAACTATTATCTGATTTCAATGATTGAAATTGTTACTTTTGTATCATCGATTACATGGATTCAGTTGCTAACAAAGTTTTATTGCAATAAACAAACTATTAAATCGATCATACGTAATCGCAATAGTAACAATTTCAATCATTGAAATCAGAGTTTTGGTAGCGATAGAGTTACGTAATTTGCCTACTGAACCCTCGTCATATCAGCCAGAAGACGCCCACTGGTGGGCATAGGCCTTCCCCAGAGATCTCCACAGCGGCCGGTCCTGTGCCTTCCGCATCCAGCTGGTACCTGCGATCTTTACCAGGTCGACGGTCCACCTTGTAGGAGGCCTACCCACGCTGCGTCTTCCGGTACGTGGTCGCCACTCGAGAACTTTACTGCCCCATTACTTTACGGCCATCTGTTTATCGAGCTATGTGCCCTGCCCACTGCCACTTCAGTCTGGCAATCCTTAGAGCTATGTCGGTGACCTTGGTTCGCTTGCGGATCTCCTCATTTCTGACTCGATCGCGCAAAGAAACTCCGAGCATAGCTCTTTCCATTGCCCTTTGGGTAACAGTGAGCTTTCTTATAAGGCCCATAGTGAGTGGCCACGTTTTAGATCCGTAAGTCATCACTGGCAACACACATTGGTCAAAGACCTTCGTCTTGAGACACTGCGGTAATTGGGACGAAAATATGTGGCGTAGCTTCCCGAACGCTGCCCAACCGAGTTGGATTCGTCGATTGACCTCTTTCTCGAAATTGGACCTACCTAGCCGGACTATTTGTCCTAGGTATGTATAGTCGTCAACAACTTCAAGTGGAGTGCCTCCAACTGTCACTGGAGTAGGCACAACATGGACATTCGACATAATTTTCGTCTTGTCCATGTTCATTTTAAGACCTACTTGTTGAGAGGCACTATAGAGGTCATCGAGCATTTTGCCCAAGTCTTCCAGGGTTTCAGCCATGACTACGATATCGTCAGCAAATCTGAGGTGCGTGAGGTACTCGCCGTTAATATTGATGCCAAGTCCGTCCCAGTCCAGAAGCCTAAAGATATCCTCCAGTGCAGCGGCAAACAACTTCGGAGATATGACATCACCTTGTCTAACACCTCGCTGCAGCTGAATAGATTCTGTGGTCTTGTCCTGGAGACGAACTGACATAGTGGCGTTTTTGTACAAACACTTCAATGCTTCGATATATCGATAGTCAATTTGGCACCGCTGTAGAGACTGGAGCACCGCCCAAATTTCGATCGAATCGAAGGCTTTCTCATAGTCCACAAACGCCAAGCATAATGGCCGGTTATACTCTTCGGTCTTCTGTACAACCTGCCGCAGCGTATGTATGTGGTCTATGGTACTAAAACCTTTTCGGAATCCGGCTTGTTCGGAAATTATAATAAATTTCTCCAAATACCAAAATATGGAAAATACCGGAATCCCCAGGTTAATATCGGAAATCCCGGTTTTGAAAATATATACCGGTATTATAATAATAATCATTTATTTCAAGTATCTCGTAGACTCATACAATTTGTTAGTAGGTAGATACAATAACTTAATCTAATGTTAGTATTAAAGTAAAATCTTCACTGCTGTGACGTGCAAGTCACAGCGGTATTGCGACCCCTAGCACCAACCCCTTGACACTCGTGGGTGTCGTACAAGACAAAAGATCTAGAGTCTCCGTAGGCTGGAAAATGGGCAGCAGCGTTTTCCATTGTTATACATAGAACACTGCGATCTCCAACCCGCCTGCCAAGCGTGGAGATTATGGCAAAAACTTCCCCTCCCGTGGGAGACGCCCCGAGTCCTGCTGTAGACTGTTATGGGCTGTGATGGTGATGATGATAATGATGACGCGAGTGCTCGCGGCGCTGAGAGCGATTCAAAAGAGCCCCTGGCTGCAAAGACAGAATGTGTAATTTGATACTTTGATGCTCAGAAAATGTTTATAAGATCGATGACGTGATAAAAGCTGCGGGCCATGAAGTATTAAGACTTGCAACGTACCATCCAGACCTGTGTTGGCTAATTACGTAACTATGTTGCTAACAATTATCTGATTTCTATTATTGAAATTGTTACTTTTGAATCATCGATTTCATGGGTAGAGTTGCTAACAAAGTTTTATTGCAATAAACAAACGATTAAATCATACGTAATCGCAATAGTAACAATTTCAATCATTGAAATCAGAGACTTGGTAGCGACAGAGTAATTAGCCTACTGAACCCTCGTCATATCAGCCAGAAGACGCCCACTGCTGGGCATAGGGCTCCCCCAGAGATCTCCACAGCAGCCGCTCCTGTGCCTTCCGTATCCAGCTGGTACCTGCGATCTTTACCAGGTCGTCGGTCCACCTTGTGGGAGGCCTACCCACGCTGCGTCTTCCGGTACGTGGTCGCCACTCGAGAATTTTACTGCCCCATTACTTTAGCTATGTGCCCTGCCCACTGCCACTTCAGTCTGGCAATCCTTAGAGCCATTGCCATTGCCGTTTGGATAACAGTGAGGTTTCTTATACGGCCACGTTTCAGTTCCGTAAGTCATTATTGGCAACACACATTGGTAAAAGACCTTCGTCTTGAGACACTGCGGTAATTGGGACGAAAATATCATAAATTAAAGGATTATAAATACCTTGTACCTATATTGTTTTAAACTGTATTTTTACGATCTCCTTTAATGTACAATAAAGTGTAATAAATAAATAAATAAAAAATAAATTACATATCATAGACGTGTGCTCTCGCGCACGAGGGCCCGGGGTCCGCTTTGACCATAATCCAGAATTTTACAGATCCGATAATTACAGTAGAATGACTACCATCTGACCTCCATGACCCTGCTACCAGGGGAACCTGACCAGTTTGGATCATGGTTACATCATGATGTTTTCCCTCGCCGTAACAGCATCATTTAGTGACCAACTAATGTACTTAACTCAGAAAATACTCATTGGTACGTGGCCGCAGCGTGGAGATCAATATTAATTATACTTACCTATTTAAAAAAGTTATTAAGACACGTCTCGAGGCGGAACCATGACTCCATCGAGCGTAGCGTCCTGCGGCGGAGTGGAGGGTATCCGATCGCGCGGAAGATCACCCGTACGATTGACGGACCAAATCAAATCTGCTTTGGGCGGCCTTGCATGAGTATATTAGGAAGACAGGAACCATATCGAGATGGCAAGAAATTGTGTTGCGAGTGACAGCTGCCCACAACACAACGACCACCACCACTCTGTCAAAAGCGTATTTCCCAATAAGAAGATTTAAAAGAGAGCAGGATAAAGGCGCTCAGTTTTAATATACAATTTCTTGGACTCGAGCCCCTAATTGCAGTTATCGTAACTCGCGTGGCCCCTATTGTTTGTTTTGCTAAAAGCGACAGTTGGTGACCGTTGGGTCAATTGTATCGGTAACGGTCTGTGGCCCGACAATTTCGTTAACTAGTACGGAAGCTGTCAACGGCCATTGTTGCTTGGCGACAGAAATTGATAAGATTGTGGTACCCCTCTTGTGGCTTAATGGTTAAGTGGTCCGACTCGTACCTCAAGGTACCGGTTTCGAATCCCAATGCCGCTATGTTTATGGTGGTCATGAATCCAAAACGCGTCTACCCCATGGGTAGCTCAGTTCTGCGACATATCTGAGGGCCTATCGGCTATCTCAGTGGACAACTGAATTTGACATAAAAAAATCTGACACTACTCTAATTTGGTAGACGCTATTGCCAGTTTTCAACGTAGATGACGTGGTGTAGAATTATCTAGTGTCAAATACAGTTGTCAACTGAGTTAGCCAATAGCCCCGCTGACCAGCTCAATGCCACTTACTATGTCCATAAGTTTCTAAAATAAAAAGAACTGTAAGAATTTGGACAGCTGAGTATTTTTTTCTCTCTTTCTAAAACTAAAATCTTCTGCAAAGCCGCAAACTTATCTGATCCGCCGGCCTAACCTGGAACTAAGTGTCGCCGTATTGAAATATGTAGTATATTGTTGTCAACAACAGCGACGCCGTCACTGTGTCAGATTTTGTTGCACTGTATGTGAGATTAGAACAAATAATTTTTACTATGTTCTCAGGGACTATCCAATTTCTTTGGTTAAGAACCCCTTGACATTGTCACCGAGATACCTTTCACAATAAAATGCAATCATGTCGTCTGTTGAATTCTAAATTTTATATGAAGTATTTTTATATTAAAGGTACTTTTCAATCAACATCATTGGTTCTATGTGACAAATTTAATTCGTTATAGAATGTAAGTGTTACATATTCACTTTTAATTATATATACACACATATAAATGGTGTACTCATGTAGTCTTTGGGTGTACTAGTGGAGCTGGCGCGACTTCTTTGAGTGAGTACCACCGCCTTATCTATTTCTGCCGCCAAGCAACAATGCTTGCACTGTTGTGTTCCCGTTTGAAGGATAAGGTAGCCAGCGCAATTACAGGCATGAGGCATTTCATCTTAGTCCTCACGGTGCCAACGCCCTTGCGGTTCTGCATTTTTGTTACCTGCAACCTAAATGTATGAATCGTAGATGTTATGGACGGCAGTTACCGCTTAATATCTGGTGGGTTGTCTGCTCGCTGCTGCGTTCCGGTTTGAAGGATATTCTGTTATCCTCTCCTACTATTATTCATCATCATCACAGCCTATGACAGTCCACTACAGGATTTAGGGCCCATGAAATAAGAGGCTATTTCCTCCACGCTTCAAAATTCAAAATTTCTTTATTGATTAGGACATTAAATATCTCTTTCAATCGTCAAAAAGGAGGGGATAGGAAAGTAGGAAGGAAACACACAGTGACACGCTGACCGCCCTATGGCCGTAGATAAACGTATCCCTCGCCAACCACGACCGAACCGTGCTCGACAATGCCAGGCAGAGCCGGAACGCTATATTATATTATATAGGAATGTCTAGTATAATTAAGAAAAACCACCTAAAACTACAGCAAGAGTAAGCCAGTCCACCTTGGCAGGCAGACATAACAATGGAAAACGCTGCTGACCATTTTCCAGCCTACGGAGACTGTAGATCTTTTATCTCGAAAACATTAGTCGCTTTGTACGACACCCACGATTTTTTTATACCACACAGGTGGTAAGCAAGATTACAGCCTGCCTGATGGTAAGCAGTCACCGCAGCCTATGGACGTTCGCAATACCAGGGGCATCACGATTGTAAATGATGTGCTATTCTACTCTGCCTGACACCACACGATTAATATTTCCTACTAATAATCTCTATCCGTGCCGGGCGGGAGCGCAACTGGACATAACGCCGAGATGGTGTTGACTATATCTATTATAAATGCAAAAACTGCTGAACGAATTTCAATGAAAGTAGGTCCGGAAAACCCAGCCTATATGACCAATAACATTGAGCTATTTGTCATTATAAAGGATTTTTCATTTTCTATAACTTTTACTATACTATATATGTATACGATGGGCACAAATCTCGCATCGTTGTGAGTAAAAAGTTATTGTCAATTAAAGTAAACATAATTTTGACAATAACTTTTTTCCCACAGCGATTCAAGAGTTGTTGCCATAGTAAAAGTTATAGAAAATGAAAAATCCTTTCCAATGACATATCGCTCAACGTTACTGGTCATATTGGCTGGGGTCCATACCTTTCTGCCGGGACTCCTTTGGCAGTAATGTAGCATAAAGCCATGTCTTGTCTACGGGGTTAGTTAGCCTTTAGTCTAGACATTCAGTCGCACTTTACAACACCCATAACTCGAAGGAATTAGTGCATTTGCTCTTTCTTGCCTTGTCGCTGTATTGCCTCTTTCCCGTTTGTGTTAAGCGCAGGGCACGTGAAAGAATAATAGAAGCAATTATTTAATTGCAATATTGCTATTAGAAAACATGCAGGCACTGCTCACATTCGAGTCCTATACTTGCATTGGCGTATCTATTTTCTAGGGGGGGCCTGGCCCCTGAGGTGGCCGATGAAGCCGAGTCAATCGCCAATGTACAGCCAGTGAGCACCATTCTGGGGTGGGCACGGCCCACCCGGCCCCCCCTCTTCCTACGCCTATGTATGCTTGCAGTTAATATTGAAATTTGATAACTGGAGAAAATAAATACCTCCCATGATGTATGAGAATAAAATAAGTATCTACTCACCATCGTCATAGCCTGGCAGAAGCCGGGATTGACCCAGGGTCCAGTTTCCTACTCTTTCTAAGTCTCAAGTCGAGATACTTGGTCTAGTTTTTAGTCTCACGTCGTAAACCGTTGACCCCTCGTGGAATCGGGCCTTTCCTGATGCCGACAATTGTATTGTATTGAGCTGTCCTAATTGGCAACGTCTCTGTGGAGTGCCGTGTGGTACAGGGAAGGTGCTGCTGAAGACAAAGCTGAAGTTAATGGTAGTCTCTATGAGTGTACTAGGAAAGCAACAGTTCGAGAGGAGCGGCGCCGGATATTGAAGCGTGCTGCCAATCCTCAACCGACGACCACGACCACTCTGTCAAGAGTGTAGCGACTTAGAAGAAGAAGAATTGGCAACGGTTGGCCGGGTGGTTTTGAGGTCTCTTATTGGTCGGGCGACGTCCGTCGTACGACCGTGGTCGCACGACCGTTGCCAATTAGGACAGCGTCTTAGGCACCTATTTACCATGTGTCTAGACCTAGAGCTTAGGTTCTCTTCACGACGTGAAGTGAGGCTTAGGTACGGCGATATTCCTTACGCCAAATCTACCGCGGAGGTAGTAAGTAGGTTCACGTTACGTGGAAGGACTCTGTTTTTTATATCATTTGTCAAGGTTTGGTTGCCTGACGGGCGGACGTAGTACTTATTAAACTGACTTTTCTTTGTTTCCCTCGCCGTGCCAGGTCCGCAACGCACGCCGAGGACTGGCAGCGCTGCATGAGACCTGATCTGAGCTATATAACGCTGAGGCTGCTGAAAATGACTGTGAGTGAAACGTTATCTCTTTTAGCTACGCAGCGACAAACGAGCAGACAACCCATCTGATGGTAAGCGGTAATTCTCGCCCATAACATCTTGCCCATAGCAACAAGACTTGAAAAAGACGTAACACTAGTACCTATGCTTTTTTATTATTAGACTAACCAGGCATTTGACCGCCATCTCACCTGGTGGTAAGTGACGATGCGGCCGATAATGGAGCACGCCTGTCTAGGAACAGCCTACTCACTCTAGCCTTGAAAGCGTCTAGATTATCATAACTAGGGATCACAGTCGTTGGCAACGTGTTCCATTCCTTAGCCCTACCTATGCATTATAAAGGTTGAAAGCCTCACGCAGATAGTATGTACCTACAATTAAAAATATAATTAAATAAATGTGCTTGGACAACTCTCACAGCTCCATCGAGCCCCAAAGTAAGCAAAGCTTGTCTTATAAGTGCTAGACAACTTATAAACTACATTTATATTACACATTAACACCCAGACTCGTAACAGAAATTAATAATCATCATTTCAATTTCTGCTTGGCCGGGAATTGAACCTGTGACCTCTGTATGGCAGACCGACATGTTAACCAACTGAGCCACTCAGGTCGGCCGAAGGTTGAACTAAAGCTACTGATGTGGATAGTACCTACATATGTATTTGCCCTTCCAGCACATCCCCATCCAGCTCAGCCACTAACAATGGAGTCGGCCGCCGCACCGCTGGTGGTGGCAGTGGTGCAAGTGGTACGCGGTCCCGGCGCCATTCTGGTGGACGGACGGCCTTCGAGACCCACGTCGCTTGTCGGTATGGCCGTAGAACATAGTATCAAGTATTCGGTTATTTTTCTTTTATGTCATACGGTAGGCAAACAGGCAAGCGGGCCACCTGATGGAAAGTGGTCACCACTGCCTAGACATTAGCAACACCAAGAGTATCGCCAATGCGTTGCCCATCTCTATAACACGTTGCTCTGGCAGCAAAAAGGCAAATGCCCCTCCACTGTCAAAGCCACGGTTCCCCAAATCCCCACCCCATGGAGCACTGGAGACCTTTCTCACCGGCAGAAACACAATACTATTTAAAAGAGTATTGTTTAGCGGTATTGTGTAAGGCGGAGGTACTTCCCCAGTCGCGCGGCTCTGATTCTAACGGGATACCCCGCTACTACCTACTTCTCTTAGGTCAGCTTTTTTTATTGCCTGGGGAGGCATACGCACGAACGGTCCGCTTGATGGAAAACGCCAACCGTTGTCCAGGACATCTGCAACCTATGGGGAGCGGATGCGGTGCCGGTCTGCGGACGCTACGGGGAGACATGCTTTTTGAATGACTAAATAATTCAGTAGTTTTTGAGTTTATCGAAAACAGACAGATAGATTGACGCGGCGTGAGACTTGGTTTATTAATGTAGCGATGAAGATAATACAAATATTAATCATGTTGGCGTCAATATCCTGGTTGTGTCCTCGCGTGTGAGAGCCCGGGGTCTGCCTTGACCATAATCTACGATTTTGCAGATTAGGTCATTACAGTGGAGGGACTGCCATCTGTCCTGCGTGACCCAGTTAACAGGGGAACCTGGGCACATGGTGGCATTGGGAAGCGAAGTCTAACCTAACCACTAGGCCACCGACGCTCACAGACGTTTTTGGAGTAATTAGCTTGGCGTTATC
Organism: Blastobasis lacticolella; assembly: GCA_905147135.1. Classification (NCBI taxonomy): domain Eukaryota; kingdom Metazoa; phylum Arthropoda; class Insecta; order Lepidoptera; family Blastobasidae; genus Blastobasis; species Blastobasis lacticolella. The sequence goes on from LR990067.1 coordinate 10,711,981, forward strand.
TCATCTGGTACTACTACTACAAACGAGCAGACAGCCCACCTGATAGTAAGCGGTAACTGTCGCCCATAACATATACGACTCTTGCATTTAGGTTGTAGCCAACAAAAATGCAGAACCGCAGGTGCGTTGTTACTGTGAGGACTAAGATGACATGCCTCATGCCTGTGATTGCGCTGGCTACCTTAACCTTCAAATCAGAACACGAAAATGCGCATTTTTGTTTGAGAGCAGAAATAGATTAAGTGGCGCTACTCACCCAGGCGGACTCGTCAGGTTGTACAGAGTCCTCATCATCATCATCATCATATCAGCCGGAAGACGCCCACTGCTGGGCATAGGCCTCCCCCATAGATCTCCACGGCGGCCGGTCCCGTGCCTTCCGCATCCAGCTGGTACGTGCGATCTTTACCAGGTCGTCGGTCCACCTTGTGGGCCTACCCACGCTGCGCGGATAGAGTTCTACTACCTGATAAAATATAACCCTCTATAATAAATAATATGGCGGTATCTGATGTCGGAGACCAAGATCCACTTTGGGTCGCTGAGCCAACACAGCAAGTTATTTTTTATACTACACGGTAGGCAAACAGGCAAGCGAGCCACCTGATGGAAAGTGGTCATCACTGCCTAGACATTAGCAACACCAGGGGTATTGCCCATGCGTTGCCCATCTCTATAACACGTTGCTCTGGCAGCAAAAAGGCAAATGCTCCTTCACTGCCAAAGCCACGGTTCCCCAAATCCCCACCCCATGGAGCACTGTAGACCTTACTCACCGGCAGAAACACAATATTATTTATAGTAGTATTATTGTTTGGCTGCGGTATTCTGTAAGGTGGAGGTACTTCCCCAGTCGCGCGGCTCTGATTCGAACGCTATACCCCGCTATGCCCTACCTTTCATGTAGGTAAGTATTCTAAAAAAGAACTTACGCTATACTCTAACAAACTGAATCGTTCTCCCAGAGTTAAGGAGCGTCGGTGCAGCTGCTGGCGCGCGGGCCGGCGCGCGCGCAGGCAGCGACGCGAGGCTGCACGACTCTAGATTCGTTAGCACCTACCAGGTATATAGACCTGGAAGAAATTTCTTTTTAGAAATACGCAGCGCCTGTTGTGTCTTTTATACTGTTATATTTCTCTGTACCTATATCATTATTGTGTACAATAAACAAGTAAATAAATAAATAAATAGACCAGTGTGACCAGATTTAGCAGCAGAATTCAGCGATTTTAACAGAATTAGATCTCCTATTTAGGTGCTAGAAGATTTGTTTATTTAAACTGAATGCACAAAACAATATAAAATAAAATAATAATAACATAAATATTTATTTCCACAAAAATTACAATTACGGTACAATTATCAGTAGGCTTACAAAACAAAAAATACATATAATCAGACAAACAGACGCGGAAAGAGACTAATTTATACTACTAATGCTTAATACATTGACGTGAGGGATATTGCAAATAAAATCGAAGACGCTTGCCTGCGCTGGTTTGGTCACGTGTTGCGTAAGCGTCAGGGATACGTGAGAAATAGGTGATGTCGAGAACCGGACGAAATGGAGAAAAATAAGAAGGAAAGCGGACCCTGGCAGAGCGCTAGGACGATGATTTATGCTTAATACCAATTCTATTCTTTCTCAGTTGACCCACTGCAACCCGTTCCCATCGTCTCCCGTCCGAAACACCGACCGACCCTCGCTGGAACAGTACGACAGGAGATCCGGGGCGTGTGAGTCACCATAACCACTGACAGTCCAAGCTGGACGGCCTGAGGATACCGTAGACCGGTCAAAGAGGAGAAGAAAGAGCAGGAAAGCGGACCCTGGTAGAAGCCATATTGCCCGATAGTCCACTGCTGCACTTGATGGCCCTTGTGCGCGAGAACATAACCGGGACATTAACGCCAAGATAATTATTTTTTACTTGTTGATTTGAACTGTTTGAAATTATGCCTGATAAAATGGGACTTAATCCTCACACCGGTTGTGGAATAAGCTCCCTGTAGACGTTTTCCCTGGAGAGTACAACATGGAGTTCTTCAAGAAAGGGGTGAAAAGGATTTTACGGGGTCGGTAGCACGTGAGTGATACCCCTGGTATTGCAAACGTCCATAGGCTGCGGTGACTGCTTACCATCTGGCAGGCCGTAAGCTTATTTGCCACTTTAGTGGAATATCATATTAACTATGGTGTGACCAATAGACTGCTAGATCTCAAACGGAAGGAACTCAGGACAGTAGTTGGTACAATTACAGGACACCTCCCCCTGAACAAAGTACTGTTCACGATAGGAGACGAAGTAGGGATGCTTAGTAGGCGAAAACACAGCGACAGTGGCCATATCATCGAAGGCAGCATTCTTGCAGCATCTGCTATGTCACGGACGCCAAGGTTATCCCGGATGTGGGCGTTTCGAAAGCGGTCCTTCCGTGAAACTCCGCACATCCATCGCAGCATCTTCATTTCCGCGACGCGCAGTTCCTGCTTGTGTCATGTGCGGAAAAAGGAGCCCATTAACCTAAACCTAACTGTGGTGTATTTTGTTGTCTCTGCAGACCAAGATGACTACTCGAGGGAGTACGAGTTGGATGCGAGCCCGGTGCGGGAGACGCCGTGTTACATCCCGGATTTTTCGCCAACAAGAGGTATTCTTATAGCACTTTACTTTATTATTACAACACTAGATCCGCAAATTTTATTAAGTGCCTAGGACCACTTTTATTTATATATTTAAAAACTTTATAACACTAAAAAAATACATTGGGCGGACTTTTCCTCTTTCTCTATTAGTATAGATAGACTAAGCTCTTCCATTGTGGACCCTGAAACAGATTGAACAGACGATTAGTACCCCATGACTGTATTTTATCTGATCCATCCCTATGAGGTGTCGCATTCGATGAAACCTGAAAAGCCTCTCCGGCTATAGGTACATCCAAGGCAGAGTTTAGCTGGTAGGCGCCTAGGTCTCTTGCAAGTGCAGCATAACTCGCCGATGGCCACACTGGTACACATGAGTGTTCTCTGCCTCCCTCCCTGGATATTCCGGAGGGTACCACTTTTAACATAGGTACACGTTGTGGTAGGCGCAAAAAAATCTAGTGGCAGCATGATTGCAAGACCGATAACAAAAGTGCTTCGTGCTTTGAGGCTTGAACTTCAGCACCGCAATAAGCTCGCCATAGGTGTGCTTCCTTTTACCGCTAGCGAAGTTGACCAAGATCCTCCCCCCCAGGGGTTCCCAGCGGTAGATCTTGGTCAACCGATTGGCAACCAAAACTGTTCCACCAGTAACACTTGGACACGTTGTGACTGGTGGAACAGTTTCGGTTGCCAATCGGACCTATGTGACGTATTTGTCTCTCTCAGGCAGTCGCGAGCGTCTGGATCGTGCTACGGAGGCCTTCGCAGAGTCTCTGCGGAAGTACCCCCTGCCGGAGGATGGGTGTCCATCCTCGGACCTGGTACGGCGGTACCTGGCCTTCGCACACGCTAAACACTGTAAGTAGGTATATTAGAGGTCTCTTCAGAGGCGGGCAACGCATTGGTGACTCCGCTAGTGTTGTTGATGTTCATAGGCGGTGGTGACCACTTTCCATCAGGTGGCCCGTTTGCCTGTTCGTCTGACGTATAACATAAAAAATTTAGAGTTTACAACTACTATACCACTACGTAGACCTTCTGTTGGTGTCCACGCGAAGGTTCGAAAGACCGTTTCTCGCTCTTACGATTCGGATGTGGAATGAGCTCCCAGCCGCAATGTTTCCTTTGGACTATGACATGGGATCGTTCAAGAGGTATATTAGCAACGCTTTGGTAGCGCCCCTGGTGTTGCTCATGTCCATAAGCGGCGGTGACTATGCACCATCAGGTGGCCCGCTTGTCTGTTGTCTGCTGTATAACCTTAAAATAAGTAACTACACATTTTGTAGGTACTACTTCTCCGTACCTTGACGGACTGTATCCTGTATTTATTTACGCAATAAAATGTTCATTTTGCATTTTGAAATCGTATGAACCTTTTCACGTCTTTCTTAAACAGTGTCCGACCGCAACTTCTGCTTTGGCTTCGGCCACCTTCGACCAAAAAAAACACATTTGGTTTCAGCCCGAAACTCGACCGAAGGTGGTTTTTATTATTTTTGACAAATATTATTTTTGATCATCTGTAGATCAACTTCAAGCGATGATTTAAATTACTGACTGTATAATATAGAAAGGTAATTAACCTTTTTATATTATATAGTCAATATATGCTAAAAAAAGTTTAATTTCATCGATTGAAATCGACTGATTTTTGGAATTCTTTAAAAGAATTTAAGATTTTTATTAATTAATATTTTAAATTTTAGCTTGCGGCGAATCTTGTACTAAATTTCTTAGAGCTTTCAAACCCTACGGGTTTGATCAGATATTTACCTTCGTTCGAACACTATTCTTGAAGTACTCCATATGTTGGACTTATTGGGAAAACCTCAACAGGGGTCACAATTTATCACAAAAAATATCCTTCCTATTTCAGTAGCGGACGCGGAGAATCTGACTCGGAGCCCTCGCTCGATCATACGTCGTACAGAAAGGGACGGCTACAAACGCAATGTCCACCCACATAGGCACTGGCAACTGAACAGATCTGGTCAAACCTCTCCGGAAGGGCCTTCTGGAATCGAAGTCACAGATAAGGCGTTCCCATACAATCTTCTGAAGAAACAGATGTACAATATATCGTCTGACAATGACGAAAATACTCATGGGGAAAACAGCAACGTGAAGACAGACAAGAAGACTAATGTGGAAGACATTGAGCAATATGTTGGTGTAGTCGACGGTTCCGCCATCAAAATTGGTGATGACAATGTTGAAGCAGTCGAAGGAAGCAGTGGTGTAAGGAATTTGGGCACTAATATACCCAAAACTGGTCTGGGTACAGAGTGAGTTGTACTAATTATTGTTTATGATACTAATTTAATTTGATTCTACGTTCATGTGTACACGTCGAACATATGACTCTTTCTCAATAACCTACCCAAAACTGGTCTGGGTACAGAGTGAGTTGTACTAATTATTGTTTATGATACTAATTTAATTTGATTTTTACGTTCAAGTGCACACGTCGAACATATGACTCTTGCCTGGAGATTTATGCTATAGAGGAGTGATTTTAGGCTGTTTAACGAAACGGATAGCGTACAAATAGCGTAGCTTTGGGCCCCACAAGATAGACTCAATCTCTTGTATAGAGAGTGGGGAGCTGATATAAAATTAAGAATGAAATTAGAAACGCTAGGCAGGCGGGTTGGCGATCGCACTGCAGTAGATGTAAATATACCCAGAAAGATGCTGCTGCCTATCTTTCGGATTTATCCCTTAGTCACCTCTTACGACACCCACGGGAAGAGATGGGTTGGTGCTATTCTTTGAGGTGGCGGCACCACACAACACAGTTTTTACTTAAAACACGGTTTATCACTTTCTTTAAAAAAATTGTCCTTAAAACAGAGATGATCCAAACTCTTCAACAGTGGTGTATAGTAGCAGAAGAGCTTACCCCAAATAAATAAATAATAAATATTTGTGGACATATTCACACCGCGCCATCTAGTCCCAAACTAAGCAAAGCTTGTACTATGGGTGCTAGATATCTGATATAATACTTAAATACTATTAAATACATACTTATTATACATAGAAAACCCAGACCCATAACAAATATTAAAATTCATAATTTCAATTTCATGCCCGGCCGGGAATCGAAACCGGGACCTCTTGCGTGGCAGACCGGCGCATGTTGACCATTGAACCACTCAGTTCGTCAAATAGGGAACAAGCCAGGAGATTTAATGATGGTTTGGCACTTTCTTTCAAATTCAATCATTTCAGTGTCAGATGAAGACAAAATATAGTTTTACCAAAATTTGTTTCGTAGGACGTCTAATAGCTTGTAAGAAGATCATAAGATCTTCCGTTGATTTTTGTGTCTGTTACTCAGGTTCCTCGATAAACGCTTCTCTTTCTTCCAGAGACCAAGACGACGACGCCGACCAGTACAACTATCTAAATAGTCCCGGAAGATTCTTGCGGCAGTATCCGCCTTTCGTATCAAGCCCGGATCGGGTTTCAAGGTCTAGAGTCTACCGGCGGCGCAGTCCAAAGAAGACTTACGACCCAAATCTAAGACCTTACAGTCCGATCAAGAGATTCGCCCCATATGCTAGCAAAAGCACTCAGAATCGCAGTCGATCACCAGATTTGTACAAGCAAAGAGGATCTAGAGATAACTCTCCGAAGAGAAGCGATCAATCCAGATACAAGATTAATTTGGAAGCGTTCAATGCCAGAAGGGAGATGTTGAACGAAGCGCTGAAGAAAAGAATGACTTTATCTCCAAGGAGGATCAATAACCTCACCCAGAATCGCTTGCAGCTGGGCAAGCCTGCAGAGGTGCGGTATGTGGATAATGTGGGAAGATGTCTGAGGGATTTGTTGTCGGATTCGAATGAGGCAAGTATCATCTATATCTATACATATAATTAATCAGTAAAAAGTGTGTCTGTACGATGAACATATTTACAATAAAAAAAATTATGGTGATGAAGAAATAGAAACAGAATAAAAAATTTGCGTTTTCTATTTTTACAACACTACGATCTCCAACCCGCCTGCCAAGCATAGAGTTTATGACATTAACCTCCCCTCTCACGGGAGTCCTGTAGTGGGCTGTTGTGAAGTGTGATGATGATGAAGGTGGCAATCAGCGTACGGTCCCTGATGGAAAAATAATTTGGAATTTATTCATTCCTTCTTTCCAGTGGTGTCCCGCGATGATGAAGCGGTACAACGACCATCGGAAACACTGCTCCAAGGCTTTATTGGTATGACTGTTTCAACTATTTATTTACCCATCTAATGTAATATCTCCATTAATCAATGTTATATCTATGTATGTACTTCGTTTTAAATAAATGAATTTTAATTTCAATTTATTTTAAATAGGGTAGTACATTTCTATATACAGATTCATCATCTGAGCGTTAATGTCCCGGGTGTGCCCGGGGTCCGCCTTGACTCAGAATTTGGCGATCAGGTAATTGCAATGAACCTGACCAGATTGGATCATGGTTACGAATTCAGTAGCATGAATTTCAATGCAGGTTTCATTACAATGTTTTCCCTCACCGTAAGATCATCGGTTCGAATTAGAATAACTTAGAAAAGAGTAATTGGTAAATGGCCGCAGTGGGATTCGAACCCGGTACCTCTCGCTTACGAGATGGATACTCAACCGGTCACCGACGTTTTGCTATTGCTATATACAGAATATACAAACTTAAAATTACAGAGACTCTTAATTTAAAAATATAGACTCTAATATATTTAATATAGGTACATTTTAATATTTCAATTTTAAGTTTACTTTTGATTCTGGTCTTATCCTGATCCTGATGTGTTGTTGCGTATTTTTTTATTTTGATAATTTTTTTTCTTTTGTTTCCAGAGACCCATGCCAGTCGACTGCGAAGTGCAAAGTAATTATTATTTTTTTCGTATTATTTTGAGTATGATACCATTTTCATTTTAGTAAACCTCTATGTTCTCTGCAGATATCTGATATTAAAGGATACAGGATAGTTTTAAGTTGCAAACGCATGTTAGTCAAAGTTTTCTGTTATATTAGGGATCTATTAGACTCACTGACTTGTAATTTAACAATTATCAATAAAACATGAATGAATGGTCGAATGATAGCGGTCACGCGTTCAAGACGTTCCACGTTCTTATTATGTAGGCTACTAACGTAACTCTGTTTCCAACAATTCTATGATTTCAAATATTGATATTGTTACTTTTGCTATTTCGTATCATTGATTTCATGGGTTCCGTTGCTAACAAAGTTCCATTGCAAATAATTGAAACAGTTAAATTTATCTTTCGTTAGCGCAAAGTAACAATTTCAATCTCTCCATAAATTTGATTATAAGTAGGTAATGTTTGTATTTATAAAGCAAGTGTAAATAAATATTTTTGACTTTCATTTGCATCGATAAAACATGAGGTACAAATTTTACCACTTCTACTTTCTCCTCTGCCTTCGCCTCCGTTAACCTCCGCATCCGCAGAGATGAAACTCTCACCTCCGCATCCGTCTCCGCTAAGACGGCCTTCGTTACAACCCTAATTACAAACCTTGCGTTCCACGGTAACAAACCCAGTTGTAATTAGGATAACTAATGCAACTGGCTATAGCACACGGTATTGATGTGTTATCACTGCGCAGCGACCTCGCGCATGTGGGCCGGCCGGCAGTCTCCGGGCCCCGGCACAAGGCAGCCTTCGCCCGCTGTGAGTACCTTTACACGCACACATGGACAAATACACACTGTACATATACATTACATGTTTCACACCCACACACGCACACGCATTGCAAAGGTGTCATTTTGCGAATGCGCAATTTTGAGAAAAGATTTTCACATTGCACGCATTGGCAGATACATACATAGGATCAGAAATACATCATGCGTTTCATGTCCACACACGTAGAGCTCGTCTAATCTAAAATGACGCGCCCCACTATCGCATTAACGCACAGAAGCAAGTTTAAAATATGGACGCAATACATACCTATACAAATGCCGTTGTAATTGGTCATTCAGTTGCCGGTGAAATTCAAACGTAGGAGCATGCGTCATTCATTGGCTCCCACACAGATGAAGATTCGTTATCAATATTTGCACTCACACATCGAAATCAACTAACTAAGTAGTGGGCGCGTCATTTTAAATTAGACGAGCTCTAAGTACACGCATTTAAATTGTGTCATTTTGCCAATGTGGCATTTTGCGAAATTCCATTGTGCTAATCATCTCATACAGATAGGATCACAAACACATCGCACGTCTCACACTCGCACACGCACACGCATTAAGCATTATGTAGGTAGGTACATTTATTATTATTATTCTGTTCTTTTTTATTTTTTAACTTTATTTTTATTTTTTTATGTACTTTTGTTACCTTGTTTTTATTTTGTTGTACCTAATTATCATGTCGTGGTGTCTACGTGTAATAAATGTCTTCTTTCTTTTCTATATTTCATTACAAATGTGTCGTTTTGCAATTGTGCAATTTTATGAAAAAGCATTTCTCGCACGGGCAGATAACCACACATTACACACATGGGATCACAAACACATAACACATCCGACGCCTACACGGGCACACGCATTGCAAAAATTGAGAAAAGGCCAATTTTGCGAAATTGGAGATTTTCCGAGAGCCATTTAAAAAGAAAAAAATAGTTTAAACGATTGTAATAGATGGCTTTTATTAGACATGATTCCCAAAAATATATGAAAATTAGACCGTTGAATGTATGAAAATATACACATTTTGCGCTTTTTTCTCAGAAAAGGTACTATAACTAAGTATCTTTTCACAAAACACCTTTCCGAGTAACTTCGGTTACCAAATTCAATACTTAAGAATCTTGTCTAAGCAGCGTCATGTAGTGAGGCACGCCGACCTATACTTTTTAAAGTAGCTCTCTGTAAATCCTCCATTCCATTATGTTCCCATTCGGGAATAGTCCACCGGCCTCAAGCCTCCTCTGATATACCTAAGTGCTTATATAGTATTTGTCGTCAATCGTGTCAATGAAAGAATTTTCCTAAAACTGACTCATTATTACTAACTTCTCGTTTTACAGATATCACGAGCGTCGTGTACGAATTGTCCGCGCTGTAACAAACCAATGCCTTGCGACTGTAACAAAATCCCGTACAAATCATTATTCAACAATACCAAAGCGATATTCGCTTCGGGGCCATGCGAGTTTGGACCTTATGCGAATGACGATAACGGCCAAGATGAAGTGTGCATCTCCCTCGACGAAATCTTGAACAAGAATATCGATGAAGTCATGAGGGAATGGCGCATCTACCTTCCTGTACTCGGATGCCAAGCTGCAGAAGTCAGAGACCAGATCATCGATCATTTGACCGAAGAATTGAAGGGTGCCAAGGACAACGATGACTTCGAGGATGTAGCTAGGAACGCTACTCTCGAACACTTAAATCACATGCCGTTGCGAGTACCAAATAATAATGACCCGGAATGCTTCAAGAACGAGAGAGCTGACATTTTAGTTTTCATGCTGAAAGAGGCGTTAAGACGGAAAGATTTGTTCTTTATTGAAGTTTCAAAATGGTTTGATCAACTACCCCTTTGTCCGTTCGATGAGAAAGGGCGACCGCTGATGAAACAAATCGCTTTATCAAGCATTGCTGAGAAATTAAGGCCTACAGTGTTAGATAGGGATAGTGAAGTGGAAGTCTATGTGGAGGATTTGAGACACGAAATATGTGCTATAATGCACGAACTGCCACTACAAGTGATTGATTTAAGAATGTTCAACCAACTCATCGACGACCTCGTTCATAATCTGGTGTTCCTGCCAGATATCAATGTTGAAGCGAAAACGAAAACGGAGAAAGAAGCTTTGAAAATTTTGCAAGAAACTGCAGAGTTCGAAAGTTTCAGTGGATCTGAAAAAGAAAAAGCGATGCAACAACTTGCTCAGAGAATAACAGAAATCGATGAACAAGGATTAGACACAGATGATAGGAATAATGAAATAAAATATGAAGTAGAACATTTGATGACAACAATTCCATTAGAAAAAACTTTGAAAGCGTACATTATAAGAGAAATATTATCCGGCGTAGAAGATATTCCAGGAATTTCAGCTATAGCTGTGAAGACGGAATATGATAGACCCATTGAAAAACTTGTCAAGTATATAATGTCACTTGAGCAAGTGGGTTTTGATGAAAAAGATGTAGTATTAGCAGTCAAATCAGAAATAACAAAAATATTACAGAAAGTTTCAGCTAGAGAAGACGTTAATATTGCACCTGATGTTTTAGATGATGTAACTAATAAAATCTTCGACAAAGTCAATGATGCGGCGGTGTACATAAATGAATACGGAAAGGGAATAGTTTATTTGCAAAATGACTATAAAGATGAAATAAAAAGCATGTTTCATTCAATACCGCACTTAGGAGATATTCCTGATAAGAAAATACATCAAACTACTGTTAATAACTTAGCTGAAGTCTTAGCCTATGTTCAAAGGGGTAGACTAGATGACAAGAACGTTGAAAATATAGCTAAAAAATCAATAACGATGCATTTAGAATCCATGTTCCTGAAGGAAGATGCGCTTGTACCTTTGCAAGTAAAAGATACAATTGCAGCTGAATTATTAGAAAGAATAAAGGAACGAACTAACGTGGCACGAAATTTGGGTCAAATTGCTCATGATATGGAAGACGAATTTAAAAATGATATTAGAGATGTAATGGTCACATTGCCAGGATTCTCTAATCTAATATATAGCAAATCCGTTGATAACTCTATGAGAAAATTAGCTAAAAAGATTAAACATCTTGAAAAGCAGGGCCTTGAAAATTATGATGTAAAAAACGAACTTAAACAAGCAATAAATAATTGGATACAGTCTGTATTAGACAAGAGTTACATAAATATTCCGGCCACTGTGAAAGATGTTACAATAAATGAAATAGTTAACAAACTTATTTATCGAGCTCAGTTAATTAAAAAGGAAGATTTGAAAGATTTGGAAAGGTCTAATAAAAAACAAATCGTAGAAGCACTTGACGGTGCTCCTGAATTACAACATATTTTAAATAGGAAGCAACACCAAACTTCACTAAAGAATTTGGCAAGAACTATCGCTGATTTACAACATGAAAATTTAGATAAACCGGAGGTGAAAGAAAATGCAATAGAAAAAATAAGGAGTTGGCTTGAAAAAATTTTAGATGACGAGCACATTAACACGAGTTCCGAAGATAAAGAGAATCTGATTCAAGTTTTATTTAATCATCTTTCAGCATCAGCTGATTTAGCTAAAGCCTTAGGTTATACGGTTATAAATATAGAGAAAGAATTTGAGGACAATATTAAATATTGGATAGAAACTACGCCGGAGCTTGCACCACTATTAAATAAAAAGGGAATACAAAATAAAATACATAATTTTTCTAAAAGGTTGGCTTCAATTGAAGACTATTCGATCGAGGATTTAGGTGTACAGACCGCATTAAAGGAAAATATTCAACATTGGTTAGGCACAGAACTAGGGGACGATGGATTATTGCAAACTGGTAAAAGAGGTGCCATCGCTGAAAACTTATTTAATAAATTAGTGTTCACTTCTGAACAAGCTAAAGCAAATGGGAAGCCAGCAAATTTGGATAAAATTTTTACTAAAGCTGTAACTGATTGGGTCAATGAATATCTATCGTGTGTACTAAATAAAAAAGATAACAAAAAACTACTTCAGTCGTTATGTAAGGAGATTGTTAAACTCTACACGTCATCATTAGATGATGAAGAAGTTAAAAAGCTATGGAAACAGGAACTGAAAAAGTTTTTAAACACAATGATGCATAAAGAAAATTTTAAAATGTCGGCGAAAGTTAAAGCGGATGCTATTGAAAATTTATTGAATGATTTGACTGAAAAAGGACGGAGTGCACAATCTCTGGCAATACCTCTCATTGACATAAAAGATAAACTGCTAGAAGAAATACATGACACAATAAAGAGTTCTTCAGATATGAAAGACGCTGTGCACAAAAGAGAATATAAGAGAGTTATTGCTGAATTAGCTAATGATTTAACTGAACTGCTTAAATCGCAATTAAACAAAGAAGACGTCAAAGAAGAAGTAAAAGAAAAAATTACCAACAAGCTTGAACACATTATAGACAAACTAGATGTTGATATATCAACTAGTGAAAAAGAAAAGTTGGAACAGGAAATAACAAATAAATTTGTTGATATCGAAGAAGAATACGAAAAAGTTGGATCAAAAATAGATATGAGCAAATTAATAAGAAATTGCGTATATAATACCGATTGGTTGAAAAGGTATTCAGATTTGCCTGATGTGCTAAGTAAACACGAACATCAAAAATCCACCAAAGACTTAGTAAACACACTAACTGATTTAGAAGTCGAAGATTTTAATAACGAAGAAATTAAGGAGCAAGCAGAAACTGCGATAAAAAATTGGTTAGATACTACATTACACAAAGAAAAGGTTGATTTGAATGAGGATGATAAGAATCGTGCTATAAAAGATTTAACAGATATATTAACGAAGAAATCGGAGATAGTGAAAATAATTTCAAACGAGCCAAAGCTAGAAGAGATATTCGTCAACACCATTCAAACTTTCACGAAGAATATACCTAAGAAAGATAATCAGAAAGCCGTTAAAACCTTAGCGAAATATTTAACTAAACACGGATTATCAGGTTTATTCGACGAGAATTCTAACAATTACACTAAACAGAAAATCAAAAGATGGTTAGATACTGTTTCAATGCAAGAAGGAACGCGAATAAATAATAAAGATAAAGAGATTTTAGCGGATAAGATCATGGACCAAGTCATTGATAAAATTGAGAATGTTCATACGAACGTAGAAGTAATGAGTGAATTGCAAACCGAGTTAGTGCAAAATATCAATGAATGGATTATAGATAGTGCTGAAATTCCTGATGCATTAGCTAAGCCTGAACATAAGGTATTAACATCAAAGCTAGTTAGAGCAGGAACTCTTCTACAGTTAAAGGGTATAGATGAAAGTTCAAAAAAACTAGCAAAGGAACAACTAGACAAATGGCTGAATGAGTTACTATCTGAAGAATCCATACAAAAAACCACGGAGGAAAAAGCAAAAACAATTGATACTTTACTTGACATGATGGATGGTAAAATGAAAGAATATCATACTCGAACAAATGAAATGAATGCTTTGAAAAATAGAATTGAAGAAAGTTTAGAAAATGCTGTGAAAAGCATTTCTGGTCTACCTCCTGATTTACTTAAAAACAAAGAACACCAGAAATCTTTAAAGCACCTAGCAGACACATTAGCTGTATTGAAAACCTCGAACTTAGATGATGAAACTGTTAAAAGGAAAGCGATGAAAAAAATTGTAACGTGGTTGGACGAAGTTTTAGGGATTGCATTAATTCAAATGATACCAGAAGATAGAGCAGCAGCAATAGATATCTTAATGAATAATAGTTTCAAGAACATTAAACGTGAGACTGAAAATGGACGAAAATCTTCTACTGAAAAAGAAAACTTAACTGCGTCATCAGAAAGGCTTGTAAGTGACCATCAGTTGGGGACATTAAAATCAACGGAAGGGTTTGTAACTGATCCCGATTTAGGGAGAGCTGAAGAAATAGTAAATATTTTAGATACTTCTAAGACAGATTTAAAACATACGACAAGCAAACACATCCTAAAAAATAACGAACACGCTGAAACTATAAGGCTTCTGGTACAGAAACTAGATATTTTAAAGAGAAGCGGTTTTGATATCCCTAATGTAGAAAAGGCCAAAGATATCATAGGAAATTCGCTTGACGAAATGTTAGCTAAAGAAGGTCGAGAAATGTCTCCAGAACAAAAAGTTCATGCAGTTAATAAAGTATTCGGTGATTTTATTAATATTTCTGAAGGTCGAGAGGTGACAGAGGATGAAAAAACTTGGGCAGTAGGAAACACACTCGATAGAATACTTTATAAAACTGATTCAGTACACCTATTTTTAGAAAAATCTGTTACGTCACAATTAACAAAGAGTTTTATTGACATTGGATTACCAAAAGACATTCTTGCAAAGAATGAACACAGGGCCTCTATTAAAGAGATTGTTAATAGGCTGGAAGTATTAAAAATAAAAGATTTATCTTTACCCGAAAATATGGCTGAAGCTATTAAAGAAGTAGAAAAAATGATTGGCGCAATTTTAAATAAAGAAGGCTTAAAGATAACTCCAGAAGCAAAAGAAGTAATGGTTAACCTTATTATGTCACGTATTGTTGGTTTTCCAGTTAAAGGTATGCAAAATAACAAGAGTGTTGTAGACAAGTATATGGCAAATATAAGGGAATGGTTTGATAAAAACCCCGACTTATCTGACGACAATAAGGCCTATAATGAAACAATGATGATACAATTGTCAAAAAAAATTGAGAAACATGTTGAAAGTGGGGAAGACGTGAAAGATCGCGTTCTTAAGACAATAAGGGATTGGTTAAGAAACGTTTACACACAGAAAAATAAAAATTTAAAACCAAAAGTAGAAGAACAACAAGCTAGTGAATTGTACGATACAATATCAAGTACGAGTTTTTATTTTATACACATTGTACACAATAAGTCGGTGGTCGACACTGACACTGCTTTGCCTCTTCAACTTTCATACATGTTTTCATGATTGACGCCGATTGAGGATTCTCCTGACTTGACCTTTTGGTGAAGGGTATTTATTCATTTGATAAATATACAGGGTATATAGGTTTTAAGACTTTCGTGGTTATTCACTACACTTTCACTACACATATTATCGGGTTTGTTACGGCCACGGTTAGTATTGTTTTTACCTCGATATTCATCTCGTGACCATGACGCATGCAACTGCGTCGAAATATCGATGTAAAAACAATACTAACCGTGGTGACGAACCCGATAATTTGTGTAATGAAAATATACGGGCCCTCCTCTCGAAGTGTTACCACTAAAATCACTGTACCTTAGCCAATTCCGATTTTCGCTACCCAAAAACTTCAGTATATCGCAAAAAAAAAACAATTTAAAAAATCAATATGACATTGTTTTATGTAGCCACTTATAGCATCGAGCCAATCCGAGAAGACTTCACACGAACATGACTGGATTGAAATTTAGTTTTTTACGATGAAAAAATGGTCACGATTTTGCAACATGTAAACAAATAAAACGATCGTGTTTGGTTAAAGTGCAAATCAAAAGACAATTTAGACAAGCGAACTGCTCTGTGAAAGCAAACGTCTCATCAGTACCTAATAAGCCACGGTAACTGTCACAGATCGCTCACCACTCGTATTAATTGAACAAGGCGTAAACATAAATCAACAATGAAAAGATTTCAACCACTATGATACATAAAGAAATCCGTAGAAACCATTAGACATTTCTACAAGACTCGACACCATCCCATAAAGCTCTTCGAAGCCACCGTTGTTTACAAGAAAAATTATCCAGCTTCATTTCTTCACAACGGTGGCCACAATATCCCATCAAAACCCAATGGATTTTCCCATAGTAATATGATCATTTGTGAGGCCAGAGTATCAGCTAAATATTATAAGACGTCCGATGCCCTAAAGATAACTCTTTTATGGTAATGGTATAAAATACCATCGCAGCGTATTCGTGCGGCGAGCGAATTTGTCGTGACAGACTCGATAGTCTTATTCGTTCTAAAGATGGCTACATCGAACAATTACATAACTTTATCTTGAAATTCTGTTTTGATACCCCATTTGGTATCGGGTCCTTATATTCTTTGTCATTGGGATAGCCTGCAATTTCAAAACAAAAAATATAAATTTGGCAACATTAGAGCATTTATAAATAATTAATTGGTAATACTTCGAATGATGTACCCTGTATGCCTTCCTTAACATCGTAAATATTAATTTAAAAAATTTAATTATTTAGTTTAATAGTTTGCTTAAATAGCATAGAACATTTCGGTCACCACCCAATATCCGCCATTTAAAAAAAATATCGATTTTGCGGCTACTCATAAAACTTATGCCAATCGATAGGAAACTTTAATATCTATCGATCACTATGTTCAGAAATGTCGAAAACGGTATACCTTGCGAGATATCGCAAGTCAAAGATGTAGATTATCTACCGACACATGGGGAACAAATACCTCCTACTAAGTCTACTCATAGTCAAATATCTTCTAAACTACTGAACCGATGTCGATTAAATAAAATTAGGAATAATTTCGATTAGAAGACCTTTCAAATACAGAAAACCGCATTAAAATTGGTTCATCCGTTCGGGAGCTACAGATAGACGGATCATAATCGTCCTAGCACTTATCCCGGCCTCAGCCAGGGTCCGCTTTCCTACTCAATCTTCTCCACTTAGCCCGGTCTTCGGCATCTCCTTGTCGTAAGCCGTTGGCTCTCGCATGGGACGCAGCGATGTCAATCCATCGCTTCTTGGGCCGCCCACGGGGCCTTGTTCCTGATACCGGCAGATTCAGGCTAGGTGCCTGAATCTGCCGGTTTTCCACGTATCCATGAGGCTTACGCAACACGTGACCAAACCAGCGCAGACGAGCCTCCTCGATCTTATCTGCGATATCCCTCGAACTACCTAACCTATCGCGAACGTGTTTCGTCAGCGCTGGCCATGTCTCGCAGCCATAGAGCATCACCGGTCTAATTATACTCTTGTATATAAGCCCTTTGAGCTTTACAGGGATTTTAGGGTCACATATGACTGCCGTGAGTTCCCGCCATTTGGCCCAAGCCGCAGAGATTCGGGATTTGACATCGGATCCGAGGTATTTAAATTTATCTGTTCTATTGACAGCTTCGTTTCCTATACGGATGGTGTCGGGATCCGCGCTGCAGCTGGCCATATACTCTGTTATGGAGATATTCATCTTCAAACCACCGTTTTCTAGCACATCCTTCCACGTGTTTTCTCTGGTATTAAGATCTTGCCTAAGCTTGCACACCAGTACAATGTCGTCAGCGTACTTTATAAGCCAAGGAGGTATGTCCTGAATTTCTGCAGAGAGGGCATCGAGCACTATGCAAAACAAGTAAGCACTTAACACAGAACCCTGGTGGACACCTACAGTAATCGGGAAGGGTTAGTATGGCCTATGATGGTTTTGACAACAGCTCCAATATTGGCATACATGTCCTGTATAATAAAAATGTACGGCTCGGGCACAGACTTTGCTCTCAGAGCCCACCAGATTATCTCCCGAGGGACACTGTCGAAAGCCCTCTGCAGGTCGAGAAATGCTTAATACAACGGTTGATTCCTACTGCAATGGGACTCCTGGAGGACCTTGAGAGCAAAGACTGGACCATGGTGCTGCAGCCCGGCCGGAAGCCGTATTGGCATTCCGACAAGGAGCATTCCTGGCGAAGTCTCTGGTCAACAATCCGTTCGAATAGCTTCATTGTGTGGCTCATAAGTTTGATACCTCGATAGTTGCCGCACTCTTGCACACTGCCTTTTCCTTTATAGATTGGTGTGATAATATTTACGCGCCACGCGTCAGTTATAAGCCCCGTAGCTACAATCCTGTTGAATAGCTCAGTGGGCAAGAGTACGCCCCGGGTCCCCATTGTTTTCCAGGTTTCTATGGGTATTCCGTCATGTCCAATAGCTATTCCGTTCTTCATACGTACCAGAGACCTCTCCATCTCATCAGGGGTGATCGGGCTTATCTTATTATGCCAAGGTTTGCAGGAAGCTGTGGTAGTACGTAGTTTTTGGCATCGTTAGACAGTTCCTTGAAATGACAGCACCACCGGTCTTTAATAGAGTTTGCACTTGTAAGCAAAACGCCATCCGTACCTTTTATGGCAACACACTTTGTCACCTCCAGACTGGCTCGACTCCACGGTTTTGCCAGCTTATAGACGAGCTTGTGCCCCTCCACAGAATCCAACGCATCGTAGAGCGGAGCCAGCTGGGCCGACCGCGCTTTTGCCACCGCCATTTTAGATCACCGCTTTGCTCCCAAGTACACTTCCTTATCCGATAGTGAGTTACTGTGCTGCCATTTCTTGAAACATACCTTTTTGTGTCTAACCGCTTCCTGCACCTCACCATTCCAACACCCCGTATCCTTGTCAATTCGTCGGACGCTTTCGACGTGCCGACAGAGTTGCAAAAAATTCATTACTTTGGTTAATGCATTGGCGTTTCATTACTCATTACTATAATAATGAGTAATGGAATCAGTTTCCATTATTCATTACTAGAATAATTAGTAATGGAATCAGTTTCCATTACTCATTTTTTTTTTTAATGGAATAAAAAATAAATTCTCATTACATTTTTTGTAATGAATAATGTATCATCTTTACATTACTCATTTTTTAATTTTAATGAGTAATTTGAAAATCTACATTACAATTTTAAATATTAATGAGTAATGTACAAAATTTTCATTACTCATTATTTTTATATCTAATGAAGGAGTAATGAGTATTCCATTACTCATTATTTATGAATATATTTACTATTTCTGATAATAGCTATTGTTTAGATGTTGATAAATGGAAAATAGGATTATGTTTAGTAGAGGATAAAATGAAATCTAATTCAAAACCATGTTTTTCAGCTAAGCATTGTTTCTGTCTTTATAATTTTTTATATTCAGACGTTAATATGCTATCGATATATTTTGAATGACATTTTGAAATTTAAAAAAGTGAGATTTAATTCGGTCATATCAGAAATATCTTTGTGATAAATTTTCATTATTCACGAAAATCTTTCTGAAACATGATATTATTCTGGTAAAAAGAGGTTACGTCTTCAAGTCAAGATAAATTTTTGAATCTAACTTCTTTTGCCGGGTTGAGTAGAGATTAAAATTTTGCGTATGTACGCTGTCAAAAAATTTGACACCCAATATATCGAAGCAAGACTTCTTTATTTTAATGAACAAAGTTATTTTCGATGAATTTTAATAGATAATGAGACAGAACTGACTAGCTTTGAAATTATGAATTATCTGAAAGTACAAAATAATTATCAAGAATAAAACTCAATTTTTGTAACAATGTTAGGTTAATTTATTGAAGCCTAATTTAAATTGGAACATAAATTATGAAATAGTAAATACAAACAAATACAAAGTAATAAATACAAACATCTATTGCTTGGAGACAAAGAAAATTAACGAATATTTTTATATTAAATGTTGTTTTTCATACATAATTTATACAAATTCAAAATTATTTTAATTGTAATTTTGATTGATTTTACCCTATTATAAATTTTAACCAAATAAATTTAAAGATAACCCTACATGTACACTAGATTTTCATTAATATTCTTTGTTTAAAATATTTTAGAGTCGTTAATTTTAATAACAAACAATTATTTTACTAATTCATTAAAATTTAAAAAATCACTCACCTTATCAGGATGCTCTGATCAAATACTTTTCTCCTTCACAATAATAATTTTTTAAAGAAGAAATAAAAATACTGATCGCTTGAGATTCACGTAAGTAGTTATGATCACTTTTGTTCACAAAGCTTAATTATATTTACAGTGGAGGGGATTACCACTACTACCCTCATTGTCGAGCCCTATCGACTGACTTCGCGTGCAATCGATCTTTTGTTCTACTGCCGTAATTTTTTTAATTAATACCTTATACTACTTACCCTCAAGCGCTGCAATCGCTTTTATTTTTTTAGCTCTTTAATGGTTTGTATACTCACCAAAAATTGGAAAAACTCCATTAATTACACCGGCACACAAAAAAAAAATTGTCCGTACACCGGGCGCCACCTATCTACGGGCATGTTTTTCGACCCGCTGAATACGAATTTTAAGTCAGTTTAGGCCGTCCAGCCTTCAATTTAATGAATTCAAGTAAATTGCAAAAAACCCCAAAAAATAGCGAAAATACGATGTTCTGGCAAAAAAAAAATTTGACGTCTAAGGCAAGCATAATTTTTATGTATTTTGATCTTATAAATACTAATTTCGATCGTACTTTAATCATAAACTTATTTAATTCGAAAAAAAGTATAAAATATCCTTAAAAATTGCAAAAATCGTAAAAAATTAGGATTATCTTGGAACAAAAAATTTTCAAAATTGAAGGCTGGACGGCCTAAACTGACTTAAAATTCGTATTCAGCGGGTCGAAAAACATGCCCGTAGGTAGGTAGGTGGCGCCCGGTGTACAGACAACTTTTTTTTTTGTGTGCCGGTGTTATTATCCCCATTTATTTTTTAATAAAATAAAAAGTAATGTCTTCTATTATTCATTACTTTTTAAATGCGTAATGGAAAATTTTACATTACTAATTTTTTACAATTAATGGATAATGAAGGTCCAATAATGGCTCATTACAATTTTAATGAACAATGTGGAAAATTCCATTACTCATTATTTTTTTAATGAGTAATGGAGCACCACACATTACTCATTAATTATTTAATGAGTAATGTGAATATTTTACATTGAAATTTTTTTTAATGAGTAATGGATAAAAATTACATTACCTTTAAAAAAAAAAATGATTAATGCATTATTCTTTACATTAAAATTTTTGCAACTCTGCGCGTCGTTCAGCGGCGACGCCCTAGCATGGTGTTTACTTCCAACAGAGGACCTTTTCATTCTATGTTTATACGGTATTTTGGCTTTTAACACGCGGCGCCTACCATCCGCCCGTCATTGATACATGGCGGCAGTAAGATTTATATGTCCCATCCCAAAAAAAAAGTTGTCTAAAACACAGAAATCGATTTCTGGGATCTGGTCACATTATTAACGTCATATGCATGGCAAGTGCTAGGCGATGTAGGTACAACGCCAAGTGCTATGCGGAGTTGCCAGCTGAGTTAGAGTTGAGGAGCTTGCTCTTACAGTGTTAGCACTGCATGTTGCAACTTAACTTAATTATCTTATTCCATAAAATAAACAAACTTGTCAGACCGATAACCTAGGTTAAGCAATGTTCATAGCGTCCTTTAACTGAATGGGAGACCGTTTTGTACTTTGGGAGTAGTCAAACTTCAGCACCGCCACGAGCTCGCCACTCGTTAGGTGTGCCAAATGCCAACGGTATGTGGCGAAGCGAGGTTGACCATGGTCTACCTCTGGGGACCGGAGACTAATTGAACAGTCTCGAGAGCCGAGTGGCATAGTGGGTAGGTCCAAGAAGCGATGGATTGACATCGCTGAGTCCAATGCGAGAGCCAACGGCTTACGACAAGGGGATGCCGAAGACCGGGCGAAGTGGAGAAGATTGAGTACGAAAGCGGACCCTGGCAGAGGCCGGGATAAGTGCTAGGACGATGATGATCCGTCTATCTGTAGCTCCCGAACGGATGAACCAATTTTAATGCGGTTTTCTGTATTTGAAAGGTCTTTTAATCTAAATTATTCCTAACTTTATTTAATCGAAATCGGTTCAGTAGTTTAGAAGATATTTGACTATGAGTAGACTTAGTAGGAGGTATTTGTTCCCCATGTGTCGGTAGATAATGTACATCTTTGACTTGCGATATCTCGCAAGGTATACCGTTTTCGACATTTCTGAACATAGCGATCGATAGATATTAAAGTTTCCTATCGATTGGCATAGGTTTTATGAGTGGCCGCAAAATCTATTTTTTTTCAAATTGGCGGAAAGTGGGTGATGATTTTCTCCATACTAAATGTTCAATGCTCTTTAGGATAGATATATAACTAACGGACGTATAACAGACAATTTGAATAAGTTTCAGTATACGAGTGGTTTATTAGATGACAATAATACGATGGATATCTAGGTATACGATACATCTGCTAAAAACTAGTAGCAAAAGAAGTTATCATAATATTTTCTCGTTTACAGGATATTCTCAGGATTCTCGTCGTCCAAGTGATGACAGACCGTCAGATTTGAGTACACAGTACTCTACTCATGACATAGGTAGCAAAGATAAACAGATCAGTAAAAGATCGGTTTCCTCCCATTTATACTCTCAGTTGACAAAAAATGATGGTAATTTGCATCGGGAAATGCGTAATATTTTGGAAAAGTATGATTTTAGCGAAAGTAAGAAAAAAGATATAACAGACGAAGTATATCAGAAAGCTTTGGACATTTATTCGAGACGTCTCACCAATATTGAAGAGAAAAATGAACTAAAAAAGATGATCATTGGTGTTTTAAAAAAACACGGCATTGGCAAGGACCAAATGTCGATGATAGGAAAGTCAGTGACTGACTTGTTATCAGACCAAACCATGCGTATGTATAAGGACGAATTAGGAAAGGGCTCTCTGTCCAACATATTTCACGCTCATGGTTTAACACCATTGAAGCCTGAGCAGAGGGACGAATTTCAAATACTCGCTAAAGACAAATTTACTGACTGCGTAAGGGAAAATATTGCGGGAGACCTTACAGATGAAATGATAGGGAAACTGGACCATGTAGGCAATGAATTAGCCGAACAGTTATTATGGATATACGACGACGGAGCAGTTTCTAACACAGAGAAGAAAGACCCAATGACAAAACCCGTCATAAATACCTTGAAACAGTTTCCTTTAATGCCAGACAATACTGCCGAAGAGCTTGGTGAAATATACGTTGATAAATTACTTGAAAATGTGAAAAATGCCGGAATGATCACTTCAACTCCTAGAACTAGTGCCACCAAAGATAAGCAATTGTTTTCTGCTGAAGTAATAGATGAAGGAGATAAGATGGCTGATGATGAGAAACAATACGCTGATGAAGTGCGCGAGATGACAGAAGAATGGGTGACCGGCTTGCCAATCATACAAGAGGATGTCCAAGATAAACATGTAAAAGATGCTTTAACCGATCGTTTAACAAACAATGTTATCGACCGACAAAAGTATTTACAGGCTAGTCCAGATACTAAACCTTCGAATGAAGAAGAGCTGGAACATTTAAAGTACCACATGTACAGAGACTTCAGTAAGATTCTTGGTATAAACGACCCGACTTCATATTTGCCTTACGTAGCTGATTTTATGGACAAAATACGGACAGTTCCAGTCCCAAGGCTGTTGAAACCCAGCAGTAAAGCTATTCAAGATGAAATTTTTAAATATATTCGCAAAGTTTCAGATAGTTTGCGTATATCTACAGATCTCCACTATGAGAGAAACAAAGTACAAGAATTAGCGGATCAAATACTCGCTGACATACACCAGCCTGATGCTGACACAACCGTTGAGGGAGATATTTCACGTTGGATGCCGCAAATATTTATTGCACCTCCCACGGAACTGTATAAAATGGCTCATAATTTAAAAGATACACTGAAGGAACTTGGAGTATTAGACGATAATAGTGGAATGAAAAATAATACTCGAACGTCCAGTAGTAGTAGAACAAGTGGCCAGCCGAGTACCGAAAATAAAAGTGTAGGAATAGGAAAGTATAGGAAAGCTACGGACGAACTTTACGACGTAATAGTGCAATGGTGCGACGATCTTCCAATCCAATTGGGTGGTCGCTCTGCAAGCGTAAGTTCAATGGGAGGGCAAGACAAAACGAAAGCTATGAAACTTAATCTTGCTAGTAAAATAATTAATAAGGTAGTCGAGCTAAATATGAGTCCAGAAATATTTAATGACGACTTCATATACGACGACATGTTGGTGGACGAATTGGATAAACTGTTAGAGACATTACCAATAAACCCTGAAATGGAGAAATACTTGCCATCTCTTAAGAGAGATTTGGTATGTCACATCAAGAAGGCGAGGCAGAAGATAATGGATGAGTTATCCGGGCAAGCTTATAAGCAGCAGTTGCGTGATGCTCTATCAGCCACGGCTGTCGAACGCTTGCCGTCTGAAGAAATCGAATCGTTCGAATTGTTGAAAGAGAGACTAGTCGATGCTTACATTAGTTTAAATTACTCTGCATACAACGATCAGGAGAAGAGAAAATACAAGCAAAAGATAAACGCAGAGATAATCAGATTTTGTAACGAGTACCTGCGCAGGCACCCGTGTGCACCGCTGGACACAAAAGCTTTGAATAGGGATCTGTTGGCAGCATTACAAAAAGTGAGTTCGCCCAAAGAGGAGTCGATGCGTCTGGAAGTAGAACAAATGAGAATAAAGAATATAATAAGCGATTGGATGAAATGCGTACCGCTGACAGATATCAAGAAAACGTCCGACCTTTTACAACAGAATAAGATGATGTGCCTTTTAGCAAAACGACTATTTGAATTAGAGAGGGAAAGGGATTTGGATCCCAATTCCGACAACCTGAGCAAGATGCACGAGGAAATAACGAAATGGTTACGAAAAATACCGATCAGAGCCGGTTGCGGGCAGGACATAGATTGCCACGCGGACACCTTGATAGAAATGCTTAGGAACACAGAGGAGACACGAAAACAGGCTGACTGCTGTTGTCCAGGCCAAATAGTTGCGCCGCCTATCCCGATCGTCATGCCTCCCTGCACTTTGACTAATGACGATATGAACCATTTAAGAAGAATCAAAGAGAGAGCCAAGGCACGGGCGAGGCGAGCGAACATCAAGGATGCTTGTGTGAACGCGATACCACTTGACGCTAGCAGCCAGACCGAGGTCAGGCCTTGGTGTTCCCCCCGCTGGTATCCATCGCCCAATGGATCTTACCCAAATTCACCCGCTCCGGGCCCTTGCTCTCCCCGTGTCATAGTGAAGGAATACGTCTGGGACTCGACTATTGATCCTAACATTTCAGATCAGTTTGGAATGCCCTGCTGCAGGAGCAGAGCTTCTCAGTGCCGCACTTCCACTCAGGGTTTGAACAGTTCCCAAGCTGTCCAATCCAGCAGGACTAGGATAGGAAGTCAGCAAGGAATGGCGGGTAGTAATAACCCAGGCATGACTAAACGAACAAGCCAGACTGCAGGCGGCACCCAGACTGTGGGAAGCAGTCCTGATGTCACCAGAAACCAATCTATTAGTGCTGCGATTAACGGTTCAACACAGCATCTCGCGCAAAACGGAGCACAGAGGACGTCTCAACAGGATGTTGCTTATGGCACGCCACAGCCACATGCATCAGGTATGCTACCGCAAAATACGCCTCACAGCTGCAGTGCTGATCCGCCTACTACGCAACCGTGTTGGAGATGCCATAGGTCGCCAATGGTATCCAGTGAGGATGATTTAGACGGAGAGGTCGTGCCCTGCATTAAGCGCAGGGTATGTCCAGCAACCAGGAGACGGTCCCAAGACGTGATGGATCGTTCTCGGTGCGTTGAACCCGAGGATCAATGGGAGCCGGCTTCGAGATCGCAGCGTATCAGCATACCATGTGAATTCGATAAATGCATGAAGGATGAACTGAGAAATGCTAGGAAGAAATGTGGGAGCCAAGTTAGGAAAGCTGGTTGTAATTGCTGCGAGCGACACTCCCCGAATAGTTGGAACAGACAACCAGGTGGCAGAGAAAAGTCTAAGTACCACGATAAATGTCCGTATCCCAGTTACATGTTTTACAAGTAAGTATTCGCCGAACTTATTTTCCTATTTAGATAAAATTCGACGGTCCGGGACTAGAACGTTGACCCGACAGTGGTTTGTACTCTCTCCGAGAACTTTTCTGACACCATCTACATGTCGGAATGCTAAATCAATAGATAATTGTTTGAAGGTTTACAATGTGTTTTTATTTGTATATTTGTTTTGTTTTGTTCGCAATATATGTTGTGTTATTACCCCAATGGCCGTAGTTTCATTTTGGGGTGAGACGAAGGCAACGCAACTATAATGTGTGGTATCCACGGAGTAGAAGCTAGGGAGCGTCGATAGCCGAGTGGTAAAGGTATCCGACTCGTAAGCGAGAGGTATCGGGTTCCCACTGCGGCCATGTAGGTACTAATGACTCTTTTCTGAGTTATGTTCATTAGCTGAATGCTATGCGACGGTCTGACGGTGAAGGAAAACATCGTGATGAAACCTGCACATTCAGGCTACTGAATCTGGTCAGGTTCCCCTGTCGTCAGGGTTATGGAGTCACCTCCCTGCCTCTCACGATGGCAGTCGTTCCACTGTAATTATCTGATCTGCAAAATCCTGGATCATGGTCAAGGCAGACTCTCGTACGCCAAGATTCTTGTTGAATGATGGTTTTATCGTTTTATGTTTCTGTTGGGTTGTGTGTTATGATTTTATTTTATATGCTGTGATCGTACTTTAACAAAAAAATTACACTCGAAACTGTTTTTGTTGTGTGGTGAGTTCATGAGGAAAACAGCGGCATCAAAGTTTTCTAAATTTTTGTGTTAGATTTTTTCAATTTGGCTCTTATCAATCCCCAAATGTTCTCGAATCTCCTCATAGGTAGCAAAACCTCTCCAGTTCATTTCACAATCTTATTGATCGTGGAAAACGTTACTTTGGAACCGCACAGTTCGCGACCAATTTGGCTCCAAGGTGTGAGGATAAACTCCCAGTCGGTGTCGAGCAGTGCGATGATAGAATATAGCTGTAGGCATCATGTCAAACAGTTCTTCAAAACAAACACCGTTGTACAAGCGGTAGAACACATAAAGGGAGGCGAAATCCCTCCGCTGACTCGGTTCAATACCACTTGTGAGCTTGGTTTCATCGGAAATTCTCACAGCGCGCTTTTAGATCGAATCACAAGGACCAAGGTGATATGCCGGTGCCGCCCATAGATGGGAGCAGTACTCCTTAAAATAAAGTCACAAATCCGGTTCACCCATCCAGTTCCCGGACTCTGCGAAGTGGCATATTCTTGGTTATCGGTATCATCACGCTGCTACTAGACCAGCAGCACTGGAACGACCTCGCCACTCGTTAGGTGTCTCCTAATCCGTTGGCGAAGCGAGTTTGACCAAGTAAAATACGGGACGAAAAGTTCAATAATCGAACAGAGTGATCTCTGTTCTGTACTTTCCAATTTAAATACTTATTTGGTTTTTAAATGTTAACAATGAATTTAACAAAACATTTCTACGAGAGAAGAACTCCATCTGTCACTCTATACTTTTTGTCAGACATCTCACCTAAAACTAGTAGATTTATTTAGCATGACTACAGAAATAACGTACTCTCATTTATGTAAATACTATTTTAAACAAATATCAGTAGATTCAGTAGCAACGGCGAAAACACCCAGAAATACCATATAATTTCTTAACTATATTTTTATTTTTTTAATCCACTGCGGTGGCAAACAAGCTTACGGCCTGCCTGATGGTAAGCAGTCACCGCAGCCTATGGACGTTTTATAATAATTATAGGGCTCAGAATAGTCTATTTGATTGTCTTCCGCTGGGGACCCGGTGACGAGTAGAACGCGATCCGGGCGAGCGCTTCATCCTTTGTCGTGGATCTTCCAGCTGCCCGCACGAGCCGCTTTGGTTCAACCTTTATAATGCAAACGGCTAAGGAATGGAACGCGTTACCTGCGAGTGTGTTCCCTGATCAATATAATCTGGATGCCTTCAAGGCTAATAGGAATAGGCTGTGCCAAGACGGGTATGCTTCATCTTCGGCAGCATCGTTACTTACCAACAGGTGAGATGGCGGTCAAATGCCTGTCTTGTCATAAAAAAAACAATCATCCACTGCTGGGCAAAGGCCTCCCGTGATTCTTCCACTCTTCACGATCAAGTGTCAATGTCTGCCAGTCCCTTTCGAAGACTCATCTGGGGCCTTACCATGACCTCTTATAGCAGGTCCTAAACAGAACGACCCTGCTTAGAACGAGACAGCGCTATACGTGTCACATAAGCTTGTCTCTTTCAAACCGAAAGCAATTCTGTTAAGGTCCTGCTATAAGAGTTCATGGTAAGCCCTCTGTCCACCTTTTTTTTTGTGGCTACCGTGACGTCGTTTTGGGTGTCCAAACTGTAATCAAATTTTGATTTAAATGTGCTTCCATTCCAATTATAAAAATAATGAATCTGACACAGCTAACCATAGAAATAATAGTCTACCTTTAATACATATTGTAGATAGACCGTATACCTAGAATACATAACAAAGTCGAGAATGTTACCTACCTAGATTAGATTATAAACATTTCTCCGCTGACAATAGGCTCAATGCTTTAAAACATTTAATAAAATAACTAGGTACTCACTGAAGACAGCCAACCTTCCGTGGGAAATTACTTATCAATGATAATTATACTTAGGTAATTGGTACAAGAAGTTTTTCAGTGTTTCATTTGGACTATGACATGGGATCGTTCAAGAGGTATATTAGAGGTCTCTTCAGAGGCGGGCAACGCATCGGTGACTCCCCTGGTGTTGCTGATGTCCATAGGCGGCGGTGACTACTTTTCATCAGGTGGCCCGCATGCCTGTTTGTCTGCCGGATAACATTAAAAAAAGAAAAAAACAATACAGTTAAAAATAATCATCTTGGCGTTAATGTTCCGGTTGTGCTCTCGCGCACGAAGGCCCGGGGTCCGCCATGACCATACAAGTAAGGTACAGTAATTTGAGATAATTTGATGGCCGTCTGGCAGAGTAGAATAGCACCAACCCCTTACACTCGTGGGTGTCGTCGTACAAGGCGACTAATGTTTTCGAGGCAAAAGATCTAGAGTCTCCGTAGGCTGGAAAATGGGCAGCAGCGTTTTCCATTGTTATATTCACTACACTGCGATCTCCAACCGCCTGCCGAGCGTGGAGATTATGGCACTAACCTCCCGTTTGCTGGAAGAGGCCTGAAGTCCTCCAATAGACTGGTATGGGCTGTGATTATGATGATGATTCTGTGCCTCAAAGTACGAAACGGTCACCCATCCAGGTTTCGGACTCAACATGCGTTGCTTAACTTTTGTTATCACTAGATTTACCCATGAATTGTTTTAGTCACGATGTGTTTTTATTAGACTGTCGTAAGATTGCGTGCTGTATTCGATTTTACATAACAGCAGAGTATAATGACCTTGGATTAACGCTTTCTACCTATAGGTCATGGTGTGGATTTGTAAATAAAAAAAATCTTGGCGTTTAAGTTGTGCTCTCGCGCACGAGGGCCCGGGGTCCGCCTTGACATGATCCAGGATTTGGCAGATCAGGTAATTACAGTGAAGTTACTGCCATCTGACCTCCGTGACCCTACCAGGGGAACCTGACCAGATTGAATCAGATTCAATCATACGACATCAACTATTAGTACTTAATTCTATTCATGAAACTATTTTAAATGACGATGTATGATTATTACTACGAATAAATGAATATGAATATGAATATAAATATATGAATACGGGTGTAGTTCCTTAACTAATTTCTCATAAAGTCCAATTATTTACCGCCTCGTTTTGCACATAAGGTTAATTTAAATCGAACCTAAGACCTTGGAGTCAGCATAAAAGGCAATTGCAGTGCCAACAGGTACAGAAGGCCATATCGACTTATACGAAACGTGTATAAAAGGAGCTAACATTGCCAATTAGTGATAGTTCTCGAGTCGAAAATTAATAGTGTAATCAATTCTAATTATCCAACAAAAGCTCGAATCGTATTAACCCTTGATTCGAATTGATTGATGATTCGAATCGACATGATGTTTCGAATCAATACGAATAATCAATAAATAAATTTTGAATTTTGAATAGATATAAATAAAAAAAAATACGACTTTGAAATTGTGTATTTCCTATAAGTATTTGTTTCATACTAAGCTCGCGTTCTTTACGCAAAGTTAGTTACGCAAGTACTTCTAAAAACGTTTGCAAGAAAGAACAATTTTGTTGAAAACGTAAAATACTTTCTTACTTTGAGATTTCTTTCTAGAGATAAGCAGTGCCTGTTGTGTCTTAATCTTCTGTTATATAACTGTGTGCTCTATCTTGTGAACAATAAACTGTTAAATAAATAAAATAAATAAATAATACTTTTTATTTTAATAATTTATTATTTTCACATTTAAAAAAACTTATACTACAACAATTACGTAAAAAACCAAAGAGGTTTGTGCCCGTAACATAGTAAGCCAGCCTTATCTAAATAACATATTAATGTGTTGTGGCAACATTCTTATTTGTACACCCGAAATGGGTAAACTACTATGGCATATATTTGTTAACCAGTTTTTTAACAATAAATATTTACTTTACCCAGGTCTAGGTCTATGTCTGCGTAAAACTGACGTAACTTCCACAAAATGTAAATAGATAGAAAAAGCACGAATTATATTTTCATTAATTTGCTATAACAGGAGCTAACATGGCTATGCGCGTCTATAGAGACGCTAGCTCATCTTATACTGGTTTTTATTGGTTGATACTCGGTATACTCGGTCTACCCAAAACCAGTATAAAAGGAGCTGACATTACTATGCGCGTCTATAGACAACCTAGTTCATCTTATACTGGTTTTATTGGTCGATTCTCGATATACTCGGCCTACACAAAACCAGTATAAAAGGAACTAACATGGCTATGCGCGTCTATAGAGACGCTAGCTTATCTTATACTGGTTTTTATTAGTCGATACTCTATATACTCGGCCTACAAAAAACCAGTATAAAAGGAGCTGACATTACTATGCGCGTCTATAGACAACCTAGCTCATCTTATACTGGTTTTTTGTAAGTCGACACGCTGTTGGCTGTACCTACTCTATAGTTAAAGATGAAGTTAAAGATAAAAAATGTAAACACACAACTGTCAATGTCAAGAGACTATCCAGGGGTTAAAAACCTTTTGTTTGCGTTACCAAATGGTTATGCATCATGCACACTTTTAAGTGTACTTTTTTTAAACTTTCGGAAACGAAACAAATCAATTTACTTACTCCCATTTCTTTAATTTATTAAAAACGTAATAAGTAACTCGGAAACTATTAGTCCAAGAACACTAGTTCGAAAACTCCAATATTAGAAAGAAGTGGCCCCCATTTTGAATGTTTATTATTTTATGTATTATTATTTGAGATATTAATTAAATATGTCTCAGCATGGTGACCACTTTCCATCAGGTGGCCCGCTTGCCTGTTTGCCTACCTTGTGACATAAAAAAAAATGATTTTATTTCATTTTGAATGTAATAATTTTAATCAATATTTCAATGATTTTAAATAATCCACCATTTAGGTTATTGTTTTATAGTGGCAACCCATTTGTTTACATTTTTGATCTTTAATTCGATCTCATACCTTAGTCATACGTAAGCGCAAGTCTTACACAAATATACCTTACACAGGTAAAGAAAAAACGTGAGAACACAACGACCTTCGGTCGACATCTTGACGTTTTAAACAAGGATTGTTCTGACCTTGGTCGGTGCATATTAGGTATTAAGTATATTGTAGAAGCTAGGTAATGATTGCATAGGTGCCTACTTTTAATTACTGACGGAGCTGGATACTGTTGCATGTGTGCTCTGAACCTCTGACAGACCTTAACTTAGGTATGTACCTATGTAAACTCTTTGTTGCATAATAATTAAATACAGAAATGAAAAAATGAAATTTTACAAAGCAATGCTTATCCCACAATGGGATTTCTTCCAGCCAACCACCGACCCTTTGAACGGAGATCTACAGAGCGGTGGAGGCAATACAGATACTTATAATTATATAATATTTATTTATTTAGGTTGTATTGTCTTGGATCGTTAAAAACAGTTTGGTGGTAACTTAGTATTTCTTGTTGCTCTCAGGTAGGTACCACAATAATCATCATCATCATCGTCCTTTTTTTTATGTTATACGGCAGACAAACAGGCCAGCGGGCCACCTGATGGTGCGTGGTCACCGCCGCCTATGAACATCAGCAACACCAGGGGAGTCACCAATGCGTCACCTAGCGCTTATCCCGGCCCCTGCCAGGGCTCGCTTTGCTACCCATTCTTCTCCACTTCGCCCGGTCTTCGGCATCCTTGCGTCGTAGGCCGTTGGCTCTCGCATCCGACTCAGTTGCGCACCCCGTTGCTACAGAGTGTCGCTTCCGATGAAACCTGGAAAGCTACCGGCTACAGGTGCTCCCAGGGGGTGTTTAGTACGTAGGCGCCTAGGTCCCGTTTTGGCGAGTCGTGCATAACCAGTCCGGCCGGCCGGCTGGTACTCATAGTACTAGGTACTGGAGTTCACCTCCTCCCTCCCAACCGCTACCGGAGGGTGCCCATTTCCTTTGCGTTGGGCGCAAAAAGAAAATATATATCCGACTCATCGATGTCAATCCGCCACTTCTTGGGTCGCCCACGGGGCCTCTTTCCCCCCTCATGCCTCAGGGGCTCTTAGGTACCGAAATAGGACCTTGGTACAATAATTGTGCCCTCACGCGCTAGGACCCGTGGTCCGCCTTGACCGTGGTCCAGGATATGTCTGATCAGGCAATTACAGTGGAAGTACTGCCGTCTGACCTCGGGTCTGGATTATTACGAATTCAGTCGCCTGAACGTCCTGGTTTCCTAACGATGTTTCCCCTGTATTTTGCTGAGTACTCAGCAAACAGTCCACTGCAGGACATAGGGCCTCTCCCACGAAAGGGAAGGTTATTGCCATAATCTCCACGCTTGGCAGCCGGGTTTGTGGTCGCAGTGTTATAAATATAATAATGGAAAACGCTGCTGCCCATTTTCAAGCCTACGAAGACTCTAGATCTTTTGCCTCGAAAACATTAGTCGCCTACGTCACCCACGAGTGTAAGGGGTTGGTGCTGTTCTACTCTGCCGGACACCACACGACTAGGGAGTACTTATTTTATAGAAAATAACAGACCTAGCCAGTTTCTTTCGTTTCGAATACAAATTAGAATTACCTCATTGCTTATCTATAAACGCTTGCCTCATAACTTAAGTGGCCGTTGGTATTACACTCAGAAAATAGATGCCTACTTACCTAATATAGTCAACTACGGATTGACGAATGATATTTGTTTTCCAGTCATTAGCTTCTATTATTTATTGAATTGTATCATTTTTATTTAGGAGCCGTCGGTAGGACTGCAGGTCAAAGGCCTCTCTCCCATTTTTACACTTAGACCTATTTGGTGCCAGGCCACTCTTTCGTACACGCCTCTAATTCGTCGTGTCGTTTGTTTCGAGGCCGACCACGACGTCTCTTTGCGTTAGGTGGGACTCGGTTATAAGTTTCCTTATGATACCACATTAATGATTGGGAAAATTTTTTCACGATATCTCGAAGATTAATGCGCTAGGACACTGTGATTTTGGCATTTCTGATGACGTCATTCGACTCCATCCGTCATTCGGTTTCATTGCGATGAAAATACGTTCTTTCAGACCCGGAATTTAAATTAAAATTCTTAATATGTCCGACCGAGAAACGAATCCGGGCTACTGCGTGGCGAAAGGCACGCGCGTTGACCATTGAACAACTCAGGTCTCAGACTATTAAATCCTTAAAAATCATTATCATCATCATGCGAGCAGATGGTTCTTCTCCACTTCAGACGAGACATTCTTCTCCATTTGGCGGTCTTCGACATCCTCGCGTAATAAGCCGTCGCCTCTCGCATCCGAGACGAGTATGAAACATAAAATAAATAAAAATGAAAAAGTATTTATTGAATCAGGTACGTTAATTAAATTTCTATTCAAACGTAAAAAATTTAAAGAAGCAAAGGGAAAGTCAAGCGATCTCATCTAGGTAGAGACGATGCATGCAGACCGATCAGCGCGCACGTGTGCGTACACCGGCGAGACACAGGGCATCGACAGATACATTGGCATCATCATATCAGCCGAAAGACGCCCTCCATAGGCCTCCCGCAGAGACCTCCACAAAGGCCGGTCATGTGCCATCCGCATCCAGCTGGTACCTGCGATCATTACCAAGTCGTCGGTCCACCTTGTAGGTGGGTAGGCCCATGCTGCGTCTTCCGGTACGTGGTCGCCACTCGAGAACTTCATTGCCCTATCGGCCGTGTGTTCTTCGAGCTATGTGCCCTGCCCTCTGCCACTTTAGCCTGGCAATTCTTAGGGCTATGACGGTTACCTTGGTTCGATATAATAATTATTGTATACCCGATAACTGATGTAAACATTTATTTGTTAGCACAGTCTTAACAATAAAGTTTTCTGATTCTGATTCTGATTCTTGCGCTTTACCTTCATATAATTTTCGCGAACAAAGCAATGGGAGCGAACTAGTGCGTCAAAGAATAATAGGAACAATCGGCCAAGGCAGTTCCCAAGACCTTCGAAAACAAAACTGAATACGTAATATAATATAAATCTGATCTTAACTAGTTGCTCTATAAAACCAATGGACCGAACTCGACTAGTATTTTTTTTCCTATTGTAGACTATCCAGGCATTTGACCGCCATCTCACCTGGTGGTAAGTGACATTTTTTTTTTTGCGGTTGGTAGGGAGTAGGTGAACTCTCATTAGTACCAGCCGGCCGGCCGGACTGGTTATGCACGCCTCGCCAAAAAAGGGGCCTAGGCGCATACGTTCTTAACACCCCCTGGGAGCACCTGGAGCCGGAAGGGCTTTTCAGGTTTCATCGGATGCGACACCCCGTAGGGACGGGGTGCGCTAAGTGACAATGTCGGAATTTTTAGATGGCTTTATTTTCCCTAGCTTTGCTCGTCCTGAAGGCTCTTTTGTTTAACACAGTTTATGCTATAGGTGGAAAAGGGGGGTCTGATTCGTAAGCGTGAGGTACGGGTTCGAACCTCAGTGCGGCCATGTATCAATGACTCTTGTCTGAGTTATGAACATTAGTTGAATACTAACCAATGCTCTTACGATGAGGGAAAACATTGTGATGAAACCTGCAAATTCAGGCAACTGAATTTGTAACCAGGCAGCTGAAGTTCGACTAGACTCATTGTACGAAACGGTCACCCATCCAGTTCTGGTCCCAGCGATCGTTGCTTAACCTCGATTATCGGTCTGCAAGCATTCCTATTTCTGAGTTTTTTTCTAAACGCATGTTGTGTCTGGCAGCGCGCTGGGTCCACGAGTTCTAAAAAAAGAGGTTTGGCAACTTTTTTGTTGGTCAGCCATTTTGAACATTCTAACGACAAAGTAATTCTATTTTATAGGTTCACGACTTTTTTATGAACGCTACATTGGTTGTGTTGTAATTTTTTATTACCCATTTGTTAATAGCTAACGGTATTGTGTAGCTGGGAGGTGAATTATCTATTCGTGAAGAGATTCTGCTAGCTTTTGACCGTGACTTCGTCCGCGAATAATTCGGTTACTTATAACTAGAATTATACCGGATATTGAGTTTTCCGGGTATCCAGCGGGTATCCAATTTATTATTTATTTATTTTATTTTATAGGAAAATTATATAAATTAAAGACACATCATTTATAGTAATATAAATTAAAGACATATCTATCAACCATTTAGATGTATTCACATTTACAAATCTGAAGCTTGACTTGCCTTTACGATATGTTTCCAATTGTTAACAAATTGAGAACAAACAATTGTGGGACTATTTTACAAAACAACGTAGAAATCAATCAATCTGCCGGGTAGTCGAGTACGGGTGCACGAAAGGAGCCTCACCGAGCGGCGTGATCGAATCGTTCCCTGTGATTCCGACCGGCGCACCCTGGTAACAGTTAGATCCGGTAACGCAGGGTCTAGCTGTCAAATCCTTTCACCACGATGGATGGCCGGGTACCCGGCCAAGAAACACGTCAACATCGCTCGTTTTCACGCGCCATGTAGGTATCTCGTGATAATATGTCAAATCCAACTAATAAATTACAAGTTTGTCTGTCAAGTGGAAATGCTGAAAGTGAGGCTGCGAGTTCACGATGAGGTGAAGGTAGATAATCAGGGACGTCGTAGATACGATAAAGAAACATATTTTACGTTATAATAGTAACATAAAATGAAGTAGACTATTGGGAACATTTAGGTTATTTGTAGAAATTGATGTGAAATTTAATGCAACATTAACTAACTAACACTAACTCTCATAAAGTTCAATTTTTTTAAATTTAAGTTCGACTTGAAAATTATGTGTCTTTTATAGATAGTTAATTACCCGGCACAGCGTTATAACGTTCCACATTGAATTTCGGGAAAAACTATACCTAGACTGTTACCTAGCCACTCTGTGACCTGTGGTCGATGTAGACCCTATGTGAAATAATTTTTAAAATCAGACAACTAGTTTTTGAATTTATCCATTACAAACAATCAAATCTTTTCTCTTTATAACATTAGTATGTAGGTTTTTTTTATTTAAACTTAGTGAACTAGCTAATAGCAGTCCATTTGATGGATAGTGGTAACTGGTAAATAACGACCTGAGTGGTTCTGCCACGCAAGAGGTCCCGGGTTCGATTCCCAGCCGGGCAGAAATTGAAATGATGAATTTTAATTTCTGTTAAGGGTCTGGGTGTTCTATGTATAATAAGTATGTATTTAAGTATATAAGTAGTTTATCAGTTATCTAGCACCCATAGTACAAGCTTTGCTTAGTTTGGGGCTAGATGGCGTTGTGTGAATTTATTTATTTATTTATTTGTCCACGATTATTTAACTGTTGCCGAAAACATTCATTAGATAGGTAGATAAACACTTTATTGCCCGTAAAACATAACAATATCGATAACTTACAACAATAAGGAATACATATGAGCAAAGGCGACCCTATCGCTATAAGCCATCTCTTCCAGGCAACCTTTAAAAAAATTGAGACAAGAATTTTACAGCAGGTAGTGTTGAGTCACAGGATACAAAAGAATGCTTTGTTCTTTTATGTTTGTATTTGTTATCTTTTATCTAAACATCAACAAAGAGCCAGAAACGTGACCAGAGATACAATCATTATTTGTACGTAGAAGTTTTGTCTTTGGCTAACCCCGTAAAAGTTCTCGAGTGGGTACCATGGGTAGGCCTCCCACAAGGTGGACCGACGACCTGGTAAAGATCGCGGGTCCCAGCTGGATGCGGAAGGCACAGGACCGACCTATGTGGAGATCTCTGGGGGAAGCCTATGCCCAGCAGTGGGCGTCTTTCGGCAGATACGATGATGATAATGATGATAGCCCCCGGTGTCCGACTTCCAGTCGTATTTTCACCGTAAGAGCATCGGTTAGAATTCAACTAAATTCAAAATTCAAAATTTCTTTATTGATAGGACATTAAATATCTCTTTCAATCGTCAAAAAGGAGGAGGGTAGGAAAGGAGGAAGGAAACACACAGTGACACGCTGACCGCCCCATGGCAGCAGCAACCCCACCCCACGCCAACCACGACCGGACCGTGCTCGACAATGCCAGGCCGAGCCGGACCGCGTACTAACTATACTCAATACTCAATACTCAAATGTTTATTGCTTCATAAAAGTAATTTACAATTATGACCCTGACGGGCACTACAATATTAAAAACTTAAAAATACTAGGGTTATATTATTTTCTAATTTAATAATAACAGTTTCGTTACGAGAATATTATCTAGCTTAATATTAAACAATATAAGTAAAAGTTGTTTTACTTTAGGTAAAGTTTACATAGGCAGACCAAAACTGTACCTATCTATAATAAGCATCTGTAAGTATAATTTACGATATTATAATATCTAACCTAATGCCCTATTTTCTATTTATTATATACAAGTTTATAAATCTAAAAAAGACAAGTTTAATAGGTAGGTATACATATATATACGTAAGTAACAATAATTTTTAATACAATACATATACATATGTAAATAGTATCTTAAATAGTAAAATTATGTGTATATTGCAATGAATTACTTTAATTTATCTTCTAAATATTCTTTTACACTGTAATAACTTTTAGTCTGAAGTAGTTCTTTTAAGTATTGGGTGAATTTTTTATTATTCGTTTCATTTCGGAGTTTTTCAGGTAATTTGTTATATATCTTTATGGACATGATCAATGGGCTGGTTGAATGGATTGTGAGGCGTGAGGTGGGTAACATTAGTTTGCTTTCGTCGCGCAGGCTGTATTTCACAGGTACATCCTCCCGTTTCTGATAGAACTCAGGATGGTTGCGGACGAATTTACAAACTTCTAGTATATATAAGCATGGGATGGTGAGTATTTTATGTTGTAAGAAGTGAGGTTTGCAGCTGTCGGTTGGTTTAATATTCATCAGTATGCGAATTAGCTTCTTTTGTGAGATAAACAGAGATGGCGCGTCGGTGCTATTTCCCCACAGTATTATGCCGTAGCTGAGCCACGAATGCGCTTAGGCATAGTATGTCACTAGTGCTGTTTCGTAGTTTGTGGATGTTTTTACTTCGTGGAGGGCGTATGAGAATTTCGACAGTTTCTTTCTGATTTTACAGATATGTGCTTTCCAATTAATATTTGTATCTATATCTACGCCTAACAATGTAAATTCGTTTACTGTCTCTATGTTATTGTTATTATAGGTATAATTTATTTTGAGAGGGGCTTTTTGATGGGGAAGGAACGTCATGAGTTTAGTTTTGTTAAAATTAATTTCTAGATTATGGTCATGCAGCCAACCTGAAATGGAGTTTAGTATGGAGTGAAGTTTTTGTTGGAGGTTAACACTATCTTCACATGATGTTAGAAGGGAAATGTCGTCAGCAAATTTATTTATTTTATTTTATTTTATTTATTCATTTATTTCAGGCAACTGAGGCCCATATTTATAAATACACAAACAACATAAATACAAAATAAACTAATACAAAATACAGACAAAGATAAAACCTATACCTACATACAAATTATTATAAATTGTAAACTAATATATAAAAATAAAATTTATTAATATCTTAAAAATAACTATCACTTAATGTCGTTCGGCGGCACCGGAAATTCTAGGTCGCCCACGGAATCGCCGGTACACCACACCCTTCGGCCAATATTCTTCCCTCATGAAGAAATCCAAATCTGCCGTGGGAACCAACGCCACAAACGAGTTGAATTTACGTTCATGGCTTGATTCCAAGAGCTGGACCCTCACGAGGTACTTCTTGGTTATGCGGATGTGCTCCTCCACGTCCTTTGCCGTCACCGTGTAATGAAGGCGGGACAAGTAGAGCGCAGTCGTAGGTGTCGCAGGGCGCAGCAGGAAGTTGGGACCAGTTACTGCAGTGCCGCGAAAATTCTGAGCAGCACGACGTCTACTCTTCTTCTGGACCGTGACAAATCCTTCCTCATCACGGTCCCCGTCGAGGGCGCATGGGGGCTTCAATGCCGCCGATTCTCGCGGAGTTGAAGCCTCCACGCGAAGGTGTTGGCGCGTAGTCGATGCGCGGACGGGAGCCGCGGGCACGGTGGGCGCCGGCGTTCGAGCGGCGGGCGCACGCGAGCTCGCGGCTGGCTGCGGCGGGCGGGGCGGGGGTTGCGCGTCACGCGGCGGCGGCGACCCGGCCGAAGCGCGCGCGCCGATGCGGGCCGCGTACGTGTCGGGTGTCCGTGCGGCAGGCGATGGCGACAAAACTGCTGACTCGAAACTCGAGGCCGCGAGGTCAACACTCGCACAGCCGCGCTGAATACACACATTAGCAGCGTCAGCAGGCGACCCGATGACTGTAATAGAGTTGCGCAAAGCGTCGACTTCCTCCCGCAACTCAACTACAGTTTTTTGGGATGCCTCAAATTTTGCTCCCAATTCGGCCAGATTTGCCTTCAGGAGCACGATGTCCTTCAGCAACCGGGTGACGTCGACGTGGTCGAAGGTGACGGGCGGGAGCTTATTCAGGTCCCTCGCCACAAACGTTGGTACGTCGTCTGGATCTGTCTCTTTCAGCAGCAAAATACATAACTCCGCTACGGCTTTTGGCAGGTCATTGATGTAGATTAGGAATAGAAGACATCCAATAACGCTGCCTTGGGGGATCGAAGCCTGGGTGGTTTTGTGATCAGATTTTATTTTTTCTATTTGAGCTGTTTTGTGATCGTAATATTCTATTTGTACAAATTGTTCTCTATTATTTAAGTATGACTGAAACCATTTATGAGCCACCCCACGAATTCCAATGCCATAAAGCTTGTTTAACAATATGTCGTGTTGCACCTTATCGTAAGCTTTGGTCATGTCCAGTAATAAGCCAACTGCATACTTTTTACTGTCAATTATATTTAAGATTTCCTGAATGTATTTATATATTGCCAAAATGGTAGATCTTTTTTTACGGAAGCCATTTTGTGAGTCGTTGAATATTTCGTACTTTTCGCAGAAAGCGTACACGCGGTTACACATTGCTTTTTCAAATATTTTGGAGGCGGTGGGTAGGTTAGCTATGGGTCGGTAATTACTAGGGTCGGACTTTTTACTTTTTTTGTGTATAGGTTTAACTATTGCTGTTTTTAACGCATTTGGGAATACACCTTCTTCGAAAGATCGATTTATGAGCATACATAAAGGTGGTGTTAATTCCTGTGCACACTGTTTAAATAGAGCAGGCGGAAGCTCATCTACCCCGTGGCTTTTTTTATTTTTTAAATTCATTATTATTGCATAGGTTTCGCGATAATCTACTGGGGTTAGAAACATGGTATTTTGGGTTGGCTGAAGCACGGGGCGGCCGCGGGGCGCGGGCGCGCGGCTGGATGGTGCACCTATTGATAAGAAGTAGTTATTGAAAGTATCTGCGATTTGTTTTGGATTTGATATTTTTACACCATTCATTATTAAGTTTAAGTTGGTTTTTTCCTTTTTTGGTTTTTTATTTGTACGCTCGTTAATTATATTCCACATTGTTTTAACTTTATTTTGTGAATTTTTAATTTTTTTAATGTAGTTCAGTTTTTTAGATGTAATTATGACTTTTTTAAGAATTTTTTCATATTTTTTATAGTAATTTGTTAAGTGTTCATTTTTTGTTTTGATTGTAAATATTTTCAAGAGCCTCTTATTTCGGCACGCCATTTTTATACCTGTCGTTAACCAATGTTTTTTATAATTTAGTTTTAATTTGATACATTGTTTAGGTATACATTTATTCAGGGTATCTATTAGCACATTGTTAAACGCAGTATAATTTTCGTTGGTGTCTTTAGTTTCTGATAGAATATCGGTCCAATTTATGGTATTTAATGTGGTTTTAAATTTATGTATATTTGTGTAATTGTAAATCCTTTTTTCTATTTTCCATGCTACTTTTTTGTTATGTTGTGATAATTTTGTACAGAGTATTGTGGCTGAGTGGTCAAAAAAACCATATTCATTGACTACAGTATACATGTTTACGTCGTCATAGTTCGTGAAAATTAAGTCTAAACATGTAGAAGTAGTGTCTGTTATATGTGTAGGTTTCTTTACGTGTTGTGTAAATTTGTATTCTAGCATAAGTTCTAATAGTTGGGTAGTTTTCGAGTTATTTAACAATATGTTTACATTTAAATCGCCTCCTATAATGACATTCATTTTATTATACTTTCTCTTCAAATAGTTTAAAATTTCTCTGAGTCGAGTGTAAAACACGTCTTCTTGTTTCCTATTCCAATATATTTCAACTAATAATATATTTTGATAGGGTACATAAAACCGCGTAAAAACTAATGTACATATCTCAGAAAAGAGTCATTGGTACATGGCCGCAGCGGGATTAGAACCTCTCTCTTACGAGTCGGATACTCAACCGCTCGGCAACCGACGCTCCTATATTTATGTATTATGTAAATATTGTAATAATGTAAATGATACTAGTCCAGATTTTAGATAATGATCTGGGGTCGCTGTGTTACACGGCTTGCAATGATACCGCATTCCTTTCGTTCCTAACCGGTATTCTTGAGAGTTTAGGCTATGATGTTTCCATATCGCTTAATTCGGAGGAGAGGACGTTTCGTCGTATTCGTATAGATACTATATAATCGCACTATATACCTACGTGTTGCGTAAGCCTCAG
Organism: Blastobasis lacticolella; assembly: GCA_905147135.1. Lineage (NCBI taxonomy): Eukaryota > Metazoa > Arthropoda > Insecta > Lepidoptera > Blastobasidae > Blastobasis > Blastobasis lacticolella. The sequence goes on from LR990067.1 coordinate 10,754,439, forward strand.
GGATACGTGGGAAATAGGTGCCTGCCGGTATCAGGAAAGAGGCCCCGTGGGCGACCCAAGAAGCGATGGATTGACATCGCTGAGTCGGATGCGAGAGCCAACGGCTTACGACGCGGGGATGCCGAAGCCCGGGCGAAGTGGAGGAGAATGGGAAGGAAAGCGGACCCTGGCAGAGGCCGAGATAAGCGCTAGGACGATGATGATGACATATAATCGCACGCAAGTTTATAATAAAGCAGGATCCCTATTTTTTTTAAACAGCATGCGTCCACGCGAGCGCTCGATTACTAATGCTTGTCTTTTCTATCTAAAAATAGGGCAAATTAGTTAATTATAAAATTGCTATTTATTCAGGAGGAGAAGAATATTTAAACAACACAGATAAGACCAAAATAGATAAGTTATTTATGTAGGGTAGACCATCAAAACAAACTTACATAGGCAATATGACAATATCATCATCACCACAGCCCATAACAGTCCACTGCAGGACTTAGGGCCTCTCCTACAAAAAGGGAGGTTATTGCCATAATCTCCACGGTTGGCAGGCGGGTTGGAGATCGCAGTGTTATAATATAACAATGGAAAATGCTGCTGCCCATTTTCCAGTCTACGGAGGCGCTTAGATCTTTTGCCTCAAAAACATTAGTCGCCTTGTACGACACCCACGAGTGTAAGGGGTTGGTGCTATTCTACTCTGCCGGACACCACACGGCCGAACTTTATATATGACAATATATTCAGAACATATTAAAACGTAGCAGAATACATGTTTGAACAGATCGTAAATAATTATAGGATAAATTACATATTTAGAAACACAGCTTTTAGATAATTAGTACTGAATGTACTAATTAACAAATGAGAACAGAATGTAGGTACAAATTAATTTATCACTGGGGGAGGCTTATACCCAGCAGTGGACGTCTTTCGGCTGATATGATGATGATTATGATGATGATGATGATGATGATGAAAATGATCATGATGACCTCAAAGACTAAACATCGTTCAAGAATCTCTTACCTTTCGTTCAGAAATTATTATAAAACTATTTACAGTTTTAATTATTATTAATAACGATCGTTTTAAAATACGTCTAACTTTAAATAACAATTTTAAATAGACCAAAATACCATGTAACATAACACGTACCTATCACCTAACATATAGTAAAAGTAGGTTCAACCGTAGCCAGAAAACTACAACATTGCTACAAGTCACGTGTTTATTTGCACAACTATGCAGTTCCACGAATCGGGCCGAAACACAATAAACATAACGTTAAAATTGTATTGTTAATGTATCGTTGGGAAGCAACTTCACGCTTGTCGTAATAACACCACAGAACCGCCGTGCGGCGCGTTCCGCAGCGCTGTTTGGGCTTGATCTAGCGCTAATTTCAATTTCAATTTATTCAGACAACAGATATCCATTTTTGTTAGTAGTACAGGTATCTTACAATCTATGTTAGTAGAACAATTTTTATACATGAATATGAAATGTGATGAAGTTATACTTAAAAATATACTGGTGGACTGAAAAAACCAATTTAGGTCGATTTGTTGCTTGACTTTTGGAAAAATAACTTAGCGGCTTGCATCAAATTCTTAAACAAGTTTAAGAATTAACGTTTTTATTGGATAGGTAATGTTTTTTGTTTAAGTATCAACTTAATGGGCTTAAGAATGTTGTGCAAACTGCTCTAAGTCTACGTTTTTGCTATTGTTTAGTTTTTGTTTTGTTTGTGTGGGAAAGTACCTACTCTTAGGATACAACATTTTGCTTAAAATTAGATTTTTAGTTTTTTTTTTTTAACAATTTTTTTTAAATCTGGCGTCATACCTAGATTAGATTTTTTTGACCACCATCGTCACTATAGTTCATTGCTATTTCTAGACATTTATAAGAGGACATTTTAATTATTTATTGTAGTTTTTACTGTGTTCTGGGGTAATATTTTTGAACCGCCCGCATCCAACCCGAGCGCTCGCGTGCGCTGTCTCTGTCACGCTTATGGTAAATTCCTAGAGATAGAAAGAGATAGAGCTCGAGTGGTTTCGAGTGATTAAAAAATATGATACGTTCCCGTGAGGACCACATTGTATTTCCGTCAAACTTATAGCTTAAGTTACTCGCTGATTCTGTAGCTTTCTATAGGTGTAAGAATTTTTTAAATCGGTTAAGTAGTTTTTGAGTTTGTCTATTACAAACAATAAATTTTTTTTATTTATCATATTAAATTATTAATAATAAATAAATATGCTTGGGCAATTCACACAGCCTCATCTAGGCCCAATGGGTTATGGGTGGTAGATAACTGATAAACTTCTTAAAATTCATCATTTCAATCTCTGCTCACCTCAGGAATCGAACCCGGGACCTCTGCGTAGCTGACCGGCATGTTAACCAACTGAACCACTCAGGTCGTCAATATTCTTAGTATACTCAAGCCAGAGATAACAAACAAGTCTACCGAAATCCAGCGCTTTTCCCTCGCCAACACTGCGCTCAACGCGCATCGTACGGTGCACAACTTCAGTCTGAACCAACTTGCCATGCGCAGTGGCCGCGTCGACGCGCCTACACCAACCAATCCGAAACCGTACAATTTTCAAACAAAAACAACCGTTAAATGCGGAATTTTTAGTTACCAAGTGTCATTGAGTGTTCTAAAACAAAAGCAGTGTCGAAATCGAGTCTTTGTCGCGTGCCAAGGACAAACAATGATTGCAAACGTGCTAAATATTAAACCGTGAAACCTTTGTGCTAGCGAAATGGAGGATGTTTACACGATTAAAGTTAAAACAAAACCAGATACGAGGAATTTGTATCCGTCCGAAAGAAGATATTCGGCATCTACAGTGTCTGGACTGGCTTGGGTCCACATAGCATTGGCAGCTACGTCGTTTCTCCTCGCCTGCCTAGCCTTAGTGAACCCCAGCTCGGATATAAAGCGGCTAAATGTGAACGACACGGAGACAACCACGATAACAAGGGAGGAGTTGCTACACAATTTGACGGCGTTATCCGAGAACATCACGGATTCCAATCCTGTCGCGTTCAGAAATTCGACAGACAGTTTTGACGCGATAAATGCAGATAGCAATTATATGCTTGTGTTAGCTGCGACTTTGCTCACGGTTTTCGCTTTGGGAGCCGGTTTGGCTTCAATCATGGCCTCGGTACGATGGTACGTCGATAGAAACATAACTTGGTTGTTTATTATGTCAGTTCTGTCCACTTTAGTCGCGCTAACGTCCTTAGTAATGGTCGCTACGTGGTTCGGAAGCAGTAACGGCGATATAAGAGACTTCTACAAAGAGAGCGACGATTTCAACGACTATTTTGTTGTGAAACACAGCGATGTCATCGCGAAGAATGACTCCCATATAGTCATAAGAGATTCTACTAACACACAAGCCACAGAACGTTCGGACTCTTCCCACTTATTCTCCAAACGGGTTCTGTCAATAAATATACTAATAGCTTGCTTCCTCGAGCTCCTATGGTCGATATTGAGCGTGAAGATCTCTTTCAAAGGCATGAGAAGCAACTACAAGGACGACGAAGAGCGACGGGGGAATTGCATATCAGTAGTCACCACAATAAAGGGCAATAACACCAGAAACCTACCACGAAATGGTAAACTCGTCGCTCCGAAACCGGATTTGATTGAGAACTATCCAAATACGCGGATAAAGAGAATATTCCTGGCACAGAACGATGAGGGGTACTATCTTAAGCATCAGAACAATGTTAAGCCTACAGAGACTAGTACAGAGTTGTATAAAGAGAGGATGATGAACTTCTTGAACCGTTGTGGGTCTCTGGAAGCCTTGTCGAATCCAGAAACCAGTCCACAAAGCACCAATGAAGCTCAGCTAAACGTTATAACAGAAGCAGCGAATGTAGAAGTGAATGATGTCCCAGAGGGTACCCTAGGGGTAGAAGAACAGGGGAACGTGACCCCAGTGAGTTGGGGCGACACCCCAGACCATACGATTTACAATCAAAACACTCTGAATTTGGAAAAGCTGTTCCGTTATGGGAAACAGAAATCAGAGAAGACTGAAGATGTAGATTAACTTAGTCTAGACTTAGATGTACGATGTGCCTTTGTACCTATTGTAAGACTAGCTGTGAAAGCTGATTTATTTACTGATATATTTACTTAAGTCGCGGTAATCGAGTAGCCATGTTTATACGACATAAGTCGTCTTAAAGTTCTAAATTAATATTTTACTTTTTATATCTTTTTAAAAAGGATAAACTCAACTGCTTTAACTATTTCTTTCGCCAAAAGAAAGCTACATTATCAGCGAGTAATGGGCTACTTCGGCATTTTTCATTTTGTGAAACTATTAAGATCGTTACGAAAATTGCAATAGCCCAATGAGCAGTTTTCCAATACGCATTCCTAACCACTCACTAGATGGCACCCCGACAATTTTGGTAATTGATAATCGCTTGAAATAGGTTCTTAGCAAACAGGATATAAACACTGGGTACGTTGTATTGGATAATATTGTATTTGTCAATAGTTTTCAACCATTTTAGAGGTTATAATAATAATGGAACATATTGCCAACTTCTATAAATACTTCTTTTTACACTTTGTTCAACCTTTAACAGTTATATTTATATTAATAAACATTTCATTTTTAAGTTTAGTATTAGTTGGCTGCATGAAATCGCTGCCACCATCATACAGATAATAAAAAGATTACCAAAATTGTAGGAGCGCCATCTATTGATGCTTTTTGAAACCAACTATCTATACCTACTGGAAAACTCCTCATTACAACAACAGCGACTCTGTCACAGGGTAAGTTTGGAGAGAGTTCTCGCCCATACAGTGCCGCCAACTTACCTCTGAGACTTATCTGTACACGGCGGCGCTAATGACGCTAGCGGAATGACATTTGCTAACTGGCGTCTAATAGTTCTGTTTTTGTCTACTGAACAATTAAGTTGGTGATACTTATATGCGTTTGCACTAAACATTAGGCGACGTTTGACTTTGACGACGGTGGTTTATGATAATCCTAAGAAAAACATCGCGCCAATCATAGGGGGTTTAGGGGGTTCAAACCCCCCCGAAATCATTTCACACCGCCTGCGCCGCGTGATCAATCCAGATTTTTACAGCCAAAATACCTAAATTTCTGAGCTCGCTACGCTCGCTAATTCATTAGTTTTCTTTAATAACACTCGCTGCATACACTCAGTCATTGGTTTTTGTTATATTTAAGTATCATGTTGTACCCAAATAATTGAGCCAAAATGTCGTGCTCGCGTTTTTCATTATCACTTACTTTTATTACGATTACAGCAACTTACCACGATTGTTAGACAGGTAGCAGTACAGCAGGTAGAGCCCGAGCTCTTTTTTAAACATTTCTGACACTCACATTTCTAAGTTTCTTAGCGAGTTTAGTTTTCAATTCAGGGGTTCTGTTTTTGAATGGCTCACCTCGAGTCGAACGGTTTCAATTTTGTGTTTCGGCATGAAAAATCCAAGATATTTTCAATCACATTGGCAATACCGAAAGAGTATGGTTCTAAAATAGAGAAAATCAGCATCATGAATCAAAATATCTAAATTTTCACGCCGAAAATCAAAATTTAAAACGTTTCGAGTTAAGGCGGGCGCTCGCTTTCTAATGTCTATATTTTCTATTTACTATGCCTGTATACTCTAGCAACTTACTTATTCAGGTAGATAGCAGCAGTAGCGTATCTCGGGCTATTTTCCAGGGGGGGCCTGGCCCCTGAGGTGGCCGATGAAGCCGAGTCAATCGCCAATGTACAGCCAGTAAGCACCCCATCCTGGGGTGGGCACCAGACCATTCTGGGGTGGGCACGGCCCACCCGGCTCCCCCCCTTCCTACGCCTATGGATAGCTTTAGAGCAGATAGGGTCCGAGCTCTAGTTTTTAACATTTCTCACACTCCCATTTCTAAGAGTGACTTAGCGAGTTCAGTTTTCACTTCAGCTCTATTTTTAGGGGCTAAGTTACACCTATACAGATTTTATGACTCCTAACTCCTAAATGCTTAGGAATAGTATTAACATAAGTCACCAAGAGAGTCGCCTAAGTTCAGTGCAAAAGGGCATGTCCTAACTGGCAAAGGTCGTGCGACGCACGGTTTTGAGGTCCCCTATTGGTCGGGTGATCTCTTTCGTACGATCATGGTCGCAAAACACCGTTGCAATCACCTTAGCCTTATATGTAGATATGTTGATCCGTGCGTCTTTATTTTGCCCGCAAACCATACATCTGTGATTAGTCGATTTTGTGTAGGTATCTACTTATAGTAAAAATCATACCTAATAAATATAATAAATATTTTTAAATCGAAGTTACTTGAATTAAATACTCGACTGTACCTACCTATAGATAGGTTGTTAATATTTATTTTGTCATACTTTACTCGAATTTTGTACATAACATGTTTAAGCATTGTAAATAAACAGCCCAGGAAAATCGTACATTATTGCAAAAGGTCAGGTATTGGCGATTTTTTGATATGTTACATAGGTCTTCATGGAAAATCCATGTTTTTGACCTCGGGATGCTGCCGCGAGCTCAGTAGTCCATAAAACACTGAAAATTACGACGTTTTTTGGGTCTCTCACTTAATATCTCCAAAACGATGCATCGTAGAGAAAAGTGTTGTACTACCGATTGAAAGCTTATAAAGTTCTCTACAACTTTTGCGTTACACACTTTTTCAATTATCCAACCGTTTACGCTACACTCTCTCGATTGTGGCGGCGCGATTCTTGGGGAAATGTACAAATTGTACATGTATTTTTATTATTTATTTTCAGACTAGTCCATAGTACAATACAATAGTATGAATTAAATAACTTTTTGTACTTTTTTAATAGAGATTTATAATGAAATCAACGTAAATAGGAAACATGTAAGCGCGTTTATTTGACATGAGTCGAGTACAATGCGAATGAACATGGACTAATAATGGTTCTCAAGATTGACACTAGGTGTCTATACTTTACAACTAGTTCTAATTTATTAAACAAATTGTATTAAATTGCAACCGGCTTCGAATTACTCATCTTCAGGAAATTAGAAACCGGTTGCAATTTAATAAAATTTATATAAAAAAGTGGAACTAGTGTACAAAAAGTGTTTTAATTCATAATAATGGAGTTCCATCATGAAGTCACTACACAGTGTTAAATTCAATAGTAATAAGAATTAAGGTACATAATACAAATTCAATCGTGAGCATGACATTTATAAGAAATAAAAATAGAATTAGTCATTGCAACATACCGACGTCAACACAAAAGAATTCACGAAATGCTTCGTCCTGTATTGTTTTTACGATTTTTACCTATTTATAAAAACTAACAGGTTTGGTCGTTATTTTTGCGTTTTATAGACATTTCTAAGTCTGCGGCATCATCTCGAGGTCGAAAACTTGGATTTGTCATGAAGGCCTCTATCTATAGGTATAACTTATACGACGACCTGAGTGATCCAGTGGGTAACATGCCGGTCTGCCACGCCGAGGTCCCGGGTTCGATTCCCGACCGGGCTGAAATTGAAATGATGAATTTTAATTTCTGTTATGGGTCTGGGTGTTATATGTATAATAAGTATGTATTCAAAAATGTTTTAGTAGTTTATCAGTTCTCTGGCACCCATAACACAAGCTTTGCTTACTTTGGGGCTAGATGGCGCTGCGTGAATTGTCAAAATAAAAAAAACATTCGAAATCGCCCAAACCTGACCTTTTGCAAGGCATTTTTATTTAACCAATTAATTAGGCTAAAGGATATTATGAAATAGGTTACCTACATTCTAATCTATAGTATGAATTGAAAAAAAAAAGACTTTTTGTATCTTTTTCCAGAAAATGTGTCAAAATTTTAATTTACTTGTGATTTATCGTATCTCTATTGAAGATTAAAATTGTTAGAAAACATTTAACGTATTTTATTTAATACTTTTTTCCCTCAACGAAAAAAGAGGGAGTACTTCAAGAAAGGGGTTAAAAGGTTTTCACGGGGTCGGCATCGCGTGGGTGATGCCTCTGGTATTGCAAACGTCCATAGGCTGCGGTGACTGCTTACCATCAGGCAGGCCGCAAGCTTGTTTGCCACCATGGTGGTATATAAAGAAAAAAAGAGGGTTGTTATCTGGTGTATCTGTGGCGTTGTGTGTCTGCCTGTAGCATCGTAGCTCCCGAACAAATGGACCGATTAGGATGCGGTTATGGTTATTTGAAAGCCAGTTTAATCGAAACGGTTAATATCTTTTCCCGTTGGTTAGGTTATTCAACCTGACCGACAGAAAGAGTCTGATAACCACCAACCCAAATATTTTATAAACTACATAACCGATTTTAATAAAACAGAACTAAAATCGCATCCAAATCGGTCCACCCGTTCGCGAGCTATTTATTTATTTATTTATTTAACAATTTATTGCACACAATAAAGAAATACAGAGATAGAACATAGATATAACTGACACAACAGGCACTACTTATTTCTAAAAGAAATTTCTTCCAGCAGGCCTACAGAAAGGAAATTTTTAGCTAAGAAATGCAGATACGACGCGCACAATTAATGAATAATTATAAAATACATATAAATATGACTAATTTTTATATACTATATCAATAAATACATACATACTTATACACTCAAATACTACTACATATCAATACAAATATATAAAATTTATGGACTAGACAGCCACCTGGCTAGTCACCTGGTGGTAAGTGACGATGCGGCCGATGATGGAGCATGCCTATCTAGGGACAGCCTATTCATTCCAGTCTTGAAGGTTAACATGTCCTCGCAATCACGGAGTGCGTGGTGAGATGATCGTTTGAAATGATTATTAATGGTAATTAAAAACATTAAGTTCCTACCTATTACTAAGTATCTTCTAACGACCTGAGTGGTTAAGTAGTTAACATGCCAATCTGCCACGCAGAGGTCCCAGATTCAATTCCCGGCCGAGCAGAAATTGAAATGATGAATTTTAATTTCTGTTACGGGTCTGAGTGTAATAAGTAATAATACCTCAAATAATAACGGTATTATTGGAGGTCAGTGTTTCGAACCCGTTCTGAGCCATTATGTAATGTGTTTGTGGTATTATTGTTGTTGTGTAATGTTTTCTATCTATTCTATTCTAAGTATCTATATTTTTAAATAGTTTATCAGTTGTCTGGCATCCATAATACAAGCTTTGCTTACTTGTTTTTTATAACACACATGTGGCAAACAAGCTTACGGCATTCCTGATGGTGCGCAGTCACCGCAGCCTATGGACGTTTGGACCAGGGGCATCACCCACGCGTTGCCGACCACGTAAAAACCTTGGAGCTAGATGGCGCTGTGTAAATTTACCCAAGAATCTATACATAGTATAAAACAAAGTCGCGTCCCGCCGTCTGTCCCTATGTATCTATGTACGCTTAGATCTTTTAAACTACGCAACGGATTTTAATGCGGTTTTCAACAATAGATAAGGGTTAAACAGGTGTACGCAAACGAGTCGCGTCGGGTCCACTAGCTTTTAATATTTATTACTTTTAAACCTCTTTTATTAAGCGACGATGGGTAGGGGTATTAATACCTATAATACTATATTTTCTGTGGTAGTGGTTGGCCGTGTGGTGTCCGGCAGAGTAGAATAGCACCAACCCCTTACACTCGTGGGTGTCGTACAAGGCGACTAATGTTATCGAGACAAAATATCTAGTCTCCGTAGGCTGGGAAAGGGGCAGCAGCGTTTTCCATTGTTATACTGATAATACTGCGATCTCCAACCCACCTGCCAAACGTGGAGATTATGGCAAAAACCTCTCCTTACGTGGGAGAGACCCTAAGTCCTGCAGTGGACTGATATGGGCTGTGATGATGATGTTGAGGGATTACTATGCTTTATTAAACGAGGTCAGTCAAAGCGCCGTTGAACTACAGAATCAATCATTACCCTACTAATGTGTAGTTTCTTATTCGCATGAAAAACCACAAATAAGCCTACACGGCTAGCACAAATGTGCTCTCGAGAGAGCGTTTCTCTCAATACTAAGACGAAAGAGACAGCAATACCTATTACGCGCTTTCTCTCGCTTATCGCGCGCGAGAGCAACTTGTGCTAGGCCTACTGGGGTTGCTGATGTCCATAGGCGGCGGTAACCACTTTCCATCAGGTGGCCCGAATGCCTGTTTGTCTGTAGTATTACATTAAAAAAAGCGAGAACGCGACATAGATACTGCTGTCTCTATCATCGTATTAATGAGAGAAGGAAACAAACGCGGAAAATATGTGTCGTGAGCACATCTATGCTGGCCATGTTGCTCGCGTAAGTTATTATAGCAAATAGACTATACCATACGAGCGAATCACTTTGCCCCAGGGGCTTACTTTAGCACAAAATTAAAACCGCCATATTTTCTCCGGTGTCCATGACTCGTAAGCACGCTACCACTGCCGCCGCCAGCGCCGCTTCCTGAGTAAGTTGGAAGAATAGTAATGACCAGCTTTGACCTCCGTCATTCTCCGTAAACCAGAAAACACGCAGCAGCATTGCGTGTCTAACTACGTTGTCATATTGGAACTAAGTAAAATAACCTAAACCAAACGGGAAAACGACGAATGATCCCCGACCAAGTTATATTCTTAAATATTTCCTAAACTGATTTCAATGAAACAAGGCTGAAAACCAGCTCGATTAAACTGGCTTTCAAATAAAGGTTCATAATGCAAGGCAAGGCAAGGCTATAAGCTCCCAGCCTCAGTGTTTCCTTTGGACTATGACATGGGATCGTTCAAGAGGTATATTAGAGTTCTCTTCAGAGGCGGGCAACGCATTCGTGACTCCTCTGGTGTTGCTGATGTCCATAGGCGGCGGTGACCACGCACTATCAGATGGCCCGCATGCCTGTTTGTCTGCCGTATTACACAAAGAAGGAAACCGCATCAAAAACGGTCTATTCGTTTGGGAGCTACGATGTCACATCAGACCACCACATACACACGTTAATCTTGTAATCTCCTCTTTTTTCGTCGGGAGTTTAAATACCAGTGGTGACAATACAATACAATACAAAAACTTTTTATTTGCACACTAGATACATACATGGAATAAAATACATAATAATAAGCAGTACAAAGCGCGGTCTTATCACTAGAGTGATCTCTTCCAGACAACCTTGGTATGGAAAGAAAAAGAAAAGTTTTTAGCCATTGATAGGTAGTACCGGTAGACGCAGCGTGGGTAGGCCTCCTACAAGGTGGACCGACGACCTGGTAAGGATCGCAGGTACCAGCTGGATGCGGAAAGCACAGGACCGGTCTTTGTGGAGATCTCTGGGGGAGGCCTATGCCCAGCAGTGGGCGTCTTCTGGCTGATATGATGATGATGATGATAGGTAGTGCACACAAAATCGATACAAAAGTTTACAAAGAAAACACAAAAACAATTGGAAAGCTTGTACCCCAGCACCCACAATCATCCCACTAAAGACAAGTAATGTTGTTTTTTTTTTTGTTAAAACTATACAGCGATACAGCCGCAACTGGGAACATGCGGGAAAAAATGGACCGTAATATGTCTCAGTCAAACCACTGCTGCACGATTGCATGCACGCATCGCCGTCGTTTTCACTGCATTTTTCCCGCGCGTTCGCTGCAAACTTTCTATTAGTTGTGAATATCGATCTAATTAGATACTTATTGCGATGGTTGGCGAATAACAAGTGACAACTTAAGTATTTGTTTTAGCTTAAACTAAGACGAACTTATTGACGACTATAATTAGGACAAACAGTCCAGCTAGATAGGTTTCGAGAAAGAGGTCAATCGACAAATCCAACTCCGTTGCGCAGCGGGAAGCTACGCCATATATTTTCGTCCCCATTACCGCAGTCTGAAGAATAAAGTCTTTAACCAGTGTGTATTGCCAGTGATGACCTACGGAACAGAGACGTGGCCGCTCACTGTGGGCCTTATAAGAAAACTCACTGTCACCCAAAGCACTATGCTTGGAGTCTCATTTGCATTACACGATCGAATTAGGAATGAAGGGATTCGCAAGCGAACTAAGGTCGCCAAGCTTAGATGGCAGTGGGCAGGACACATAGCTCGCAGAGCAGATGGCCGATGGGGCAGGAAAGTTCTCGCAAAAGGAAGAGGCAGCGTCGGTAGGCCTCCAACTAGGTGGACCGAAGATCTCGTAAAGATCGCAGGTACTAGCTGGATGCGGAAGACACAGGACCAGCCTTTGTGGAGATCTCTGGGGGAGGCCTATGCCCAGCAGTCTTCCGACTGATGTGATGAATAATACGTTTAGGTTAGTTGAGCACTAACCGTAAGAGAGGTAGGGCATAGCGGGGAATCCCATTCGAATCGGAGCTGCCCGACTGGGGAAGTACCTCCACCTTACAGAATACCGCAGCCAAACAATACTATTCTAAATAATATCGTGTTTCTGCCGGTGAGTAAGGTTTCCGTGCTCTATGGGGTGGGGATTTGGAGAGGTAGCTTTGGCAGTGGAGGGGCATTTGCCTTTTTGCTGCCAGAGCAACGTGTTATAGCGGTGGACAACGCATTGGCGATACCCTTGGTGTTGCTAATGTCTATAGACAGCGGTGACCACTTTCCAGCAGGTGGCTTGCCCGCTTGCCTACCGTTTAACATAAAAAAACAACCGGTGAGGGCAGATATCGTTATGAAACCTGCACATTCAGGCGACTGAATGTGTAACCATGATCCAATCTGGTCAGGTCACGGAGGTCAGACGGCAGTCGCTTTACAGTACCTACCTAATTAAATCATCGGATTCCTGGATCATGGTCAAGGCGGTGGCAACTAACGTACGAGCAGGATGTAGAATGAGCTGTCTCCCGAAGTTTTCCCTCTGCACTACAACATGGGGTTCTTCAGAAGACATGTCTACAGGTATCCCAAAGGCCAGCATCGCATCCGCTTCCATTAGGTTGCAGATGTCCTGGACGACGGTGGCCGCTTACCATCAGGTGGGCAATCCGTCCGTGTGCCTCACTAGGCAATAATAAAAATGACGGACATTCAGATTGTACGTGGGATTGGCCGTGCGGTGTCCGGCAGAGTAGAATAGCACCAACCCCTTACACTCATGGCGACTAATGTTTTCGAGGCAAAAGATCAAGAGTCTCCGTAGGCTGGAAAATGGGCAGCAGCGTTTTCCATTGTTATATTTAAACACTGCGACCTCCAACCCGCCTGCCAAGCGTGGAGATTATGGCAATAACCTCCCCTTTCGTGGGAGAGGCCCTAAGTCCTGCAGTGGACTGTTACGGGCTGTGATGATGAGATTGTACGTGGTACGTGGATGGGGTGTTGTCTCGTATGGACGCATTAAGGTCGGACGCCTAGATTGTAGCAATCTGATTGTGTCGTGTGGATGGGGTACTGTATAGATTGGCAATCAAAGTGTCTCGTGGACGGACAATGAGATTGTACACAATCTTCATTAGTAAGGCAATCAAATTGTCTTTTCACAGGCTTTCAACATGCGAGTTCTTCATGAAAGGGGTTAAAAGGTTTTTACCCGGTCGGCAACGCGTGGGTGACGCCCCTGGTATTGCAAACGTCCATAGGCTGCGGTGACTGCTTACCATCAGGCAGGCCGTAAGCTTGTTTGCCACCTTAGTGGTTTAAAAAAATGTTGAGTTATGGTCTCTGATATTATTGCCTCAGATGGTGGTAGGGTAGGGTTATATTACCAACTTATCGAACAGGCGAGTCTTAAAATAAAAACAATATTGTTTTCTTTACAAAAATAATTTTATTTGGCGAAAGTTCTAAGAGGAACATAATGAAATTCACATTGTTTTAGCAATTACTCTCAATCACTGATTGATAAACTAAATTAATTGTACAAAAATACCTATATTTACAGAAATAATACTTAAAAACTAACAAATATAATCGTTAAAAGAGACAAATTCAATAATAAAATTAATACTTATATTAATTGTTTATTAAAAATCAAATTTAAAATCACGTAAATCGATATTTATTTAGGTGGGATTCATATCAGATTTTATTGCATTGTTTGTTGAATTGTACATATAATTATAATAAAAATATTATGTAATTTTCATTAGTTTTTAACCTAATCAGAAAAAAGACCGTATAAAAAATATTGTAATTATATAATACCTATAGTATTATAAAACAGTCCAAAAATACTTTATTTAATAACAAATGATATTTTGTACTCATTTTATTGTCTGAACAAAATAATTGTACATACCTATAAACTCAATAGGATTTACAAAGACAATTTTCCAAGAGCAAAATACTCAATTTTAACCAAACCTTTGACATTATATCTTCACTTCTAACACAACCTTTACATTCGACAATCTCTTAGAAAGACTTAAAAATCCAATAAATTTTCAGTGCCACAAACATATCTGACCCGTTGGCCAAAGCTGGAACTAAGGGTCGCCATTTTGAAATGTCAATTTTTTTTATGTTATCCAGCAGACAAACAGGCATGCGGGCCACCTGATGGTGCGTGGTCACCGCCGCCTATGGACATCAGCAACACCAGGGGTGTCACCAATGCGTCGCCCGCTTCTGAAGAGACCTCTAATATACCTGTTGAACGATCCCATGTCATAGTCCAAAGGAAACACTGTGGCTGGGAGCTCATTCCACATCCGAATCGTACGAGCGAGAAACGGAGCGTTGCATGTCAATTCCATGTTGGAATTGACATGCAACAATCTCGCGCTGAGACATCTCGAATTCGACATTATTTCGAGTCACATATCTCCATTAATAATGACATTGAAATGTCTATTGCAGCCAAAATATAGTTTCTGAACTATCTTCGACAGTCGTATATTATCGAAGATCAATTTCAGTAACGTTTTAATACAGTATTTGAGTAGAGAAAACGTCGAATTTAAGATGTCATAGCGAGATAATCGTCTCCCAGTGACGCTGTTATAACAGGACCACAATAAGTCCGTATTGACTGACAGTGGTAAAAATTAAAAAGTGTGGATATGGCAATGATCTGGGGTAATCTGTCCTTGTCAGTCCTTCTTGTAAACATTCAGTTATTTGGCTTGAACTTGTACTTTTAGTTTGACTAAATTATTAATCATGCTGAAAATTATCTCTCTCACTTCCTTTTTCATTGTTTCGCCCATTATTTAATAATATTTTTCGTAACTCACGAAAATAAAAAATCCTACAGAAATCAATATGTTTGTATTGACTTTTATGAATGACGTTCTATTACTTTTAAAAAGCTTGTCATAAGTAATCATAAAGAGATTTTTTAATAAGCGATTCGGACTTAGCGTGGTCTTATTATGCCGGGTCAGATAAGTTTGTTACAATATGTTTATTTCGTTTCATTTCAAATTACAAGTCTATAGCTCCAGTTTTAGGCACAGGGACTTTATTTTTGAACGGCTCAACTCGAGTCGGACATGTTTTCAATTTTATTTTGCGGTATGAATGTAGGGATTTCAATTTGATGGTCATTGAAAATAAAACAAGTTTTGTCTCCTTGTAAATAGATGGCGCCGTACCGAATTCTTATGTCATGTTTACAAGTTACGTCAGAACGTTGTCATTACAACACTTTTTGTTTTGTGTCTAAAATCAATCTAAAATGGCTTAGCCCATGTTTATGTTAAATTTTACGGATTGAAAAAAAATCCAATCAGTCGATACAAACGATTCCATATTATTGGTCCTTGTGTGTATGTTTGACACTAGGACATATTAGCACTGAATTGCGCCATCTATTGACGATTAGAAAACCTTTTTTTTTTATGTCATCTTCAAACCTCTTAAGTACTAAAAACATTTAATTGCGTTTCTAACACTAAAACCGAATTGTTAAAAAATAGGGAAAATGAGCGTCATAAATCAAAATATTGAATTTTTGATGCTCAAATTAAAATTGAAAACCGTTCCGACTCGAAGCTAGCGAACAAGTCGGTAGATCATCAACCTACCCAAGACCAGTATAAACGGAGCTAACATTGTTAAGCGCCTCCATAGAAATGCTGTTTCATCTTATACTGGTTACAATACAACATAGACCTTCCATACATCCATGGTGCCAAACCTTCCTATTTCTTATGAGAATGGGGTAATTGTACCAATAACTACGATAGAAGCTCAAGCTCTTCAGTGAAGTACGGATGTTCCAAGCAGTCCAACGCTGTGAGTCGCTTCGCTGGATCGAATACCAGCATACCCTGGAAGGAATAAATTTTTTTGGTAATTTGAATAAATAAACAATTACACAATATATTTTAACAACAATATAATCATATAGTACTCATTATAACCAACACAGTTTCCCACAGATAGGATGAATAAAAATTATGAAACCACCAGCATACAAACAGCCAGAAAAACATTTGTCAATATTATCGGAGAATAACATTTTTTCAGCCAAGCTAGTACATATTAAAGTTTATCGTAATGTATTCATTATATTTTTATGATACAAAATTCAGTAGATATTGTATTTGATGCAAGTGGAAGCGCCCAACGCCGCAGCCCGACTCCCGGACTAGGAGTAAACCTGTATTCCGAAAGGCAGGGAGCATTCACAGGACTCTGTCCACAGCATCTAGCTCCGATAACAATCACCCGGAAATAGCTACGATTACACTAAAAGCAGAGTAACTAGTTCAAAAGTAGTGTTCTTACTTGTTCATGATTCTCTGTCTGCCTATATCAGGGCTACCATTTCAGGTAGATCACAATCAATCCCTACTTTAACTCTTTATAAAAAGTTATATACAAAAGGGGAATCACCAACGATGTTGTTGGATTAGGTAGCCGGCAATTCATCATCACAGCCCGTAACAGTCCACTGCAGGACTTAGGGCCTCTCCCACGAAAGAGGAGGTTATTGCCATAGTCTCCACGCTTGGCAGGCGGGTTGGAGATCGCAGTGTTTAAATATAACAATGGAAAATGCTGCTGCCCATTTTCCAGACTACGGAGACTCTTAGATTGTTTTGCCTCTAAAACATTAGTCGCCTTGTACGACACCCACGAGTGTAAGGGGTTGGTGCTATTCTACTCTGCCGGACACCACACGGCCATTACCCCCGATTAGCCGGTAATTACCCCGATGTTAAATAGCGACGTTGGCCTATGGTACCCAGTGTCAAGTGTGTATTTTTTTAATTTATTTTTTATTTAATCCTTACAATACTTCGTACATTCAGTCTTACTTGTAGTAACCCTGCCAAACTGCATAACAGTTGGTTGGTGTTTCTCTCGTAATACAAATCCGTATCAATCTGTGTGTGTGTCAAGTGTGTATTAATCTGTGTTAGTGTGTTAATAGGTATCAATCGTGGCCAATGCGAGTCAAACTGTGCGAATGTTAGTATTTACAACTGTGCGTCAAACTGCGCCACTGTGTGTGAATTTGCGTTTGTGTGTCAAGGTGTCGTGTGAGTTTCAGTGTATCGTGTATATATATACAGAGTGTTACATAATATATGTATGAAGCCGTGAACTGGATGGAGTGCTAAACATATTAAAAAGATAGGTGCAATTATTTCTGTCGTACGTGGAATTTTTGTACCTATCGTTTTCATACATATAGCTCTCCATCCGGTTCACGGCTTCATACATATATTATGTAACACCCTGTATATATATCTGTGGAAGTGTGTCATCACCACCCGAGTAGTCCAAACTTCTGCAAAGGTCCGCTTTCAGGCTCATTCGCCTCCATTTCGGCCTGGGCACCCTCGCGTCGTAAGCCTAGTGCTAGTCTGTGTGTCAATAAAGTGTCAACGCATGTGTATCAGTAGCTGTCGTGACTGTGTATGTGTCGTCCCTACCTTGATGAGATCCAAGGCGTATGGCGGCGCCCGCGGCAACACAGCGGAAAGGTCTCTGGAAGGAACAGGGAACGACTCTGGTAGGACACTGGCTTGGCGAGGCCACTCGTGAGCTGAGGGACGATTTTGACTAGGGAAGGGTGTGTGTCTTTGCGTTCCCGTGTGTATTAGTAGTGCCAATGTGTGGCAAACTATGGCAGTGTGTGTCCTTTGATGAGGTCAAATTTTGATGATGAAACACAAAATTGATATATTTGTATGTGTGTTTGTCAATTTGTATCGGTAAGCGTCAATGTGTCTATGCTAAGTGTCTCAATGTGGGCAATCGAGTATTAGTTTGTGTCAATGTCTGTCAATCTGTGCCAATGTGCCTCAAGCTGTGCCCATGTGTGTCAAGTGTGTATCAATCTGTGTTAATGTCTGTCAATGTGCCTCAATCTGTGTTAGTGTGCGTTAATATGCCTCAATCTGAGTCAACGTGCGCCATACAGCGCCAACGTGGGTCAGTGTGCCATTCGTGTTGTCCCTACCTTGATGAGATTCAATACATCAGTGTACGCCAACGTGCGCCTTCCGCCTATATCCCTTCCTACCTTAATAAGGTCTCTCGGCGCGGCGCCGGGGAACGATTCTGGTAGGACGCTGGCTTGTCGAGGCCACTTATGGGCTGAGGGGCGGCCTATATTGACTAGGGAAGAGTGTGTGTCTATGCGTTCCCGTGTGTGTCGATGTGCCAAATGGTGCCAATGTGTGGCGAACTATGGCAGAGTGTGTCAAAATAGTGCCAATGTGTGTCAATCTATGGCATTGTGTGTGTCAATCTGTGTCAGTGTGTGTTAATGGGTGTCAATCTTGGCCAATGTGTGCCAAAATGAGTCAATCTATGGCACTGTGTATCAATCTGTATTAGTGTGTGTTAATGGGCATCAATCTTGATCAAACGTGTGTCAGTGTGTTTCAATCTGTGTCAGTGTGTGTACAGCGTTAAGTTCGGATAATATCCAATAGATGGCGTTGTACATGTTTGCGTTCTTATTCTACATCGCGGGAGCAAGTTCGCTATCGAAAAGATATAGTGTTTTAGAGAGATTTGTATATTAACCTAATTTATGAGGAGTAAACTATTGTTCAAGAATTTTGACTAGTTTTACTTGCATCAGCACCCTTGGTGGTTGGACCCCTTACATGGTGTGAGGGTTTTACAGTGTGTGTCAGTGTGTGTCAATGTGCCTCAATCTGCGCCAACGTGGGACAGACAGTGTGCCATTCGTGTCGTCCCTACCTTGATGAGATCCAAAGCGTGTGGCGGCGCCCGCGGCAACACAGCGGAGAGGTCTCTCGGCGCGGCGCCGGGGAACGACTCTGGTAGGACACTGGCCTGTCGAGGCCACTCGTGGGCTGAGGGGCGGCCTATTAGGCTGTGAGGGGGATGGGACTAATAAATACCAATAGAAAATCTCAACAACACTGATATAACGAATACAATTTGACAGGCGTCACACACAGATGGCGCTGACCATAATCCAATCTGGTCAGGTTCCCCTGGTAGCAGGGTCACAGAGGTCAGATGGCAGTCGCTCCACTGTAATTACCTGATCTGCCATATCCTGGATCATGGTCAAGGCGGACCCCGGACACTCGTGCGCGAGAACACAACCGGGATATTAACGTCAAGATGACACATAGATGGCGCTGACAATCCTACATCGCGCTTGAAACGTGATCCAAATTCTGCGGTATGGATACTACTGCCGACGGTCGTCTGAACACTTGGCTAGGTGGGTAATGATTATCCTTTGCCACCTTCACATATTCGCTTGCCAACATTGGCGGTTATGTAATACTCTTATCCGCCAAAATCCAATAAAAAAAGTAATATAGGTGTATTATAATCATCATCATCATCACGGTATTAATATCCCAGTTGTGCTCTCACGCACAAGGGCCCCGAGGTCCGCCTTGACCATGATCCAGGATTTGGCAGATCAGGTAATTACAGTGGAGCGATTGTCATCTGACCTCCACGACCCTGCTGTAAGGGGAACCTGACCGGATTGGATCATGGTTACACATTCAGTTGCCTGAATATGCAGGTGTCATCACGATGTTTTCCCTCACCGTAAGAGCGTCGGTTAGCATTCAACTAACGTACATAACTCAGAAGAGAGACATTGGCACATGGCCGCAGTGGGATTCGAACCCGGTACCTCTCGCTTATAGACTGACACCGTTACCACTCAGCTACCGACGCTCCTGCCAAGTCTATCTTCATCATCATCATCATAATATCAGCCGAAAGACGCCCACTGCTGGGCATAGGCCTCCCCCAGAGATCTCCACGGCGGCCGGTCCCGTGCCTTCCGCATCCAGCTGGGACCTGCGATCTTTACCTATATCCCTAGGATCTAAGGGTCTCTGGTCCTCACCGGAATATCCTCGCCAATTGATCAGCGTCAGTACTGCCCGGCAGCAGTGGCGACCTTGTCCTCAGCTGGGCCAGCACGCAGCCGGCCGACCATACGTCAACTGCTGTGTTGTAGCCAGCACCCAACAGTACCTCGGGTGGACGGTACCAGAGGGTTACCACCTGGAGATAAGGGTTTTATGTTATTATTATGGTGAGAAACGAGCAGACAGCACACTGGTAACAGCTGATGGTAAGTGGAGATCTTCAAGAAAGGGTGAAAAGGTTTTTACGGGGTCGGCAACGTGTGGGTGATGCAAAGGCTGCGGTGACTGCTTACCATCAGGCAGGCCGTAAGCTAGTTTGCCACCTTTGTGGTATAAAAAAATTAAATAAAAATAATATAAGTAATAATATTGAACATATAAACATACCGCCCATCTAGCCCCAATCTAAGCAAAGCTTGCGCTAGATAACTGAAATACTATAACACCCAGACTAGTGTGTAATAGAAATTTAAATTCAAGATTCCAATTTCAGCCGTCCCGGGTTCAATTCCCTGCCGGGCAGACCGGGAAATAAGTAGTCCGGACTCCGGAACTGATTAAAAGACTGTTAATTAAGTTAGCCGCGTGGTGTCCGGCAGTGTAGAATAGCACCAACCCCTTACACTCGTAGGTGTCGTACGAGACGACTAATGTTTTCGAGGCAAAAGTTCTGGAGTCTCCGTAGGCTGGAAAATAGGCAGCAGTGTTTTCCATTTTTACATTGATAACACTGCGATTTCCAGCCCGGCTGCCGAGCGCAAAGATTATGGCAATAACCTCCCCTTTCGTGGGAGAAGCCCCGGCTGCCAAGCGCAAAGATTATGGCAATAACCTCCCCTTTCGTGGGAGAAGCCCCGGCTGCCAAGCGCAAAGATTATGGCAATAACCTCCCCTTTCGTGGGAGAAGCCCCAAGTCCTGCAGTGGACTGTTATGGGCTGTGATGATGAAGTAGTATATCAGATATCTAGCACCCATAACACAAGCTTTGTTTATTTTGGGGATAGATGGCGCTGTGTGAATTTGTGTACGCATAATTTTATTTAGTTATCACACACCCGTGTGTCCCTAGATTGTTATAAAGTATTAGAATGTTACTCACAACACTAGTAAGCTTCATATCCGTATCATAAGTCTTGGCCAAGCCGAAGTCAGCGATTTTGACTCTCCCGTTCGAAGTCACCAACAGGTTGTGTGGCTTCAGATCCCTGTGCACGATCCGATGGGAATGCAGGAAGTCTATGCCTGACAGGATGTCGTGGGACATGCTCTGTGGGTGGAGAAATAATTGGTGTGATTTAAAATTACATATGTTTTAAAATATTGCGGTTATTATCACACATTTTAAGGGTATGTTCCGGGTTTCCTAGCAGTCAGTCGTCCCGTGACCACGACGCATGCAACTGTGTCGAAATATCGGGCTACTCGTCAACAAAGGTACGCAGTAGGAAACCCGGAACATACCCTTAAAATGTGAAATTAAAAATTATTTATAATGAATTGGATTCTGTTTTCTTTTTGTGATACTGTTTTTATTTTAATTTGTTTGTATAAGTTTCATTAGGTAATTAGGTTTCTTTAAGTTAAGATATTATCATTAGTAAGTTAATTTGGAAACGAGTTGTTACGGATATGGGAGTAATGTGCCTAATGGCAAATAGGTAAACACAATTAATATTTCGAAATATAATCAATCAATACAGCATCACCCAATCAGGGTGAACTGTGTTAGCCAATAGTCCTGTTTGTCATTGGGAATATGGACCCTATCTACTTGTTATTTTTTCTGTATAGTAGCATACGTGCTAAAATAACCTAAGCGACAGAAAACTGTCGGAAAACCCCCAAGTCTACATATAGTCAAATATTTCTCAAATTACTGAACCGATTTTAATGACACGAATCTTGGAACCATTTCGATTGAACTGGCTTTCAAATACAGAAAGCCGCATCGTATTCGGTCCATATTTTTTCGTCGAGAGCCAATTAAACACACACGAAACTAAGGCATTAAGGCAGAAGCAGGTCAGGAGTACCCTCAACCGGCGTAAATGCTTGAAAAGATGTATGTCTTCTACACTTGGAAGAGGCAAAAGAGATGCGTCAGGATCGTAGGCGGGCGGCGACACAGAAAAGACGTAAGACGCAGACACGTCGCGGACGCGGCGCCCGTTCAATTTACTTTCATACTAAATGTATAGAAACGTCGCCACGCAAAACATACAGGAAAGACAGGGAGCGGACGCGTCGCAGACACGACTTAAAACATACAGAAAGGACGGGGCCCGGGCGAGAGCAGGAGTGCTGGCGGGGCGCGGGAGCCGGGCCTCGCCCGCAGCGCTTGCTATCCTTGTCTTGCCTACGCTCTTGACTGGTCCGCGACGGCGCCGCGTCCGTGCCCTGTCTTTTCTGTATGTTTTAAGTCGCGTCCGCGTCCCGTCTCTACCCCGTCCGCGACGTGTCTGCGTCTTTTCTGTGTGGCCGCTGGCTAGGTCGGCACTCTGTGTGTGTCTGTCTGCGGCGTCGTAGCTCCCGAACGGATGGACCGATCTCGATACAGTTATCTTAGTTTGAAAGCCAGTTTAACCGGACAGATTCTTAGATTTGTTTCATTAAAATCGGTTTAGTAGTTTGGAAAATATTTGAGTATATGTGAACTTTGTTGGGTTTTCGTCGTTTTTCGGTCGTTAGATTAGGTTAATAGCCGTGTGGTGTCCGGCAGAGTACAATAGCACCAACCCCATACACCCGTGGGTGTCGTATAAAGCGACTAATGTTTTCGAGGCAAAAAAATCTAAGAGTCTCCATAGGCTGGAAAATGGGCAGCATTCTATTTATAACACTGCGATCTCCAATCCGGTTGCCAGGCGTGGAGATTATGGAAATGACCTCCCCTCTCATGGGAGAGGCCTGCAGTGGACTGTTATGGGCTGTGACGATGAGGTTAGGTTTTATTTGAAACACTAGAAACCCTTACCCTGATCCTCATCTCGTTCAGAGGCCCAGGCGTCCTCTTCAGGAAGGAGTCCAGGTCTTGTTCCACATGCTCGAAGACTAGGAACAGAACCAGCTGTTCACGAGCCGACTGCCCACCGTGGCAGACGTCTAGAAGCCTGTGGGAGGATAATAAATAGATAAATATATGCTTAGACAAAGAGAGCGTCGGTGGCTGAGTGGTTAGGGTATCCGAGAGCGAGAGGTCCTGGTTCCAATCCCGCTACGACCATGTACCGAAATAAGAAAAGTGGATGACATCAAAATTGTAGTAATTTCATTTATACCACTAAGGTATCAAATAAGCTTGCGGCCTGCCGGATGGTAAGCAGTTGCCGCTCGCTATGGACGTCAGCTAAGAGCGTCGGTGGCCTAATGGTTGAGGGGTCGGGTATAGGGTTCGGACCCCAGTGCGGCCATGAACCAATGACTCTATTCTATGTTATGTACATTAGTTATGTGGTGTGTGGTGCCGCCACCTAAAAGAATAGCACCACCCCATCTCTTCCCGTGAGTGTCGTAAGAGGCGACTAAGGGGCTAATCCGAAAGGTGGGCAGCAGCATCTTTCTGGGTAGATTTACATCAACTGCACTGCGATCTCCAACCCGCCTGCCAAGCGTGGAGATTATGGCAATGACCTCCCCTTTCGTGGGAGAGGCCCGAAGTCCTGCAGTGGACTGTTATGGGCTGTGATGATAATGATGATGATGTACATTAGTTCAGTAACCAATGCTCTTACGAAGAAGGAAAACATTGTGGTGATCATCTGATCAGATTCCCCTTGACAAGGTCATGGAGGTCAGATGACAGTCATTCCACTGTCATTATAATCCGCGTCATGAAAGAAGAGACTTGTCAAATGGCAGTGGAGGGGATTTCGCGCAGGTAATCGCCTACTGCGCAAGTCGAACCACGTGACCCGCCAAGTATCTTGTTACATGACACTAGTTGTACTTTTTTTATGCTAAATACTGCCAATGTGGCTAACAAGCTTACGGCCTGCCTGATGGAAAGCAGTCACCGCAGCCTATGGCCGTTTGCAATACCAGGGGCATCAATCACCAGGGACCCCGTAGAAACCATTTCACCCCTTTCTTGAAGAACTCCATGTTGTACTCTCCAGAAAAGACCTCTACAGGTAGTCTCCAGGCTACACGAAGGCAAACAAGCAGATACGGTAATCGGCGACTGTCTGATGGTAAGTGGTAACTGTAATAAGTATGCCCCTGGTATTGCAAACGTCCATAGGCTGCGGTGACTGCTACCATCAGGCAGGCCGTAAGCTTGTTTGCCACCTTAGTGGTATAAAGAAAAAGTAAAATATAGTCATGTAGAGCTCGTCTAGTCTAAGATGACGCGCCCCACTACTTAGTTAGTTGATTTCGATGTGTGAGTGCAAATATTGATAACGACACTTCATCTGTGTGGGAGCCAATGAACGACGCGTGTTCCTACGTTAGAATCTCACCGGCAACTGAATGACCAATTACAACGGCATTTGTATATGTATTGCGTCCATATTTTAAACTTGCTTGTGTGCGGTAATGCGATAGTGGGGCGCGTCATTTTAGATTAGATGAGCTCTAACTACCTATGGCACATCCAAAACCATTTTGTAAGTGCTTACCGCACAATATTAGGATGTCTGTACGCCTCAAGCTGTCTCAACAGAGCAATTTCACGGAGAGTCGACAGCGGTATCCCATCTTCGGTGAGGGCTACCTTCACCTTCTTCATTGCCACAATCTGGCCACCGTTGTGAAGGTCCCTCGCCTTGTATACTGTGCCATATGCTCCTGGAAATATAATGGAATAGAGTATTTATTCATTGAGTTATGTACATTAGTTGAATACTAACCGATGCTCTTACGGTGAGGGAAAACATCGTGATGAAACCTGCACATATAGGCGACTGGATGTGTAACCATGATCCAATCTGGTCAGGTTCCCCTGGTAGCAGGGTCATGGAGGTCAGATGGCAGGCGCTCCACTATAATTACCTGACCTGCCAAATCCTGGATCATGGTCAAGGCGGACCCCGGGCCCTCGTGCGCGAGAGCCTTAACGCCGAGTGCATTAACGCCAAGATGATATAGAGTATTTATTTGTTTGCAAAGAATATGTAATTGTTCAGTGCTTTCATTTCTGTATTTGTTTTCCTCCATTTGTTTCTACAATCAGATGTCACAGCCATAAGCAGATGGTTTCTTGATTTCGGTAGATACAGATTAAAAAAAAATACTCATATTTTGTTTAAATATTGTATTAACTGACTGATACATTCAAGAAGATAATATGCTAGTAATAAAAGTATTTTTATAAACCATATTTGACAATAATTTTTATGTTACAACTCATATTTGCCTGCCTGAAGATGGATAATTCGAAACCGGTTGCAATTTAATAAAAGTTGTATAATAAAGTGGAGCTAGTGTACCAAAAGTGATTTAATTCACAACTCATTTTGTAAAAAAATTTTCACGAAAACCATGAGTTTTGGACAACAAAAATAATAAATATAACAACTATTTTGGAATAGAAATGAAAGTTTCTGTTCATTAATTTAATTGAAATCTTTCTACTTTAGCCAATATCATTTTTAAAGTCTACGCAAATAGGTTCAAAATTGCATGTGGCCTTAAGAAAGACATAGTGGGATCATTATCATCATATCAGCCGAAAGACGCCCTCTGCTGGACATACACCCCACAGAAATCTCCACAAAGGCCGGTCCTGTGCCTTCCACATCCAGCTGGCACCTCCAAACTTTACCAGGTAGTGGGATATTGCAATGGTATTGGGGCCCCAAACTTTGGAGTACCTCCTTAGTGAATACCACAGCCAAACAATACAATTTTAATTAGTAGTATGGTTCAGCTGTTGAGTGAGGTGTTTATTTCATGGGAAGGTCACCAATACTCTATGGGAAACCATGGCTATTGCAGTGGAGGGGCTAGAAAATAAGGCTTATGGCTAAAGAATAGATCATGTTGCATACTCCCAGATCATTATAATCTGGACACCTTCAAGGCTACAGTGAATAGGCTGTTCCTAGACAGGCATGCTCCATCTTTGGTCGCTTGTCACCACCAGGTGAGATGGCGGTTAAATGCCTGGCTAGTCCATTCAACAAAAAATTAGGAATATGAGGGGATGGTATATCATAATCTCCTCAATTGTCAGGAAGGTTAGAGGTCATAGTCATTGAATCTACTTTAGATAGGAGTAAACTCCAGAAAACTAAATATTTAAATATTTTTTCCTTTCTGGAGCTTCTAGGCCAATGACACCCCGACGTGGAGTCACATCCAATAAAGCCTGAAAAGGCTATAGGCAGTCCCAAGGGGGTGATTAGCCGGTATGAGCTTAGGTTGCATCTAAAAGTGAGTCCAGCATAACCAGCTCACCGGCCACACTGCTGGTGGTACTCATGAGAGTTCACCATTGCCCGGATGGTGCCCTTTACCTCTAGCTATGGGCGCAAAACAAAAAACTAATGACACCATAGGAATTGTAAGGGTTGGAGTAACTCCTTTGCTCAAGCAAAGGGGTTGTAAGCTTTTTTATTTGTCCCCAAAAGGGGACACAAAAGTATCCCTCCTAAATTCCATTTTGTAATACTACATAAAGACAATAGTATTGACAGATAGATTCCGAAGTTCTTTTGTTAGTTCAGTTAGTAAAAGACATCCCCATGTCAGGTATCATCAGCAAACTTTAAACATATTATACATACATACATACATCATTTATATCAAATATTAAGTATTTTTGTTATTGTATAGTCATTGTGTTTATAAGATATTTAGTTAACCTTGAGTCTCTCTTTCATAAAATGTTTGTATCATATTATTTCGTTTTACCAAACATGAATATAGTACATACGAAATGGGTATACTGCAATAACATGTATTTTGGGTTAGAGGATACCAAAGGGTGCAATACAAAATGACTTTGAAAAGTAGATAAAAGGCACCTGGTTTTAGTGTTAGGAAAGGGGGCAAAAAATATTCCGAAATTTTACTAGTCTTTTTTTCCTCAGCGCCCCCTTTGCTACACTCCAACCGTATTATGTTAGCGCAGTTCTTATAAAATAAAGATTTACTTTACTTTATTTTACATATTTCTTTGACGAGAAAAGCACACGAGCACCCGAATGAGCTAATATAATAACACGAACATAAGTTAACGTACTCATGTACGTTACTTATGTTCTAATGGAGGCACAACCAAGAAAATGCGCGCTTTTTCAGCCAAAGCCGGCACATGGCGCGATAGGTTACTTACAAAAGTTTAGTATTAGAAATTAGGTAACATACCTGTTCCTATGACATTTAGCTCTTCATATTTCTTCGCGGTCTGGAATAAGGCGCTTACATCGTTTATAGAAGCCATACTTGGAGGGCTTTGCGAAGAACTAGAGCTTCCACTGGTCGCAGACATTTTTTACACCCAATTACTTTTCCAGCACTTCCTATTTGGTTATATACACTGGAATAACAGTTCATTCGAACATTTGCACACCGATTTCTGCTCCCAATATTCACTTACTTAATTTCTGTCTTATTTTACACTGAATATCGAACTTATTTGCAGTTAAAAATTAAAAAACTCAGTCAAACAAGTTCATAACAACAATGAAGGAATTTCAGTTGGAGGGGCGCGGAGCGCGGGCGGGTGGGGAAACAAAACATCTGTCACACAATCCGGCCAAGTTAAATAGTTGCCCATACACGGCAAGTGTTGCTAGCAAGACCTCTTTTTCCAATGTATTGTATTATACTCTCATTATCTACATTCAGCGCCATCTAGTGTCAAGTGGTAATATTAACGAGGCTACAAACAAGTGCGTTTGCATTTGTACAAACTTCCAAGTGCTGTATTAACGGGCTACAATGTTGCATGACGGTTATAAAATAGACTGAAGTTTAGCTTGTAATACGGAGAAGCAAAATGAATGGATGAAAGGAAAAAAAAGTCGAATTGGTACAATTCTAGGGCTCGTCCGGGATTTGAACCCGGGACCTCTCGCACCCGAAGCGAGAATCATACCCCTAGACCAACGAGCCTTATTTTGACAAGTTGAAATTTCTTCTCACTTTTTACAGCATCGTTTTAAAGCATTTTATTGTTAATATTTTAAATTTAATTCGTATAAACAATCATTTGTAACGGCTTTGCAAGCCTAAAGAATAAACCTAGCTTTTATTTTAAATAAAATGAGCGTACCCGTTAATTAATTTAGAACAAGACTTCGTAACAATGAAAGTTAACTCTTACGATCATAAAAGCGTAATTACCATAAAAAAAAACGAAATAAAAATAATATTCCAAATACAATTTCAGAAAACACCTCGCGGCGTTTTAGAAAGTTGCCTCGAGAAAGGGGAAAAAAATTACCGCTACACAACTCGATACTATCGGCCATCCCTTTTCCTCTTGCGAAATCTGTATAGCGCTATCTCTCACTAAGCTCGCTCCTCAGACGTTTTCGAAGTCAGTCGTGAGTCGTGACGCTTCGAACGAGACGCGCGTTCGAAATTCGAATTTGTTTTATTTTTATATACGTTCTTTTTGCGAATCTTGGCGCGTGATTTTCTTTAAAATTGACAGTATTTTTCTTAATATTTCCAAGTTTAGCACAAGGCAGTCCCAAGTTTTCCTTGTAAGAACTTTAGACGGATGTCGTGTGTGTGTATGTATGACAAAATGTGAAAGTTAGTCTTCACGTGTTAAGAAAAGTGTGTTCTTTTTATATTGTTAACTACTATCGTAGTACAAATCTGCCTATTTTTTGGAACTTGGAATCAATAGTGCCCGGATCGGACTTGTCATTGAAAACGATTGTTTTGTGGAACAAACAGCTGTGTTTACTACGTGACATTTCTGGTAAGAATACATACCTACCCTTCCCTTTTTAAGTACAAACATTTTAAGTAATAAATAAATAATAATAATAAATTCACACAGCGCCATCTAGCCCCAAAGTAAGCAAAGCTTGTGTTATGGATGCTAGATAACTCATGAACTACTAATATACTTTTTTTTAAATACATACTTATTACACATAGAACACCCAGACCCGTAACAGAAATTAAAATTCATAATTTCAATGTCTGCCCGGCCGGGAATCGAACCCGGGACCTCTTGCGTAGCAGACCGTTGACCACTGAACCACTCAGCTCGTCAAAAGTATCTACTTAATTTAAGAAAATCCTGAAAGCCACTACATAATATAAAACGAGTGAATAAGCTAGAGTGTTTAGGCTGTTTCCTAGACAGGCTTGCTCCGTCATCGGCCGCTATATCTCTTTCGTCATTTACCACCAGGTGAGATGGCGGTCAAATTTTTTTTATACCTCTAATGCGCTTATTACACATTCCTAAATTCAGTGACTGAATTCAGAAACAAAAAGCGTGAGAGCAAATCAAAGTGGAATGTATTGCTCATAAAATAAGGTCCATTTTTGTTACACTTATATTAAGCTCGCTTTTTGGTTCTGAATTCAGTCACTGAATTTAGGAATATAAGTGCATAAGGTTGCAAATAAGCTTACGACAGGCTAGTCAAACAAAAAAAAAACTGTATACTACCTAGGCAGAGGGGGTAGTCCATTGGTGGCCTAATGGTTAAGGGGCCCGACTCGTACCCCAAGGTATTGCGTTCGAATCTCGTATCAATTACGGTGAGGGAAAATATCGTATAAAACCTGCACATTCAGACGACTGAATCTGTAAATCCAATCTGGTCAGCTTCCCCTGGTAACTAAGTTACGGAGGTCGCACGGCAGTCGCTATACTGTCCACCTGATCTGCCAAATCCTGGATCATGGTCATGGCGGACCCCGTGCCCTTGCGCGCGAGTGCAAAACCGGGATATTAGCGCCCAGAAGACTACCTACCTATCCTGAAAGACACTAAATTAATCTGTAGGCTGAAGAGGGGGTAGTTTGTCCCTAGTATTAACCCACGGGCCCAAGCCAACCTCACCTGCTAATGGTCGTAGGCACGTAAGTTGGGATACTTACAAACAAACTACAATTCACACTACAATTCCACTATACAAACTACAATTCATTTATTTAGAATTTATTTATTTATATTATGTAGGTACCTATAGTATTTTGTAGATAAGTACTCGCATTATTGTTTTTATTTTTATATATTACTGGCATGTGAAATCACTTACGTCCGTGCTTCACTGAGGGGCACACTGAAAACCAGCGCCATGGCGCCAGCCGTGGCTTATGCTGAGTGGCCCCGTTCCACGTCTCCTTATGGCACAGGTAACGAAGTTTCTTGTAAGCTGTATTATGACCTAATATACTGTGCCATGTGTGAGATAGATGTAATAAACTATTTTTATTTATTTTTTATTTATTTATTTACAAACGGACGAGGCACTGGCGAAACGGATTTTCCTTAAAAAGTTGTGCCGACATCATCGCATCGATGGCATCTGCATCGTCATCGGCAACCTTATCTAACCAAAAGAAAAAGTAAAATAACTCCTGACCAAGTTCATTTTTTATTTTTTTATTTTATTTACTTAAGGAAAACCAACAGCAGTTGTTACAATAAAAAAAATAATAGTATTACATAGCCAACTAGTGGACCCGGCGCGACTTTGTTCGCGTAGCGTTCTAACCCTACACCTACCCTACACCTACCCTTCACCTACCCTACACCTACCCTACACCTACCTTACACCTACCCTACACCTACCCTACACCTACCCTACACGATTTTCCCGCTTTTCTTTTCAAATTTTTCCAGAATTTTCTTTGCTATAAACCTCATGGAGCCCGAGACCTTTCCAACGAATGCAAAACCGTGGAAATCGGTTCGTGCGTTCTGGAGTTATAGCGTCAGGAAGGAAAACCCGACTTATTTTTATATAGTAGATTATAGGCTTCCACTGATAAAATCACAATATTGAACACGAAGTGCACAGTTAATGAGACACAACTACTTAGGCCTAAAAATTATCTTTGCTCGACTCGATCAATAAAATCACTTACGTTACAGTGTGTCAAAGTAATACTTAAGTACACGATTCCTCGCCGTTTATGTATACATAAATATTTTCTAAAGTTATAAACCGATTTTAATGAAACAAAGCTAACAACCATCTCGATTAAACTGGCTTTCAAATAGAGACACCGCATTCAAATCAGATACACAAAGCCACTGATACATACGTCAAACTTATAACAAACCTCTTTTCGTCATTAAAAATACAGTAATCAGCTACAAAACTCGTTGATGTCTTTCATTTTAGCAAATCTTTTTACATGCAAAAGACATCAACGAGTGCTAAGTTTAGTATTCCAAGTAACAGTTACGTTCCTCGCTCGTACGATTCGGATGTGGAATGAGCTCCCAGCCACAGTGTTTCCTTTGGACTATGACATGGGATCGTTTAAGAGGTATATTAGAGGTCTCTTCAGAGGCGGGCGACGCATTGGTAGCGCCCCTGGTGTTGCTGATGTCCATAGGCGGCGGTGATCAGTAGCCTAATTATGTAACTCCATTGCAAGCAATTCTCTGATTTCAATGATTGAAATTGTTTCTTTTTCGATTGCGTATGATGGATTTAATAGTTTAAGTTTATTGCAATGCATCTTTGTTAGCGACTAAACACATGAAATCGATAATACAGAATCGCAAAAGTATGAATTTCAATCATTGTAATCAGAAAATTGTTGGCAACAGCGTTACGTAACTAGCCTACTGGTGGCCCGCTTGCCTGTTTGTCTGCCGTATAACGTAAAAAACCGCTGCGGCCCATTTTCTGGTATAAAACATACTAGTCAGTGCCACTCTGCTCTGCCGGTCAATGTACAGTCATTTGCTTAGTGAATGGACCCCTTTCATCATCAGCATCATCACAGCTATCTACTATCTACATGTCCATAGTGTAAAAATGGGCAACAGCGTTTTCCATTGTTAAATTTATAATACTAAGATCTCCAACCCGCCTGCCGAGCGTGGAGATTCTGGCAGTAATCTGCCCTTTCGTGGGAGAGGCCCTAAGTCCTGCAGTGGACTGTTATTAGCTCTGATGATGATGATGATGGTAGGGGGTCAGTTCTGGCTGTACCTAACCTACATTCTACAGATACTGGACAGAGGTACTTACTTACCACCTACAGTTTATTGTTTTACAAGCATACTGGTTAACTGGAAGATAAAGCTTTGATGGCTTTAAGTCCGACAATTATATTTTATGTGCAATAAAGTTTTATAAATAAACAAATAATTTTTCTCCGTGCCTCTAGTATGTAAGCTCTTGAATTGGAAGTCAGTTATTTTTATTTATTAATCCTCTGCATCATGATTTGAAGCATAAACAATATGAGATAGTCGACTTTCTTTTGCCTCTCGTTCCTTCCTGACTACGTAGCGTGTGTATCTGTCTCTGTTGCACGTCTACTCTACGCTCCGGGTAGCTTATTCAACTTGCCAACTTTTTTTTTTACTTTCCTAAGCTTAGGTATAACCCGCGTTCCGAAAGAAGAGACTTGTCACATGGCAGTGGAGGGGATTTCGCGCAGGTAATCGTATGCAGCGCAAGTCGAGCCACGTGACCCGTCAAGTCTCTTCTTATTTGACACTAGCTATACAATAATAAATGACAAACTTATGTTCACAATAGAATCAATCGCACTATTAATAATTTAACAATACTTATCCGAAAAGATACATACGGGATGGGATTCTGGGAATTAACTATTTTATAATCATTTATTTCGGGCCATAATCCATACCTATTTATGTTAGTTACAATGGTTACCTTATAAGACTATATTAGTAACATTAATTAATTCAAATTGTCCATGTCAAGTTAATAACTTATCCCAATTAATTAACTATGCACAATAAAATTATGTTTGGAATTTTTGTCTGTATGTTCGCGCATCACGCTAAATTTTGATGGGGTTTTCACAGTTTGGTAGTTTAGGATCTAACTTAAAATCTAAGCCATGTTTCATCAAATTCAATGGAGTAAAACCAGAGACGTAGCTTGATCTCTTCGTAGTAAGTACTAGCTTTCATAACTGCCCTAAAAACGATTTCCACGAGTGCAAAAATGTGTTAATGAAAACGGCGAAAAGATTAAAAAATTATAGTTTCGCAAATAGGAACAATCGGCCGTGTGGTGTCCGGCAGAGTGGAATAGCAACAACCCCTTACACTCGTGGGTGTCGGACAAGGCGACTAATGTTCTCGAGACAAAAGTTCAGTCTCCGTAGTGTAAAAATGGGCAACAGCGTTGGGGGGGGGTAATCGGATTTGTCGACATAGTAAAATATGCAGAAAATGAAAAATCCTTACCAATGACACATCGCTCAACGTTATTGGTCATATGGGCCGAATTTTCCAGTACAAAGTAGAGTTTATTTTAATTAACCATAACTTTTTTCTCTTAGCGTTCCAAGAGTTGTCGCCATAGTAAAAGTTATAGACATTGAAAAGGCCTTTCCAATGACATAACGATCAACGTTATTGGTTATATCTAGGATCAAGGATAAACATATAGGCTGGAGTCCACAAATTTCTGCCGGTCCTCCTTTCATGGCAAACGAATTTTTTCCTTAAATCCTGTAATTTTAGACCGCATAGTTGGTCACTTTAGTACCCAAGTAGATGCAAGTTGCAACTAATATCCTTTAGTAGAAGTAGGTATTTACAATCCTTTGCCAAGATATCCAGTCACTTTGCTAATGAGGATGCAACCAGGTCGCGGGGCTACTAAATATTGATAGCGTAAGGCCGACGACCCCACTATTTGGGGCCCGTTAAGAACTGGCCCCCATCAAGAAAACATGCTCGACCCAGACATTCCAATGGAAACTTGCTATTTATTCTGTTGTTTTTGGATAGGGCAATGAACCTCTATGTGTACAGGTATGTCGAAATCTTTGCCAATCACAGTCTATGCCAACATTTTTTGATTTTTTCATTTATATACTTTATTGCACAAATTACAGCAATTGGCGTACTTAAAGCCATTGAGGCTTTGTCTAACAGTCAACCAGCAGACCATGCAGAGAGTGATTAAGTTGGACAACATTGACATAAGTGAAAAAAAAAATGAGATTAAATTAAATTGAATACTATAAATACAATTACTATTTAAAAAAAATACGATAAACATATACCTATTATATATAGGTACATTCACTAGATACAAAAATCTTTGTCAATGAATGACAATTTAGCTTCAAAATTCTTTCTGTTCATCAAGTAGGTAAAAATCGTTGCGTAGCAAGAAATCGAACTTAGTTACTCTTACGAAATAAATTGGTAAGTAGATATAACAAAGAGTTAGTAAAAGATCATCATCATCATCTTGGCGTTAATGTCCCGGTTGTGCTCTCGCGCACGTGGGCCCGGGGTCCGCCTTCACCATGATCCAGGATCGGCGATCAGGTAATTACAGTGGAGCGACTGCCATCTGACCCCCGTGACACTGCTACTAAGGGAACCTGACAGATTGGATCATGGTTACAAATACAGTTGCCTAAATTGGCAGGTTTCATCAAGAATTAGTAAAAGATATAGCTATGTAAATTTTTAATAATAACTGCACTTTATTTTGACTACACAGAAAACGCGCCGTCACATTAATGACATGTCTCCATTAGGATTGGGCTTAGCTAAACTAAATGTTGGCCGTGTGGTGTCCGGCAGAGTAGAGTAGCACCAACCCCTTACACTCGCGGGTGTCGTACGAGGCGACTAATGTTTTCGAGGCAAAAGATCTAGAGTCTCCGTAGTCTGGAAAATGGGCAGCAGCATTTTCCATTGTTATATTTAAGCACTGCGGTCTCCAACCCGCCTCCCAAGCGTGGAGATTATGGCGATGACCGCCCCTTTCGTGGGAGAGGCCCTAAGTCCTGCAGTGGACTGTTATGGGCTGTAATGATGAAACTAAATGTTGTATCGTTCCTAAAAACACATGTAATTTTCGTAAAACATACATTTTACGTTCGTCTGAAAAATACAATCACACACGTATGTTTAAAAGTTGAGCTCGTGGCGGTACTGAAGTTCGACACAAACCTGCATATTCAGACGACCGAATGTGTAATCAATCACATCATCACAGCCCATAACAGTCCACTACAGGACTTTGGGCCTCTCCCGCAAAAGGGGAGGTCATTGCCATAATCTCCACGCTTGGCAGGCGGGTTGGAGATCGCAGTGTTGCAAACATAACAATGAAAAACGCTGCTGCCCATTTTCCAGTTTATGGAGACTAGATATTTTGCCTCTAAACGTTAGTCGCCTTGTACGACACCCACGAGTGTAAGGGGTTGGTGCTATTCTACTCTACCGGTCACCACACGGCTACTCAATCAATCACGCATGACCCAATCTGTTCAGGTTCCCCTGTTAACAAAGTCGACAAACTGATTACTTATGTAAACGTAATTATCTGATCTGCCAAATCACGGTCGATCTCGTGACCTCGTGCTCGAGAGCACAACGCCAAGATGATGAAAAGCCGCAGATAAGTATAGCGGGAAATCGGAATGGTGGCTTGCGATATCGCACGGCCAGTTTGTTTTTAAACTTTATAATGAAAATGAAAAAACATAAATTACAAAATAAAATATTCCTGGTGTATTCCGGGGGAGATTGAAGCAACATCTCCTAGACTTACAGAAATGAGTTCCTTCGTCTGAGTCTAGATATGGAATAGATTGTTATTTATTGTATTATTATGTTATTTGTTACGTATTGTTTATGTTATTGGATATGTATCTAAGTAGTACTATTGTTTATGTTAGTATTGTATTTTGTACATTGCCTAAAATGTTAAGTTTTTTTTATCTGTTTATGTGTAAATGGTTGCCTGGAAGAGATCGCTCTCAGCGATAAGGCCGCCCTTGTACCTATATTGTTTTAAACTGTATTTTTACGATCTTTAATGTACAATAAAGTGTTATAAATAAATAAACTAGATAGTTTTATGTGCTAATAATTTTTTATTAAAAGGGGTAGAACTGCTCTACAAGAATATCACTTTGCTGCTAGCGTTTAGTTGGGTACTTTACGTTTTCCATTCACATGTATTACCCGCATGTTCATTTTGAAATGTGCAAAAGTGTAATCTTTTTGATAACGAAGCCATTATCGTAAGCTACGTTGCTTCGAGAGTAGGTTACATTGTAGGTAACACATGTTTCACGAACAGTTTTAAATTCGTTTTACCTACTTTCGATTAAGTCCCGGTTGTGCTCTCACTTGCGAGGACCCGGGGTCTGCTTTGACCATGATCCAGGATTTGGCAGATCAGGTAATTACACTGGAGCGACTGCCATCTGACCTCTGTGTCCCTACCAGGGGAGCCTGACCAGATTGAGTCATGGTTACAAACTACTTAGTGACAACATAGTTACTGGTTCAGTATCATGAATGCGCGGATTTCATCACGATGTTTTCCCTCACCGTAAGAGCAACGGTTAGTGATCAATTAATGTGAGCACATGACTCAGACGAGTCATTGGTGCATGGCGACACTGGGAATTTTACCGTTTAAACGTTATAACCATGTTATAACTGAATTTTACGTGGACGAAGTCCAAATCATCAATAAAAAATCATCGCCCAAATCCAAGGCGTCGTACAAACACTCGATCTTTAAGACCCCACCACGTCAATTCCCACTACGTCCAAGAATCTTACTTACCCACTCAAGAATGGCCCAGCCCGGCCTCGCCTAAGGCTAAGGGCACACCAGTGACCCAGTTGCGCC
The DNA here is from genome assembly GCA_905147135.1 of Blastobasis lacticolella. NCBI lineage: Eukaryota > Metazoa > Arthropoda > Insecta > Lepidoptera > Blastobasidae > Blastobasis > Blastobasis lacticolella. The sequence continues at coordinate 10,791,537 of LR990067.1, forward strand.
CCAGTAGGCTTGTGGGTGCGAGCGCCGACCGGTTGCGCAGGTTAAGGGCAAGGCGCTTTGGAAAACTCACAAGTCGTCGAAACCTCTCATAAGGGCTTCTCTGTCTGGCATCGTCGGACACGGTCCGGCTGTTGTCGGCGTGGGGTGGGGGTGCTCCAGTCCAGTGCGGCTAGCATAAGTTGCTAAAAGTTTTTGAGAAAAGGCGCGACATAAATAATGCTATCTCTATCATCTTAATGTTGAAAGAAAGAAACGCTCTCTTGCGGCGCGAGCTGTGTCGCGGACACTTGTGATAGCCGTGCTGTGTGTTTCCTTTCTATGATTGTATTAGTCGGAAGATGCCCACTGCTGGGCATAGGCCTCCCACAGAGATCTCCCACAAAGGCCGGTCCTGTGCCTTCCGCACCCAGGTGATACCTGCGATCTTTACCAGGTCGTCGGTCCACCTTGTAGGAGGTCTACCCTCGCTGCGTCTTTCCGCGTCCTTTACAACGATAGCAGGTTTAAGAGTCTGAATTTGATTTCTTTCTATAGAGAAACCCACTTGGATAGCCAAGTCACTCCCTTCTTTCACTCCAACACGTAAAAACAACTTTCCCTTAACTAACAGTGAAGCCGGGCCAACGTTTTTAACTCAACGTACCGACGGACAACACAACCTGCAATTATATACATATTATATATAGTGGAAGAACCCAAAGCTTTGAGAGTGAACACAACAACCTTTGTAACCGACTTTGGTATGTGAGAATAAAAAGATGGCTTCCTTCGATAAGTTTGTACTCGTAACAAGTTCAAGGCTTGGGAAACCTGTTCGGATGTCAGAGTTCTGTGTTAGTGCGATGCGAAAGATGAGTGGGGATTCTGGATATTCTTATAGTTCTAAGTTGTGTGTTCTAAGACAGTGGGTTTTCGCTTGTCCTCGGGAAAGTTTTAAGATAGACTTATCATGAAAGCTTTATTTCGGCAACTAAACATCTAGTACAATATTATGTACCTGGAACTTCTTTTTATGTTTGGATTTGCATCAATTTGTATTAAGAGATCATCATCCGAGCGGTCAATTCCTGCTTCTGCCAACGTCAGCTTACCTACTTTGTTTCCTCCACTTTGCCTGATCTTCGTCATCCACGCGTTGTAAGCCGTTGGCTTTCGCGTGCGACTCGGCGATGTCAATCCATCGCTTCTTGGATATCCCGCGGGACCTGTTTTCTGAGACAGGCTGGTTTAGGCACCTATTTCCTACGTATCCCTGGGGCTTACGAAATACGTGACCAAACCAGTGCAGCCGTGCCATTATCATCAATAGTCATTGACCGCTCGAATCACCTAAGTTAGTCAGTCGACTAACTTAGGTGATTCGAGCGGTTAGGTAACTTCAGAGCCTTTTAAGCACTGCTGTTGTTAATTATTATAAACACGCAGACGTAATTATCTGTGTTTCTTTAGTATCCGGGAAGCCTAGTTGCAGATGCGGCTAATTTTGGCTCAGGTACTGTACTGTCCCAATTTATTTGTTGATATTTTTGGGGAAGTCTGTAACAAACTTGTGTGACAAGCGCTGTGAGATTAGAACCCACGAGATTACTGACAATTTATTCAAGAATACCGGGTGTAAGTAACTTACTAGTCTGTTCCCGAGCGTAACGAGTTCGTCGTAAACTCAACTCAGTAGCTCTTTAGGCTGCCGCTGTGGACCCTGGTTAGACAACAGGTCAGAACTCTGGTCCTGTTCTACTAAATAACCGACAGAAAAAGTCAGATAACCCCCAACTAAGTTTGCATATACTCATATATTTTTCAAACTACTGAACCGATTTTAACGAAACAAAGCTAAGAACCATCTCGATTTAATTAGCTTTCAAGCAGAGAATCCGCATCCAAATCGGTCCATTCGTTCGGGAGTTACGATGCCCCTGACAGATACACACGTACATTTCTTACCACCCCTGTTTCTTCGTCGGGTTTTGAAAAGAAAAAGCAACATATACACCTCTTTACCCATAATGTAAGCTGCCAAGCTTGTTCACCAAAAAGCAAAGATATATCGGGTATTTATTAAAGCATCAGACACGGTCGAATTGGCATTTCTAATTGTTTAACTGTGAGCTTCTACGGCTGTGAGCATGTGGGTCCGCAGCGTTGTGCTCTGAGCCATGGTTGCATGTTGGATTATTTAGTTTTGCGTAGTGAAACCATGGCTGTATGCCGCTATTGCCTTTGCCTGTCCGGAGGCTTGAGAAGAAAATTAAATATTAATAATGGCGGCAAGCGGTTATCATTTTATTATTCGTCGACTTCCGAATTTTAGTCTAATACATTGGTTGTTTTAGCATCTCCACGATCATTACAAGGACTTGGAAATATCTTAGACAGGCATGCTCCATCTTCAGCTACCATCAGGTGAGATAGCGTTCAAATGCTTGGCTAGACTAATATAAAAAAAACTTGATCTCGTGGGACGCTGCTCGAGAACCATTCCGTTCATTCCGCCATATTTGCCGTCGATTCTTTGAGCTATGTGGCCCCATTTAAAATCTTTTTTGGCGACTTTAGTTCTGCTACGAATATCATCATTTCTGATACTGCGGCTAAAAGTGGAACAAAATTCGACAGACAGCCAACAAGCCATCTCCCAACCAAAAGCAACGACAGGGACGCCATAACAAGTGCAGAGTTATCTTGCAGCACTCTAGCGCCATCATACTAGCCAGTCTGCCCGGTGACTGGTGTAAATTCCGCATAAGTGTGCCACCCGGACGCACCGCGGTTGAATAACAAACGGATAACTGGTACAACTGCGGTTGCGCAGGACGTGTCTGTTTTTAGACTACGCCAATAAAAATACGCGAGAAAATACGGTTAAGGAAGATATCCAAAGGTAAGGTTTCCAGTGCTCCATGGGGTGGGGATTTGGGGAACCGTGGCTTTGGCAGTGGAGTGGCATTTGCTTTTTGCTGCCAGAGCAACGTGTTATAGAGGTGGGCAACGCATTAGCGATACTCTTGGTGTTGCTAATGTCTATAGGCAGTGGTGACCACTTTCCATCAGGTGGCCCGCTTGCCTGTTTGCCTACCGTATGACATAAAAAAAAAAAAAGATACTTAGCTTACATCTATCTATTAGGTACATTTGTATTTTTAGATGACATTTACATATATTATTATATTAGACGCGACGTACCTTTTCGATTTGTTTTCCCGACGTTTCGTCGTCACGGTACGTCGCGTGTAATAATATGTGTATAGAACGCGAGTTTAGTAACAGACATTTACATAGTCAAAAACTTAAAACTATACATATATCGTTTAAATTCAGAATGTCCAATTCGTCATTACATTTGACGTAATTAGTATTCTGTGACAAAAGTATTATAATTTTATCTGTTTTGTCATCTTAAAAAATTCAAAGTAGGTAGAGCTCGTCTAATTTAAAATGACGCGCCCCACTATCGCATTAACGCACACAAGCAAGTTTAAAACATGGACGCAATACATATACAAATGCCGTTGTAATTGGTCATTCAGTTGCCGGTAAAATTCAAACGTCGGAGCACGCGCCGTTCATTGGCTCCATTAATATTTGCACTCACACATCGAAATCAACTAACTAAGTAGTGGGGCGCGTCATCTTAGACTAGACGAGCTCTACTTACTTATTAATTTTTTACGATTGCTGGTGTTTCAATTGCCCTAGATTATTTTGAATTTTTAAGCAACATAAATTCAGTCGTTTATCCGTATAACTTCGTCATAAAACTTAAACTACATGTTTAACCTACTCTTTATGGTTTGTGGAGAACCATCCCAAACCATGGAGCATCTGCTTTCTTGTCCTCTTTGTGCTGCTACCTGCACTAGGGAGGAACTGTTCCTGGCGACTGATAATGCCGTTGCCGTGGCCAACTACTGGCCATGCCAGATCTAGGGTTTTCGCAAAACTTGACTCGACGAAGAAGAAGCAGAACCTACTCTTTGCCATTCCCGGTGCAAAGGTGCCCATAACGTAAAACGTAAAATGGCGATTGTTAGTCTCTGCAACAAGAATGACGTGTGCCAAGCTTTATCCCATTAAAATCGGTTCAGATTTGGGAAATTGAGTTTAGACTCTGTCGGGTACTAATACCCCTAATTAACTCGGCGATGTAGACGACAGATTCGGAGAGTCTCTTTTTTCAGTTTCTTATTTTTTTGTTTATGTTATACGGCAGACAAACAGGCAAGCGATGCCGGCCACCTGATGGAAAGTGGTCACTGCCGTCTAAGTTCATCAGCAACACCAGGGGACTTACCAATGCGTTGCCCGCCTCTGAAGAGACCTCTAATGTCCTCTTCCACACGGATGAACCGATATCGATGCGGTTTTATTGATTTGAAAGTCAGTTTAATCATTCTTATCATCATCTATATTTCACTACTTCTTGTACGATCCCATGTCCAAAGGAAATACTGTGGCTGGGAGCTCATTCCACATCCAAATCGTACGAGCGAGAAACGTTCTTTCGAACCTTCACGTGGACACCAGCAGAGGGTCTATTTAGTCAGATTCGGACTATATCAGGTTCTGATCAGGTCAGGCGCGCTTTAGTACAGGGATGATTATCCCTTCTTGATTATGATTATTTTTTCTTCTTGATTACGAAGCATAGATCTCTCAGAGAGTGCGTCTTTATAAACGGGTTTTTGTTTTAAAAATTTCTGTGACCCTTTTTGTTTACAATAAAGAATTTAATATAATTGTCGATGTGTCTATATCGCAGCCGGATGGTTAAATTAGCTGGTTAACTAAACGGCTAGCTTTCTGAACAATTATTTAGTTGAAAATTTGTCAGTTTCATAAGATTTTAAAGTGATGTTGAAAGAACGATATTGCCTCGAGTTAACGCAGCTCTTCCACACATTGTTCCAATGCTAACCTACCCACAATAACTTCAAAGTATAATAATAGTTGCAATAGGTTTCTATTCGGTTAGTTTAGGTTAGCATTATGACAATGAATGGAAGAGCTCCGTAAACTCGAAGCAATATCGTTCATTTGACTTTACTTTCAAAGTTCATGAATTTGGCCAATTTTTAATTAAATAACTGCTTAAATAGCTAGCCGTTTAATCAACCGGCTAATTTAACCATTTGGCTGCGACATCTATAACACGTTACCACTTAGCTACATCAACAACCTAACCCGCATAGCTAGCCGATGACAGCACACCTGTACCTCTACCCAATACCGTAAACTTAGCGATGTGGGCCGCACCGTTAGGACGGATCCGCGGCTCAAGCATGTATGTAGGTGCGGTGCCATGTCGTAACAGGCCGTTATTAACAGTCTGTATGCGTATGACGATGTTGCGAATCGATTGTGTGGTTATCGAAAGCAATGGTGGAGGTTTAGAAGCCAACGAGCCACGGTGGCTTAGTGGTTAAAGGTTAGTTTTCCTGGGACATTTAATAAGACATGAAAACTTTTTGAGAGTGATAATAGAAGGCAAAGTTGAGGGAAAGAGAGGAAGAGGAAGGCCAAGATTTGAATATTGGAGGGACATAAAGGGAAAAGTGAGCACCGGGGATTATAAAGAGATGAAGACGATGGCGGACAGGAGAGAAGAGTGGCGATTGCTCCACCGACAAGAGTCATACTCTTAAATATATGATGATGAGTGACAAACGTGCAGACAGTCCATCTTATGATAAGTAACGTCACTTGATGACGTTTCGTGGGAAAACACTTCAGCTCCCTGGATTTCAGCTCCGGAACAAGCCCAAGATGTCTCCCTCCCGTCTACTTCACCGCGATATATCAGTTGTGTTGTCATGTCAGATCAATCTATACTTAGAAATAACCTATCCCGACTGAAAAACCCGGATAACCCCTTTTACATTTACAAAATACAAATACAAATGTTGGATAAATTGTACAGGGTTACGCGAACACATACTCAAATATATTCAAAACTACTGAAGCGATTTTAATCAAACAAAGCTAAGAACCATCTCGATGAAACTGGCTTTCGAATAAAGAATACCGCATCCAAATCGGTCCATCCATTTGTGAGCTACGATGCCACAGACACAGCTACACCATAGATAGGTTCGCGTAGTGCTCGCATCGAGCTCTATTATGGGTCAGTCTGAAAACCAGCGCTGTGTTTGGCTGCTGTTTGGCCATTCATAGCATTAAGTTGAGGCTGGTCAAATTTGGTCCGATGACGCATCGCCCTGATTCCTTATTAATGCGCTTACACATTCCTAAATTCAGTGACTGAATTCAGAAACAAAAAGTGTGAGAGCAAATCAAAGTGGAATGTATTGATTATACAATAAGGTCCATTTGTGTATCTCGGATTTTTAAAAAGCGGAGCGACGCGTGACTTAATATAAGTGATACAAAAATGGACCTTATTCTATGAGCAATACATTCCACTTTGATTTGCTTTCACGCTTTTGTTTCTGAATTCAGTCACTGAATTTAGGAATGCACTTATTCTGTTAGTTTTAAGTTTTTTGAATGTATTATTGGACCAAATAAAGATACGCCTATATCTATGTCTATACACACCGCCACGAACGTATGTCAACCTTATAACACCCCTCTTTTTTCGTCAGAGGTTAACAAGATTTTTTTTAATATTATACATCAGACAAACAGGCAAGCGGGCCACCTGATAGTGCGTGGTCACCGCCGCCGATGGACATCAGCAACACCAGGGGAGTCACCAATGCGTTGCCCGCCTCTGAAGAGACCTCCAATATACCTCTTGAACGATCCCATGTCATAGTCCAAAGGAAACACTGTGGCTGGGAGCTCATTCCACATCCGAATCGTATCGTATTCTGTTAGTTTTAAGTTGTTTGAATGTGTTATTGGACCAAATAAAGAGACATCTATGTCTATACACATCGCCACGGACACACGATAATTTTAAAACCCCCCTTCTTTTACGTCGTTGTTAACAAGGATACCCCATACGGACCTCGGATTCTACGTCAGCAAGCTTGACCCAGTTCCGACTCGGTATACACACAAATAAAAGTGAATGTGTCACACAATTCGTCGGTGAATCAGAGACGGATGCGCGAAACCCGCGGCCGGGTTAAGCAAGTGTATTGTGTAAGGCTAGCTCATGGCTGTGTTGCCATCCATGGCATCATGTTGCGATGACAGCAACACCCATCACGCAGTTGCCGTTGCAGATGGCAGTTGCGCATCGTCACTTACCACCAGGCGAGATGACCATGATTTAGGATTTGGCAGCTCAGATAATTACAGTGGAGCGACTACCATCTGACCTCCGTGACCCTGCTACCAGGGGAACCTGACCAGATTGGATACAAATTCAGTTGCCTGAATTTGCAAGTGTCATCACGATGTTTTCCCTCACCGTAACAGCATCGGTTAGAATTCAACTAATGGGAATATCAGGAAGTACTCAAACATTAAAATCATTATACATAAATAAACAATAAATAGCTCAGGCGACGCGAATTACATACACCTACACTATGAAGACCGCAGATGCAGCACTCACCTCATTGACGGAAAATACAAGCCGATGCATTTCGCCGACCCGTGGACGACTTGATGCTGACATCGCATTGTCACCGACCACAATTTCACTTAATTTTAAATCTTTCACATTTCGAACTAGTTTCTACGTTAAGTTTTATTGTAATTGTAATTTTTTTTTTTTTTTTTTTTTATATTAGACAAGACAGGCATTTGACCGCCATCTCACCTGTTGGTAAGTGACTATGCGGCCGAAGATGGAGCATGCCCGTCTTGGAACAGCCTATTCACTCTAGCCTTGAAGGCATCCAGATTATATTGATCAGGGAACACACTCGCAGGCAACGCGTTCCATTCCTTATATTTAGTTTAAAACATTTCTGGTTTTTTTTGACCCTCCGGCTCTAGCCTACGTATATCGGCTCCACCACCACAGGTCATAGAAAAAAGGAAAAAGAAGCTCCTCGACGCTAGCGCCGCCGGTCGTCTGTTTGTCACTGTCATGGGTTAGTTGTGGAACTATATTAGTTATTGAGCAGGTGTATAGGTACCTCAGGTGTATAGGGATATAAGAGTTTGGGGGTAGGGGGTACTTAAATACCCAATGACATTTGCATTTTTTTTCATGATGTATATAAATAAACATTTACAATCTCTTGTTACAGATACCGACCACACGACAGCGCGAAACTAAGATGCCGTAGGTAGTCACCGCTTGAAGAACTTCACAGTGAATATACCTAGTGTGGATACCTACAGTGCATGGATGGACTCACCTACAAGTGAACAGTGCTAAGTGTAATCAAAACAAATGGACTAGTCAGTGTAAGTGTACAGTGAAAAGAGCAGTGTACAGTGCACGGATGGACTACTGTGGCTTGACAAGATGGCCGCCGATACAAAATGGCGGACGCGATGCCGGCTCGCGGCCGTGCTGTTCGCTATACTGATACAGGTTGTTAATGGTAAGTTGTGGCTAATATTATGTAGTATTAAGTAAATAATAATCATCTTGGCGTAAATGTCCCGGTTGTGCTCTCGCGCACGAGGGCCCGGGGTCCGCCTTGACCATATTCCAGGATTTGGCAGGTCAGGTATTACAGTGGAGCAACTGCCATCTGACCTCTATGACCCTGCTACCAGGGGAACCTGACCAGGAGATTATGTAGTATTAAGTATATTATTATATTCTTCTTTTACCTGTTGAACGTCGCCATCTCACTCGCTATAACCGCGAATGCAAATTTCATTCGCCAAGAATTGATGCTAGAGCGTATACAATTCATTTGAGTTATGCACTTATTATATGAGTTATGGCCGTGTGGTGTCCGGCAGAGTAGAATAGCACCAACCCCTTACACTCATGGGTGGCGTACAAGGCGACTAATGTTTTCGAGGCAAAAGATCAAGAGTGTCCATAGTCTGGAAAATGGGCAGCAGCATTTTCCATTGTTATATTTAAACACTGCGATCTCCAACCCGCCTGCCAAGCGTGGAGATTATGGCAATAACCTCCCCTTTCGTGGGAGAGGCCCTAAGTCCTGCAGTGGACTGTTACGGGCTGTGATGATGATGCACTTATTATACCTATTTGGCTAAATTCAGAAGCAAGAATCTTGAGAGCGAATATAAGTGGAATGTATAGCTCATAAAATAAGGTAAATTTTTGTATCACGCCCTTTGAAAAGCGAAGCGACGCGTGCTTCTGTTTTTAGACGACTGAATTTAAAAAAATGTAATAAGCATAATAGGCGGATGCTCTCCAGGACCTAGTCTCTACTCCGTTTAAGCATTTACTAGTAATTTGAGCCCCAAGTCTGCTAATCTACAAATGCTTCAAGTTAATCTCAATTGGACATCAATAAGAAGTTTGACACGTTTTTTGGTGTTCTGCAACTATTTTAAGACTATTAAATTTCCATTGGCATTCCATTGAACTGTCATTGGACTATTTCCTAGTCTAATTGTAACTCGATTGTGGACTTAAAAACGATAGCTTTTTGATATATTTTAGAAGACAACACCAATAACTATTCAACCAGGAGTCAATTACGATTTCATTACGATTCTATTGATAAAAGTTTTTGCAGAATATAGGCAGGTTATAGGTTAATGGGCTCCTTTTCCTCACTTGAATTCAAACGTGGTCCCTGTAAGTCCCGGTAAGCATGCTAATATAGCCAGTCCAGCTCCCCCAGAAGTCCACCAGTCTCTTCCGACGCTCGCAGATCTTACGGAGGGACCCCGTACCTAATGCGACTTTTACCTAGTCGTCCTTTAGTCCCGATCGAAGCTCCTAATTTAGTAAACAAAAAATAATCATCTTGGCGTTAATGTCCCGGTTGTGCTCTCGAGCACGAAGGCCAGGGGCCCACCATGATCATGGTCCAGGATTTTTCAGATCAGGTAATAACAGCGGAGCGACTGCCATCTGACCTCCGAGTCCCCGTGCCAGAAAAACCTGACCAGATTTGATCATGGTTATACGTTCAGTCGCCTAAATATGCAGGTTTCATTCCGATGTTTTCCCTTACCGTAAGAGCATAGGTTAGTGTTCAACTAATGTACATAACTCAGAAAAGAGTCATGGGTATATGGCCGTAGCGGGATTCGGACCCGGTACCTGTAGACCACCGACGTTTCTACTTTAGTACTTATATAAATCTTTTGATTGAAATACTAGACATTTCAAGTCTTTGAAAGGATCGCGCATGCGCGTGACAATCGTATATAGCAGACCACCCACGAATGATGATGAATGAATGTGAAGAAATACATTAAATATCTATCACCTGGCTCGACTCCATGTGCCGCCATGTACATATGAGTCTTTTCTGAGCTATGTACTAGCAGATGCTCTTACTGTGAGGGAAACATGTATTTACCTAATCTGCCAAAGCCTGGATCATGGTCAAGGCGGACTACGTGATTAGGAGATTTGGGGGAATATGAACAGTTATAATTAAATATGCTTGGACAATTCACAGCGCCATCTAGCCCTAAAGTACGCATACTTATATACTTTTTAAAAACATACTTATTATAAGTAGGTACTTATAACACCCAGACCCGTAATAGTAATTAAAATTCATCATTTCAATTTCTGCCCGGCCGGGAATGGAACCCGGGACCTCAGCGTGGCAGGCCGATATGTTACCCAACTGAACCACTCAGGTAATTAAATTACAACAGTGGACAGCAATTCGTTTATGATACGTAGGTAGAGCTCGTCTAGTCTAAAATGACGCGCCCCACTACTAAGTTAGTTGATTTCGATGTGTGAGTGCAAATATTAATAACGACACTTCATCTGTGTGGGAGCCAATGAACGACGCGTGCTCCTGCGTTTGAGTCTCACCGGCAACTGAATGACCAATTACAACGGCATTTGTATAAGTATTGCGTCCATATTTTAAACTTGCTTGTGTGCGTTAATGCGATAGTGGGGCGCGGCATTTTAGATTAGACGAGCTCTACGTCCGACTTACACAATAACATACACCATACATAGTTATATAAAATAAATATGGTTGGCCAAATTCACACAGCGCCATCTAGCCCCAAAGTAAGCAAAGCTTATGTTATGGGTGAGATAATGGATAAACTACATGAGTACTTTTTTTAAAACATACGGACTATACCTACAGCACCACCATAGGCACCAACAGAGCATTGGGAAGCTACTCACTGTTTTAAATATTTTAATTTAGTAATGTTAACTTTGTCAATTCTGTACCTGTTATTGTGTCGTGGTGTGCTATGTGTAATAAACGTCAATTCTGATATTGCCCGGTACTTACTAAAATATCACAATAAGTGCAAACCCAATGCTAACTCTAGCTAGCTAGAATAAGACCTTGATAAGTTCGAATCACTTATTAAAAAAGAAACCATATCTGCATGGCAACTTATGCCAAGTTTTTTAAACGTCATAGAACGTCGTTCATAAAAGTCATAACAAACAATTTGATTTCTGTAGGATTGTTTATTTTCGTGAGTTATGAAAAATATTATTAGACAATGGGCAAAACAATTGAAAAAGAATGCGGGAGATAATTTTCAGCATGATTAATAATTTAGACAAACTAAAAGTGCAAGTTCAAGCTAATAGTGACCATATAACTGAATGTTTACAAGAAAGACTGACAAGGACTGACAACAACAGATAATCCAATCGATGGGTATTTCCATATCCACACTTTATTATTTTTACCACTGTCAGTCAATACAGACTTTCGTGGACCTATTCTAGCTCCCGGCCACAGTGTTTCCTTTGGACTATGACATGGGATCGTTCAAGAGGTATATTAGAGGTCTTTTCAGAGGCGGGCAACGCATTGATAACTCCCCTGGTGTTGCTGATGTCACACCACACACACACTGATAACTTAAAAAAAACTATTACCGCTGGTAAATTGTGAACTAACCGCTTTAAAACTAGCTATAACATAGGTATCTAACATAGTTATAGGTATGGTACCAAATATCTAGGTATAGCAACTTTTTCTAGCGGTTAGTCCGCCAGTTTTTGTTTACCCCAACCGAAGTGGCTTGCGACGACGAAGCCAACGACCTGCCGCCGTGACGAATCCACAAATGGCTTTTTTTACTTCTTTATGCCAAGGTAGACAAAGGCAAGTGATGTACCTGATGGAAAAGCTGCCTATGTACGTTGGCAATATGATGGGTGCAAGTCTGGTTGTATTATTTAGCTCATATGCTGTTGATAGTCAATGGGCGATTTTCCGAGAGCTGATTAAAAAGTAAATAATGGTTCAAATAATTTTAATAGATGGCGTTGATTAGAAACGACTCTAAAAAATAAATCAAAAATAGACCGTTACATGTACAACAATGTAGACATTTTGCGCCTTCTTCGCAGAAAAGGTACTAAAACTAGGTATATTTTCATGGAACCACTGTCCGAGTAATTTCGGTTGCCAAATTCAATACTTGAGATTAAGCAGCGCCATCTAGTGAGGCACAGCGAACTATACTTTATCTTTCTAATGTAGCTGTCTGAAAATCCCCCATCACAACGACTTGAGACTTTGAGCCGTCTTCAAGGCTAACTCTTACAAATTACTCATAGATGGCGGGCTTTGACGACTCAAACATTATAATAATTTCTTAGCTGTATGCTATTGATATTTATTATAATTTAGATGCAATTTATTTTAGATCTATTAATTTAACGATTTTTGGATGTCTGAACTTCTAGAGGCTCGTTTTTATAAATTTAATTCATCGATTTCTGGTGGACTGAAAGATAACGCTGTTTATCTTTATGTCCGCCTTCGTACCTCATCGATTCATCGTGCATGAAGTTAACATAAATAAATATACTTTAGGTGAGAATAGCAGTACTTTAGCAACCAATAACTAGCGCTTTTACGTTTAATTCTAAGACAATGAATGATGACATTCACAGCATAAATATGGTTTGCCATACAACTACAACAATAGCCTCATACAAAATAATAATAATAAACTAACCTATTTCATCATTGACATGATAATAAGAAGAAGAAATTATTAATAGCAATGTTTGAGTGGTTAGAGCGCGCCATCTATGTGAGTTTTTAGAAACTACTATTTATTTATTTATTTAAAACTTTATTGCACAATAACACAATTGGCGGACTTAAAGCCGTTAAGGCTTTATCTTCCAGTCAACCAGTAGACAATGCAGAAAGTGAGTAAGTAGGTGCTTTATAAAGCGTGATGATAGATTGTAACTTACCTAAATACAATACTAACTACATCAAGATAGAATAAACATATATTATATTATAATAAATACTATACATACATACATATATTAAAAATAAAGATACTTTATACTATTTATATTGATTTTATGGCCTTTTATCTATAAAAAATTTCTTAATTTGTTTAGAAAACAGCTATACTACTTACTTACTTACTATTACTATTAAAACTTCTTATAGCGTTACGATTAAGATGAATTTGGTATTCTGTAGAAACTTCTATCAATGGCGTGGTAATTAAATCTCAGTTGTTTTATGCTTGGACAAATTCACATAGCGCCATCTAGTTACAAAGTAAGCAAAGCTTGTGTTATGGGTGTTAGATGACTGATAAAGTTCTTAAATACTTTTTTTAGTACATATACATATACAACACACAGACCCGTAACAGAAATTAAAATTTATTTCAATTTCTGCTCGGCCGGGAATCGAACACGAGACTACTGCCTGGCAGACTGGCATGTTAACCGACTGAAAAGCAATTTGAAAAGCTGCCAAGGGCTGAGTGCCACCTGAGTGGTGAAATAACATATTCACCTGCTTCACCTCTTGAACATGTTGACAGGACCTCATAATCATCATCATCTTGGCGTTCATGTCCCGGTTGTGCACGACGGCTCGGGGTCCGCCTTGACCATGACCCAGGGTTTGACCTATCAGGTAATTGCAGTAGAGCGACTGCCGTCTGATTTCCGTGACCCTGCTACAATACAATACAATACAATACAATACAAAAACTCTTTATTTGCACACTAGATACATACATGGGATAAAATACATAATAAAAAGCAGTACAAAGGGCGGTCTTATCACTAGCGTGATCTCTTCCAGACAACCTTGGTATGGAAAGTAAAAGAAAAGTATTTTAGTCATTGATAGGTAGTGCACACAAAAACGATACAAAAATCTACAATGAAAACAAAAACAATTGGAAAGCTAATAACCTAGCACCCATTATCACCCCACTAAAGTCAAGTAATGTTGTTTTATTTTTTTCTTGAAACTGTACAACGATTCTGCACACCTTATATCTCGGGGATCTCTCTGCTACCAGGGGAACATGTCCAGATTAGATCATGGTTACACATTCTGTCGCCTTAAATGTGCAGGTGTTATCACGATGTTTTCCCTCACTGTAAGAGCATCGGTTAGCATTCAACTAATGTACATAACTCAAAAAACAGTCTTTGATACATGGCTGCAGTGGCATTCGAACCCGGTACCTCTCGCTTACGAGCCACTGCCGTTCCAACAGGGTTTATTATTCGCATTTTTCTTGCCACCCAATTAATATTGTAAACATAACAAATCTATGATCAAACCAGTCAGTGAACTGGGACCGTCAATAACGGTGGTCCGACTGGCTATATCTTAATTACAAATGTGTAGCTCGTGTTACCGTTGGCGACCACGCCTAGTCATCATGGAAGAATGGTTACCGAGAAATGGTGATCGAGTGAAAGAAAGAAATAGGTCAACAATTGTTTGTTCGTATGGAATGGTCAGCTTACAAAAATGTCATAGGCTGTACAATGGGGAGTGGTCTGAGGCACTATTTGATCTGGTGCCCACAGCACAATTCCGCCATCGCACACCCGCCGTGGGCTGAGTACTCATACCCATTACGTACGTTGGCTGGTCCAAAAGTTTTTAGCCAACGGCTTGTTATATACTTACTATATTGTTTTAATTTTTGTATCGTTTAAAGGCAAATTTTATTACAAACTCCTTGACCAGAAATCAATAGCCGGCGACCATTAGTTACTTTTTAATCGAATATTTTAAAAAACATGACTGTCCATATAAATCCATACTATTTTGGTAATATAGGAAGCATTTCGTGGCAGATGTATTATAATTATATTATTAGGGTTACCGTATAAAAAAATCACTTGCAAATTTAATCAGCGCATTTAGTGAATTGCTATCACATGCTATTGTCAATTATTACCTGGATGCCTAAGACACAGGTCTAAATCACTTACTTAGTTTGGGCGTCTAAATAAACAATAACTAGAAGTAAATACCTAATGTAATTTGCGCTGAAATTGTAAATACTCGGAAGTAACCTCGATTTTATTTGTATTCATTTATCGTAAGTAGGTAATATAGTAACTATGTTTGGCGGTGCAGGATAAGGTTGCCGCCAATGTTGGCAAACGAAGATGGAGAGAAGGTAGAAAAGGGTAATTATCCACCTGGCCGAGTGTTGTGACCAGGGGACCAAGGGCCCGACAGTTGATCGTCGGAAGTTGTATATATGCCGTGGAAGTTGGCACATTTCTCTAGCGCGATGTAGTATTGTTAGCGCCATCTATATGCGGATGCTTGCCAACCTTGTGTTCGTGTACTCGTAATGTGAGTATCGTTGAGTTTCCCTAGTGGAGCGATAGATGTCGCTACAGTACTCCCCCCGGAGACTGGAGGTCGATACCGAAGCGAGAAACGCTGAAGCTGACGTATGAAGCGTAGTCAGTCTGGCGATGCGGTGAGCAATGGCGTAGCTCTGGCGTGAGGTTGCGCTGTGAGCTGTGCCGAAGCGATGCTGTTCCCAAGTCTGCAGTGAGTCGAGACTGGGTGGGGACAGTGAGATGCCGCAGGTGAACGACCAGGAAGCACGCGTTGTGCCGACTATGGTCAAGGCTGTGACTGCTGTGTGCGGGAGTCAGGTAGGGAAGACGTAAGGTTCACGTCGGGGTCACCACTTTGGCGGTGAAGGATAAGATAGCCGCCAATGTTGGCAAGCGAAGATGGAGAGAAGGTAGAAAAGGGTAATTACCCACCTGGCCGAGTGTTGTGACCAGGGGACCAAGGGCCCGACAGTTGATCGTCGGAAGTTGTATATATGCCGTGGAAGTTGGCACATTTCTCTAGCGCGATGTAGTATTGTTAGCGCCATCTATATGCGGATGCTTGCCAACCTTGTGTTCGTGTACTCGTAATGTGAGTATCGTTGAGTTTCCCTAGTGGAGCGATAGATGTCGCTACACTATGCTCAATTGTAATTTAGGTAAGACTTTGTTTAAATAAATGAATGAAAAAAATAAATGAATAATTGATTTTATAAGTTTAAACGTGGTCAGGGCGACATCAAACACGAACCTAAACTAAGGCAACCGTCAACTGCCGTCACTTCAGAAAACGTCATCAGGGTGAAGTCGTTATTAGAGAAATGTCACAACATAGAGATAAAATTTTCATGTAATTCTATAAACGTTAACCCATATTTATAATCATAATATATCTTACCACGAAATGCTTGCTTAATGGGTTGATATGTAGCAGACATGTTATTTTTAATAGTCAATAAAAAAATAACTAAGAGTTGCCAGAAAGCGATTTTTGGTCAAGGAGTTTGTGATTAAATTTCCCTTTAAACGATACCAAAATTAAAGCAATAGGGTGTATAAAAAGCCGTTGGCTAAAAACTTTCGGACCAGCCCAGTAGACTCTTTGTGTCCACGCGAAGATTTGAAAGAACGTTTCTCGCTCGCACGATTCGTATGTGAAATAAGCTCTCAGTTTGAAGAAAGTTAGCCAGAGCAATCACAACCATGAGGCATTTCATTATGATCCCCACAGTGACAACGCACCTGCGGTTCTGCATTTTTGTTGCCTGCAAAATAAATGCATGAATCGTAGATGTCATAGGCGACAGTTACCGCTTACCATCAGATGGGCTGTCTGCTCGTCGTGCGGCCTTACATATAATGAACTTTATCTACACTCATAGCGTAATGTTCCAATTTCATATTCGAAAACAGTTACATATTTAAGAATATACTTTTTTCACGCCAGTCTATAAATTTTTAAAAATTTACTTTTCGATACAGCATTTCCCATACTAATTTCATGACAGCTGTAACGTAAAATAACTTTTTAATCATTATGCAACACTTTTATTTTTTAAATTTTTGTCGGGCGCCGAGACACGGCGAAATGTAGGCTGAATACCTAAATGTCTTTGACAAATTCAAAATTTAAATATTCCTGTATAGATTTGTGTGTCATTATTTTCCCGCTAAACAGAATATTTTTTCTAATTGTTGTAATTAGTGTTTGTGAATGTTTTTTCTTGTTTGAAGCAAATAAATAGATAAATGTGAAAGTAGTGAAGTGAATTTCCTGCCGCTTGATATCCTCGACGCGTAGATACAACAGAACTGACTCGCAACTTACTTCCAGCAAAGATGAGAAAATTATAGGTAC
The DNA here is from genome assembly GCA_905147135.1 of Blastobasis lacticolella. Classification (NCBI taxonomy): domain Eukaryota; kingdom Metazoa; phylum Arthropoda; class Insecta; order Lepidoptera; family Blastobasidae; genus Blastobasis; species Blastobasis lacticolella. The sequence continues at coordinate 10,809,020 of LR990067.1, forward strand.
GAAATTTTAACATGAAAATATGAGTGTAGATAAAGTAGTGTATGCAACTGCATATAATTAGGTATTAAAACTAGAGATGTAACGGATATCCGGCCACTATCCGGTATCCGGCCTATCCGGCCATAATTTACTATCCGGCCGGATACCGGATAATGCATTAATATCCGGCCGGATACCGGATAGTAAAAAATCTATGAAAAGCCCATAAAAGTGATTTTGCTCATCGGAAATATATGCCCTTCTGTAGCAGTCGAGTAAAAAGTCGTACGTTTTTATGGTTTTTAAACGTTTTGAACGTTTAAAAATCATAAATATTAATCAAAGAACATTGATTATGTCGGCATCGGCACCTATTCTACTCGTATCGTTCATTTGGTAATTTTTAATAGTTTTCTGGTCTCTTCTTTTTGCACTATGTCTTTTCCATTAGCTGGAGTCAGCTCTTCTTGTCTGCTTTCTTCATTTCTTTCTATTATGAGCAGTAGCAGCGTCAATAATATTGTCCTTCAGGTTCCCGTCTTCCGCGTCAGCGAATCGTCGTCGCCAAATTTAGGTCTACTTGCACTAAGGTGATCTTTGGGACGGCGGAGCACATGCTCACACCATCGCATTGAGCGTTCTTAAATTTTCTCGGGCATAGGTGTACTTTGCCCAACAGGGCGACACCCGCATAACTACGCATTTTTGTCGTGTGTAGTATAGACAAGTGCTGTTTGGTATTATAATGTACTTAGTGTAATAATTTAAAGTCAATCAAGATATATATTGATATAATAGATATGAAAAAATATTATCCTGAATTAAAATATGAATTTCTGTATATTTAGAGGTATGTAGTATACGATGTCGTTTATCCTCTACGATGCTGTGGGCTAATGTGTAAGCCCGTATTTTGAAACTATGAATCCGTATGAGGGCGGAAGAATTGTTTAGTTCAACGTTGAAATTATTCACATTAAACGAAAACTTTAAATTACATAAACACATGCAGTCGTATAAAGTCCCACGCCGCGATTACAGCTTGTACAAACTTGTTCAGAGACTATGACCTGTAAGTATCCGGCCGCCGGATATCTGGCTATCCGGCTAGGAGGCTGGCCGGATGTCCGGTATCCGGTATCCGGCCAAACAACTATCCGTTTCATCTCTAATTAAAACACTCGTGTCAAACTATTATCATACTCGGCTACGCCTCGTATGATAAACAGCCACTCATATTTTAATACCCCCTTTTGATATATGTCAGTTGCATAAACTACTATTATGTCGTGAACATAAAGAAATGAAAAGAGATGTCAAACAGGATCTATTACAATTTAGTCCCTACTTTAACAAACGTTACAATCGAATTATACTGCAAACGAAGTCGCGAACCAAAGCCAGTAATGACATAAGCCACAAGGCGACGATGACGTAACGTCGCCGCGTATTCGGCGACCGACAATGCCGACAGCGATGTTAGGCACTTTCACTTAGCGAAGTCTTGGCAGCTGCGGCGGCACGGGTGTGCGGTACTGTGGGGAGATTTGGGTGCGCTTTAGCGACGAGTTATACAGATGCTTTGCGCCACGCGCCGTACTGCATGATGGAGCAAAACTTGTTACCCGCAATGTGTGTTCAAGTACATTGACAGGTGGCGAAATGTCACGCGGTGCAGCGCGCCGCGCGACGTACTGTATGATGGGGACAACCCGCTGGCACAGATGTGTATCAGCTAAAAATAAAATAAAATAAGTAATTATTGAATTAGGATTACGTTAATTTGTCTCTTTTCAAACGTCAAAAACAATTTTAAGCGGTTCATAACAATAGAAAATCTTTTGTTTGTGTTCATTACGCACACCTGGCGCGCCACGTGTAGTCACTGTTATATAATTATACATAGGTATACTAGTCTTCAGGTCTGTGACACGGTCGAGAGTTTTCGCGATTCTAAAATCTCTGAGATAGAGCTACTATGACGTAAGATAGTACTGTCAGATACTGCTGTCAAAATATAGGCCTGTCATTGGTTGAAATAGATTTATCATTAAAAGAAAATATACATATAAAAGCATAATATCGATTAGCCAAATAAGAGACACCACTACTTAATTATTTCAAATTGTTGAAAACAATGTATAACAAGGTATATAGTAATAAATCGAAATTTGTTAAATGAAAAAAAAGAAAGCAGTACAAAGTTAAACTTCCTTTTAATTAACTTCAAACTACAAAATAATTCAAAGCGCCATTGAATGCCTTTGCTGAACCCGGCGACGTACGAGACGTCAGATTCCCAGAACGACAGATTCTGGGGCAGCTAACCCCAAGACCCCACATTCTTGCGACAATTTGAGCGTGCGAAGCAATTTTTTACAACGCTGATGATGATGGTGTGACACATTGATAAATAAATTAGTCAGGAGCTGTGGACAGTAAATTTTGGATTGAGCAATCTTTATCAGGAATGAGACATCGGCGACATGTCGCTTACCACTCGTCCACTAACGCTCCCAGTGACTGTATAATCTCTTCGCAATCCCCGATGCCCGCAGTACAATCCACCCGTCCGGCCACGGTCCGCCGATCCCTGTCTCGCGCGGCATTCTGTCCCGCTCTGCTGCGTACGCGCGCCTGTGTCTTGTTTGTAGCATCGTGTGCATACCCATTCTCCCTGAAGTCATAAGAAAGATAAATAAGAAGCCATAGTGAAGATATAAAGCATAGATGGAGCCTCGATAGAAAATCACAATCACAGCCCATAACAGTCCATTGCAGGACTTAGGGCCTCTCCCACGAAAGGAGCGGAGCGGCCATAATTTTTACGTTTGGCAGGCGGGTTGGAGATCGCAGTGTCATAAATACAACAATAGAGAATGCTACTGCCCATTTTCCAGCTTATGGAGACTCTAGATATTTTGTCTCGAAAACATTAGTCGCCTTGTACGACACCCGCGAGTGTAAGGGGTTGGTGTTATCGTACTCTGTCGAACACCACACGTCCAATGGCTATACATAAAGTATACTGTTAATCTGTCCCAACTCTTTACAAACTACTCAACGTCATACAAAAAGCTAGTAAGCATTAAGGTGACCATGGCCACCAAATTTGACAATAGGAGTGGTTATGGAGGGGTGTTTGGCCATGTGGTGTCCGGCAGAGTAGAATAGCACCAACACTTTACATTCGTGGGTGTCGTACAAGGCGACTAATGTTTTCGAGGAAAATATTTTCAATGATAGAGTCTCCATAGCTTGGAAAATGGTCAGCAGCGTTTTCCATTTTTATATCTACAACACTGCGATCTCCAACCTGCCTGCCAAGCGTGAAGATTATGACGAAAGCCTCCACTCTCGCCGGAAAGGCCCTAAGTCCTGTAGTGGACTGCTATGGACTGTGATGATAATTTAAAGCCGTCCCTTTTGGTCACGTTATAAAAGATTAAAAAAAGAAACAAAATATAGATTGTGAGTTCAGCTGTGATCTAGATGAAGGAGGCTATGAAAAAGCTTTCTGTTTTTAATTCAGGGTGTGGAATCCAGCAGCTCACAGAGGCGTGAGCTTTATGTATGTGTGTATTTAGTAACAGAGGCTCAATTTTGGCTGGGGAATTTGTGGTATAAAAAAACCGTCAGTTGCAGTTGATACTAATCTACGCTGTATAAAATAAAGTTGCTTTTGGGCGTGGAGGACGTGGTTAAACGTGGTTTCATTATACAACAAAGGCGGCAATCAAGCTTACGGCCTGCCTGATGGTAAGCAGTCACCGCAGCCTATGGGCGTTTGCAATACCAGGCTGGCTAGCACAAGTTACTCTCGCGCGCGATAAGCGATACAAAGCGCGACATAGATATTGCTATCTCTTTCATCTTAATATTGAGAGAAGGAAACAGATGCACTATCGCGGCGCGAGCGTTGTCGCGGTCACAGATGTGCTACGGCCTCAGGGTAATTATTTTGTACCCCGTAAGGATTAGTATCAACTGCCACTGACGGTTGGTCGGCTCCAGCCAAAACGGAACGTCGGTTACTAGTTTATGCATGTTTGTTGCACCGGGAAAGCTATCCGGATATCTCCTCGGTAAACAGGGTCACTCTGTAATGGATTATGTGTGCTACGTAACTCAAAATTCATACGTAACATCGAATAACGCATCCTCGAAAGTCCACCACTACGAATCACGTTATATTGTATGCACGTCACTATGAAACACATTATGCCGAAGTAATAATTTATTTAAATTTTTGAAATTCCTAGTATAAATGTATGGTATGGGGGTCAGTCCTCTCCTATCCCTGTGCTGCTATGTAGGTATCAGTGACTCTTTTCTGAGTTATGTATAATATTTATTAGTTGAACACTAACCATTGCTCTTCCGGTGAGGGATGAAGTCGTCGTCGTCGTCGTCCTCGTCGTCGTCCTAGTGCTTATTCCGGCCTATGCCAGGGTCCGCTTTCTCACTAAATGTTCTCCACTTCGCCCGGTCTTCGGCATTTTCACGTCGTAAGCCGTTGACTATCATATCTGACTCCGCTATGTCGCCCACGGGGTTTCTTTTCTGGTACCCCAGGATCAGGCACCTCAACGCAAGAAGAAAGGTTACATTTCCCACGTATCCCTGGGGCTTACGCAACATGTGACCAAACGTGACCAGGCGAGCCTCCTCGATATTATTTGCGATATCTTCATGCCAAGGCTGCCACGGATAACATCGTAATGAAAACTGAATGTGTAACCATGATTAACAGGGTCACGGAGGTCAGATAGTCGCTCCACTATAATTACCTGATCCGCCAAATCCTGGGTCATGGTCAAACCGGACACCGGCCCTAGCGCGCGAGAGCACAACCAGGACATTAACGCCATTATATTAACCGTGCGCGGATGAAAACCGTAGGAAACCGCTAAATACGGTAGTACCGTATTACAGGCCATGCAACATTATGTCGCAACCTTTCCAATCTAGTGCTACAGCAATAAGTCTAGTGCTTAACCCAGATACCTGTGCGATTATTATTAGTTGGCATACCAAACTGAACGCTGAAAAGTAGGATTGTAGTCGTTCAGGTTTTACGTAAACGGAAGTTTACACACTCATATATATAGAGATATTATGTTGGGTAATTAAAACAGTCAAACAGGAAGTTTTTAAAACACACTTGTTAATAAGTTTTAATTAAGATAATATTACGTATTACGCATTCCCCACAGAATAATGTCGAGTGTTAGATTTAATTAATCTTCATTCGCACTAGTACAGGATTTTGCCATAATCTCAAATTTTTGTAGAATAATAATTTTTGTAGAACATTAAAAACAAGGTTGCTGAATATGCTTGAAGGCTGAAGAAAGAAAAGAGCTGAAAATTAGTTTATTGGCTAGTGAAATCAAAAAGTTACTCTCAGTTGTAGATATTAATTATTATTGTTATTAGCAAATGAACATTTTCATTAAAACTATTAGTAAGTACAATAGGTACTGACAAACTTTTCTCACTTACATTCACCGATATCTTCATACATACACTTCTACGTTCCTTTGAAATGACTTTTCAAGCAAATGACTTGCTTTGCCAAACGGAGGTGACCTTTGATTTGATTGTGATACGTCTCACGTCTCGGTCATCCTTTCCCAACAATTCCATTCACTCCCGCAATATAATGTGTCTGATTTAAATAATATACCACAACGTCATCTTTCTCAAATTACAGGTTACGAGGAGACCTTCACAATATCGCAGCTCTCGCCCAAATCGGCGATCAACAACGAACTACCTCAAGGGGTGTTACTGCAGACCAGTAGAACCGAGAACATAGACTTCAAACTAGAACCTAGCGCCATCGATACAAATATCGATGACGCAGATGAGATAGCAAATGACGCGACATATAACATCGTTGACGAGGAAGAGGGAGATAAACTTATCCGCGTAGCTAGATCCGCAGATCCTAACAGAGAATCTAGATCTATAAACACAGCTGAAGTACCAATAACGAACAACAATGAGATTGATGATGAAATTGAACTGCATAATAAAAGAAAGTATTACGACATAATGCCAACGAAGACGTTAAGCTATATGAGGTCTAGAGAGGACGATGAAATATTGACCTCTGAAGGTTTCGGTGATAGATTGGAATTTAGATTTCCGGGGGAAGCCAAGAGGGTCCCAAAGCCGAGAGCACTGTCTCCTTTGGGGCCCACACGGCCTACTGCAGTGCCACAGATGTTTGCGACGGCATCCCCTAGCGAACAGGGACGCCAGAACACCGAAATCCAGAACATTATTACTGGTCTAGTCAAACTCCTCAATGGGAACGTGAACGTGCAAGCCAACTCTCAGCTGTTGAACGGAAGACCTGGCAGACCGATGGCTTCGAGGATAAACAATAGAGGACCTCCAAGGATAGCTGATGCGCCTTCTATACCTGAATTCGACAAACCAGTGACACCCCCAATCTTGGCTTACCATCCGACGAAGACTCCGCCTCCATACCCCTTTGATAGACCTCCGCACGTTGGAGTCAATTTGCCAGAACAAATTGTGCCTCCAATGCCTCACAGACCAGGGTTCCACAGGCCTCCGATCCCTCCATGGCAGAGGCCTAGACCGCCACAAAGACTGCCGACCAGACGGCCCAACCCTGGACTGCCCATGTACAAACCTATGCCCCAGCTACCGCACGATCTTCCAGATTTAGAAGGATCTAAACCTCACGACGAATCTGTATCCGAAAACGAATCTAACCAAGAAAACAATATTCACCACGATAAGGATACGCCAACTACTGTTCCTGATAGTGAGAGCACAGACTTAGAAGTTGAGGAGGCTTCTACTACTACATCAACTAGTACTACAACTTCTACCACAACGTCTACGACCGAAACGACTACATCTTCAACGACTACCACAGAGAAACCGACAACTACAACAGAGAAACTGACAACTACAACAGAGAAACAAACTACTACAGAGCAGACTACAACAGAAAAAGTTACTACTCCATCTACTACAACTACCTCCGAAATACCAAAAACTGAAGCACCAAAGCCAGAGAAGAAGAAAGAAGTTGAGCAAGACGTATTGAATGAAGAGAAAATTAAACCTGTTGAAGTGAAACCTTTCATCATTAAGAATGAGACGGCAACAGTTGTTGATATAGAATCTTCGATAGTAGAGACGAAGACAACTAGTGTTTTCACTATTTCGACCCCAACTCCTACTGAAGGCTTAATGATTCATGCACCGTTCTTTGAGTCGTCATCGATTCCTGATGAAGATATCAAAACTTCGTCGATCAATACCCAACCTTTACCAAGTAAGTATTATATGCTTTTCTTTACCTTTATCTTTTTATCATCCTGAATCATCCCACTGCTGGGCAAATAAATCACTTAGTGACAATTAATGAGCAGATAGCCTACCTGATGGAAAGCGGTATTCGCCCATAACACCTACGATTCAAGTAGGTACTTAAGAAGTTTCAAGTAACATATAGCAGAACAGCAGGTGCGTTGTCACTGTGAGGAAGCCTTCCTTCAAGCCGGAATAAAGAATAGTCAAAGCGGAAATACCCATCCAGTTCTCCCTTCATTTAAAAATAAAGTAAAGCAGCATTATTTAATGTCTGTAGTGGGGTAATTGTGGTTTTTATCCTCTATTTATGGATCTTTGGGTATTTTAATTGTGGAAGTGTGGGTATTTTTGTTGTTGTTATAAGTGTTGCTCACTACCTGACTGCTATCATAATCCTGTGCTTCTCTCAATACCAAGGTTGTCTGGAAGAGATGACATTAGTAATAAGACCGCCCTTTGTACTACCTACCAGATTTTTTGTATCTGTACTTTGTATTGTATTGTATTCTCCTTAGGCTTGACAAAGATATTCTCTAAGTAAAAAAATCATTTCGGCGTTAATGTCCCGGTTACGCTTTCGCGCACGAGGGTCTGGAGTCCTCCTTGACCATGATCCAGGATTTAGCAGATCAGATAATTACAGTGGAGCGACTGCCATTTGCAAAATTTGCAGATTGGGATCCGATATCATGCTCAAATGTTTGCCTTCCCATATTATTACAAAAAATCCTCAACCATTTCAGCCTCACAACCCGCGTACCACCCATACCGGCCACGGCCGGGTATAGTCCTGGATGACCCGGATTTCAAGCCGCACGGTACGCGGCACGAAGCCCCGGTTATCACGGCTGCGGAGACCCGGTTACCAGGGTACGGGGAGATCTTCGATGTGACGGTGTCTGCGATCCAGGGACCTGGGGAGAAGGGGTCAGGTAAGAGATTTTTTAAATCTACATACATACCTATAAATCAAGAGATTGTAAAACAGATCCAGTACTTGGCGACCACAAATTTCAAAACCCGCCCCTATTCCAGTGCACATAGAGGCCGTGAACCCACTCAGGCTAATTTCATACTATTGCCAGAAATGTTAATTAGAAAACAGCCTAAATACCTCATGCTGTCACTCAAAACCCGCCCCTATTCCAGTGCACATAGAGGTCGTGAACCCACTCAGGCTAATTTCATACTGTTGTTAGAAATGTTAATTAGAAAACAGCCTAAATACCTCATGCTGTCACTCAAAACCCGCCTCTATTCCAGTGCACATAGAGGCCGTGAACCCACTTAGGCTAATTTCATACTGTTGTTAGAAATGTCCGTTACAAAACAGTCCAAAAACCTCATGCTTACATTCAAATCCCGCCCCTATTCCAGTGCACATAGAGGCCGTGAACCCACTCAGGCTAATTTCATACTATTGTCAGAAATGTTAATTAGAAAACAGCCTAAATACCTCATGCTGTCACTCAAAACCCGCCCCTATTCCAGTGCACATAGAGGCCGTGAACCCACTCAGGCTAATTTCATACTATTGCCAGAAATGTTAATTAGAAAACAGCCTAAATACCTCATGCTGTCACTCAAAACCCGCCCCTATTCCAGTGCACATAGAGGCCGTGAACCCACTCAGGTTAGTTTCATACTATTGCCAGAAATGTTAATTAGAAAACAGCCTAAATACCTCATGCTGTCACTCAAAACCCGCCTCTATTCCAGTGCACATAGAGGCCGTGAACCCACTTAGGCTAATTTCATACTGTTGTTAGAAATGTCCGTTACAAAACAGTCTAAATACCTCATGCTTACATTCAAATACCGCCCCTATTCCAGTGCACATAGAGGCCGTGAACCCACTCAGGCTAATTTCATACTATTGTCAGAAATGTTAATTAGAAAACAGCCTAAATACCTCATGCTGTCACTCAAAACCCGCCCCTATTCCAGTGCACATAGAGGCCGTGAACCCACTCAGGCTAATTTCATACTATTGCCAGAAATGTTAATTAGAAAACAGCCTAAATACCTCATGCTGTCACTCAAAACCCGCCCCTATTCCAGTGCACATAGAGGCCGTGAACCCACTCAGGTTAGTTTCATACTATTGCCAGAAATGTTAATTAGAAAACAGCCTAAATACCTCATGCTGTCACTCAAAACCCGTCCCTATTCCAGTGCACATAGAGGCCGTGAACCCACTCAGGCTAATTTCATACTATTGCCAGAAATGTTAATTAGAAAACAGCCTAAATACCTCATGCTGTTACTCAAAACCCGCCCCTATTCCACGTGCACATAGAGGCCGTGAACCCACTCAGGCAAATTTCATACTGTTGTTAGAAATGTCCGTTACCAAACAGCCCATCCACCTCATACTGTCATTCAAAACCCGACCCTATTCCAGTGCACATAAAGGCCGTGAACCCGCTCAGGCTAATTTCATACTGTTGTTAGAAAAATTAATTACAAAACAGCCCATCCACCTCATGCTACCACTCAAAACCCGCCCCTATTCCAGTGCACATAGAAGCCGTGAACCCACTCAGGCTAATTTCATACAGTTGTTAGAAATGTCCGTTACCAAACAGCCCATCCACCTCATACTGTCACTCAAAACCCGCCTCTATTCCAGTGCACATAGAGGCCGTGAACCCACTCAGGCACGAGGACATCATAGTCTCCGCGTCCGGCGAACAGGGTTTCGTCTCCATCGACGGGAAGAGGACGTATCTTAACCTCTTCGAGAGCTCGACTGAGGTCAGGCCGAGCAGGGTGCAGATGCCGCATTCTGGTGAGTGGAGGGTTAAAAGATTTATTCATTTATTTATTGAACTATTTATTGTACACAATGAAAGTTCCAATAATATGAACATAAAGATAACAATCAAAGATACAGCTTATTTCTAAAAAGAAATGTTACTGCAGACCTACTGAAGGGAGAGGGCTAGAAAAGAGAGGCAGAAAACTGCAATATCAGAAAGAAGTGGCCGCGATTGAATATTGAATTGATTGAATCTTGTATTATTTTATATATTATTATTTGAGAAAAGCATTTATGACTCAACGTCGGTCAATCCCTCACTTTCCGAGCCTTTGCAATAATGTACCGTAACAACGAACCAAATGTTGACAATTTCATGTTCCTGAAACATTCATTTAAATATTTTATTTATTTTATGTCGAATTATTATTCGAATAGCGGTTATAAAGTACGTCCTGCGGCTGACATGATGAAGATGATTATGATCTTCTTTATATGAAGTTATACGCAATAAAGAGTTTAGATAAAAACATACATGATGATGTACTAACTCATATAATGTGAATCTTCTCCAGTGCCCCCCCTCCCGCCGCCGCCGCTAGCCCCCCTCGGCGCGGGGGAGGCCATCCCGGACGAGCCCCCCCGCCGGCCCCACCCGCACAGGCCCCAGGGGCCAGGGGGGTACCGGAGGCCCCCGCCTGCTGTCAGGTTGGTGATCTACTACAAACTTATCTTGGCCGATGACCATTTGACATACCTGGTACGTTCCAGTGTCCGCTAGGAGTATCTTTTTTTCCGCATGGTACCATTCAAGTGACTAGCTGGGTCGACGATGCCATTGTATTTATATTGATTGTATATTGACACTCATAAGTGTTGTAAAACCCAAACTGAATAAAAATTATTTGAGTTGAACATGCGTCGCCGACGCTTGATACAATCCGCGCCTTATTATCGCGCTGTGACATCTCGAATTCGACATTCTTTCAAATCTCCAATAATAATGACATTGAAATGTCTATTGCAGCTAAAAATATTTTCTCAACTATCTCCGACAGCCGTATATTATCGAAGATCAATTTCAGTGACGTTTTAATATAGTTTTTTGGCTAAATAAAATGTCAAATTCGAGATGTCACGGCATGAGAATCACCCCATTGATCCAGACACCGAAATTGGAACTACATAAGTGTTGCCATTTTGATATGTAATTTTGTTGTCAACAACAAAATTACTGTTGGTGGTACTTTCGTGCGCGAGAGTGCAACGCCAAGATGACCACAGCTACCATCAACAGCGACGCCGTTACAGAAAGCCATACTACCGGTCCCCAATAGAACACCGCTATATTATAGAACGTCGCCATCTTGATTCAATAGAGTAGAATGACGTCACAACATCTAATTCGAACAGGTTCTACTCCAATAGAGCCTAATATCCAGTAGAGTGGACTGAGATATTGGGCGACATGAATTTAGTTATACTCTAACATCATGGGAGTGGATTTGATGTTCCGTTCGACTAACATAATTTTCGTGCAATTTAAAAAGTAAAACTAGTGTCAAATAAGAAGAGACATGGCGGGTCACGTGGTGCGACTTGCGCTGCATACGATTACACGCGCGAAATCCCCTCCACTGCCATTTGACAGGTCTCTTCTTTCGTGACGCGGGTTATAGCAATAACTTACGTTACTCTCACAGTCTAGTATAAAACAAATAATGATGACGCCTGTTTAGAATCGACACCTGCATCGTGGGCGATGACTCCACCTGCGACCAGGCGCAGAACGAGAAGTGCATGACTGAAGCAGGTTTGTTATATTTAACTTGTAGTGAACTAGTGAACCTGGCGCGACTTCGTTCGCCTAAACCAACTTTATCAATATCTAACCTTTTTTTGTTGCTTTTTTTATGTCATACGTTAGGCAAACAGGCAAGCGGGCCACCTGATTGAAAGTGGTCACCACTGCCTATAGACATTAGCAACACCAAGAGTATCGCCAATGCGTTGCCCACCTCTATAACACGTTGCTCTGGCAGCAAAAAGACAAATGCCCCTCCACTGCCAAAGCCACGGTTCCCCGAATCCCCACCCCATGGAGCACTGGAGACCTTACTCACCGGCAGAAACACAATACTATTTAAAAGAGTATTATTTAGATGCGATATTCTGTAAGGTGAACAATAACTTATCAGACTGATATGTTTTATCTGAGGATTGAAAAATCGGAGCTTATAATAATATTATATTATTATGGTGCCTGTTCAACCAGTCTCCGGGTCTCCAGCGGAAGACCAACTTCGCCGAATCACGGCATTAGGAGTCACACCGACGCCAGTGGTGAGCTAGTTGCGGTGCTAAAGTCCGACTAGCCTCAAAGTACGAAAATACAGTACAAGTACAGTTTCCGGACTCTACAAACGCAAAAATTTTAAAAACAAATCGTTTCGGCGTTAATGTCCCAGTTGTCTCTCACACACGAGGGCCCGGTGTCCGTGACCATGATCCAGGATTTGGCAGATCATTTAATTGCAGTGAAGCGACTGTCATCTGATCTCCGTGACACTGCTATCAAGGGAACCTGTCCAGATTGGATTCTTTTATACGTCTTCTGTTGCTATATTCATTGTACTTTTACTATACATATTATCAGGTTTGTTATCACGGTAGTATTGTTGTTACCTAATATATTATATCCCGATTTAAACCCGACAATATGTGTAGTGAAAGTGTAGTGAATAAACACGAAAGTCTTAAGAGTTATATTCATTGTATTCATTTATATTTAACGCGTTACCTACGAGTGTGTTCTCTGATCATTATAATCTGTACGCCTTCAAGGCTAGAGTGAATAGGCTGTTCCTAGACTGGCATGCTCCATCATCGGCCGCATCATTACTTTCCACCAGGTGTGGTGGCGGTTAAATGCCTGGCTAGTCAAATAATAATAAAAACTGTCGAAATATCGACCTACTCGTCCGCAAAAGTACGCGGTAGGAAACCCGGAACATACCCTTAAAATGTGTGATAATAACCTCAATAGTTTAAAACGTGTTCTAATTCTAAAAGTTTTTTGAATGTGTTATTGAACCAAATAAACATACGTCTACAACCTAAATACTGGTTGACTGGAAGATCAAGTCTTAGTCCCTTTAAGTCCGCCAATTCTGTTACTGTGCAATAAAGTTTTAAATAAGAAATAAATAAATAATAATCAATATATAACCATCCCTTAGGCATATCAAGCTGCCAATGCCGGCCCGGGTTCGCTCGCCGCGGCCTCGCGCCCTGCCGACGAGTCGTGGCTCTAGTAATGAATCTGAGGGTGGATCGGATCTATGATCGGAAGGTGGGTGATGATTAGAATAAGGTGTTTTTTTTAACAGGCATGCTGCCACCTGTTGGTGCGTGGTCACCGCCGCCCATGGACATCAGCAACACCAGGGGCGCTGCCAAAGCGTCGCCCGCCTCTGAAGAGTTTGTTTTCAGGATTGGTGGGCAGCGAGGTGTTATGATTCTGCAGAAATTCTGCTTATTACCAGGCAGGCCGTAAGCTTGTTTGCCACCTTAGTGGTATAAAAAAACACCCCCCAGGCATATCAAGCTGCCACTGCCGGTGTGTCGTGGCACTCGTACAAAACCTGAGGGTGAATCGGATCTATGATCAGAAAGTGGGTTTAGAGAGAATGTGATGTTTATTTACAGGATGGGTAGATAGCTACGAGTTGTGACGATTTCGCAGTCATGAGAGAGAAGCTCTTGTGTAAACCTCAATCTAAATGCATGAATCGTGAATGTTATGGGTGACAGTTACCGCTTACAATCTGGTGGGCAGTCTGCTCGTTTGTCACTGCGTAGAAAAAAAAAATATACGGTATATTATTTATTTTATTTACTTTAACATTTTATTTCTCGTTTTCAGGTGGCCTGGGACAACAAACTGGCGGACAAAGAATCTGAGCCCTACCAGCAGTTGAACTACGAAGCAATAAGAGCTGTAAGTTTGTTAATCCTTAGGCTATGTTCGTAATTATTCACAGTACGGGAAAACGTTCTACGACTGCATTATTTACCACCGAATGCATTTTCTACCACCGACTGGTTCTTGCAGGTCTTATTGTCGTCAATATTCTATTGACAATCAGAGCAGCAGCACTTGCTGAAGGTTCGCCGAGCCGGGGTATTTTTTGGCCTTGCTCCATAATATATTGTATTTATGTTAAAATCTCATCATCATCATCATCATCTTGGCGTCAATGTCCCGTCCCGGTCGTGCTCTCGCGCACGAAGGCCGGGGTCCGCCTTGACTGATTTATGTTAAACTCTACTTTGTTATAATTTAGCATTGACCTTAAATGTAACACTGATGGATTTTGTAATGTCATGTCTATTCCTGCCTGCATGATTTAAGATAACATTTAATATGTCAGTATTTGTCATGGACTGTATTATTTACCACCGACTGCATCATTTACCACAATCTACTTTATTTACCACCGACTACATTATACACTACAGACTGCATTATTTACCACAGACTGCATTATTTACCACAGACTACATTATTCAGCACCGACTGCAATTTTATTACCGACTGCATTATTTACCTTCGACTGCATTCTTACCACCCACTGCATTTTAATTTCGAATTAATTTTTTTACCATCTATTGTGTTATTGACCACCTACTGTATTATTTACCTTGACATCGTTTATCACCGACTTGCTGGTCTTACGTAATTTTCAATAAGTATAAAGTGCTGTCTATGTCTTTGTCTATATCTTTATCTATACTGTACCTATTATTTACCACCGACTGCATTATTTATAATTATTTACCATCGACTTAAATTATTGCATTATTTACTGTGGTTCAATGACGACCTGAGTGGTTTAATGGTCAACATGCCGGTCAGCCACGCAAGAGGTCCCGGGTTCGATTCCCGGCCGGGCAAAAATTGAAATGATGAATTTTAATTTCTGTTACGGGTCTGGGTGTTCTATGTATAATAAGTATGTATTTAAAAGTATTTAAGTAGTATATCAGTTATCTAGCACCCATAGTACAAGCTTTGCTTAGTTTGGGGCTAGATGGCGCTGTGTGAATTTGTCCACGAATATTTATTTATTTATTTTTATACTCTATTATTGTGTCTAGACTAACATATTTATTTAAAACCCCCTCCCCCCCAGATCGACTCAGCGTTCTCGATGACCCCGTTCTCGGACGAGTTCGTGTGCGCCGCGCTCAACGGCGCGCACCGCGGGCAGCGCGGCGGCGGCCAGCGGGGGGTGTTCGTCAACTGCACCGTGCTGGTATGTAGCTGTTGAAAACGTCGAAAAATGTCCCCTGGTCGAAATTGTCCACTGGACGAAAATGGCTCCTGAACAAAACAAAATTTACCCTGGGCAAAATTATTTTCTGGACGAAATTGTCCCCTGGTCAAAATGGTCCTTTGGGAAAAAATGTCCCTAAGCCGAAAATATCCCCCGAATAAAAATGTCCCCTGGATAAAAATGTCCGCTGTACGAAATCGTCCCCTATATAAAATGTACCCTGGTCTAAAATGTCCCGTGATCAAAAATGTCCCGTGGTCGAAAATGTCCCCTGGTCGAAAATGTCCACTGGATAAAAATGTCTCATAGACAAAAAAGTCTCCTGGACAAAAATGTCTTCTGGTCAAAAATGTCCCTTGGACAAATTGGTCCCCTGATCAAAATTGGCCACGAAGTTAAAAAGACCCTTTTCCCAAAATGTCCTCTTCTCCAAAATGTCTCCTACTTTAAAACGTTCCTTCCTTCCCAAAAACTCCCCTTCCCTCAGCCCAAACAACACTAACCTAACCAACCCTCCACCCACCAGATGCAAGAAACAGCAGAGACCCTCCGTCCGTCCATAGCGTCAGAGATACAGAAACACATCCTGGGTGTCATCCGTCGGCGGTCCAACAACGTTGGAGCCTCAGCGCTGTGGGTGCACTCGCCTGCTGGTAGCGTGTTGCCGCTTGAAGGTAGGTGGTCAGTCTGGTAACTGGTTACCATTAGCAAAAAATATTTGAGCAAATGTGTGTGAAAATGCCATGTACATAGTTAAGAACCCAATATGAATGCCCTTTGAACTGGACAGGGATTTTAGGGTCACAGATAAACCAGGTGACCTACATAGATACAAGTTGCCACCAGTAGCCGTATTCAAAATGATTCGAAACCGTTTCCGAACGATTCGACACGAAATTCGTGAGCGGCGAATCCGTGTCGATCGATTCGAAAACTGTTATTATATATGACGGATGCGGTCAATAGTACGGACTCATGACGAAGAAAACGCGCGTGGGAGTGCGCCCTCTGGTGGGGCGTGCTGACAGAGTCTCGCAGCCGCCGGCACGACTCGGGCCGAGTGGCGGCCATTCTTGGCGCGACCGCCGCCGAGGAGTGACGCGTCTTGAAACTGTCTCCACATTTCGTTTGTTTACGTTTGAAGTTCGTTAATAAAAAGTGTTATTTACGTTTAAAAATAAAGTAATTTTAAAATCACCTTTGAAATAAGAAAGTAAATTACCTCAACTGCCTACATTTGTAATACCGCTCTGAATTCTAGTGAAATTATAAGTGAAGTGCAAAAATGAAATGGAATAAATACAGTGGAGTAAATGTGAACCTTTTCTTTAATTTATCTGGACGAATACGACCTAATACTGATATCACCACCCGGATGACAATGATCCTGATACACCCCTTTCCTTCACGCGACGAAATATATATATAGAATCCCGATAGATTCTACGGAAACTCTACTCTCTATAACATATGAAAATTTCATCAAAGTTAACTGAAACCACATTTTCCTAAGAACTTTCGCGGGGTCCTTTGTCGATTCCGTATCCGAATCCGATTTCCGAGCCATTGTGAATACGGCTACAGATAAGGTTGTGATACAAATTCCCTAACATCATCATCCGAGCAGTCAATCCAAGCTTCTGGAAGAATCTACCAGGGTCTACCTTTCCAATCACTCCGTCTCCACTTCAGCCGGTCTTGGGGCTTACGCAACATGTAACCAAGCTTTTTTGGATATAACCAAGCCCCTTGAAATTGAATAGGATTTTAGGGTCCCAGGTGATAGCTCTATCACCTTTTGGTCCAAGCTATACAAATACAAGTTGCCACTAGAACCGATTGGGTAACTATCTAGGGTTGCCCATTTTCCTAATACAGTTTCTCCTTTGCAAACAATTTCAGACCTGGACGAATGCGCGTCTCCGGAGCTGAATGATTGTCATCAGCTCGCCACCTGCACCAACACTTGGGGAGGATTCAGGTAATGATTTCATGATTCATTCAGCTACAAGACGTCATCATTATCTTAGCGATCTCGACTTCTGTTATGCATATTTACCACACCTTTTCATTATTTCATTGGTTTTTTTTCATTTATCAATACAAACAATTACATAATTTAATGTAAAATAAAATATATCTCACTAAAGATGATGGACATTATCTAACCAGCACAGTTTTCCGCAAAACATAATAATATTACTTACCAAGAAATACCTTGGGCAGGGCAGTTACAAAACAAATATTCAGCTAAAACTAAAAACAGTGTCTTTCTTAAAAATTGTGGTGTTTAAGAAACTGCTAGAATCTCCAATATTCTCAACTGTTTTATCTTTTTCTACAGAATAATAATAATAATTACCTATAGAAAGATGTGTGTCAATTGGCTTTGGAGACTGTTCAACTAATCTTAGGATCTCCAGCCGAAGGTTTTCACTATTTTTTCATTTTAATCGCCTCAGAAAATCTCCCATAGAGATCGCTACAGAACTTTACCTTATCATCATTTAGGCGTTAATGCTCCGGTTGTGCTCAAGGGCCCGGGGTCCGCCATGACCATGATCCAGGAGTCGGCAGGTCAGGTAATTACAGTGGAGCGACTGCCATCTGACCTCCATGACCCTGCTACCAGGGGAAACTGACAAGATTGTATATTGGTTACACATCCAGTCGCCTGAATGTGCAGGTTTTATCACAATGTTTTACCCCACCGTAAGAGCATCGGTTAGCATTAAACTAATGTACATAACTCAGAAAAGAGTCATTGGTACATGGCCGCAGCGGGATTCGAGCCCGGGACCTCTGGCTTACGAGTCGTATACTCTAACCGCTCGGCCGCTGACGCTTCTTACCTTATACCTTTACTTATCATCACGGCCCGTAACAGTCCACTGCAGGACTTAGGGCCTCTCCCACGAAAGGGAAGGTTATTGCCATAATCTCCACGCTGGGCAGGCGGGTTGGAGATCGCAGTGTTTAAATAATACAATGGAAAATGCTGCTGCCCATTTTCCAGACTACGGAGACTCTTGATCTTTTGCCTCGAAACACCTTTCAAATCAAATCAACTCAGTTTAGGTTTTCACAAACTCTTATGAACGTCATACAATATACAATCATGTCATCATCATCATCATCATTTTGGCGTCATGTCCCGGTTGCGCCCTCGCGCAGCACGCGAGGGCCCAGGGTCCGCCTTCTTGCTGTTTTTGGCCCACTTCGCTCGGTCTTCGGCATCCCTAGTGGTGAGCTTATTGGCACGCATATCGTTTTTGACTACGTCAAGCCATCGCTTCCTGGGCCGGCCTCTCCTTCCCGTGCCCGGCTATAATGTAGATTCATGTAATAAGAATGAACGCCAGGCACCACAGCATAATCACAGCATTTAATTGTGGTTGAATAAGCTTATGTGTAATCTTTACTTGTAAGTAGAGGTGCGCGAAACCGTCATATTCATATAACATAACGGAACGTTATGCTATTAAAAAATATTATGTTATTTTTAACGTTATAATAAAACACCCTAATATAATATTTTGTATTATTAATCAATATATTTGTATTACCACGTACAAACATTAGTTTTGCGACTTTCGACGACATTAGTCACATAGATAACAGGATATAACACAACAAATTATGGTTATCTTGTGTTATAATATATTAGTAGCAGAAAATATTATGTATTGATATTAGGTGTTATAAGTATATTTTTATACCGTTATAATATACCGGTTATCTAATATAACGAACACCTCTACTTGTAAGTAATCTTCCTGCACCGCATACCTTTTGTCAACTGTCATCTCTCCTGGTAGACTGGTAGAGAATGCTATTTTAGCTTTAAGTCCGCCAATGTTCTGTTTGTGCATGAAGTATAAATAAATAAATAAATAATCAAGCGGACAACGGTTTTTACTTATAATACCTCCATTTCCGAAATCAGATGCGCCTGCCCCCCAACAACGAAGGACGAAGCCACCGGCACCGCGCAGCCCCCGGGCCGCGCCTGCGCCGCCTGCCCCGCCAGCCACTGCAGCGACCGCGGCGTCTGCAACTATCATAATAACCAGCCGCAGTGCAGGTGGGTAATCAATAATAAAAATAAATATTTATTTCAGGAATAGCCCCATAGGATACAATATAAACATGAATCATGAAATACGAAAAAATAAAGAGTAAAAAAAAATAAAAAAAATAAAGTTTTTTTTTTTTTACTTTATCTTTATTTTATAAAACAATAAAAAAAAAATTATTACACAATGATAAATAAAATTACAGTATTTAGTAGGTACACTGCCAGTACCTACAGTTGATGATGTGATGATGAGTTGGATGATGTGTATTGGTGGGCCTGGTGTGTACTGATGGCGTGGGTGTGTAGAGTCTGAGTGGTGGTGGAGCCTGAATGTAATGGTTGCGTATACGTGAATTGGTTATTAGGATTGGTGTGTATTGGCTGGGGTGGATAAGGATTCATGTGTATTGGTGAGGCGAGTGTGTGTTGTAGGGAGTCAACCTTTATATGGTTTTGGTGGAGTGGTGGGGTCTGTGTGTAGTAAGGTTGACGTGTTTTGGGTATTAAAGTATATTGGAAAGTATCAAACGATTGAAGCGGCCTGCCCCGGCAGCCGCTGCAATGACCGCGGCGTCTGCAATTATCATAACAACCAACCGCAGTGCAGGTTAGCAATAAATAATAAAAATAAATATTTATTTCTGGATTAGCCCCATAGGATACACATGAATCATGAAATACAAAAAAAATATATATTAAAAGAAAAAAATAAAAAATAAAAATAAAAAATTATAAAAAAATATTTTTTTTTTATTACACAATGATAAATAAAATTACAGTATTTAGTAGGTACACCGCCAGTACCTACAGTATCGGTTTGTACTGATGGCGTGGGCGTGTGTTGATGGGAGTCAGTCGGTATTGATTTTGGTAGAGTCTGAGTGGTGGTGGAGTCTGGGTGTGATGAATAAATAAATAAAATAAATAAATATTCGTGGACAAATTCACACAGCGCCATCTAGCCCCAAACTAAGCAAAGCTTGTGCTATGGGTGCTAGATAACTGATATACTACTTAAATACTTTTTTTAAATACATACTTATTATACATAGAACACCCAGACCCGTAACAGAAATTAAAATTCATCATTTCAATTTCTGCCCGGCCGGGAATCGAACCCGGGACCTCTTGCGTGGCAGACCGGCATGTTGACCATTGAACCACTCAGGAATCTACGGGTATACGTGAATTGGTTATTGGATGTATACTGGAAAGTATCAAACCATTGGAGTGTTTGTGCTTCCTGTCACGCCAGCCACATTCAGCTATCCTATCAACCAGCCGCAGTCCAGATGTAGAATGGACAGGGGTTGGTGTGTATTACAGGGACTTTTGTGTGTATTGTGGTAAATACGAGTATGTGACGTAAAAAGGTTTGAGTGGGTCGGTGTATGTATTTATTAAGTTAGTGTGTGTATGCTGCGTAGTCTGAAGCTACAATAGCAATCAGCCACAGTGCAGGTGTGTAATGGGTGGAGTAAGGGTGTATTGGAAGTGTGTGAATTGTAATAAAGATATTATTATGAGGTTAAGAGGTTTACGGAGGTCGGTGTATATTTATGAGGTTGGTGTGTCACGAGGACGAGGTCGATGTGTATTAGCGGAGATTTGTGTATTGAAGCTTATTAAAGGAATCTGTGTGTATTTGTGTGTATTACATACAGACTTTGCCGACCTTAGTGGTTCAATGCTTAACATCCGGTCTGCCACGCAAGAGGTCACGGGTTCGATTCCCGGCCGGGCAGAAATTGAAATGATGAATTTTAATTTCTGTTACGGGTCTGGGTGTTCTATGTATAATAAGTATGTATTTAAATAGTATTTAAGTAGTATATCAGTTATCTAGCATCCATAACACAAGCTTTGCTTAGTTTGGGGCTAGATGGCGCTGTGTGAATTTGTCCACGAATATTTATTTATATTTATTTTACTGTATTAGTGGAGTTATAAGAAAACATATTTCATTAAGTTACGATTCCGTTGATAATTTCCGTTTCCGTGTTCAGTTAGGGTTTGTGCGTATTAGTAGGATATATGTGTATTGGTAGGCATGTATTGTATGTATTGTTTATTAACGACTTCACCTATCCCCCTCCCGTCAGCTGTTCGCCGTGCTACTACGGCGCCCGCTTTGAGGTGGACGGCGAAGTGTTATGTGTATTTGATGAGTACATGGCGTCTGAATCTATATTGAAAACCAGCTACAGTGCAGGTGTCTATTGGACGGAGATTTGTATCTTGAAGATGATGACATAAATTTGAGTGTATTGATTTAGTCAGAGTGTATTGTTAGGGTTTATGTGTATTGCTAGGTGTTGTGTGTGTATTGGTAGGGTTTATGTGTGTGTGATGAATTCAACTGTCGGGGGTGCGTGTATTCAAAATTATTAAAGATTTGTCTTTTGGTGTGACTAGCGTGTCTTGATATGGTCAGAGTGTATTGGAGAAAAAACTTTTTTAAATTAAATTACGATTCCGCAATGAATTCCTTCTGTCCCCCGGGCCATGTTCGGCGGGCTACTATGGCTCCCACTGCGAGTTTTTTATTATTAGATTCCTAACGGAATTCTTATTGTCCCCCCGTCAACTGTTCGCCGGGCAACTACGGCCCCCGTTGTGAAGTGCACAGGGAGTGGTTTTTGTGTGTGGTAGGCTTTATGCGTATTAGCTAATAATGATTCCTTTTGTCCCCGTCAGCTGTTCGGCGGGCTACTACGGCGCCCGCTGCGAAGTGGACGGGGAAGTCGTGTGGGTGTCGGTGGGCGCCGCGTTGGCTGCCGCCGCCGTTATTGCTGGGACGCTCGCTGCGCTGGTTTCTTGGAGGTATGGGGGAATGTTGTTGTTATTTTTTGTTTTTTTTTATAAACTAATCGTAATAAAATAATCGTCTTAGCGGTAATGTCCCGGTTGTGCTCTCGCGCCCGAAGTCAGCCTTGATCATGATCCACGATTTAACAGTTTAGGTAATTACAGTGGAGCAACTGCCAACTGACCTCCATGACCCTGCCACCAGAGGAACCTGACCAGATTAAATTATAGTCGCATGTATCGCATTTAGTCAATCAACAAGGCTTCGTTGTTAGTTCCATGGTCGTCTACAGATTTATATAAAAATTATGAGGACAGGACTTTCATTACATCATAAATAATTGACTCAAGCAACATTAGGTCTAGGTATAAGAAACTTTTGTATTAAACATACATTGTTATAAGAATCTGTTAATTTATAATATTATCAATAACAAGAATCTGCAAATTAAAAAGGGTCTAATACCAGGTGTCATTCCGAAACAGTTACACACATCTATAAAAACATTATCCTTATCTTCATCCTCGTACGTTTTATTGCAAAAAGTAGTAGCACCTATAAAACACTTGCATAATAGTCCGGAAGTTTTTACAGACTACAGTAGATCAACATGAAACACACTTGGCCTAGGCCCATGTAAAGCATTAGAATATCGTATATATTTAATACAGAGAAATGTAAAGAGAACAAATAATAAAAATAATAATGAATAAATTCTTTATTTCATTAAGAAACAGTATTTCTAAGCAAATAAAGATTTCCGTTTTTATTTCTATATATAATGTTGTCCCACAGCCGAAAATGGTCCCGCGAAGCGAAGGCCGGCGCGGGCTCTCCGGTCTTCAGCTACATGGCTGCCAGCACCGTCAAGACTCCGCCGGTGGGACAACCGCCCTACCAGGTACTACTAGTTGGAATAAGAGACAAGTTTCATATAAAAGGTTTTTACGGGGTCGGCAACGCGTGGGCTATGCCCCTGGTATTGCAAACGGCCATAGGCTGCGGTGACTGCGCACTATCAGGGATAAGCTTGTTTGCCACCGTAGTGGTATAAAAAAAAAGAAAAAAAAACAGACATCGATTTTATTTGGCAATTCCTAGAGCTTGTCTAAGCTGAAATTAGTTGATTTCGATGTTGAGTGCAAATATTAATAACGACACTTCATCTGTGTGGGAGCGTCGACTGCTCCAATCGAACGACGCGTGCTCCTACGTTTGAATCTCACCGGCAACTGAATGACCAATTACAACGGCATTTGTATATGTATTGCGTCCATATTTTAAACTTGCTTGTGTGCGTTAATGCGATAGTGGGGCGCGTCATTTCAGCTTAGACGAGCTCTACCATTATATCAAACAAGTTGTAACAATATCTATACTCTCAGCCTACCCCACCTTTGGGAGCACACAGGCGTGATATTTCATATTTATTCATTGGTAATATTCATTACATGTCAATTGTTAAAGTTATAAAAATGTCACAAATTACATTAATTGTATACATACATAAATTTATAATAATCAAATATCACAAAAAACCATTTTTTACCTATCACAAGTCATCTTGCACAATAAGTAATGTAAAAAATAAATAATTAAATTAAATTCAAATGTCCATTTCCAAATAAGAATTTGCATTACATTTAATTGTTATAAATTAAGTCAGTATTTCAATAATAATAATAATGTTAAATAAAAAATCGATTAGTCATAAAAATCATAAAGCTTGTAAAACGTTTGCTCAATTAGCCACCACTTTAGTTTTCTTTTAAAGACACTGTCACTGGTAGCCGCGGTTATGGACTGAGGAATACGATTACATACTTTCGGGCCCATTACGTAGGTTATTTTATTTGACTTTGCCAGTCTGCGTGAGACTTTGCCACCACCAGGTGAGGTGGCGGTCAAATGACTGGCTAGTAAAAAAAAAAAAAAAAAAGCTTTATTTATGGATGTATGTAATAGAGAAATCTCTATCAAACTCTAATATCTTTGCGGCTCTTGGCAGAATATCAGTGCGTTGCTCTCCCAAGCAACACATGGTAATATTATGTTTCATATTGACATTTTATTTTATATTTTTGTATTTGACATTGACATTACCAATTACCTACCTACCACTGTGTAATTTTGTATAGTGTTTTATTATGTTGTCATGTCATTATTGTTATTTTTTCTACTGTTATTAATTACTTAATTTACTTTCCACAATGAAAGTAGCTCATACAGTAGCTATTTTTAAATTATTCTATTGTATTTATATTTTATTTTTATATTTATTTATTATCTCATTTTACAGCCTATATTTCATTGACGATCTCTTTTATATGTAGATTTATATAATTAATATAATATTGATAAATGTATGGCTGTAAAATGAGAAAATAAAGAAATCAGAAATCATGCGGTTAGTAATTTGTTAGTCAGTAGTACGTCGTCAGAAATAAATTTACTAGTTACTTTGTGTGTGTATGGAGTGCTAAATCATTTTTTCTATTCTATTCTGTTCTAACATAATACCTCGTCCACAGGTGACTCTAGAAGAGAGACTTCGCTGGGCGCAGATTGCTGAAGCGATGGCGCAGAACCATTACGCGGTAAGACTTATATTCCATACTCAGCAGTGATACCGTTGATCTCCAATCGCATAATCCCATCCCACTGGTATGACGTCACAACATGCATTTCGGATATTCTGTGACGTCATTCCAGAGGGTGGTATCATGCGATTGGAGGCGGTGCCGTTCCAGCAGTGGTACCGCCTCTCTCCGATAGTACACCGCCATTTGTATTTAATGAATTTGACATTTAATTTCAAACACTCTCTATTTAATTTAATTTAATTATTAATATGTAATAAATTACTGCTATACTCTACCAGGGTTCCATATCTTGTATTAACATATATATTTAAGGACTTGTCTTTACTAACACATGGAAACGCAATAAACGAAATGCAATTGAAATTTCGATGCAACTGAGTTTAAACCAATCGCAGCGAGACAGCTCTAGCTCTGGGTTGCTGCGATTGGTTCCTATTCTATTGCATCAAGATGGCGGCGTGCTATCGGAGATCGGCGGCACGGCTGCTGATCAAATAAGAAATAAAGATGGCGCGCTGTCAACAGTGACGTGAGGTCGGTTTTGTAAACATGTGTGCATGGCGTAGTTTGGTTGTCAATCGGCCAAAAGGTATAGAGTTTGGTTTGTCAATGTGTGCATGTTACCGTGTATCAAATAATAAAAATTAGTCATTAATTCAAGTACAGACAGACTATCAAAAATGTTGTCATAAACATGACGTAGTTTTGCGGCGTCTCAGTAAGTTGTTTGTTGAATTTTGTCTTTATTTCTTATTGGTTCTATAATGACTTTTTATTGATTATTCTGGATTTTCCCTATTGAATAGAAAACCGAAACGAATTCTTGCATAGCTTTAAAAATACAAAAATTATGACTACGTGCGACTAGTGACATCAACAAGATTTTTTTACCGCTTTATCTTACTCTGCCACCAAGCAACGTTGCTTGCATTGCTGTATTCCGGTTTGAAGGATGATGATTTTTTTTATTTTTTTATTACATACGGTAGGCAAATAGGCAAGTGGGCCACCTGATGGAAATTGGTCACCACTGCCTATAGACATTAGCAACACCAATAGTATCGCCAATGCGTTGCCCACCTCTGTCACACGTTGCTCTGGCAGCAAAAAGGCAAATGCCCCTCCACTGCCAAAGCCACGGTTCCCCAAATCCCCACCCCATGGAGCACTGGAAACCTTACTCACCGGCAGAAACACAACACTATTTAAAAGAGTATTGCTTAGCTGCGGTATTCTGTAAGGTGGAGGTACTTCCCCAGTCGGGCGGCTCCAATTCGAACGGGATACCCCGCTACCTCTCTAGATTATGACAGATGATGATGAAACCTGCGGTTCTGCAATTCTGTTGCCTGCAACCTAAATGCATGACAGTGAGGTGACAGTTCCCGCTTACCATCAGGGGGGCTGTCTGCTTATTTATCACTGTGTAGCATAAAAAAATAATACCTAACTAACCGATATTCCCTCAGCATGCAGACGTACAGACCCTGGCGACGCGGCCGTCTTCCGCGCTGTTCGGGTACCCCACGCTGCCGCCGCCGGTTCCTATGCCCAGGTGAGGTTACGTCTAAGTAAAAAGAAAAAAAAAATTCCCAATTTATTTGTTTATTCGTATGGCATTAATAGCCGAGTCGCCAATTATAACCTAGGCAATTAATTAACACAAAAGCTACAAGAAAATATCTAAATTCTTCACCCATTGGGCTGCGTTTTCATCAGGAGAGAACAAGTCCAAAGAGTCTCCAGTGTATTTCCGCTTTGGACATTCGTGGATGACATGATGCATGGACTGCACAGGGGCACCGCAATCGCACGCTGGAGTGCGAATTTTATTTCCCAATGACTTCTACATACTTATTTCCATAATTGTTGCTCACGTTAGTATACACAGAATCCCGAGCTAGGTAAAGACCTGTGTTGCGGGAGACAGTTGCATCTTCCCATAAATAGCAATTACGATAAGAAAAATAAATAAAAATAAACTTATGATTTATGAATTAAGTTAATAAAGCTTTTTGCGAATAACATTGTCATACATTTCAAAATGCTACACTTGTGTGTGTTTGTGTGTGTATGTGGTTGTGTGAGTGTAAAAAGAAAAAAAACATAAATAATACACTGTTATTCCACACAGACACACGGCACAACATTATAAAGTAGTCGAACAAAGAAACAAAAATGAAAAATTGGGACATAAAGATACTCTAATCTCGCATTTAAAAGTTGCAATTTAATTTATTTTGTTGGACATTACATTTTAATTGGAAATTTTTATATTTGTATCTGGAAATTTAGTTATTTGACATTGCAGTAATAATATTTTTTAGACTGACATCTTAAATCTTAAATCTGTATTTCATGTAAGATATGGACTAATATGTCTGAAATAAATGAATTTTATTTTTTTATTTTAATCTCGTTGCCTGTGCTATGTCAGAGTTTTTATTGAGTAGGATGTTAAATATCTCTTTCAATCATCAATAGGAGGGTAGGAAAGTAGGAAGAAAACACACAGTGACATATCGGCTACCCCACGGCCGGACCGCACCCGACATAATTTCAACTGCATAGATCCTACTATCAGTTACATACATGACATGGAATCAAGTTACGTGGTCAGTAACGTCACATAATGAAGTGAAGCAAACGTGGCATCCCGTGGAAAAAGAACTAAAACTTATCAAAGAAACAAGAGAAAATGGAAAATAAACAAATAATAATATTCAAATTCCTATTCAAACAGGCCATTTCGGGCCATCCCCAGTCCAAAAGTGCTTATTATACTGAAAGTTGAATGGTGAACGATACTCTTATATTTCATTTGCGTCTAGAATTTCACCACATCATAGCGTTAATGTCCCGGTTGTGCTCTCGCGCATGAGGGCCCAGAGTCCGCCTAGACCATTATCTAATATTTGTCAGATCAAGTAATTACAATGCCGTTTGACCTCCGTGACCCTGTTTCCAGGGGCACATGACCAAATTAGATTATGGTACCAAATCAGATCATTATACCAATTTGGATTATGGTACCAAATTAGATCATGGTACCAAATTGGATCATGGAACTAAATTGGATTACGGATTTAAATTGGGCCATAATATCAAATTGGACCGTGGTGCCAAGTTGAACCATGGTACTTATTTAGGCCGTGGTACCAAATTGGATCATTATACCAATTTGGATTATGGTACAAAATTGGACCATCTTACAAATCTGATCACGGGCTAGACTGGTAGATAAAGTTACAAAGCTTTAAGTCCACCTTTGTACTATTTTGAGCATAAAGTATTAAATAAATAAATAAATAAATCACGGTACCAAATTCCATCTTGTATCATTTGTATCAACAATATATTTTTATATCAATCATCCCCAGACTGGGTCTCCATGGACACCACAACGGCACCCTGAACACGGTAGCCTCGCGAGCCTCACACCATAACCTATACGGTAAGTCGCGGAAGTTACCACCATGGGCGTAGCCAGCATAGGGCAGAAGCAGCTGCCACCCTAAACTTGGAGTTAAAGATAAAAAATTTAAACATACAACTGTCAAGAGACTACCCAGGGATATGAAACCTTTTTTAACGAATGTATTTATTGATCAAATGGTTATGCATCAAGCACACTTTTCAGTGTGCTTTACAATAATTAGCTGATAAACTTTCTAAAACGAAACAAATCGATTTACCCCCGTTTATTCAATTTATTAAAAACGCAATAAATAACTGAGAAACTATTAGTCCTAGAACACTAGTTAGAAAACTCCGATATTAGAAAGAAGTGGCCGCCATTTTGAATCTTGTATTATTTGATGTATTATTATTTGAGAAAAACATTATATATATCTGGGCTTCGGTCGATCCCTTACTTTCCGAGCATTTGCAATAATGTACTGTAACAATGAATCAAATGTTTAGAATTATATAATATACCTACATAAATGAAACCTACACATATTTTATTGAAGCAGCACAAATACGTAACAAAATAAACATTGTTCCCTATATAATTCCGTAAACTATTTTTAAATGTTCATATGATTTTGATTCATTTTAAATGTAATAATTTTAATCAATATATCAATGATTTTAAATAATCCACCATTTGGGTTATTTATTTAAAGTGGCAACCCATTTGTTTACATTTTTTATCTTTAATTTGATCTCATACTTTAGAAAGGTACGAACCGAAGGAATTAGATAACAAAGTTGCATTGCTTGCATCTAACTCGCTTCTTGATTTTACGAGCCATTTATCATAAATATCGAGCTCGCGCATTGGTTTCTGTTATTTTTATTGTTTCTGCTCCAATTTGTTTGAAGCAAATTTGAAAAGAAAAACGTTTTAAACTTTAAAAATAGGAGCTTGCTGAGCTTGTTTATCTTTCCAGGCTACACGAACCAGCTAGCGCTGGAATCCAGCTCTTCGGAGGCCTCCGGGCCGGCCGGCGAGCGGGACCGCGCAGACTTGCTCGTGCCCCGGCCTAAGTCTCGGGCTAGGAGTATGCATGTGAGTGTTACTATAGGCTAATCATTTTTTTACAGCGATAGAAAATTGGCTTTTTGATTTATTGCAATAATTCTAAATTTGCTTTATTCATTCAAAAATTCTGATTTTAAATTCTAATACTCAGTTTCTGATACTCAAATTATAAAAAAGCCGACGTAAATAAAAATTTCTTTTTTTGGATTTATTTAAATATTTTTTAATCCTTATAGTATTTTTCTTACAATTGAAGCAAAAAAAAAAGAAAATGTAACTATTTATTTATCTATTGTTATATACCATATTTGTTATAAAATAATCCCCGATACACACTATATATATAGTGAAAGATGTCAATGTCATCAACAATGGAAATACTAAAATAATAATTAATGGTGATTTGTAGATCTTTTTACCTTACTGCGACAGAAGAAGGGTCACATTTTTCGAATATATGTGTATATGTATGTCAATTTCTTTTTGTTAATATATTTTCTCCCTCCACAGAACCAAACAGGAATCTACTATGACGTCGACTACGAGAACGCTCCAGAAGCTATCTACGGGACCAAGGGTATCCCGTTGTCCACATATACCGTAAGCAGGGGACCACCCTTCTATAGAGCTTAATTTTGTATGGCAAATAGAAAATCGACAATGCATCCGCTCTTTGGTTGCAAATGTTCCGGTCGGCGATTTTCGTGGAGTTAAATGTGAAATTCGTCATTTTTTCTACCCAAACTATATTAAAACGTAGCTGAAATTGATCTGCGACAATATACGACTGTCGGAGATAGTTGAGAATATATTTTTTGGATGCAATAGACATATCAATGCATAGGCGTAGCGAGGGGGGGGGGGTTATTCACAAGTGCACCGCTTTATCAATCCAAATTTTTACAGCCAAAATAACCTAAATTTCCGAGATCGCTAAGCTCGCTCATCATCATCATCATCACAGCCCGTAACAGTCCATTGCAGGACTTCGGGCCTCTCCCCTCTACTGCCATAATCTCCACGCTTGGCAGGCGGGTTGGAGATCGCAGTGTTTAAATATAACAATGGAAAATGCTGCTGCCCATTTTCCAGACTACGGAGACTCTTGATCTTTTGCCTCGAAAACGTTAGTCGCCTTGTACGACACCCACGAGTGTAAGGGGTTGGTGCTATTCTACTCTGCCGGACACCACACGGCCAAATCGCGGTCATTTGTTAAATATTCATACCAAGAATTTAATTCGGAAATAAAGAGCCAATATAGTAATAGCAGGTGTACCAAAAGTCCGAACCGAGCTCGCTGCACACTCAGTCATTGGTTTTTGTTATATTTAGGTATCATGTTCACCCCGAGTCAATTGAGCCAAAATTTGGAGAATTTGGAGCACGCTACGCTCCCTTTTTTTCGTTTTCTGTTACTTTTATTACAATTACCCCATATTTTAAGGGGGGGGGGGGGGTACGGATCGATATTTATATGTTTTGATCTTGAACCCAAAACACAAACCTGGCTACGCCCGTGTATCAATGTCATTGTTAATGGAGATATGTGTCTAGAAAAAAATGTCGAATGGAGATAGCACAGCGCAGGAATTAGGCCTCTGATTGGATTGGTTGGCGGCTTACATTAGGTGGACTGTCCGTCCGTATTCCTAGGCAAAAATATAGGAAAATGTTACTCATATGCCTCTTTTCAAGGAGATTCGACATCCAATAACATGTGCTCGTCCAATTTGTATCCAATGGAGACCAAAAATTAATTTCTATAGATAAATGTCATAAAGTAAAGTTATTAAATCAAAATTGCTAGATGGTGGTGTTTTGTGATTTTATTAGCTTTCTTTTATTGCTTCCTTTTGTAGTAATCTATTTCGAGTGGAGCGCTGCTCCACTGGGCAGATTTACTAACTGCCAGTTGCATAAGCGTAGATGAGAAAATGTCAAAGTTTTGGAAAACGTCGATCAAATTAGAAATAAAAGGGTCCAACTAACCAGTTTTGTGGTATTAATTTTGTATGAAAGCAAATAGATTGTAAGCCTATTTGTGTGTTTCTTAATACACGATAAGACAAATTGTATCAATAATCACAGAATGTCCATATTTCGTAAGGAAATGTCGAATTTAATAAACAAAAACAAAGAAAAAAATAATGTAACGGTCTACAATACAAGAGCTTATGTATTACTACTTTAAGAATATTTTTTTCTTTGCAGCCAAGTACAGGGTAAAAGATGCATCGTCGACCAAAACGAAATTTCTGATTTCAGGCCATTGCTCCTTTAGGCTACAAAAAATCCTTGATTCCCAGGATATTTCAAAATTACTTGCAAATAAGGCCTACTTTTTATTACACTCACAAAACCAACTAATAAAAAGAAACAAAAGAACTAAACTAAACTGATGAACTCATCATAGTCTGGATGTCTTCTAGGCTAGAGTGAATAGGTTGTTCCTAGACAGGCATGGTTTCAAGGCATTCTCCATTTTACCAGCAGATGAGATCATGGTCATATGCCTGTCTAGACAGATAAAAAAAAACTATAACAAAATTATATTTTAGTTTTTTTCTCTCTAATCTGTTCTTAAATGTTTTATAAAAGTTCACTATTTTATACTCTGTTTTAACGAGTATGAATCTTAAGGTAATATAATTAAGAACTTGTATTGTACCTACCGTTGTGCATTTTATACCTACCTGTAAATTAGTCACATAAGTTAGTTTATTTTTAATATAGATATTTTAAGAAGAGATTTTTTTATGTTGATAGGCGAATAAACATTGTATATTGAAATAATACTGTATATAAGACTGCTTTCAACGATTTTTATAGCTAAGATTTTCAATGTGATTTTTTAAAATAAATATTGTATTGTGCTAAATGCGTTAAATTAAGTACTTAAAACGAAATTCTGATTAATAAAATATTGATTAAGTAAAAAAAACAAATTTTTTGGAAAATTATTTTAACATGGAAAATTATTGCTAATAAAAAATTAGTGATCGACGCATTTACTTAAAAAAAAACACGATTTAACGGTAGTTTTAATAACAGTTTGTAAATACAATTTTTTTAAATATTTTTTCTGTTTTACTAGTTCACAATTTTTTAATTTTTTTTCCTCGTGTACAAACAGACTGATATTTTTGTTATCTTTTTTATGATTTTTATTTTGTACTATTTTTAGTACTTATCTACTTAACATTATAAGTATCACTACCTACTTGTATAGTAATATTTTGTTAAAAGCTATTAAAAATGATTTCACAGGTTTGTTTTTGTAAACAATTTTATTAACGAAATAATTTAGTCATTTTTACTTTACTAAGATTTAGTTTAAGAGTTGCATTTATTGTAAAGTTATTATTATATTTATTTAAAGTTATAATTAAAACATACCACTACACAATTACATAGTATTATTTCTTTTTTCAGTAGATTAATTAAATTTAAACGCCTTAATACCAAGCCTGGCCTGCCGGTGAACATTGATGGCGTTATTTGTGCTGAGAACATCGCAAACCTTTTTCGAAATCAATTTATGATAAAATCATCAACGCTGGAAGCTAAATTTTTTTTTTTATGTCATACGGTAGGCAAACAGGCAAGCGGGCCACCTGATGGAAAGTGGTCACCACTGCCTATAGACATTAGCAACACCAAGGGTATCGCTAATGCGTTGCCTACCTCTATAACACGTTGCTCTGGCAGCAAAAGGCAAATGCCACTCCACTGCCAAAGCCACGGTTCCCCAAATCCCCACCCCATGGAGCACTGGAGACCTTACTCACCGGCAGAAACACAATACTATTTAAAAGGGTATTGTTTAGCTGCAATATTCTGTAAGGTGGAGGTACTTCCCCAGTGGGCGGCTCCAATTCGAACGAGATACCCCGCTATGCCCTACCTCTCCTGAATCACAATATAGTGATAATACGTCGGGTTGTGACCTTTCAATCACATTTAATGCTCGTGATATTAAACGCGCTATAGATAGTATGTCAAGGGGGAAATCACCAGGTCACGATGGCCTTAGTATTGAACACTTTCGGCATGCGGGCCCTCATTTACCAAAATTCAAAATTTATTTATTGATTAGGACATTAAATATCTCTTTCAATCGTCAAAAAGGAGGGGGGCAGGAAAGTAGGAGGAAAACACACAGTGACTCGCTGGCCGCCCGCACAGCCGGACCGTGCCCGGCAATGCCAGGCAGAGCCGGACCGCGTTCGATATATTATATAGATATGATACCCAGAGTGTTATCCATGCTGCACTCAGTATGTATGAGTCATGCTTACTTACCAGCAGATATGATTAAGACTATGGTGGTCACCATTGTCAAAAACAAAACTGGAGATATAGCGGATTCAAACAATTATCGCCCTATTTCGCTAGCCACGATTACTGGAAAAGTGTATGACAATATGCTTGATGTTCAGTTGAAAAAGTATGTGATACCCCACGACAATCAGTTTGGGTTTCGAGCTGGACTGTCAACAGAAACAGCTATACTGAGTCTCAAGCACACTGTTCATTACTATACAAAACGGAATACTGGGGTGTGCGCTTGTTTCCTTGACCTATCTAAGGCATTTGATTCGGTCTCGTACGAAATCCTTTGGAAAAAGATGGAGGATTGTCGGATCCTTTCTGACATAGTCAACATAGTCAGGTACTGGTATAGAAATGAGATAAATAATGTGAAATGGGCGCAGGTATTATCGACTTCTTATGGAATGAAGTGTGGGGTGAGACAGAGATAGATAGATATAGATAGGTAGATAGATAATCGTGGACATATACACACAGCGCCATCTAGCCCCAAATTAAGCAAAGCTTGTACTATGTAACTGGGTGCTAGATAACTGATATACTACTTAAATACTTTTTTGGCGCTCAAATGGCTGGATAGACTAACTAAAAAAAGTTCCCACGAAAAGGGACGTTATTGCCATAATCTCCACGCTTGGCAGGCGGGCTGTACTATGGGTGCTAGCTAACTGGTATACTAATTATATTCTTTTTAAATACATATTTATTATAAATAGAACACCCAGACCCGTAACAGAAATTAAAATCCATCATTTAAATTTCTGCCCGGCCGGGAATCGAACCCGGGACCTCTTGCGTGGCTGACTGGCATGTTGACCACTAAACCACTTAGGTCGTCGAAAAGGAGGAATAACTTCACCCACAGAGGGGATTAACTTCACCCACACAATTTAACTTGTACATGAATGACCTGATCGCCGTTCTCAGCAGCACACATGTTGGATGCCACGTTGATGGAGTGTGTTTCAATAAGCTATGCAGACTACACGCTGAAAACATACAGCGCCCTTCGCGTCCAATTCAATAACGCGTTCCGGGTGTTGTTGGGGCTGCCGCGCTTCTGTAGCGCATCGGGGATGTTTGCAGAGGCCGCGGTAGACTGTTTCTTTGCCACGATGCGTAAGAGATGCTCATCCCTGGTGCGTCGCGTGCGCGGCAGCCGGCGGCCCCAACGCAGTCCTGCGCGTGGTCGCCGGCAGGATGGACTGCGTGTACAAGAGGTGCTGCTGCGAGCTCGCGTATGCACGCAGTCTTTAGATTAATTATACTTTAAATACAATTATAAACTAACTTAATATTACGAAATATGCTTTACTAACAGGAAATGAGACATGTTACTTGTGAATTTATGGCTAAATAGGAATTTAAATTTTTGACATGGCGATGATATGATATTTACATCTTGACATTTCAATTGTAATACTAATGAATTATATTTTAATTATTTTACATTGTACTCATACCGTTGACATTCTGATGTAATATGGACTACTTAGCCTGAAATAAATGAATTTTAAATTTAATTAAAAAAAAAAGACAGTGTGATATTAAAAAAATATATTTATTAATTATAATATCAATTTCTTAAACTTACATACATGCTAGTCTTGAACCTTAAAAAATAAATTAAGTACTTAACAAACTAAAAATAAATGCACAAACTGGGCAGAATTTTAGACATTGTCTTTTTAAATTTCTACAAAATATGGCAAAGTTCACTCTCTGGCAACACCAAATCACCTAGCCAAATTCTATAAAGTACTTATTATTTTCTCGTGATTTTCTCCCAAAATTTTAGTATTTAGTCATATCTGGATCCTGACTAAGGCATCCTTTTTAGAAACAAAGAACAATGGGCACGGATTCAGTCCTATGTTACCGAGGTGGTTCTAGAATAAAGAAATCAAAATAACCAAAATCAATGTCAAAGTCAATGGAAGTCCTAGAGTAACTGATAGTTATATTTTGCCCATAGTATTTGACACTGAGGCGGACCCCGGGCCCTCGTCCTCGAGAGCACAACCGGGACATTAACGCTAAGATGATTATTTTTTATCTGACACCTGGTTTATTTAACTGTTTATTGTGCACAAGAAAAACATAGTGTTAGACAAACAAAGTAATAAATGGCACAACTTATTTCTAAAAAAGAAAAATAGACCTTCGGAAGTGTGAAGTGATTATGAGACGTCGATAGGACGTGCACATCTGATTAGTTTTGCGCAGTAGTGGCCGAGGTGGCGAAAAACATTCTCCTTTGACGCCACTTTGACATGGAATTAAATTTATTCTGATTTTGATTTCTGTGCTTATGATTGTTCTTTAGCAAGATATTTCCAGTCTAAAGGTTCAGAGCTGACATCTGACAGCAGCAACTAAGAGTATTTAGGATGTATAAAGATGGTTTAAGAAGAGCCTAGCCCATTATTCTTCATTTTTCCTCATCTTTTGTCCAGTTAAAGGTTCAGAGCTGACGTCTTCAGATAGCAGTTGTTGAGGACGTTGTAGTTGAATCGGTATCCTGATTCGGGGATGTCGTCGGTGACCAGGTTGTCGCTGTGGAAGTAAACAGCTAGCGGGCCCGGGGGCGTTGCTGGAAGAAAAAAATAATAAATAAATAAATATTCGTGGACAAATTCACACAGCGCCATCTAGCCCCAAACTAAGCAAAGCTTGTACTATGGGTGCTAGATAACTGATATAGAACACCCAGACCCGTAACAGAAATTAAAATTCATCATTTCAATATCTGCCCGGCCGGGAATCGAACCCAGGAATGCGTGGCAGACCGGCATGTTGATCATTGAACTATTCAGGTCGTCAAAGAAAAGAAAGGGAAGAAAGGGATGTTTATTAGTGCCTTTTTTTGGTTTTATTGCCTAGGGAGACACGGACGGATAGTTTATCTGATGGTGCGCGGTCACCGTCGTATAGGACGTCTGCAATCTAGGGGAGCGAGCGGATGCGGTGCCGGCCTTTGAGGTACCTGTAGATATGCCATGGCCCTTTGAAGAACCCCGTGTTATAGTGCAAAGGAAAGACTTCGGGAGGGAGCTCAATCCACGTAGACATGGGCTATCCCGTTCGAATTGGATTCTACTTCTGCCCCCCAGCAACAATGCTTGCATTATTGTGTTCTGAGGGCCTATCGGCTATCTCAGTGGACAACTGAATTTGACATAAAAAATTCTGACACTACTCTAATTTGGTAGACGCTATTGCCAGTTTTCAACGTAGATGACGTGGTGTAGAATTATCTAGTGTCAAATACAGTTGTCAACTGAGTTAGCCAATAGCCCCGCTGGTTTGAAGTATAAGCCAGTGAAATTACAGGCATAAGGCATTTCACCTTAATCCTCACAGTGACAATGCATTTGCAGTTCTGCTTTTTTGTTGCCTGCAATCTTAATTCATGAACCGTATATGCCATAAGCGACAGTTACCGATGAGCTGCTCGTTTGTCACTCTTGAGTCATCAAGAAACGGGTCCATACCTTCCTCATAGGCCACAACACATTCGATGCAACCCTGATGTTGCGAATATCCATGGGCGGCGGTGATGACTTACCATCAGGTGACCTGGTTACTCTTTTGCTTCCCTCTTGTATAAAAAACACAAAGCTCCAACTCACAAGCAATAATCTGGTTGCTGGCACTGCTGCCGCAGAACTTGGCTCCTCTCAGGCCATCGGCGGTCTCCGCTTCAGGGATGAAGAAGTAGTCCTCGCTCTGCGGCGTGCCCTGCGTCACAGGGTTGACCTGACAGTCGGTGTCAAGGTACAGATTCTCGTCATTACGGTACGCCATCTCGAAGCTGGCTGCTGTAAACCTGAAAAGATTTCAGACCTTATCTAGTCTCTGTAGGCTGGAAAATGGGCAGCAGCGTTTTCTTTTGTTATCTCCAACCCGCCTGCCAAGCGTGGAGATTATGGCAACAACTTCCCCTTTCATGGAAGAGGCCCTAAGTCCTGCAGTGGACTGTTACGGGCTGTGATGATGAACGCGTACGGCTAAGGAATGGAACGTGTTGCCTATGGGTGTGTTCCCCGATCGTTATAATCTGGAAGCCTTCAAGGTTAGAGTGAAGAGGCTGTTGCTAGACAGGCATGCTTCATCTTCAGTTGCATCGTCCAGTACCAGGCGAGATAGCGGTAAAATGCCTATCTAGTGTGATGTGAGTTATAACATTAGTCGAACACGAACAGCGGGTTTTCTATTCTATTTAGATTTCTCTGGACCCCTCCCCCGATCCATTTTGAGCTTACGTAACTAATGGATGCTCCCTAATACATCTAATCACCATTACTTTATCTAGGCATCTAAAACTTGAGCTCCATACTTACTTAACCCCACAAACGTCCGGTGTCCGCTTGAAGCAGACGGCATAAGCCAGGTTTGCGATGTACGGCCCTGAGCCCCGGTTGTAGTTGAAGGACTCGAACGCACCGGAGCGGTCCGGGTAGTATTGCAGGCAGCCTTGTGGCGCTGAGGGGTTGAAAGAGGGTTAAAATTAATAAACATTTAATATTAATGATAGTAATTTAATATACCGCCATGGGGTGCCAACCGGCTTACGACACTGTTCAACCAGTCTAGGCTCCTCAGCGAAAGACCTTGGCCAACTACGCTTTGCCAATAGAAATAGGCACACCTAACGAGTGGCGAGCTATTTGCGGTGCTGAAGTTCGACTAGCCTCAAAGTACGAAACGGTTACCAATTCACGTCTCGGATACTGTTAGCGTTGCTTAACCTTCGTTATCGGTCTCGCAAGCACTCTGCTACTAGATCAGTGCTGCTGCTTCACAAACATTTATCTCGCAAAACTGAAGTGGTAGTGGACAGGCCACATAACTCCGCAGAGTTGAGGTCAAATGCAATTCTATTGACAATAAAAAAAAGAGCTGACGCTCTTGGGGACAGAGCAGAGGTTTTAAATTCTGATTTTTAGCATGAAAGGATCAATACTGTGACGCAAGACGCTGATTTTTTCTAACCTTGAATCGTTCGCTTTCGGTGTTGCCAATGTAATTTAAAAACATTGAATTATTCATGTCGAAAATAAAAATTGAAAACCTTTGGACTTGAGGCGAGCGGCTCAATAATACGGCTACTGATTCTCAAGTGGGAACCACGTGTAGGAAATGGAAGCGTAGATGGCCTCCCCCTATAGAAGACAGTATATCGATCTCGTACTCGTACATTGGCCGTGTGGTGTCCGGCAGAGTAGAATAGCACCAACCCCTTACACTCATGGGTGTCGTACAAGGCGACTAATGTTTTCGAGGCAAAAGATCAAGAGTCTCCGTAGTCTGGAAAATGGGCAGCAGCACTTTTCATTGTATTATTTAAACAATGCGATCTCCAACCCGCCTGCCAAGCGTGGAGATTATGGCAATAACCTCCCCTTTCATGGGAGAGGCCCTAATTCCTGCAGTGGACTGTTACGGGCTGTGATGATATCGATCTACCCATAACCAGTATAAAAGAGCTAACAATCTTACTCGTGTCTATAGAGACGCTAGCTGATCTTACACTGTTTTTTTGTAGAACGATATGCCATCGACTTTAAGCTGGTCGATTTTAGAGTAGGAGGAAAACTCACCGATGAGGTACTCGTCGCGATCAGCTGAGCTACTGAGCGGTGTCGAGGGCAGAGAAGACGTAATCGCTTCAAAGAGACCGTCGCGGTACTTTCTGTGGACAAAACAATACAATGGAATCTGTTAAATAATGAAATAAGAAGAGGCCCTAGAGACCTAACTAATCAAACGTCGGCACTCGTTAGATGTGCCTCCTAATACCTTTGTTTGTTAACCACAAGTGTTCTATCAACCTATTGGTTACACGGACCGCGTCAGACCTGATCATGGGTGATGCGCGCGCTTATTATTCGGTGGTTCTTTAAAAGCTAAAAGTAGTCTTTCGTTAAAGCACTCTCTCTCAGGGCTGACGCCACAACACACTTTAATGCCCCGTCGGCCAGCTTTTATACTCTTTCCTCTCTCCTCTAGGTACCTCTTCTTCTGCTTCTATTCCTTGTCTATTCTCCTCACGCGGCGCACGCAAGGCTTTTTTTTTTATCCGGCAGACAAACAGGCATGCGGGCCACCTGATGGAAAGTGGTTACCGCCGCCTATGGACATCAGCAACACCAAGGGAGTCACCAATGCGTTGCCCGCCTATGAAGACATCCTCTAATATACCTCTTGAACGATCTCATGTCATAGTCCAAAGGAAACACTGTGGCTGGGAGCTCATTCCACATCTGAATAGGCTTTGTCATTAAACTTCTCTATTCTCCTCACGCGATACCATGCGTACGCAATGCTTTGTCAATAAAACTCAAGACTCTGGAGGAGCCTCCACTCACCCGAGCGTGTTGAAGCATTCCAGCTGTGTGACCTTGATCTTCCAGGTGGCCTGCGGCAGGTTCGGCTGCGAGTTGCGGTCCGCGATCTTGAAGTTGAGTCGGATGGAGCGGCTGTTGGTTGAGGCGTTCACGCGGACGTATACTGGGGGAGAGGAAAATGTGTAATGAGCATCATCAGAGAGAAGAAGGGGTAATGATCGTCATGGCGCTATGGTCCCGGGTGATGTCACGCTCGAGAGCCCGGGGTCCGCTTTGACTGTGATCCAGGATTTGGTAGATCAGGTAATTATAGTGGAGCGAGTGCCATCTAAACTCAGTGACCCGGCAGGGGAACGAGGCCAGATTGGATCAGAGGCAAAGATGAATATGACGATTAATACCTATGACGTTATTCCGACAGCCTTTTTCAGCCATCGGGAAACCCGATCCGGGCGAACGTTTCATCGTGAATCTTGCATAGATGCAGCAACGGAATCAAACACGTTGACTGTGCGTGTGTTTCCTCCCAGATCACATAATCTAAGGAAATCTACGCCTTCAAGGCTAGAGTGAATAGTTCCTAGACAGGATTACTCCATCTACGGCCGCTTGTTACTTTCTTCCAGGTGAGATGGCGGTCAAATGCCTGGCTATTTTTTATCAAAATCTCCCAAAGATATCTCCACAAAGACCGGTCCTGTGGCTTCTGCATCCAGCTGATACCTGCGATTTGCGGGAGACCTACCCACGCTGCGTTTTCTGGTACGAGGTCGCCACGCGGGAACTTTACTGCCCTATCGGCCATATATTCTGCGAGCTATGTGCCCTGCCCAATGCCACAGAAGCTTAGCAATCCTTCTGGCTATTTCGGTGACTACTCACAGTGCTGTCCATTATTGTCACCACACAGCGGAGGCAGGAAGTCGGAGTTGGCCTGCAGATTGGTGACCTGGAAGATGTCGTTGCGGCAGCTGTAGCCGGGACGCTGGGTCACGTTCTCTACGGGTTCAACCTGGGGAGAACCGTCTTCATTAATAAAATAATAATAATCATCTTATCGTTAATGTATCGGTTATGCTTTCGTACGCGAAGGCCCGGAGTCCGCCTTGACCATGTTCCAGGATTTGGCAGATCAGGTAATTACAGTCGAGCAACTGCCATCTGACATCCGTGACTCTGTTAACAGTAGAACCTGACTCGATTGGATTATAGTCGGATAATTAGTCGTTTGAATATGCACTTTGCAGATTTCATCGCGATGTTTTCCCTCACCTTGAGAGCATCTACTAAATATCTCACAACATAATCATTGGTATATGGTCGCAGCAGAATTCCAACCCGGTACTCTCATAATAAAATTGTCTCCGTCTTGTAATAAAAAAAAAAAAAAGAAGTCTTCACGTACCGTAGTCGGCGGCGCAAGATTAAAGGTCTCGAAGTCGATCCTCATCTGGCAGACATTGTTGTTGTTGATCTCCACGTTGTAGGAGCACTCCAGGCCCGAAGATTCGCGGTTCAGCGGCGGGTTGATGAAGATGGCCACCTTGGTGTTGGTGCGGACATCGCAGGCGTTTACTAGGGGGGAAATAGAAACTTATAAGAATGAAAAAAAAAAACATTTATTACACATGGACACCACTACAAGATAATTTTTTTGACCAGTTAACTTGTTGTCTGATAAGGTAGGCTGCGACCGTCTCCGTCTGCCTATAACGGCGGTATATTCAAAATAATAAAATAGTGTGTATCCAGCAAGCGTTCTTTTCACTTGTGTTCCCTGATTTAACACTGGCGACGAGGGTGGGATTCGAACCCACGCGTGTAAAGCACAAACATTTCAAGGGTATACCGGGTTTTCCGACGAAGAGTCGTCCCGTGACCATGATGCATGCAACTGCGTCAAGAAAGGTACGCGGTAAGAAACCCAGAATATACCATTAAAATGTGTGACAATAACCGCGATAGTTAAAAGTACATACATTACAATTTTCAGTAAGTTACGTCACACAAAACGTCTAGTTCTGTGCAACTTCTCGCCTTTTCTCTTACTATTTATACTAATAAAACACCACAATACTCACAAGAACAACAAGTAGCGAAGACACCACAGAAGCCGATGGCCTTCCCGCCCTGCGTGTTACACTGGTTTCTAGACAGACAGACGCCGCCTGTGGACCTGTCGGATCCCAGGCACTGCTCACCGTTGCCGACAGTGAAGATGCTGCCTGGCCCTGACTGCCTGGGTGCTGGAAAGAACAACAGCGTTAAAGGGTGAAAAGGTTTTCACGGGGTCGGCAAATTTTTTTCCCTATACTTTCATGTATGTTTTACTCATAAACAATAAAATGTAAAAAAAATGCGTGTGCGACAGTGCGATAGACTTCTTTTTATCAAGCATAATAAAACCTTATCGCTTCTAGCGATGTCTTCCAGACAACATTTGGGAAGACGTGACGGATCATGTAATCTTATAGGCCAGAATATCTAATAATCTGGAGAGTACAACATGGAGTTCTTCAAGAAAGTGGTAAAAAGGTTTTTACGGGGTCAGCAACGCGTGGGTGATGCCCCTGGTATTGCAAACGGCCATAGGCTGCGGTGATTGCATACGATCAGGCAGGCCGGAAGCTTGTTTGCCACCTTTGTGGTATAAAAAAAAGCGAAATTCAGGCGGAACAGCTTCTTTAGCAGCGCTGCTATGGTCTTAATAATGCGTCAATCGAGTTAGATCTCTACATATTTGATTACAATGCAGGTGCGGTCAAGTGTAGAATGGTCAGCAGCTGACTAACTGCGTCGGCTTTGGTTAAGTTTTCATGTTGATTGCATGTTTTGCTCGTAACAAACTTGTTTGTTCAGATTTTATATTTGGGAACCTATAATTGGCTCACTGTATTTATGGTTGTAGCTATTGTTATTTATTTATTTATTCATTTAATAGTTTATGCACAAAATAGTACAAAGGTGGACTTAAAGCTTTGTATTGTTATTTAATATGCTGTTGGTTTTCCAAATAAATAAATAAGTGGGCTCGAGTCTAGGAAAGAATATTGCAATACATGGTAGACATCCCATAATCTCGTACTAAGCGATTTGCATCCATTTCTTCTTATATTTTAATCAATTTCGAATTTTAATTCATGTTATACTTACTTCTGAAGAGAGACGCAGCGCCACTGCGAGCGGCGGCGAGTAGCAGAATTAATCTGCATATGGATTTGAGCGCCATCTCTTGTTCTTTACCTGTGTAATAACATAAACAAAAAAAATTAATATATTTGTCGGCCGTTGCTATAATAAAAACATATTAAAATAATCGGTATTATAAGGTACAAATTCGCAGACGAATGATTCCATCTGAAGGAAAACAACGAAAAGTAACTTGTCATATATAGTAATAATCGATTCAATATAAATGAGTCTGTTCAATAGGAGCGTCGGTGGCCTAAATGTTAATGGGTTCGTTTCGTACCGCGAGGTACAGAGTTCAAACGTTTGAAACGAGTAATTTTGGCAGGAACAATTTGTTTAAAGAGCTAAAAGAGCAACTTATTTGGATTTTAGAGTTCCTATCCACCAGAGAAAGAGTGACCACTTTCCATCAGGTGGCCCGCTTGTATGATTGTCTGCCGATTTAAATTTAACTTGACCGACAAAAGTCGACCAAGTTTACTTTAAATGAAATACTTTCCAAACTACTGAACCGATTTTAATGAAACTAAGCTTAGACCCATCTCGATTAAACTGGCTTCCAAATAGAGAAAACAGCATCCAATTCGGTCTATCTATTCGGGATTTACGATGCCACAGGGGACACATATATATCTACACAGCCACAGATACACATGACCACCTTATAACTCCCCTCTTATTTCGAAATTAAAAATGAAAGAAACCTACCTACTATATTCCAAAGGAAGTACAGTGTCGCATACATCCAAAGTATATTATTATAGAACCCCTAATGATCCTCATAACCCACCTAGACCAGACAACACGACATTAGTGCCAGGTTTTGCATCATTATGACCTAGGACAGGCTAATGACTAGTCCAGGAATCTAGTTTTACTTGCAAATATACCGACTCGAGTTAAATTAGCTTGGAATTGCTTTTCAACTTGGCGTTCTTTTTGCTGACTTTTTCGTTTTCGTTTTCGTATAGGTACTTGAAACGGACACGTTCGGTTGTAAAATGAATTTGTAGGGAACTAGCGACCCGCCCCGTCTTTGCACGAGTAGTAACTTAAACAAATTATACACATAAACCTTCTTCGTGAATCATTCTGTCTATTGACGAAAACAGTATGAAAATCCGTTAAGTACTTTTTGAGTTTATCGCGAACAGACAGACACACCTTGTTTTATCAAATGTAGTGACACGACATTGTCCATAGTCTCTGCCTACTCCTGTGTGAGCTTTATGTATGTATGTACTGTATGTAGTGACATTATCATAATCATAGCTTCAGGAGGGGATTAAAATAAATATAAAAAAGTTAAATATTTTACGATACACTATTACAACTTATTTCTATTTTAAATGGAATGCATTTGAATTCCTATCTAGCCAGTGCTGTGTGTGCTTAACAAGGCAGCCTACAGACTTTCCGATCTAACCGACGCGCACTCACACCAGATGAGTGCGAGCACCCCAGCCAGAGGACCCAGAAGCCGATACCTACGTCCTACCTAGACC
This sequence comes from Blastobasis lacticolella, assembly GCA_905147135.1. Lineage (NCBI taxonomy): Eukaryota > Metazoa > Arthropoda > Insecta > Lepidoptera > Blastobasidae > Blastobasis > Blastobasis lacticolella. The sequence continues at coordinate 10,853,822 of LR990067.1, forward strand.
TACCCGAATGCTGGCTAGCCTAATCCCAAAGCCTACACCTAACGTACCAACCTGCTTAACCTACCAAAGCCCCGGCCACACTGTCGGAACAACAACCTACCCAAAAGCCTAACTATCCTAGAGCTCGATCTAACCTAAGATCTACCAGAGCACACATGCAATAGTACCCACATACCCGGTATTTTCCGTAAAACCAGACCCACTAATCATAGATTAGAATTGATTAGATACCTACCTCAAAACAAACAGCTAAGCGACAAACGGTTTCTTCAGAACAGGTTGTTCAATACGGCAGGTCAACGGTCTGTTAATATTTATAGTCTTGTCTTTGAGATATTGGTCAACACTCAATTAGATATTCCAGTTCAAAATTATACGGCTTTTCGGGTAACTGTAATTGGTAGGAGTTATTTTGGGAAACTGCATTTGATTGGAAGAGATGTTAATGTTCTAATCGCTATAAAGAAATTTTGAGTTTGGGAGTAGAGTTTGAGTTCGACTCGATGCGAACAATTTAAAAATAGAACCCCAGGGGGTCTGGAATGCTCGTCTCGATTCAAACGGTTTTCAATATTGGTTTTCGGCACGAAAATTTCAATGTTTTTCAATCACATTTTCAACACCGAAAGAGTACGGTGTAACAATAAGGAAAATTCAGCATCATGCATTTTGATACCGAATTTTTCATGCCGGTAATGAAAATTGAGACCCGTTCGAATCAGCTTGTTAGCAAAATTTTCATACATCAGTATATTATATTAAAGTGATTTTCTACATTACTAAGTTGACGTGAATAAGTGTATATATTTATACCTACGTTAAATAAATAATTTTGAATTGAACTAACGGAGGCGAGCTATTTTAAAATGGGGCCTTAGTCGTGTACCGTTTCTGTAACCTTCAATCTTTAGGGATTCGCAAATATGTACCAGCAAAGTTACAGCAAAGCACAACCACAGTTATAACTTAACTAGTAAATACTACGGCTTTTTTTTATCATGTCATTTGATATTTCGTGTGCCTACGGAATTTGCCTCGGCTATCTACCTACGCTAAGTTTATAAACTATTCTAGATCTATTAGTGAAGGTCTATTATTAGCTAACAGTTTTTTACCATTAAGTACTGATTTGTTTGTTAAGCTGATGATCTTCCAAATAAATACGGAACGCGAACGGGGCGAAACAAATGAAATAGTTTGCAGCTTGCATAAAAATATATTAGTGTAATGTACTAGCTGTAATTAGATTTTTGAACCTTTTATCTTGAGCCGAAAGATTTTAAATATCGATTTTCGAAAAAAAGTATTCAATAAGAATTTTTTTAGTATTTTCAACCGATCGCAGCAGGCAAATTTTTACATGCCGAAAATCAAAATAGAAATTTGTTGGACTCTAGGCGAGCGGATTAAAAATAGAGCTCCAGCACGTTCGCTTACTCTATTCCGTGTTTATATTTTTTATATTAGAGTAGCTAAGCATTTGACCGCCATCTCAATTGGTGGTAAGTAACGATGCGGCCGAAGATGGAGCATGCCTGTCTAGGAACAGCCTATTCCCTCCAGATTATAATGGTCAGGGAACACACTTGCAGGCAACGAGTTCCATTCCTCAGCCGTACACATTATAAAGGTTGAACCAAAGCGGGTGAAGTTATGCGGCCACGGATAACGCTGTATCAGTGGCGGAGTACTGGTCCTCGGAAATTTGACCCGCCACTAGTCGACACGCAAAGAAGGAGAAAGCGGATGAAGACAAACGCACTTATGTTATTTATAACGTCCGCATTTACGAATAGAAGTCTTAAAGACTTGTCCCCAACATAGCCACAAGCTCTCATAGAACGGTTAGGTTCACTAGGCTGTAAATATTCCTATTTATATTGCCTGTACAGCTATCTTTCATACCTAGGAACGGGGCTGAGCATGTCAAAGATGAAAGAGCAACGGTATATCCAGAAACAATAGCATGTGGTACTTCGATAAAGAGAATATTACATCTGAAAAGTCATTCCGAGATTTACGACGCTCGGCGAACAGTTTTCTCGACAATATTTGTCGCTCGGCACATTGTTTCGAGTAGTGAAATGGACATAAATTATATACCAATTAATTCTCTGCCGGTTGTATTTTGAAACCTAGCGTTAAAGGTTTGTGTTAAAGGTTAAGAAGTTCATGATCATTATCATAGCTCATAATCGTCCACTGCAAGGGGCCTATTTTTAAAACACTCGAATCGTTTTCAATTTTGATTTTCGGCGTGGAAAATTGATTACTTTGAGTATGCGTGACACTGATTTTCCCTATCTTTGACCCGTTCACTTTCGGTGTTATCAATATAAATTACAAATAGGAGCGTGGCCGAGTGGTTAAGGTATCCGACTCGTATGCTAGAGGTATCGTTTTCGAATTCCAATACCAATAACGTTTTTCTGGCGAGAAAACTGGCAAAAGCCTGGAAGTTGTGTAATCAAAAACTATGAGATTTCACAGTGCCCGTAAACGCACAGGATTCCAATGAGGAGTTTTCCAGTAGGTATTGATAGTTTGTTTCAAAAAGCATCAATAGATAGCGCTCTTACAATTTTGGTAATCTTTTTTAAATCTGTATGACGGATGCAATGATTTTATGCAGCCAAGTAATACTAAACTTGAAAATAAAGTGTTTATTAATATAAACATAACTGTTAAAGGTTGAACGAAGTGTAAAAAGAAATATTTATAGAAGTTGGCACTATGTTCCATTATTATTACAACCTCTAAAATGGTTGAAAACTATTGACAAATATAGTATTATCCAATACAACGTGCCCAGTGTTTATATCCTGTTTGCTAAGAACCTATTTCAAGCGATTATCAATTACCAAAATTGTCGGGGCGCCATCTATTGAGTGGTTAGGAATGCCTTAGATACCTATTGGAAAACTGCTCATTGACTATACTTGAGTCGAGTTGTAATAACTTCCTATACATCTGTCAAAATGTAATGAAATTGACCAATCATTGAGCCGTATTGAAAGCAGTGCGGTCACTTAGCAAAAGAACACTGTGAGAACGCATAGTAGTGACACTACTTTACTTAGACAAGTCTTATAATTGTTTATCAATACGGATGTGAATGCGACGTATAAAGAAATTGCTCTCTTTTATAATATTATAAGTATTTCTGTCTCCATAATGTTGGTTACATTGAAAGTTACACAGACCTCAATATATGTGGTTACAAGTTACCTGTGTTACAGGGTTCCAGGCCTGCGAAAACCACTGGAGTTAACCGGACATAAACACTGGGCTTCTTCCACGAAAGGCTAGGTTATTGTCATAATCTTCACGCTTGGCAAGCAGGTTGGAGATAGCAGTGTTGTAAATATAACAATTTCCTGCCTACGGAGACTCTAGATGTTTTGCCTCGAAAACATTAGTCGCCTTGTACGACATCGACGCATGTAGTTGAAGCTATTCTACTCTGCTGGATACTATATGGACTACTACGGCCACTGGGTAGCTATTGGAAATTGCAAAGAGCGTGTATGCGTGTGGAAAGAGCGCAGACGACTTTGTATGAAAAGGATAATGAATGTGGTTCGTGTATGAAATTAATGTGGAAGAAGCTAGAGAGATCTGTCGGCACCGTAGCAAGTGGAATTTCAAAACTAAGCTTTCCACCTGTCTGATGAAGGATATTGGAATTTTTTGGCTACATAGGCCGTATGGACATAATCTGGAGCAGCTTATGGTGACAGGCAAGATCGACGGCTGACGGTAGAGAAGTCACAGCCGTACAAGATGGTCCGATCAAATCCGCTCAACTCTTAATAATAAGCTGCATGATACACTCTATGATGCTAAGGAAAGATGCCGGTGGAGAGGGTGTCAAAAATCCCTTTTAATTTGTTATCAGATTTGTGAAAAATATGTAATTTTATGAAAAGGATAGTTATCAAAATGAAATGGTATGCACCAGTTAGCTTAATGTTGTTTGATTTTACCTACAAAATCTCATCGTAATCGGCTTGGGCATATCCAAGAAATTTAAAAATTTGCTTGTATGAAAATTCCAGTTTCCGTCATTTTCGTCATACAAAACGCTAATTTCATAGGTAAAAACCTAATATAATGTTAAAATAATTGATCAGAATGAGCTTTATCGTTAAGGCAATAGGTTAATTAGTATAACTTATTACGGAACCTTTCGAAAGCGAGCTCTACTTACACTTGACTAATTATTTTAACCTTTTCATATCTGTATCACTTAATTACCTGATAACTATTGAAAAAAGTCACTTAGACTATTAAATTAAAGTACGTCTCAATAAGAAAACAAAACGCGTCAATATCCCCGTTTTGCTCATGCGCGAGAGCCCGGGTCCTCCTTGACCATGATCCAGGATTTGGCAGATCAAGTAGTTACAGTAGAGCGATGACCACCTGACCTTTAACTCTGCTAACAGGGGCACCTGACCAGATGGTTCATGGTTGCACATTCAGTCGCCTGAATGTGCAGGCTTTCCCAATATTTTCCCTAACCGTAAGAGCATCGGTTAGCGTTCAACTAATGTAAATAACTCAGAAAAATATCATTGTTACGGTGACACTGAGGATCGAACTCTGCACCTCTCGCTAACGAGTCGGACCCACTAACCTAACTATACTGAAGAACGAACAACTGACGCGCTCACAGTCATTATTATTATCGCACTAGTTTCGTCCTTTTACATTAAACCACACTTAAACTTAGAATCTTAATCAAAAAACAAATATCTTATCGAAACACAAACATAACTATCTAATAAGAAAAACAAGTTTGTACGTACGTGCGTCTTTTGCGGTGTGTGCGGTGAAAATAGTGAAATGGGTGTCGTAAGAGCTTTTATACCGGAGCCTTGGCATTGACCGCTAGGCGTAAGCTTAAAGCTTGGCTGTAGTGGAAGCTATGAGGGTTAGGAAAGCTCTGTTGAAATAAATATCTCTACAAATGCTTTCCTACTAAATGTTATGTATCCGTGGTGTCCGGCTGAGAAGAATAACACCAACCCCTTAAACTCGTGGGTTTCGTACAAGGCGACTAATGTTTTTGAGGCAAAAGATTTAGAGTCTCATAATTTTTTCCCATTGGTATATTTACAACACTACGAACACTTGCAGCGTGGGTAGGCCTCCTACAAGGTGGACCGACGACCTGGTAAGGATCGCAGGTACCAGCTGGATGCGGAAAGCACAGGACCGGTCTTTGTGGAGATCTCTGGGGGCTTATGCCCAGCAGTGGGCGTCTTCTGGCTGATGATGATGAACACTTGCCTGCCAAGAGCGGAGATTATGGCAATAACCTCCCTTTTCGTAGGAGAGGCCCTAAGTCCCGCAGTTGACAGTTATGGGTAGGTCCCCACACGTCAAAAAGAAATTTTTATACCAAGGCGTACCGTACTCTTGTGCTTGTGATAACAAACAAATTTTAAAAACTACTGTACTACTTTCAATTTTTTTTATTTTACTGTAGTAGAGCTCGTCTAGTCTAAAATGACGCGCCCCACTACTTAGTTAGTTGATTCCGATGTGTGAGTGCAAATATTGATAACGACACTTCATCTGTGTGGGAGCCAATGAACGGCGCGTGCTCCGACGTTTGAATCTTACCGGCAACAGAATTACCAATTACAGCGGCATTTGTATATGTATTGCGTCCATATTTTAAACTTGCTTGTGTGCGTTAATGCGATAGTGGGGCGCGTCATTTTAAATTAGACGAGCTCTACCAATTCTGAAATCACAACCGGGACATTAACGCCAAGATGATTACGTGGGTGACTAGGAAATTATTAAGATACCTAAACAATTTTTTTTAAAAGATATCGCAGTTATTTTATAACTCTTTTTAAAACCATATGACGACCGGAGTAGTTCAGTTTGTTAACGTGCCGGTCGCCACGCAGATGTCCCGGGTTCGATTCTCGGCCGAGCAGAAGATCTAGATGTAGTATGTATTTAAAAAAAGCATATAAATAGTTTATCAGTTATCTAACACCCATAACACAAGCTTTGCTTACTTTGGGGCTGTGTGAATTTGTCTTAGCAAGCATATTTCGAATTCTGAAAGCCATTTCTTCGTCGTGGCTTGGTTAGGAGTGGTCGCGTACTGTCTGATTTTACAATTACGAGATAACTATAGTAATCGATTGTCATCCTAATTACCATATCACGAAGGTTCATTTTTGTGTGGAGTGCAGTGAAAATTGCAGTTAAAATATTAACCATAACAAGTGTTGCTTTCCTTTTTCCTTTTGACGACCTGAGTGGTTCAATGGTCAACATGCCGGTCTGCCACGCAAGAGGTCCCGGGTTCGATTCCCGGCCGGACAGAAATTGAAAAGATGAATTTTAATTTCTGTTACGGGTCTGGGTGTTCTATGTATAATAAGTATGTATTTAAAAAAGTATTTAAGTAGTATATCAGTTATCTAGCACCCATAGTACAAGCTTTGCTTAGTTTGGGGCTAGATGGCGCTGTGTGAATTTGACCACGAATATTTATTTATTTATTTATATATTTTTCTCTTTTATCTTATTCTCTTTGTGATTTTTTCTTAGCCTTTTCACCAATATGAGATAAAATGATATTACAGCTGTTACTGGACACTAGCCACATTCTAATAGCACAGTGTAAACAGCAATTAATAATAAATAAGCCTAATGGCAGCTTTATAGCGTTTTAGCGGTGGTTACTTTTATATTAGGTAACTTACGAAATATCTATCTCTAGTAATTACAAACAAGCTTACGGCCTGCCTGATGGTAAGCAGTCACTGCAGCTTATGGACGTTTGCAATACCAGGGGCATCACCCACGCGTTGCCGACCCCGTAAAACCGTTTCTCGAAAAACTCCATGTTGTTCTCTCTAGGGCAAACGTCCTTAGGTACTTAACGTACTTTGGCGCAAAGAAATTGCTGGACCTTAAGCTTTGTACGCATAAAAATAATCATCTTGGCGTTAATGTCCCGGTTTTATAACGCCAAGTCGTTAACGCCAAGATGATTTTTTTTATTTTTTTATTACTACAGTTCTATGTTTTAACTAATATACTCACCTATTATGTGATCCACTATGTAGCGTTTTAGTTTGGGAGACCTACAAAATGTTGGTCTGTTCGTGCAATCCGGAACAACAATTTTTTAAATTTAATTACCCTTATTTCGACTTTTTTAGCGATAGTACATACCTAATTATCCTCTTATGAGGGGTCCGTGTGCCGTGTGGTGTCCGGCAGAGTAGAATAGCACCAACCCCTTATGCTCCTGGGTGTCGTACAAGGCGACTAATGTTTTCGAGGCGAAAGATCTATGAGTCTCCGTAGTCTGGAAAATGGGCAGCAGCATTTTCCATTGTTATATTTAAACACTGCGATCTCCAACCCGCTTGCCAAGCGTGGAGATTATGGCAATAACCTCCCCTTTCGTGGGAGAGGCCCTAAGTCCTGCAGTGGAGTGTTACGGGCTGTGATGTGATGATGAGGGGTCTAGAAGTAAATAAATAACGGAATGCCTCACACTCTCTTTGCAATTGCGCTTTTCAGCCACATCAAAGTCACAAAAAGTGATCTCGCAGTTTATAATAGTACAGGTTAGTAATGATAGTATGAAAGTTACGATTAATGCGATTTGTAGTTTGTTTACAACCTAACAGAGGGTTAACGCAAGAAAACCCCCAACCAAAAAGAAGAAAAGAAAAAGAAGAAAGAGAAGGAAATATCTAAGAGCAGAAGAGATAACCAAGCTTTTGCGGAGTCGGCAACGCGTGGGTGGTTCCCCTGGTATTAAAAACGTCCGTAAGCTGCGGGGACTGCTTATCATCAGATGGACCGTAAGCTTGTTTGTTAGAGCTCGTCTGGTCTAAAATGACGCGCCCCACTACTTAGTTAGTTGATTTCGATGTGTGAGTGCAAATATTGATAACGACACTTCATCTGTGTGGGAGCCAATGAACGACGCGTGCTCCTACGTTTGAATTTCACCGGCAACTGAATGACCAATTACAACGGCATTTGTATATGTATTGCGTCCATATTTCAAACTTGCTTGTGTGCGTTAATGCGATAGTGGGGCGCGTCATTTTAGATTAGACGAGCTCTACTTAGTGTTATAAAAAAAAACATAATAATTACAAAAATATTTATGAAACAATCCATATTTATGAAACAATCTAAAAACCATCTCGATTATACAAACTTTCAAATAGAGAAAATCGCTTCGAAATCGGTCCATGCGTTTGGTAACTACGATGCCATATACCGACAGATCCACATATAGACATGTCAAACTTATAATTCCCCTTTTTCTTGTAGCGGATTCAAATATGTTTTTAAGCTAAGATTAAGTGAACAATGGCCGTGATTGGCCGTGTGGTGTCCGGCAGAGTAGAATAGCACCAACCCCTTACACTCGTGGGTGTCGTACAAGGCGACTAATGTTTTAGAGGCAAGAGATCAAGAGTCTCCGTAGTCTGTAAAATGGGCAGCAGCATTTTTCATTGTTATATTTAAACACTGCGATCTCCAACCCGCCTGCCAAACGTGGAGATTATGGCAATAACCTTCATAGGCTACGGTGACTGCTCACCATCAGGCAGGCCGTAAGCTTGTTTGCCACCTTAGTGGAATAAAAAAAAAACTCCCTTTTCGCGGGAGAGGCCCTAAGTCCTGCAGTGGACTGTTACGGGCTGTGATGATGAAGTGAACAATCAAAAGACTATGTCCAGGTTGTACTCTCGCGCGCGATGGCTCGGTGTCCGTTTTGCCCAAGATCCAGGAATTGGCAGATCACATAATTACAATGGAGCGACTGTCATCTAGCCTCCATGATCCTGCTACCAGAGGAACCTTACCAGAATGGATCATGGCTACACATTCAGTCGCTTTAATGTGTAGATTTCATAACGATGTTTTCCCTCATGAAAATGAAAATGAAAATGAAAATGAAAAAGTATTTATTGAATTAGGATTACGTTAATTAATCTCTTTTCAAAAGTCAAAAATCTAACGGAAAACAAAGGGAAGTTAAGCGAGCTCATCCAGGTAGGTAGGGGGCGACGCATGCAGACCGATCAGCGCGCGCGAGGGCTTACTCCGGCGGGACACCGGGCACCGATACGCGCCACGCACATAACCGCCTAGGCGAATCATATGCGGCGCGCGCCCGGCCCCAGCCAGCCCGCCGGCGCTCACACCCGCACGCCCCAGCCGGCCTACCCGCGTCGCGCCCTGAGCTCGGAACAAATAAGTAAAAAGAATGTCGTCTGTCTGCCAGTATGCCGCTTCAGTTAGGAAAATGACCATCTGTGGGAAAAAGAAACGGCAAGAAACCCACAGGTACATTTAAATATGATTACATTGCATTGATACATTTGTCAATTTAATTTGAGTGAGCCTGTCTTGATTGGAATATGATGTGAACCTCTACAAATCGGTGAAGATAACTAAAAATAAAAATAAATTTCAAAAACATAAAAAATGGCACAGCAAAAGCAGGCCAGTCCACCAAGGCAGCACCCGTTCACGAGCATGACGCAGGGCCCAGCCATCGTCCAATTCAACCATATTTGAGGGAAGAGAACGACCCGACCCCCATGCCACCACCAGGCAGACTTTTAAGTGAGCATGCGCTGCCAATGCCGTACACATTAAAAAAAAAAAAAAAAAAAAAAAAAAAAAAATCACCATAAGAGCATCGATTAATCTACAACAAATGTACGACAGAAAAGATTTATACATGCCAGCAATGCGCTTCGAACCCAGTACCTCTCGCTAACCAGTCGGACCCATTAACAACGACACCGATGCTCTCATTTGATCTATTTACCAATAAGTCCAAAATCGACCCAGCACGACTGTCGCTTGGGCAAGAAACCTTCCTCTAATAACCATGTTTGTCTGTCCATCACATATCCCGAGTGTTTGTCGACATGTCAAGTGCAGTGTTTGCCCATCTCGAAGAATCATTGACTTCTATTGCGTAATACGTACGTAAAACTGTGGTGGGAGTCTGGGAGAATACGTAATTAGTATGGTATTCATTATGTATGCATATTTGATCAAGTTTATGGCTGTATATTCTGGTAATAGTTGTGTTTGTTGAGGTAAAAATGTTGTGTTTGAACGTGCTATTAAGTGCTTTTAAAGCTTGGCTTTAAACTTTTATAGTGGCAGGACAATCTCCTCCTGCTGTATTATGTCCAATGAAATGTAAACTATCCTCAGAAACGAACCTTCAGGCGCTCTCATGGTCGTGCGATGGGTGGTTTTGAGGCCACCTATTGTTCGGGTGACGTCTGTCGAACGACCATGGTCGCACGACCGTTGCGGATTAGGACTGCGCCTTATACCCTATCTAAAACGGCTAAGAAATAGAACATGTTGCCTTCTAGTAAGTTTTAGATAGATAGATAGATTAACTCTTTATTGCACACAAAATTACAGGAAAGTTTTCTGATCATTATAATCTGGGCGCCTTCAAGGCTAGAGTGAATATAAAGTGTACCTAGACAGGCATGCTCCATCTTCAGCCGCATTGCATAGGGTTTTCGTAAATTGACTCGACGAGGAAGAAGCCGCATTGCCTTACCATCGCACGTATCGTATCGTTACGTCGTCACTTACCACCGGGTGAGATGGCGGTTGCATAGTCTAACAAAAAACCTTTTTAGTGTGCCTTTTCAGTCTTTGGCTTACCATCAAGTTCGGAAGAAAAGTGCATTTAAGAAGAGCACGCTCCATACAAATGTAGTTTGACCATATTTTCAATATTACACAGGTGGTAGTACTCTGACAAGCCTGAGGAGTCCGCCTGGGTGAGTACCACCGCCTTATCTATTTCTGCCGCCAAGCAACAATGCTTGCATTGTTGTGTTCCGGTTTGAAGGGTAAGGTAACCAGCGAAATTACAGGCATGAGCTATTTCATCTTAGTCCTCACGGAGACAACGCACCTGCGGTTCTACATTTTTGTTACCTGCAACCCAAATTAATGAATCAAATATGTTAAGGCCGACAGTAACCCCTTACCATCAGATGGGCTGTTAACTTAACAAAAAAAGTTTCTTCACTACCTTACCGAGAGAAAAACGTCGGAAAACCCCTGACCAAGTTTACATAAATTCAAATATATTCTAAACTACTAACACGATTTTAATCAAACAAAGCTAGGAATAATTTCTATTAAACTGCCTTTCAAATAGAGAAAACTGCATCCAAATCGGTCCATCCGTTCGATAGCTACAATGCGACAAACACACAGAGCCACATACACACGGTAGATAAAAATAGAAATTATTGTGTGTAAATAAATGTAATCTATTATATTCTAGAAATACACACACCCATGGAAACTCACATACCGAACACCTACTGAGCTACAGGATGATTATATCGTAAATAAGTGTCCGACAAGTGTCTGTACTAGGCTGTCAGTAAGGGCATCGAACCTCATAAAGTTTGCTTTGCATTGTGAAATCAAAAAGCGAGGGCCGCTGACTTAGTTAGGTGGTTCGGTTCGTTTTCTCGTGAGCATCGGTATGGTTTTTGTGATGAAAAATAGCTTTTCACTCGGAAATAATATAGGTTCGTAGTGAAAAAAGTAGTTGCGGAGATTATTTCTAACAAATTTACAAACATAATTGTGCTCTCGCGCAGATTGGATCATGGCTTCATCACAATGTTTTCCCTCACCGTAAGAGCATCGGTTAGTGTTCTACTATTGTTTATAATCCAGAAAAGAGGCACGTAGCTGCACTGGGATTCGAACCCGGTACCTCAGAGCAGGAGTCGGACCCCTTAATCATTAAGTCACCGACGCTCCACGATAATGCCGTGACGACACCAAGATCTTTACCGTGACACCACAGCAAGTATTTAAAGCTGACACGTGTAGACCCAGCAAAGGGTTTTTTTAATACCACTATGGAGGCAAACAAGCTTACGGCCCGCCTAATGGTAAGCAGTCACCGCAGCCTATGGACGTTTGCAATACCAGGGGCATCACCCACGCGTTGCCGACCAAGTAAAAATCGTTTTACCCCTTTCTTAAAGAACTCCATGTTGTACTCTCCAGGGAAAACCTCTCCAGGTAGTCAGATGTCAGATGGGAAAACGAACTGATAGCGATTGGTAACTACCGTTTCAAATTGCCCCACCAGTAAAGCCCCCACGGCGCTGTGATAATGAAAATTTGATATTGACTTCTGTGTGTTAATTTTAAATTTTGAAATTTTAATTTTAGTTATAAATTAGGTTTACTAGTATAGTTTGTAAGTCACGAATGTTTTACTAACATTAATATGGATAATGTTTGAAATAAATTGATTTTTCAGTCAATTGTATTGTGTTGATTTGATGCAGGTACGCATGCCTGTGATTTCTTTGGGAACGAAAAGTATGTATAGATTTAAACTACTTACATTAGACGCTTTGCCTGCCATGTTTGGATGAAAGAGATCAGATTCTTCCAGAGCATTTCTTTTATCTAGGTACGGTATCTCAACTGGGATATAACGCCAAAATGATGATGGTGAGTTCAGTTTCTCATGACATAGACATCGCACGAAATCTAAAGATCATAAAAACTAAAATAATGATATTGCTGTCAATGTCCAAGTTGCGCTCTCGTACGCGAGGGCCCGGGATCCGCCATGACATGATTCTGAGTGGTAGACTTTTATTTACCTAAATTACAGTAAAACGACCCCTACCTGGATCAGCTCGCTTAACTTTCCCTTTGCTTTCCATTAGATTTATGACGTTTGAAAAGAGATTAATTAACGTAATCTTAATTCAATTAATAATTTTCATTTCATTTTCATTTCATTTTCATTTCATTTTCATTTCATTTTCATTTCATTTTCATTTCATATTCATTTCATTTTCATTTCATTTTCATTTCATTTTCATTTCATTTTCATTTCATTTTCATTTCATTTTCATTTCATTTTCATTTCAGTTCACGACTGCCATCTGACCTCAGTGACCCTCGCCTAACCAAATTGGATCATGGAAATGTGCAGGTTTCCTCACGACGTTTTCCCTCGCCGTAAGTGCACCGAGTAGAGTTCAACTAATGTACATAACTTAGAAAAAATCATCGGCACATGGAGGAACTCGGATCGAACTCGGTTCCTCCGCTTACGAATCGGATCCCATAACCTGACCACCAACGCTATACATGATACCTTGTATACGCATACGTTGATGCGATTTGGCTCTTGAACAGACATGCGTACTCGAGACCTCCCAAGAAGAACAAACACTTCTGTGTGCCTTGACGAAGATGCTTCGTCAGTATGATATTTCTCCTTCAGCAACATGATGGTTTACTTATGATTTTGCTTGTAATATTGACGACTTGAGTGGTTCAGTGGTCAACAGCCGGTCTGCCACGCAAGAGGACCCGATTTCGATTCGCGGCCGGGCAGAAATTGAAATGATGAATTTTAATTTCTGTTACGGGTCTGGGTGTTATAGGTATAATAGGTATGTAGTAAAACATATTATTCATATTCATATTCATTTATTTAGTAAATATTTTACACCGTCATATAATTGTTATGTCATTATTATTAATATTAATAATCATTTAAGAAATTAATTAACATAAATTAACAAGTATGTCAATATAAAATTGAAAACTATCACAATATAAATAAACGTAGTAACTACATAAGTGCGTAGCTAAATTAATGTTAATAATTATATAAGTATATAGCATAATACGTAGTCTATCAGTTTTCTGGCACCCATAACACAAGCTTTGCTTACATTGGGGCTAGATAGTGCTGTGTGAATCCAAGCATACCTATAACATCTTATTACAAAATTACATTGCGAAATTACAGGCATTTCATCTTAGGCCTCACAGTGGCAACGCACCTGCGGTTCTGCATTTTTGTTGCCTGCAACCTGAATGTATGAATTGTAGATGTTATGGGCGACAGTTACCGCTTACCATCAGGTGGGCTGTCTGCTCGTTTGTCACGGAATAACGGTTGTGTTTTCGCGCAAGGGCCGGGGTCTGCCTTGGCCATTGTCTAGGAATTGGCAGATCAGCTCCTTACAGTGGAGCAACTGCCATTTGTCCTCCGTGGCCCTGTTAACAGGGGAACCTGACTAGATTGGATTATGGTAAAGGGCGGACTCTGGGGTCGGGAGAGTACCACCAACCGGGATATTAACGCCAATATGTTATTCTTTTTATATAGGCTAGACAGGTATTTGACCGCCACCTCATCTGTTATCATCTCAATATGATGACGAATGCATTGGTGATACACTAATGTTGCTAATATCCCAAGGCCTGATTGAAGATGGTAGCGTCGTCACTTAGGTACCACCAGTCAAATGCTTGTCTAGATTCTAATCTAAGAAAAATATAAAGGCATTTATTTATTCGTATGGCATATTAATATAAATAAAAATATAAATATAACACCCATAAACATCATATCTAGCACCCATAGTACAAGCTTTGCTTAGTTTGGGGCTAGATAGCCCCAAACTAATATTTATAACGAATATTTATTTTATTTATTTATTTATAAAGGAATATTAGTATTAGTATTATTAGTATACGGAATATTAGTATTTCGTTGCAATATGTGAGTGCAAATATTAATAACGACACTTCATCTGTGTAGGAGCGTCGACTGCTCCAATCGAACGAGGCGTGCTCCGACGTTTGAGTCTCACCGGCAACGAATGACCAATTACAACGGCATTTGTATATGTATTGCGTCCATATTTTAAATTTGCTTGTGTGCGTTAATGCGATAGTGGGGCGCGTCATTTCAGCTTAGATGAGCTCTACTTACATATTCTTACGTTTACGGGCATACGGTGGGTCTCCTAACCACTCACACGTCCACGGGAAGCGTGGTACCCGAAAAAAAATTCTCCACCGTCCAAGGGAACTGCAGTCCCAAAGTCAGTTTGTTACCTGTTGCCAGTTTGACAGCTGTCATTTGTTCTACAAGATGTCAATAGACGGTTCTGATGGTATTTCCCAGCGCCAAAGATTTTGGGCATAAAGCAAAGACGGAGCCTCGCCCTGTAAAGAATGTATGATAAGTTCGCCCTTGCTTTGTAAGTGTTTCCTTTTGAAATGTACTATGTTGTTGCAATAAAGAGTCTACATACATAGAGCTCGTCTAATCTAAAATGACGCGCCCCACTATCGCATTAACGCACACAAGCAAGTTTAAAATATGGAAGCAATACATATACAAATGCCGTTGTAATTGGTCATTCAGTTGCCGGTGAGACACCAACGTAGGAGCTCGCGTCGTTCGATTGGAGCAGTCGACGCTCCCACACAGATTAAGTGTCGTTATTAATATTTGCACTCACACATCGAAATCAACTAACTAAGTAGTGGGGCGCGTCATTTTAGACTAGACGAGCTCTACATACATACATGTAGACTGTCACTCTGTCACAACTCTGTGTTCTAGAACATTAGGTGATCAAAGCCACCTTTGACAATAGCAGTAGTCATGAAGGGGTATTTAACAACGCAGCCACCGAGGGTCGCTACTACCACCGGGAGCTGCTTAGAAGCCCACCAGAAGCCCGCGTGTCGCCTCCATCGCCTCCTTCACCAGCACCCATGTGGCCGATGGATTGAGCCCTCTGCAACAAAGAAAATAAGAAACATAGTGAAGCCTTATAGGCACTAGAAACTAAAACACTCGGTGCAGCCTTATAGGCACTAATAAACATTGACTGCGCTATCTCAGTAGGCCTAGCATAAGTAGCTCTCGCGCGCGATTAGCGTGAAAAAACGCGACATAGGTATTGCTATCTCTTTCGTCTTATTATTGAGAGAAAGAGACAAACCCTCTCTTGCGGCGCGAACTTCGTCGCGGACACACTTGTGCTAGGGCCAGCACACGAACACGCCAGCAAGGCGCAATCCTGCACCGGCCAGGACATAGCCTGGCTGAAAAGACGCACGGGCACGGGGTTAGCCCCAAAGACCCGCACCTGACTCCGCAGATAAGGAGCAGAAGACCCGTGTGTGTGCAGCCATCCACGTTATATTAAAAAAGGAAACAAAACATATATTTTTATGCTATTCATTAACTAACGAGCAGACAGCCCAGCTGATTGGATATATAGATTGTGACTTCAACTGTGAGCAGGCTCCTTCTATGCCCTCAATGTAAACTTCGTTGATCAGCACCTATTAAAAATGGCGTTTGAAAAATTGGCTACAACTACAAGACAAAAATATGCTAAAATGTCATTGGCTCACTAGAGCACAGTAAGTTATTCTATAGCACAAGTCAAGTGCTGTTACTACGCCTTTCAACTTTCAAACTTGTTTGCATTTAAAATAGGTTTCCTGTTTCGGGGGTATTGGACTTCTAATAGAAACAATTTATTCAAGTATAAAAAATATAATCATCTTGGCGTTCATGTCCCGGTTGTGCTTTCGCGTACGAAGGGCCGGGGCCCGCCTTGACCATGGTGTAGGATTTGGCAGATTAGATAATTACAGTGGAGTGGTTTAAAAAAGATAATCATCTTGGTGTTAATATCCCCGTTGTCCTCACGGACGCGAATGCCCGGGGTCTGCCTTTACAATGATGTAGGATTTGGCAAATCAGATAATTATAGTGGAGCAACTGCCACTTGTGGTGTGTGGTGCCGCCACCTTAAAGAATAGCACCACCCCATCTCTTCCCGTGGGTGTCGTAAGAGGCGACTAACAAATCCGAAAGGTGGGCAGCAGCATCTTTCTGGGTAGATTTACATCAACTGCACTGCGATCTCCACCCGCCTGCCAAGCGTGGAGATTATGGCAATGACCTCCCCTTTCGTGGGAGAGGCCCGAAGTCCTGCAGTGGACTGTTATGGGCTGTGACGATGACGATGATGAACTGCCACTTGACCTCCGTGATCCTGTTAACGGAGGAACCTGACCAGATTGGATCATGGTTACACTTTAAGGCGTATGAATGTACAGGTTTCATCACCATGTTGAATACTAACCGGTGCTGTTACGGTGAGGGAAAACATCGTGATGAAACCACTCAATGTGTATCCGTGCTCCAATCTGGTCAGAGTTCCCCTGGTAGCAGGGTTACGGAGGTCAGATGACATTCATACTGTAATTATCCAATCTATCAAACCTTGGATCACGGTCAAGGCGGACTCCGGGCCCTAGTGCGCGAGAACACAACCGGGATATTAATGCCAATATGAATATTTATTTATTTTATGAAATTAAAAATTCAGTATTTTTTTAATTATATGGGCTCTACCGAAAGCGACCAGCTCAAAAATGGGGAAAATCGGCGTCATGCATTAAAAGATTCAATTTTTCATGCCGAAAATCAAAATTGAAAACCGTTCGACTCGAGACGAGCTCTTCAAAAATAGTACATTTATTCATCATAATCTATTGTAATAACTTGTCACAACTGATTTCAAATAGACAACCAGCCCTATCTGCCAGACTATCTATAGGTACTCGTACAATTTGCACTCTATTCGAATCCAAATATTGAATTTCGTGAATACCTACAGCGAAGCCGTAGATAGAAGTGCGTGTGTCCGTGTGTACGCACTGTGTGGCTAACTGTAAAACGCGCGGCAAGTTACCAGTTCCTTAACTTGTTTCTGGGTTGGGGCCATGAGGATGGCGGAGCGGATAAGCTAGGGAATTTTAGAATGGAATGGTATGGAATGGAATAGGATTGAATAACATTTATTCACAAACAACAACATATTAGAGGTATATTAGACGCCTGTACAAAGGCGGGAAACCCATAATGCGCTGGCGTAAATTTTAATACAATGAATGAATGAATGAATGATCGTGGACAAATTCACACAGCGCCATCTAGCCCCAAAGTAGGCAAAGCTGGTGTTATGGGTACTAGATAACTGATAAACTACTTATATACTTTTAAATACATACTTATTATACAATACAATACAAAAACTCTTTATTTGCACAATATATACATACATGGGATAAAATACATAATAGTAAGCAGTACAAAAGGCGGTCTTATCACCAGAGTGATCTGTTCCAGACAACCTTCCAATCTTACGGTTGATCCAAAGAAATCATCGAAGGCAAGGCCTTGAGAGACGCGACAATTGTGCCACTTAAGAAACAAATATGTTTAACTACCGACAGATAAACAGCTTACGTAGCCTACGTTTAACATGCTTTTTAATAATGTACAGTCAGGTGCCGGCGTGGAGTTAGCGAAACACGTTCGCGATCTCCACGCCAACGAAATGAAAATTTTGCACTGGATGTGCGGACTTACGCAGCTCGATCGAGTACGTAATGAATACATCCGTGGCAGTCTTGGCGTGAGGGATCAAGTAGGCTCACCTGCCTGTAGGATACGTGGGAAAAAGGTGCCTGAACCTGCCGGTATCAGGAAAGAGGCCCCGTGGGCGACCCCAGAAGCGATGGATTGACATCGCTGAGTCGGATGCGAGAGCCAACGGCTTACGACGCGAGGATGCCGAAGACCGGGCGAAGTGGAGAAGAATGGGTAGGAAAGTGGAGCCTGGCAGAGGCCGGGATAAACGCAAGGACGATGATGATGATGAGTCAGGTGCCGAGTGAACGCAGTCCATGAAAAATGAAATTCAGTGATTTTTATAGAAAGACGTGTAGACGGACGGCCTATCTGATGGAAAGGTCCACCTCTTTAGGAGCTACTGTGCCACAGACCGACACACAGAAACACAAACACACATGTCGAACTTATAACACCCCTCTTTATCGTCGGGGGTTGAAATAATCCTTACTATGGTGATACACCCGAAGCTCAAATGCCACTGGGAATGTCACTAGGAACCCAATTATATCGTAATAATGTAATCGTAGTGTATTGCAAAATTATCGTGTCGACGCGTCCTTTGTAATAAAGGTTTTCCTTCTTTCTCTTTCTCTATAAAAAAAAATACATTCCTCTGGCCCTCTCGCCCACTCTATGGCCCGCCGGGCCATCGGTGTCTCCCAAGATTGAACTCTGTCGGTTCAGACAGCCCGACTGCTGCTTGCGACATCCAGTCACAGTCGAATTAAGCCGTCGATAACTTCGGCGATTCCGGATAGAGATTGAAATAAGTTAAAAAATAACAACAATATATTTGGAATACTGTTTCTATTTTCATTTGTCATAGGTTCCTTATTAAACATAGTTCTAGTAGGTAGTAATTGTTATTGGAATTAAATAATGGAAAATAATAGTGGGTCTGATACGTGATCGAGAGGTAGAGCTCGTCTAGTCTAAGATGACACGCCCCACTACTTAGGTAGTTGATTTCGATGTGTGAGTGCAAATATTGATAACGACACTTCATCTGTGTGGGAGCCAATGAACGACGCGAGCTCCTACGTTTGAATCTCACCGGCAACTGAATGACCAATTATAACAGCATTTGTATATGTATTGCGTCCATATTTTAAACTTGCTTGTGTGCGTTAATGCGATAGTGGGGCGCGTCATTTTAGATTAGACGAGCTCTACATTAGTTGAACACTAACCGATGCTCTAGTGGTGAGGGAAAACATCGTGATTAACCTGCACATTCAGGCGACTGAATGTGTAATCATGATCCAATCTGAGGGCCTATCGGCTATCTCAGTGGACACCTGAATTTGACATAAAAAAATCTGACACTACTCTAATTTGGTAGACGCTATTGCCAGTTTTCAACGTAGATGACGTGGTGTAGAATTATCTAGTGTCAAATACAGTTGTCAACTGAGTTAGCCAATAGCCCCGCTGGCCAGGTAACCCAGATAACAGGGTCCTGGAGGTTAGACGGCAGTCGCTGTACTGTTACCAGATCTACCAAATCCTGGGTCATGGTGAAGACCCCGGGCCCTTGCACGCGAAAGCGCGATCAGTAAGCTAATTACGTAACGCTGTTGCCAACAATTCTCTGATTTCAATGATTGAAATTGTTACCTTTGCGATTCCGTATCATCGATTTCATGGGTTCAGTTGCTAACAAAGTTCCATTGCAATGAATTGAAACTATTAAATCGATCATACGTAATTGCAAAAGTAACAATTTCAATTATTGAAATCAGAGAATTGTTGGCAACAGAGTTACGTATTAGCCTACGGGATATTGACGTCAAGATGGCCATTTATAAGTATTATTACTAAAGTTTATTGTACACTATACCTTGGCCGTGTGGTGTCCGGCCGAGTGGAATAGCACCAACCCCTTACACTCGTGGGTGTCGTACAAGGCGACTAATGTTTTCGAGGCAAAAGATCTAGAGTCTCCGTAGACTGGAAAAGTGGCAGCATTTTGCATTGTCATATTTATAACACTGCGATCGCCAACCCGCCAGCCGAGCGTGGAGATTATGGCAATAATCTCCCCTTTCGTGGGGGAGGCCCTAAGTCCTGCAGTGGACTGTTATGGGCTGTGATGATGATGATGGATTCTGGATTACGGTCAAGGCGAACGCTCGCGCTGTGAAACAACCTGGATATTGACGCAAATATGATATTTTTTTTAGTATTATTACTATAGTGATTAGTATAATAATATACTATATGTACTACAGTTTAATATACACTAGGTGCAGTCGGAATCCCAAGTCGTGGCGAGTGAAAGAAAACGCACGCAGATGCATATTTTTAATCCTAAATTATTACTACTCAGTACCAAACATAGAGCTGCTATTGCCTAAGATTAATGTTTTATTTTATTTTTCGTGTTACTATTTGTTACTGGAGGACCCGGCGCGACTTCATTCGCGTGACATCCTACTCTTACTCTACCCTACCCTACTTCTACACCTAGCCTACATCTATACTACACCAACAGCCTTAGATTATGTGACTCTTCCTTAAATGAACTCTTGTACTGTTAATGGACTGTGTTTGCAATTAAATTTGATTATAATGCATTGAAATTAAAATTAAAACAATGAAAGGCGATCTATCCACGGCTGAGTGCTGCTTGCGAGTGGGGGTCCGCGGGACGGGGGCCGCGGCCGTGGACAGCGCGAGTTGCGGGTCACGTGACCCTTCGTATTTCCAACACCTACTTTAGAAAGAAAGAAAATATTTATTACAAAGGACGCCACAACATGATAATTTACATTTAACACAAAACAAAAAAGTACATAAAACGAGGAACTTTACTCCTACCTACCTTATTTTTCTTATTGCTTATAAAGCTTCCTCTTGAATCACTCTAACCTAACTTCCGCCTATCCCACACCTATTTTACCCCTTTTTGCACTTCCACACATCTGTGTATGTGTGTCACACATCAAACTTATAACACCCCTCTTTTTTCGTAGGGTTTTTTAAAATATTTGTTTAAGGAGCTTTGTCTGAAGACAATGTCACTCCATTGTTATATACAAGTCAACAAATACAAAATAATATTAATTTTAAATATTATAATAATAAATTAAGACTTCACTTTTAATATTAGTAAGGTTAAGTAAGGTTTTTTTGTTGTTTATTGTAGGTACCTCTTTCTACATTTTGTTGCTTTAATTGTAAATAACTATTATGTTGATATTGTTTTAAAACTTTCGTGGTTATTCACTACACTTTTATCGCAAATGGTAAAAACAATACTAAATGTGGTAATAAACCCGTGTAAGAAATAATATTTGCAATGAAAGTGTAGATATTGCTGTTTCGAATGAAACACACATAAAACACTCACAAAAATAACAAACAAACCGCTCCAACATGTCTTACCAGCTCCATACAGTGCTGGACGAATGCATTCCATCTCAGCCCGCGGCAATAAGGCTGGATTTGCGTGGCTGGGTGAGTCGCGGTCGCACGCTGGATTCTGACTGTTCTGGTTTTGACTAGACTCTTTTTAACCGCTGACGAAAAACAGGAGTGTGATGAGTTTGAGGTGTGTCTGTATATGTGTGAAGGTGTGTGTACTGTGGCATCGGAGCTAGGCGAACGGATGGACAGTTTTGGATGCGGGTTTGTCTATTTGAAAGCAAGCGATTTTATTTTATAGTAAGTAACGATTAGTGTCAACTCTCTCGCTGGCTCCTATGCAGAAGTCTATAAGCGACAGGTATCGAAGAGAGCGTGTACATAATACGGTGTTACAAACATATCTGACCCATTTTCCAAACTACTAAATCGATTTCAATTATACAAAGCAATGATAAGAACGATATCGATTAAAACCGCTTCCAAATACTGAAAACTCCATCAAATTCAGCCCATCCGTTCGGCAGCTACGACTTCAGACTGATACCTAGCTACACAACTACAACGAAACTTACACACGTCATAACTAGCGTCTTCTTGTGTAGGGAGATAATTTTTTTAAACTGTTAATTAGGTAAATTTTTAACTTAAATGTTAGATAGGTTGAAGTGTGCGGTCAAGACGTCCCTCGAAATTGCTCTATTGAGAAGATGACTAACTAAGAAAATGACCTGCCTCACCAAAAGGGGGTTTCCTTTTGGCGAGGCAGGTAATTTTCTTAATAGGTAAATTTCGAGGGTTGTCATATTCTTTCATCTTTTTATATTGCGACAGCTATTCCAAGTACTTCAAGTACTTAATAATTGTACTATCACAGGAGTTCAGTATGTACTTGCATATATGTACTTGTGATAGTACAATATTATGATAGATACTTGAGGGTCTGATGATGGAGTCAGGAGGTCGACAGTGCACCTCTTCAACAGTTACTAGTAAACATGTCGAGTTTGGACTCATTTGACGAGTTTTGGCGAGTTCTACATATACGCTGTCTCAATATAAAAAGATGACCGAACCAGAAAATGACCTCCCTCGAAATTGACCTATTGAGAAGATGACTAACTCAGATAATGACCTGCCTGCCAAAAGGGAGTTTTTGCATTGTATTGTAAACAGCCACTAAGGTGACAAACAAGCTTACGGCCCGCCTGATGGTAAGCCCATGCTGCAATCCTAGACAGATACCTACACAAATACACAGGAACACACATCTTTGCTTTAGGCCCCTATGTGCAAGGGCCTGGGGTCCGCCTCCGCCATGATCCAGAATTTAGCAGATCAGGTTGAACACAGTGGTGCATGATGATCATGATTGTTTTCCTCGCCGTAAGAGCATCGGTTAGTGTTCAGCTAATGTACATAACTCAGAAAAGAGTCATTGGTACATGGCCGCAGTGGGATTCGAACCCGGTACCTCGGGATACGAGTCGGGGCCCTATCGATGCACATTGAAACATATAGTACATTAAAGCTGTAAGACCATTATAATCTTATGAATGCAATAAATACATTGACGATTGACTATTGATATACAAACGTCAAACTTATAACACCCGTAATTTTGCATCAGGTACTAAAACTGGTTAAAACCCAAACCACCCATAACCTCCCTTGCCCCGCAACATATCCTGTAATACTGCTCATAATCTGAACATTATTGCGAACGGACGTTTGATCTGAACTCGCATTCCGATTCAGACTTCTGAATTGTTACCTAGGGTTTACAGATGCTAGACTTTGGGTCTTATTAAAGGCTAGGTTTCAATGAATGCGTGATTAAAGTTTACCCTTTTGTGTGGATTTGTGAGGATTTTCTTCCATTGTTGTTCTGTTTGTTTAGAATATACATAGTATATCCCTCCGCTCTCTCATACCTTCGTCAACGTTTCCAATTTTCCTGGTCGCAAGACAAGCTCTGTCGATCCTCCGTTAAGTCGAACTTAGACATACTACCACACCGATTCACCTACCTAACACACCGATTTCTTCTCCTACTCATTCATTGTCCATGCGGCAAGATTATGATACTCTCTTCCGCATGAAATACGGGACTCTATTTCATCTTCAGGAAACGATAAAAAGAGCACTACCTTTCTCCATCTGTCTAATATATGTATGTATATGTGTGTGTGTGTACGTATTTGTATGTACGTATATGTATTTGTTTTTAATGTATGAATATCGGCATGTATAGTATAGGCTTTTATTAATTAAGCATAATTTTTTCCTACAGTGCACGTCTTAACTGCATTCTCTGCGATTTCTGCTGTAGGCCTGCTCGAAGAATATTTTTTATTGAAATAAGTTGGCCTGTTGTGTTTGATATATTCTGTCATATAATTTTGTAACAATCTTGTGCACAATAAATCGTTAAATAAATAAATAACAGAACAAATCGCTTTCCGCCCTTTGTCCCTATGTATCGCAACGCAACTGATTTTAAGCAGTTCTCAACAATAGATAGAGTGATATAAGAGGAAGGTTTATAAGCAAGAAAAAGGGTGGGTAGGGGTAAAATAGGTGTACGCGAACGAAGTCGCGCCGGGTCCACTAGTACTTACTGTAATAAAACGAAGGTGTCTGACTGGTCTTGCATAATTTTCAATAATTATTATTTACTGTAGGTATTCATCTCATTGGCCGTGTGGTGTCCGGCAGAGTAGAATAGCACCAACCCCTTACACTAATGGGTGTCGTACAAGGCGACTAATGTTTTCGAGGCAAAAGATCAAGAGTCTAAGTAGTCTGGAAAGTGGGCAACAGCATTTTCCATTGCTATATTTCAAGACTGCGATCTCCAACCCGCCTGCCAAGCGTGGAGATTATAGCAATAACCTCTTCTTTCGTGGGAGAGGCCCTAAGTCCTGCGCTGGACTGTTACGGGCTGTGATGATGATGTACTCACCTCACGTACTGGAAGACGCAGCGTGGGTAGGCCTCCTAAAGGTGGACCGACGACCTGGTAAAGATCACAGGTAGCAGATGCGGAAGGCATCTCCGGGGATCTCTGGGGGAGGCCTATGCCCAAGTAGTGGGTGTCTTTCGGCTGTTATGATGAGGGGAAATATAGTGTACGCGAACGAAGTCGCGCCGGGTCTGAACGAAAACGAAGGTGTCTGGTTGGTCTTACGTAATTTTTAATAATTATAATATATTTAAGTCATCTTAGATTAAGGATATAATGTGCCGTCTATGTCTATGTTATAGTGTCGGTGGTAAATAGAGACTGCGCTCTACAAAGCCGAGCTACCAGATTAGCATTATTTACTGTCTACAACTCCAGCCCGCCTGCCAACCGTGGAGATTATGACAATAACCTCCCCTTTTGTGGGAGAGGCCCTTAGTGCTGCAGTAAACTGTTGTGGGCTGTCATGATGACTGCTGACATTTGTAATTGTAGACTACATATGTACACATCGGCGGTAAATACAAATACAAATACTTTATTAGTAACACACGTCAAAGTGGCAAGTTGGTACCTAAAGTAGGGCCAATTTAATAGGTCACATTTGACACCTGTCTCCATTTCCTTATGTCCACGACATAAAGTTCATTTTATATTAGGCGCAACGGCGCGACCGCGAAACTGAACTTTATTTCATGGACGCAGGGAAATAATGACAGCAATCAAACGTGACCTATTAAACTGGCCCTACTTTAGGAAGTATCTTTATACGAAACACATTACAATTCATTATAATTTACAATGTCGACGCCGTGGACTAAACTAAATTATTCATAACAAAATATAAAAATGACATAATTTCAAATTATTAAAAATCATTCACAATAATTAAATCATACGCAATACAATAATAAAATGTCATAGTTTCAGTTATTAATGTCATAAACAGGTAAAATTGTTTTCAATTCATTTTACACTATGTGGAGGCAATTTCCAATCTACAAATTCGTCAAAGTCATAGAAACAATGTTCTAATAGCCAATGCTTTAATTTTATTTGGATTTAAATATGTTGACGGTAGTAGCATTTCTAACGTTCGTAACGTTGATAACGTAAAGACAGTTTAGTCACCTTGGGGTTATGTCCCGGTTGTGTTCTCGTGCTAGGGCCTGAGGTTTGTCTTGACCTTGATGCAGGATTTGGCTGATCAGGTAGAGCTCGTCTAATTTAAAATGACGCGCCCCACTATCGCATTAACGCACACAAGCAAGTTTAAAATATGGACGCAATACATATACAAATGCCGTTGTAATTGGTCATTCAGTTGCCGGTAAGATTCAAACGTCGGAGCACGCGCCGTTCATTGGCTCCCACACAGATGAAGTGTCGTTATTAATATTTGCACTCACACATCGAAATCAACTAACTAAGTAGTGGGGCGCGTCATTTTAGACTAGACGAGCTCTAGTAGAGTCACGGAGGTCAGATGACAGTCTTTCCATTGTAATTACCCGGTCTGCCAAATTTTGGATCATAGTCAAGGCGGACCCCGGGCCCTCGCCCACAGCCTGGACATAACGCCAATATGACACACCCATCTGTAATTGTAGGAAGGTAAGACGCTAAATGTACAGGTTGGCAGTAAAGATAGTAAAGGCGGCACATGCAGTAAGCATTACGAAATCGAAAGTAGCCGTAATACAAAATATAATAAATTTGAAAAAGCGGTCCGGGAACACTTTTTAAATAATTTGTAAAATCTACATAACAACCTTCTGTTGTTTCTTTAGGCATTCCCTTGATCATCATCATCATCATCACAGCCCATAACAGTCCACTGCAGGACTTCGGGCCTCTCCCACGAAAGGGGAGGTCATTGCCATAATCTCCACGCTTGGCAGGCGGGTTGGAGATCGCAGTTGATGTAGTGCAGTTGATGTAAATCTACCCAGAAAGATGCTGCTGCCCACCTTTCGGATTTGTCCCTTAGTCGCCTCTTACGACACCCACGGGAAGAGATGGGGTGGTTCTATTCTTTGAGGTGGCGGCACCACACACCACTTTTTACAGCTTTCCACTGTAATTAACCGTAACTAAAGCTAAACTCCCAAACCCGCTGCTCGCGTCTGCGGCACTAAACCGTGTAGCGATATCTAGCCTATTTTTCGAGCATCACCTGACGGCTTATTGGACACGCGCGTATGCGGGGACACGGAGACAACCCTTCTGGGTGGTGACACGGGTGGGGCGGACGCGGGAGCGGGAGCGGAGGGCTTCTTTTATGTCACTGCTAGTGGTGCTAGCAGTGACATAAAAGCCGTGGGCCGTGTGGTGTCCGGCAGAGTAGAATAGAACCAACCCCATACACTCATGGGTGTACAAGGCGACTAATGTTTTCGAGGCAAATGATCAAGAGTCTCCGTAGTCTGGAAAATGGGCAGCAGCATTTTCCATTGTTATATTTAAACACTGCGATCTACAACCCGCCTGCCAAGCTTGGAGATTATGGCAATAACCTCCCCTTTCGTGGGAGAGGCTCTAAGTCCTGCAGTGGACTGTTACGGGCTGTGATGATGAGTGATGCTAGCAACAAATTTTTAAATTAAATATCCATTTTTTAATGTTATACGGCAGACAAACAGGCAAGCGGGCCACCTGATGGATAGTAATCGCCGCCTATGGATATCAGCAACACCAATTCGTTGCCCGCCTCTGAAGAGACCTTTAATGTATCTTTACTTCAGACTAATGCTCCAGATTATTACTTGAGAGTTGAAGCTTTGTGGTTTTTTTATATATAAAGGAGTATGCTGCTGCACATATCCTGTAAACCTGCGACGGAGTGGATCGTACAGGCTCAAGCATCTCGGACAACCACGAACCCTTCCGGGGACGTTAGTAAAGCTAAAAGGATTGCTACGATATACAAAGGAGGCAAATTGACTAGCTGATTGCCTGATGGCATGTGATCACTACCGTCTATGGACATTCGGGTGTCGCGGATGTCGTATCGGCTCCAGGACACCTCTGCAATGAGTTCATTTCATTATCGTACGGAGCAAGGAGTGTTTTGAGAAGCGTGCAGCCACTTATCATGTTGGTAGAGCTCGTCTAGTCTAAAATGACGCGCTTTAGTTGATTTCGATGTGTGAGTGCAAATATTGATAACGACACTTCATCTGTGTGGGAGCGTCGACTGCTCCAATCGAACGACGCGTGCAACGTGAACGAGTTTCACCGGCAACTGAATGACCAATTACAACGGCATTTGTAATTTGTAATATGTATTGCGTCCATATTTTAAACTTGCTTGTGTGCGTTAATGCGATAGTGGGGCGCGTCATTTTAGATTAGACGAGTTCTACGGATGACTAACAGTACAGTTCGCGATAGCTCGACATGCCAATTTCTATTTTCCGTTTTCTTTTATTTTACGAGCAACGTCGTGAGCGCGATCAAAGTCAACGTATGCGGTCAATGTGGACTCATGCAGCGGTAAGACTAAGATGGCGTGATCCCATGGGCTTCCCCCATCCAAGCCACAACTAATACCCCAATTGCCATGTCGACTTGTCGCGAACGATAAAGAAATTTACTTTCTCATTAGTAGTCCGCTCCCGCCTCCGTGCCCGCTACCGCTCAACACTGCAAACACGCCCTTATCATGAGGCCGCATCACCGATCTGCGGTCGATACCTTACACGCTAATTCTCCCGCCATTTTATAAGTGAAATAGTTTCTTTTTAATTAAATCTTTTATTACTAATAGGCTTTGGTCTAGTGGCGGTGGTCTTGTGTGCGAAAGAATGAAACTAATTAATTTAGGCTAAATATTGTATGATCAATGTTTAGTCTAAGGAGGAGCGTCGGTGGTCGAGCGGTTAGAGTATACGACTCGTAAGCCAGAGGTCCCGGGTTCGAATCCCGCTCCGGCCATGTACCAATGACTGTTTTCTGAGTTATGTTCATTAGTTGAATACTAACCGATGCTCTTACGGTGAGGGAAAGCATCGTGATGAAGCCTGCACATTCAGGCGACTGAATGTGTAACCTTGATCCAATCTAGTCAGGTTCCCCTGGTAGCAGGGTCATGGAGGTCAGATGGCAGTCGCTCCACTTTAATTACCTGACGTGCCAAATCCTGGATCACGGTCAAGGCGGACCCCGGGCCCTCGTGCGCGAGAGCACAACCGGGACATTAACGCCAAGATGATGATGATAAATGTTTAGTCTAAGTCTGGCCATGACAGAAAACGAGCGAGTGTGGTTTGGGGTTCATCCTCATCCATACGTTGAGTCTTGGACTATTTTGTCTATAACAGTCATATGTATGTATGTATGTAAACTCTTTATTGCATTAAATACCTTAGAACTATATAACAAAAGTGATATAAAATACATTGCAAAGGCGGGCTTATCCCACAATGGGATTTCTTACAGCTAACCTTAGATAAGCTGAAAGGAGCTTTAACGAGCGGTGGAGGCAACAATGAGTACCTATACAATAAACGTACCTACTAAGTAAATTAACTAAACCTAAATAAATATATTTAAGCCTATAAAAATACACATATATAAATAACTATGCCTAAACTATACAATAATAAATACTATTTAATAGAACTAATGTAATAATCAATTGTTAAATATTTTTATTCCATTCTATTCTGATATATTGATCTCATCTGTGGGGGGGGAGCCTGGAGATCTGTAGTACAGGTATTCAGCCTTTTTCAGACTCCAGGTTCCCACAAAGGCGTTATGTTAGTACCTTATATGA
This sequence comes from Blastobasis lacticolella, assembly GCA_905147135.1. Taxonomy (NCBI): domain Eukaryota; kingdom Metazoa; phylum Arthropoda; class Insecta; order Lepidoptera; family Blastobasidae; genus Blastobasis; species Blastobasis lacticolella. The sequence goes on from LR990067.1 coordinate 10,883,294, forward strand.
TTATCAACGAAATTATGTAACCTTTGTGTGAACTAATAAATCAAATTTTAATTTATTTATTTTTATTATTATTCAGTGTGCTTTCGAGACTATAACTAAGTTTAAGCAACGCTCGCTGAGTTCGGTAATTGAGTGACCATTTTGTACTTGGAGGCGAGTCGGACTTGAGCATCGCAACGAGCTCGTCACTCGTTAGGTGTGTCATGATATAGGTGAAGCGAGGTTGACCAAGGTCTTCCGCTGGAGACCCTGTCACTGGTTAAACAGTCCCGGGAGCCGATTGGCATCCTGGGACGGTATATTGTTATTAACTAATCTTAATGTACCAATGACTGTTTTCTGAGTTATGTACTTTAGTTGAATGCTAACCGATGCTTTTACGGTGAGGGAAAACATCGTACTGAAACCTACACATTCAGGCGACTGGACGTGTAACCACGATACAATCTGGTCAGTTTCCCCTGGTAGCAGGGTCACGGAGGTCAGATGGCAGTCGCTGCAGTGTAATTATCATCATCATTGTCAAGGCGGACTCCGGGCCCTCGTGCACGGGGATGGCGGCCGGAACGTTGACGCCGAGATGATTATAATTTACTTTAATGTGAGTGAAAACATTAAAGATATCTGCACATTCAGGTTGGTGATTATGTAATTGTTATCCAATCTGCTCTAGCCCTTATTATTAAAATACATTTTGGTACTTCTAATTCAATTATTTGTTAAAAATGTAATTTGTAATTGGTATTTCAAATAGCTGACGTTAGTGTTTCAAATACTAAGGGCTTCAAAATACATTTGAACATAAATACATTTAGCGATATAGCGGGTGCGTTCTGCAGAAAATAGCGCTTGATAGGTTAACGAAAGGTTCGTATGCAAAATGGCAACAGCTACATAGAAAACTTTAAAGGTGCCACCTCAAAGTTCAAAGTTCAAGGTTCAAAGTTGGCAACACTGCACCTGTAATTTGTAATTAGTATTTTGTATTTTAAATAAAATTATAAAAATAGTATAAAGTATTTTATGTTTCAAATAACTACACGACTTAAAAATCTTTTTTTTCGTGTTTTTAATACATGCGATAGAACTTTTATAATTTGTATTTTAATTAATGCAAAACATGTATTTTTCCGAACTCTGCCTATTGGGCAAACCCCTCATCGTAATGTGTATACATAGTATACAACAAAGTCGCTTCCCGCCGTCTGCCCCTTTGTATAAACTACGCAACGGATATTAATGCGGTTTTCAACAATAGATAGAGTGATTCAAGAGGAAGGTTTGTAAGCAAGAAAAAGAGGGTAGGAAGGGGTAAAGTCCTCGAACGAAGTCGCGCGGGATCCACTAGAAGTACATAAATCAGAAAAAAACATTATTAAATTGCGACGGTATTCGAACTCGATACCACTCGCTTGCGAAGCCAACCCGCTATCCACTACACCACCGACGCTCCAATAAACTTATTTACTGCGACGCACAGTATTTATATTTTAATTAATGGACCCAAATAACATCCGCAAAAACTTTGAAACTTTTTCCATCTTGGGGGTCCGCCATTTTGGGGGACCGGTTGCGCCAAACTGCAGACCGCTGGTTACGGTGGTTACGTGCGGCTTGCGCTGTCAAGTTATCCTCCACAGTCAATTTTAAGAGAGGTTTGGTTAGAATTGTTATAAAAACTGCAGACCGCTGGTTGCAGTGGCTATGTGTATCGTGCGCTGTGAACTTATCCCTGTGTGTGATACAGTAAATTTTTAGAAGAGGTATGGCTAGGATTGCCAAAAAAAATTTAAGAGGAATAAAAAGACTGTAACAATTTTCTATTGTCCTTGTATGTACTTTAAAGAGTTATAAATTAATAAATAACACGCTTCCACAAACTAACACGGCTCTATCTAGCCTCAAAATGAGCAAAGCTTGTGTATGGTGTTAGATAACTGATAAATTACTTATATACTTAATATAGCAGATTTTCATATAGGGTGTCAAAAAATAGTATTCGTGTAAAAAATATAGTCATCATCACAGCCCATAACAGTCCACTGCAGGACTTCGGGCCTCTCCCACGAAAGGGGAGGTCATTGCCATAATCTCCACGCTTGGCAGGCGGGTTGGAGATCGCAGTGCAGTTGATGTAAATCTACCCAGAAAGATGCTGCTGCCCACCTTTCGGATTTGTCCCTTAGTCGCCTCTTACGACACCCACGGGAAGAGATGGGGTGGTGCTATTCTTTGAGGTGGCGGCACCACACACCACCACCAATAGTATCTTTCATATATTACTTTTAATCAAAAGTTTATCAATTTGTATGACACTTTTATCGAAGGGGTTGGTGCTATTCTACCGAACACTTCATTATAAAATTGTTAAATTTCTGTAAAAGGTACTTTTTATATATTTTATTTATTTTTATTTATTTATTTGCCAACAGATTTACACTTTTTGGTACATTAAATACTTTATATATAAGGAAAAAGTGTATTTTTTGAACAAGTCGCTCTTATTATATCTGAAGATTTTGTTGCCGCGGTATTGTTTAATATAGTTATTATGGCTTTATTTCCTATATTGATTAGTTAATTAGTTAAAGTTTAAAAATAATAATATATCTTGTTTAATAACAACAACAACACAACAAACAAAACAAAAACTAAACAATGGCGAAAACTTAACTAACTAAAACCAAATAACCTAAAATCCTAATCAAAACTCCAAAATCTTCAAATGTTTCCCAAATCGCTGCCCTGTTGTTATTTTTAAAACTGGCCAAAAACTCACACCATAACTGTATCTAAGTACTTACCGTAAGTTATATGTAAATTCGTAGGTATAACTCACGGTTTAGTCATAGAGTCTGACTAACCCGAGTTTAACCCGCCACTAGTGCAACCGACCCGGGCTCAGGTGTCCACTTAACAGTTTGAGTGACTGGCACGACCGCCGTTTGACAATTCCGCTTTGTTATACACCCTGTACTTGGACTGGTCGCAATTTTGGAACATACTGTATAGTCGTGTCTTAATAGGTAGGTACATTTATACGTTTGTTTTAAAATATCTCAAACAATTTTAAATACCTTGGAGATGATATTCTAGATCACAAGTAAACAAATTGCCAATATTAAAAATAAACCCAATGGCTGGATTTTTTTTTATACCACTAAAGTGGCAAACAAGCTTGCGGCCTGCCTGATGGTAAGCAGTCACCGCAGCCTATGGACGATTGCAATACCAGGGGCATCACCCACGCGTTGCCGACTCCTTAAAAACCTTTTAACCCCTTTCTTGAAGAACTCCATGTTGTACTCACCAGGGAAATTATTTAAAATAGTGTTTTTATTTTGAAATTTTCATACCATTTAATTTCATTTTGAATGTGATAATTTTTAGTTTCCTTCCATTTTTTCAAAGTCGTTCCGGCGGCATCGGAAATCCTAGGTCGCCCACGGTATCGCCGGAACACCACACCCTTCGGCCAACAGTCTTCCCTCATGAAGAACTCCATATCTGCATTGGGAATCAACGCCACGAACGAGTTCATCCATCCATGCATGTTCGAGCGTCCATGGCGTGACTCCAAGAGCTGGACCCTGACGAGGTATTGTTTCACTAATCGCGAATTTTTTCTTCTATAACACCATTTATCGATATTAATATTTGTATATCATATCATATCGATATTATATCGAATTGGAGCCGCCCGTCTGGGGAAGTAACTCCACCTTACAGAATATCGCAGCTCAATAATACTCTTTTAAATAGTATTGTGTTTCTGCCGGTGAGTAAGGTTTCCAGTGCTCCATGGGGTGGGGATTTGGGGAACCGTGGCTTTGGCAGTGGAGTGGCTTTTGCCTGTTGCTGCCAGAGCAACGTGTTATGGAGGTGGGCAACGCATTCGCGATACTCTTGGTGTTGCTAATGTCTATAGGCAGTGGTGACCACTTTCCTTCAGGTGGCCCGCTTGCCTGTTTGCCTAAAGTATGACATAAAAAAAAAAAAATTGCTATCATAACCTTAATTAGTTGTAATACTACATGTTTGGTGGTCATTCAAACGCGCTCCTGTAGTGCAATCGCTTGTAGGACCATAGCCCGAAGCGATGCGTAAAACAAGCGCTTTTAATTCGATTTTAATGTTATCAAGTATGAAACATTGTATTGCACTTAATATGGCCGATGCTACATGTGGAAATTGGTCGGTGGACAGTGGTTAGGTAGAAAGAGAGCGTTATTTATAGAGGTGGTGAACTTTAAATTGAAATAAAACAAAGAAAAAAGTATTTAGTATCAGTGAAACTAGCTTTATTGGAAAGATAATTTTATGGCATTTATGTTTAAATATGATTTCAGTCAATTGACTGCCGTGATTGGCGTGGAGATGCCTTTAAATAACACCCTTAATATAGCTTGTAAGGATGTGAAGGCATCTAAAATGATGTAAACTGTGTCAAGCCTGAGGAGTCCGCCTTATCTATTTTTACCGCCAACTAACGATGCTGGAGAGCATCGGTGGCTGAGCGGTTAGAGTATGCAACTCGTAAGCCAGAGGTCCCGGGTTCGAATCCCGCTCCGGCCAATACCAATGACTGTTTTCTGAGTTATGTACATTAGTTGAATAGTAACCGATGCTCTTACGGTGAGGGAAAACATCGTGATGAAACCTGCACATTCAGGCGACTGGATGTGCAATCTGGTCAGGTTCCCCTTTTAGCAGGATCATGGAGGTCAGATGGCAGTCGCTCCACTGTAAGTACCTGACCTGCCGAATCCTGGATCATGGTCAAGGCGGACCCCGGGCCCTCGTGAGCGAGAGCACAACCGTGACATTAACGCCAAGATGATTATTTTATTTATTAACTATGTTTGCGTTGTTGAGTTCTGGTTTGAAGGATAAGGTAGCCAGCGAAATTACAGACATGGGGCGTTTAATATTAGTCTTCACAGTTCATTTTTGTTGCCTGCAACCTTAGCATGTGTAGTAGATGTTATGGGCGACAGTTACCGCCTACCATCAGGTCTGTCTGTTTGTTTGTCACTGCGTAGATTGAAAATATAATTCTATATAACTGTAAAGAATCCGTAACTGTAAAAAAGCCGTGTCAGTACATTGAAAATATTTCAGAAAAAATTGCGGTAGTCCTTGGTGAACCTCGCTTCGTCAGTGTACGTATGAGTGTAAAGCTCGTCTAATCTAAAACGACGCGCCCCACTATCGCATTAACGCACACAAGCAAGTTTTAAATATGGACGCAATACATATACAAATGCCGTTGTAATTGGTCATTCAGTTGCCGGTGAGACTCAAACGTAGGAGCACGCGCCGTTTATTGGCTCCCACACAGATGAAGTGTCGTTATCAATATTTGCACTCACACATCGAAATCAACTAACTTAGTAGTGGGGCGCGTCATTTTAGACTAGACGAGCCCTACGAAGGTACGAGCGGCGAGCACGCTGCAGTGCTGAACTTCGACGAAACGGTCACCCATCCTGTACCCGGACTCTGCGTGCGCTACATAACTATAGTTGTCACCAGGGGTCCATTTTTGAACCGCTCGCTCCAATGCGAGCGCTCGTCTTGCAATGCCTGTGTCTTCTGCCTCTAGCAATTTCCCACGAGTGTGAAAGAGACAGGTAGCGCAAACGAGCGCTCGTGTGGGTGCGAACGATTCAAAAATAGCCCCCAGGGCTGCTTATAGTCTGCTATATAGTCGTGTCACACTGCCCAATGACCACTTAACATACCTGGTACGTTCCAGTATCCGCTAGGAGTATATTTTGTCCGCATGGTTCCAGTCAAGCGACTAGCTCGTGTCGACGATGCCATCGCGCCACGATCGTACATTGATAAGTGTTGTAAAACCCAAACTGAATTGTACCAACCCAAACTTGTACAGAGAACTTGCGTTAATTGATCGACACCACAGGTGAAGAGCTGGCAGCTACCTTGCACAAAGAATAAGCATTGCTATTCAGAGAGGTAATGCTGCCAGCATCTTGGGTACGCTTCCACACGGACCATTTTTTTTTACATATTTTATGTTAGTTAATTTCTTGTTCTTTTTATTGTACAGTCGAGTTCATTAATATGTGAGCATTGCCAGGGCTTCAAATATAAATGTACATGGAAGGGTACTTATATATCTGAGCAGATGTACATATGTTTGATTGATGAATCTGCTCAGATGTATAAGAACGTTTCTCGCTCGTACGATTCGGATGTGGAATGAGCGTGAGTGTTTCCTTTGGACTATGACATGGGATCGTTCAAGAGGTATATTAGAGGTCTCTTTAGAGGCGGGCAACGCATTGGTGACTCCCCTGGTGTTGCTGATGTCCATAGGCGGCGGTGACCACTTTCCATCAGGTGGCCCGCTTGCCTGTTTGTCTGCTAAGTAACATAAAAAAAAAAACCCTTCCATGTAAATTTATATTTGAAGCCTTGGTAATGCTTACATATTAACGAACTCGACTGTACATATTTATTTTAACGTTAGTTGATATTGTGTGATTAAATCTAACTAACTGATCAAAATTATTTGATTTGATTCTGATTGGTGATTTCGGATTTATCTCTCCAAAAAAGATCACATCTTTCGTCAACAAACAATCACAAGTTATACATATCGGAGTCAGAAAGTTGCACGTACTGGATCGAGCTTACCGACTGTTAGAGGGTTGAGGGTAGGAGGAGGGGGGATGGGGTGACAATGGCCGATGCGACGGATTCCACTAATTGGTCACCCCCGGGGCGGTTTACATTCAACGGATGCTCATTTTTACGGACAGCGGTGGCGTGGGGACGCTAGTCGTTGTACAGTTTTTCTACGACGTTTTGGTGATATTCTACAGGAAAAAATCGCATGGAAACCTGCACATTAAGAAGACTGATGAATCAACCATGATCCGAGGCCAGGTTCCCCTGTAAACAGGGTCACGGAGGTCAGATGGTAGTCGCTCTACTGTAATTACCTGAACTGCCAATTTCTTGATAATTGACGCCAACATAATTTTTTTTTAAATTGAAGAGAAGTAGGGCATAGAAAGAAAGAAAGAAAGAAAGAAAGAAAATATTTATTACAAAGGACGCCACGACATAATAATTTACATTTAACACAAAAAAAAATAGTACATAAAACACGGAGACAATTATAGGGTTCCCAGTGGCATTTATCGTGGGCATCCAGCGTAAATGGACCCTCCTCAGCATAATGTTGTGGCCGCTTGCCGCGAACCACAACGCTGGTTACCACACCACACAACCACCCACCAACCACCGTGTGTGGTTCGTGGTCGGTGGCAACCACATAGCGGGGCATCCCGTTCGAATTGGAGCCGCCCGACTGGGGAAGTACCTCCACTTTACAGAATACCGCAGCTATACAATACTCTTTTAAATAATATTGTGTTTCTGCCGGTTAGTAAGGTCTCCAGTGTTCCATGGGGTGGGGATTTGGGGAACCGTGGCTTTGGCAGTGGTGGGGTATTTGCCTTTTTGCTGCCAGAGCAACGTGTTATACAGATGGGCAACGCACTGGCGATACTATTGGTGTTGCTAATGTCTATAGTCAGTGGTGACCACTTTCCATCAGGTGGCCCACTTGCCTGTTTGCCTACCGTATGACATAAAAAAAAAACTGTAAACAGAGAAGTCCGTACGATTAACAACTTCTTCTTCTTCTTCAACTTACGAGTCGTAAGTAATAAAACACTCGTAGATATTTTGTATGTCAATTGCTAGACAAACAGACAAACGAGTCACCAGATGGAAATGGCCACGCCGCTTATGGACAATAGCATTACCAGGGTAATCAATAATACGTAGCCCACACATAAAATCAAAGGCCACGTTGCTCTGCCAGCTAATAGGCAAATGCTGTCCCCTCCACTGCCACAGTCAATATTCTGGAGACACTGAAGACCTTACTCACCGGCAGCTAATTTTATAGCTAAAATACATTACTGTTAGCTGCAGTATACTATCAGATGGAGGCTTTTTATTCTACACAGCGACAAACGAGTAGGCTACCCGCCTGATGGTAAGCGGTATCTGTCGCCCATTACATCTACGATTAATGTATTTAGGTTACAGACAACTAAAATGCAGAACCGCTGGTTCGTTGTCACTGTAAGGACTTGTCCCGTTGTGTCGTTGTCTTTTTGCTGCCAGAGTAACGTGTTATAGAGGTGGGCAACGCATTGGCGATAGTCTCGGTGTTGCTAATGTCTATAGGCAGTGGTGACCACTTTCCATCAGGTGGCCCGCTTGCCTGTTTGCCTATCGTATGACATAAAAAAAAAGGACTAAGATAAAATGCCTCATGCCTGTAATGCGCTTTCTACCATATCCTTCAAACCGGAACACAAGCAAATATTGTTGCTTGGCGGTAGAAATAGATAAGGCGATGGTACTCACCCAGTTCGTCAAACACCCACACGTCATTTATAAACTTTTTTAACAGATCCTTCGACTCCTACAATTTCTCTGTGCGACCGAAGTTCACTAAAGTATGTCTCCGTTGCTTAAAAAAATATAACTCGAAATACAAACGCATACAAAATATTACTGAGTTTTCGCAAGCCATTGCTGAGGGACCCGACATCGCAAGTTTTCACCATAACTACTACTAAGTTTTAACGAATGGATAGATCGTTTAGAATTGAGCTTCTTATTTGAGAAGTTCGCCGGTGATTGTGTGGATATTTCAATATTTTAATTTTATTAAATATTTAGGATATTTCAGTAGTAAAAACGTTGATATTTTGAATCTCATCCGCAACCGAACAGTCCGCAACATTTCGCATTGCGATTTTGAAACATCGTACTTTTAATATTTGTTGTATGTTAATACATTTAAAAAATTGGCGTTCTGCAACTTGTCTGCCAAGCGTGGAGATTATGGCAATAACCTCCCCTTTCGTGGGACAGGCCCTAAGTTCTGCAGTGGACGATATGGGCTGTGATGATGATTTAAAAAATTAGGGGACATTAGTAGGTAGACACGAATACTTAATAATTATAGAAATTTATTAAAATAAGACCTCGCCTGCTTTAAATTTATATTACACTAGTGTTTGCACTTTATACACCTATTTATTTACACCATTCGACTTGTTTCTAACTTTTCTAAAGTTTTTTAATAGAATCATCATCTCATCATCTTGGCGTTATGTTTCGGTTGCGCCCCCAAGCGACACGCGAGGGTCCAGGGTCCGCCCTGACTGTGATCCAGGATTTGGCCGATCAGATAATTATAGTTTAGCGACTGCCATCTGACCACCATGACCCTGCTACCAGGGGAACCTGACTAGATTGGATCTAGTCAGGTTCCCTAGTGTAGGTAGGTTTCATCGCGATGTTTTCCCTCACCGTAAGAGCATAGTCTGGCCAAAAATACTGTTACAATTAAAAATAAACAAAATATTACATTTGAATTTGGAATCTGTCATTTTTATATGATTTTTCATTGTCTTTTCTTATTTTGGCGCCAATATATTGCATAATATTTTGCGTTATTAAAATGGAGTGGGGAACCGAATCGCTGTGATTGCATTACATAAAGTAAGTATGGAGCGAAATGCAATTTTTAAAACTCTCCATACGCTTGGTATTAATCAAATGTTTGTGTACCGGGCTATTAATAGGTACAATGAGACCTCTGTTTGTGACAGAAAAAGATCTGGCCGTCCACGTAGTGTTCGTAAAAAAAGGTGGTCAAAGCAGTAAGGGAAAGAATTCGATTAAATCCTGTCCGAAAGCAAAAGATTTTATCTCGGGAGATGAAGATAGCACCTAGAACCATGTCGCGTATTTTAAAAGATGACTTAGGACTTACTGAGAGACGTACTGGTCATTTCTTAACTAAAAATTTAAAAAAGAATAGGGTGGTAAAATCGAAACAACTACTGAAGCGGTACGCAAAGGGAAGTTACAGAAAAATTTTGTTTACGGATGAGAAATTTTTTACAATTGAGCAACATTTTAACAAACAAAATGACCGTATTTATGATCAAAGCTCTAAGAAAGCTTCCCAATTAGTCGACAGAGTGCAACGTGGGTATTATCCGACTTCAGTGATGGTTTGGTGGGGTGTTAGCTATGAAGGAGTGACTGAGCCATAGTTTTGTGAAACAGGTATCAAAACATCGTCACAAGTGTATCAAGATACCATTCTTGAGAAGGTAGTTAGGCCCCTTAACAACACCATGTTCAATAACTAAGAAGCCTTCCAGCAAGACTCGGCGCCGGGTCACAAAGCTTGGTTCACGCAGTCTTGGTTGGAATCGAACGTTTCTGACTTCATCAGAGTCGAAGACTGGCCGTCGTCTAGTCCCGATCTTAATCCGCTGGATTATGATTCATGGTCAGTTTTAGAGAGAACAGCTTGCTCTAAACGCCATGATAATTTGGAGTCCCTAAAACAATCCATACGATTGGCAGTGAAGAATTTTCCCATGGAAAGAGTGCGTGCTTCTATTGATAACTGGCCTCAACGTTTAAAGGACTGTATTGCAGCCGATGGAGACCACTTCGAATAAGCTTTTTATATTTTAATAAAAAACACGTTGTAAAGGTAATAAATGTTATATGCAAAAGAAAAATATATTTTTTCTTTATTACAATATTTATGGCAAGACTAAGTATATAACTCAGAAAAGAGTCAAGAATACATTTTGAATTTAATACTACGGCCGCTTTTGTTCATTTAATATACGCTCTACAAAAGCTCTGAGTCCGTGCTTTATTATAAGCTCAGACGGGGAACAACATGCATGGGTTCTGATTCTGAGTGTATAACCTATATGTAGTGATTTTACATGTTCCTAAGCTTTGCGAGTAAATAAAAAGACAAGATGACAGACTGAAAAAGTCGGATAAATCCCGACCAAGTTTACATATACTTCAATATGTTCTAAACTACTGAACTAATTTTGATTAAACAAAGCTAAGATCCACATAGCCGTGTGGTGTCCGGCAGAGTAGAATAGCACCAACCCCTTACACTCGTGCGTGTCCTACAAGGCGACTAATGTTTTCTAAGGCACAAGGCTTTCCAATAGAGAGAACCGCATCTTAATAAGTCGATCTGTTCGGGTGCTACGATGCCACAGATACATAGAGCCACACAGGCACAGATACACACTCAAACTTAAAGCACCCTTCTTTATTCGTCGGAGGCCAAAAAGAATGGTATGTTTTAGCGACAGTTACCTTACTATCAGGTGGGCTGTCTGCTTATTTGTCACTACTACTACCACTAGTATTTTTTTTTTTAAATAGCCAGCCAGGCATTTGACCGCCACCTCACCTGGTGGTAAGTGACGATACGGCCGAAGATGAAGCATACCAGCGGCCTTAGCCAAGAGGTTGCGTTAATCTACAATCGTTTGTGGTAGAAAAAATGTATGGGATTTGACATAAGCTAAAGTTATCTGACATAAGCTGTTTGTGGTAGAAATTCTTGGTCCATAGACAATTGACGTACTTTCGGTGTACAAAGGCGGCGGATTGGTGGATGATCCTACACAATCAGAGTCAATGTAGTTGGTAGAAATAGTCGAACTTCGAGCTGTCAAATTTCTACCATACACGCATCACGCAAGCGGAGCTGTCAAAGATGGCTAGACAGCTGTTATAGTAGTACTTACTAGTTATAGTTTACTAGTGTACCCGGCGCGACTTCGTTCGCGTGACGTTCTATTCTACATACACCTACTTTACCCCTATCTACTCTTTTTTTTCTTACTTATAAATTTTCATCTTGCATTACTCTATCTATTGTTGAAGACTGCATTAAAATCCGTTGCGTAGCTTAGAAGATCTAAGCGTACATAGATACATAGGGACAGACAGCGGGAAGTGACTTTGTTTTATACTATAGGTCATCTCGGCGTTAATGTCCCGGTTGTGATATCGCGTACGAGGGTACGGGGTCTGCCTTGACCATGATCCAGAATTTGGCAGATCAGGTAATTACAGTGGAGCGACAGCCATTTGACCTCCGTGATCCTGCTACCAAGGGAACCTGACCAGATTGGATCACGGTTACACATTCAGTCGCCTGAAAGTGCAGGTTTCATCACGATGTATTCGCTCACCGTAACAGCATTTGCTTATACTCTGTATGGATAAAAAAACATCCAACCTCCAAAAGTAGGTCGACTAATTCCCGATACTGTATAAAAATTCATTCCTCACTTCGTTTGAAATCCTCCATCCAAAAGCTACCTAGTCAAATTTTGAAAGAGCGAATATGTGTTATACTTTTTATTAAAGCTGTCTATTCAGCCTGTTTGTAGTGCTGTGCAAGTGTGTAGGAATGCTACATTTTCATGAATGCCCTCCATCTGGTATTTAGTGCTACGCCGTCGAGTGCTAGGCTTTAGGGATGGGGTGGTATCGATATCGATGTTTCGGTTTATGTCAAGTATTATGTCCACTGGGACTGACGCCGAGATGATGATGACTACGACTAAGACCCGTAATGACATATAATATTTGTCGCAAGTGGTATAGTTGATTAACTTGCCGGTCACCCACGCAGAGGTCCCGGGTTCGATTCCTGGCTGAGCAGAAATTGAAATGATGGATTTGAATTCCTGTTACGGGTCTGGGTGTAGTATACACAATTAGTATGTATTTAAAAAAGTATAGTTTATCATTTATGTAACGCCCATAACACAAGCTTTGGGGTTAGATGCCGCTGTGTGAATTTCTCCAAAAAGTAGTGTTACTATGCGTTCTTACAGTGCCTGTCTGCTAAATGAATACACTGCCTTCAATAATATTTCAGTACCATTGATCAATTTCACTTTTGATTAATGCTTAGTGCCGATCGCCACTCAAGTGGAACCTTGTGCGTTTGCGCAACTGTGTGTCCTCCTCATGGGCGTAGTGAGCTACGGGCATGGGAGAGGAGAGGGGGAGGGGGGTGCAGCTGTATTTTGGGGAGGCATATTAAGATCATCATCATCATTGTCGTCCTTGCGCTGATCCTGGCCTCTGCCAGAGTTCACTACCCTACTCATCTTCGGCATCCTCGCGTCGTAAGCCAAGGCATATTTAGTTATTTTGTCAATAATAAATGCAGCATAATTTTTTTTATTGGGTCTTTCCTTATCTGTGAAATTGGCATTTTCGCAAGTATACTCGTACATTGGCTAGTTGACCAAGGTCTTCCGTTGTAGTCCCGGAGGCTGATAGAACAGTTTAGGGCCCCGTAATTATTTATCTACACTCATAGCGTAATGTTCCTATTACATATTCGAAAACAGTTTTTTGACACCAGCCTAAAAAAATTTAAAAAAATTATTTTCGGTGCAGCATTTCCCATACTATTTTCATTACAGCTGTATCGAAAAGTAACTTTTTAATCATTATGCAACACTATTATTTTTAAATTTTTTGTCGGGCGGGACACGGCGAAATATACCTAGATGTCTTTAACAAATTCAAAATTTAAATTTTCCTTTTTATATTTCTGTGTAATTATTTTCCCGCTACACAGAATTTATTTTCCAATCGTCGTAATTTGTTTGTGAATGTTTTTCTTGTTTGAAGCAAATAAATAGATAAATGTGAATCTAGTGAAGTGAATTTCCCGCCGCTTGATATCCTCGACGCGTAGATACAACAGAACTGACTCGCAGCTTATTTCCAGCAAAGTTGAGAAAATTATAGGTACGACATTTTAACATAAAAATATGAGTGTAGATAAAGTAGTGTATGTAACTGCATATAATTAGTTGACAGTTTATATGACAGTTGCATAAACTACTATTATTATATATATTTTTTCCGAAAAAAGGCCGACTCGAGCAGGGTAGAGATCCATGATAAGGTATTTTCGGGATACTTTTATACTCATCTGATTAAAGAATTAAGGTAACTGGTGTATATAAATTCGTTTAAATTGATATACGCTAGTATGCTTAACCTATCAAAACCTAGGACCCTTCCATATTGAGTTATCATAAACAATAGATTTTCTAATGTTATAAATTTCTTGGGGCTCGAAGGGTTATCAATGTAATCATGTTTGACATTTCTAAGAAACATAAAAATCTGGTTATACAGTTTCCGCTATTTTCATAATACAAAACGCCAATTTCATTTTTTTATGCTACGCAGAGACAAAAGAGCAGAAGCCCACATGATGTTAAGCGGTAACTATCGCCCAATAACCTCTACGATTCATGCATTTAGGTTGAAACCGCAGGTGCGTTGTCACTATGAGGAAGGACTAAGATGAAATGCCTCATGGCTGTAATTGCGCTGGCTACCTCATCTTTTAAAACGGAAAAAACAACGCAAGCATTGTTGCTTGACGGCAGAAATAGATAAGGCAGTGGTACTCACCCAGGCGGTCTACTCAGGCTTGACAGAATCCAGTGACCACATCATAAATAAAAAAAATAAAAAAATCATCTTGGCGTTAATGTCCCGGTTGCGCTCTCATGAGGGCCCGGGGTCCGCCGTGACCATGATCCAGGATTTGGCAGACCAGGTAATTACAGTGGAGCGACTGCCATCTGACCTCCATGACCCTGCTACCAGGGGAACCTGACCAGATTGGATCATGGTTACACATCCAGTCGCCTGAATGTGCAGGTTTCATCACGATGTTTTCTCTCACCGTAAGAGCATCGGTTAGTATTCAACTAGTGTACATAACTCAGAAAACAGTCATTGGTACATGGCCGGAGCGAGATTCGAACCCGGGACTTCTCGCTTACAAGTCGGATACTCTAACCGCTCGGCTACCGACGCGACGACGGAGACCACATCATAGTAAGGCTAAAAATTAATATGCCAAAATATGGAATTCGCTAAATTGATACCCTTCCCTGAATCGATAAATGCATCGTTACTACCCCATCACTACTCTAATATTGGGCTGAATGGCAAAAGTTTCCGTATTTGTAGATTTTTCAGCAGCACTTTTTTATTTATTTTACAGGTGAGGGGTTGCCACTTTTAAAAAATATAAGTAGGTAATATTTTTTTCAGCGTTCTCCTTCACGTAAGTAGGTACCAAAGAGGTTTTTATACCAGGAAATAGTAAATTTATGGTAGTTACCTAAGCTGGAATATTTTTGTTTTATATTGAAAAAGTTTTTTTTTTGTAATTGTAGGGTATTTTTAAAGATGTCTCGTCGCGACAAGTTGTGACCAAAATGCTGGCCATTATTTACCACAGCGTTAGAGCATTGCCATTCAACGTGGCAATGCCGCCAGCATTTTGGACACCTTGCCTAGTGGCTGGTTTATAAGATTAGTTTCCTTTTAATTAAATTTTTTTATAGTTTTGTTAATTATTTTTAGTTTTAGATTAACCTAGTTTTAGTTAGTTAAGTTTAGTATAAAATTTGTATAGTTGTTAATAAAAAAATTGTGGGGTAAGAATGATATGTACAATGCAGGAGCATAAGTGTATGACCACCATAAGGATCATATTCCTTTGCACCACTGTGCAGTTGTTACAAGGTTTTTATAGCATTCATGAATTAATTTTGTATTTGTTATACAAGAAATACCCTGGGAGTAAAGACAAGTCCTTTGGGTATAAGGGACAGCTAATTCCCCATTCTTTTAGCAAACTGATTTTGCCTAAAGAGGCACTGTTCAGACGACCAAACAGTGAAGATAAAGGTGATATAGTATGTAGTACCAACTATTGCCACTAGATGGCGCTGTTACAAATTTGTGTACTTTCTACATCGCGGTAGCAAGTTGTCGCATACAAATTATATATAGAATTTAGTTTTTGTAATAAATGATCTATTTTGAACCTTATTTAAATTGTTTTATTTTTGGGAAATTTTGGGGTTTGTTCATGGTCCTTCGAGAATACCGGTACTGGTGTTTGGATTTAGAAAAAAAAATAAGGATTTTTTTGTGGGGCGCCGACCAGGGGTGAAATACTGCCTATGGTGCTATAGTACTCTCCCCAAGAGTACCATCGTACGCCAGAAAGTTCACACGCTTCAGGTGTGAAAGAGACGGAGTAATACTTGAAGTTTGACAGCTATCATCGTCAAAGGTATACTAGCTGTCAGAGGGAAGTGACAGCTGCTGTCAGTGACTTGTCCAGTTCTACCAATTGTCAAAATCAAGTGACAGGTATAAACGTCAAAACATCACCAGCTGTCAAAGTCAAGTGACAGCTGTCAATAGCAAGTGACAGTTAGCTGTCAGTGCCAAGAAGTAAGCTGTTAATGTCAAGTGTTGACATACGTCAATGTCAAAGTAGCTGCTAATTGTCAACGTCAAGAAGTCATCTGTCAACGTCACTTTGAAGTCTAACATCTGCCATCCGTCAAGGACAAGGAAGATTATTGGTTATCGAGAAACTTTGTGAGTGAAAGTGGTCAACAAATTGTGAGTAAAATTGAACTTTATTTACTAGGACAAATTAACTTAGAAAAATTTCGATTTGCAGTGTTTGTTTACATAGACTTAGTTAAAATTTTAAAGTAAATTGCATGGACTTAGAATAGTTTCGATAAAAGTGTTCAGACGGGGAACCTATGCCCGATTTTTGATCGATTTCTTAATTGTTAAACACTTGTAAAATTTTTGTAAATTCTTATATTTTGTAACTTAGAATTTTTCTATCGGTTTTCTACTAGCTTCGCTTGTAATATCTGTAACCATGATTGATAATTATGTTAAACTTCAGGAGGATATAATTAATAAAATTGAAAGAGGTTTAAGTAATTTTAAAAAGTCTCCAAAAGAAAGGATATCAGCCGGTTACATTGATACAAGGTTAGAGGCTTTAGAAAAGTCATGGACCGTGTTTACTAGCAATCATCAAAAATTTGTATATGAATGTAAAAAAGAAATATTGGAATCTAATGACAGTGTGGTAAACGACATGTACTATAAATGTGAAGATGCTTATTTAGATTATAAATCGCTATTGAAAGACAAGCAGATGCAGTTAAAATCTAGTACAGTAGAAACTTATGAGTCTAAATTGCAATCGCAATCGAGTAATGTAAAATTGCCTAAAATCGAAATTCCTAAGTTTTCCGGTAACTATTCTGAGTGGCCGAGTTTTCGAGATTTGTTTCTGTCTCTAGTTCACAAAGAGAGCACCATTGATAATGTGCAGAAGCTTCACTATCTTAAAGGTTGTGTTACCGGTGAAGCAGAGCAATTATTGCGGCACATTTCATGCACTGGGGATAATTATAAATTATGTTGGGATCAATTAGAGGGTCGTTACAATAATAAAAGGTTCCAAGCTAATTGTATTCTTAAAAGGTTGACTAATCAAAAGGTTATACAATCTGAATCATCCACTGCAGTTAAGCAGTTATTAGATACAACCAAAGAATGTTTGAACGCATTAAAAAACTTAGGTATCGATACTAGTACTTGGGATACTATTATAATCTTTTTAATAAGCCAAAAGTTAGACTCTGAATCACGTAAGCAGTGGGAACAAAAAGTTTGTGAGTCATCTCAGAGTTTGCCTACTTTTAAAAAATTTCAAGAGTTTTTAGAGACTCGTTTCAGGTCAATTGAGTTTTTAGATACAAAGGCACAGAGAAACGACAAACCTAATTACAGCCATGTTTCCACTACTCAACAGCCTACATGTTTATATTGCTCTGATAGTCACAAATTGGCAAACTGTAAAAAGTTCGCAAAAGATGATGTTGATTTGAGGCGTAATTTTGTCCAGACTCACAGATTATGTTTTAATTGTTTAGCTCCTAACCATTCCGTTTATCAATGCAACCAGTCCACTAGATGTCATATTTGCAAGAAAAAGCATCATAGTTTGCTTCATACCAAATTTCCCAATAATTCAGCTAATGGTTCAACCCGAGCTAATCAAACGACAGACGGCAGAGTGGTTGCCACCGTTGTTGGTGAAAAGCCAACTCAGCAGTCGTTGCAGGATCAAGGTCAGGGTTCAAATGGTCCAATTGTTTCTTGTTCATCAAGTAATTGCAGCCAAGTTTTATTAGCTACGGCTTTAGCAAAAGTTAATTCAAACAAGAACAACACTCTTGTAGTTTTAAAGGCCTTGTTGGATCAAGGTTCTCAAGCCTCATTTGTGACTGAAGAAGCAGTTCAGATGTTAGGTCTCAGGAAAATACCGGAAACAAGTATCTTATCAGGTTTAGGCGGTGATCAGAGTTCGCATTTAAGATCGAAATCCTCTGTAGTTCTAAAGATTCAATCTCGTCTAGATCCAAGCTTTATTGTGACAGTTAAAGCTCATGTTTTAAAGAGACTTACCACATTTTTACCAAGTAAAAAGGTGTCAGTTCAGGTACTGCCTACATCACTCACGTCTATAACTCTAGCAGATCCCTCATTTCACATGCCGAATAAGATAGATCTGCTTTTGGGTGCGGAAGTGTATAGCCAGATCTTGTTGGAAGGGGTACTCAAGGGTCTGTCGGGTTCTATTATTGCACAACATACTAGACTCGGTTGGATCCTCTCTGGCAAAATAGATGATAATTTTGCACCAACGAATCAGGACAGAGTGACTTCCAATAGCATAGTCAGTATGCATTTAACTCATCTCAATGAGAATGAGCTTTTAAAGAAATTTTGGGAATTGGAGTCAGATCATTCTCTTACAATTAAGAGACATTACTCAAAGGAGGAAGAGAAATGTGAAAGGTTGTTCGCACAAACAACTTCAAGAGATGATTCTGGCCGATTCGTTGTCAAATTACCATTCAAGTCGGAAAACCCGTCTTGTAAGTTTGGCAATTCTAAACAAATTGCTCACAACCGGTTTCTTTGGTTAGAGAAACGTTTGTTAAAAAATCTTGAACTAAAGAGTGAATATTCCAAGGTGCTTAATGAGTATCTTAGTTTGGGACACATGGAAAAGGTAACTCCAATGGACGTCTATAAGCCAGGAGCAGTTTATCTGCCTCATCATGCAGTCGTCCGCCAAAATAGGACTACAACCAAAGTTCGTGTAGTCTTCGATGCCTCAGCTAAGGGCACAAACGGCATTTCACTAAACGATAACTTAATGGTTGGTCCAACTCTTCAGCCAGAATTACGGCACTTAATAATGCGGTGGCGATGTTATCCAATTTCACTTGTCGCAGACATTGTAAAAATGTAACGACAAGTGAAAGTAGCGGAGGAAGATATAGATTTTCAGCGCATCCTCTGGCGTGAAAATCCAAGTGCTGAAATAGAGCATTTTAGACTATTAACAGTCACATTTGGAACTTCCTCTGCCCCATATTTGGCTGTACGCGCTCTACAAGAATTGGCTCACCAAGAAGGACATAACTTTCCATTAGCAGCAGATAGAGTCCTTCGTGATTTTTATATGGACGATCTAATGACCGGCTGTTACTCCGTAGAAGAGGGTGTCCAAGTTTATACTCAAATTGTACAATTGCTCAATGGAGGAGGCTTTCCTCTTCAGAAGTTTGCGAGTAACAGTAAAGAATTACTTTACCAACTCCAATTGGAAAGTAACAACTCTAAAGAGGTTAGAGAAATTAAGATCGACGAAGTGATGAAAATATTAGGACTTACATGGAATCGAGAAACAGATTACTTCCAATGCGTAGTTAAACTTTCTACTGAGGACAAGCTCGTAACAAAAAGGAAAGTTATATCGGATATAGCCCGTCTCTTTGATCCTTTAGGCTGGATAGCACCTGTTGTCACTAAAGCTAAGATTTTTATACAGCAACTATGGTTGTCTGGTATTGGATGGGACAGCGGGTTGCCGAGTCAACTGCTTAAAGATTGGACTCTATTTAGAACCGATTTAACAGTGCTTGAGGCTGTAACTGTTCCACGTTGGATCAAATCGTGCAAGGATGACAGATGTTTCGAACTGCATGGATTCTCAGACGCGTCGAATGCAGCATATGCGGCTGTGGTCTATGCTCGCATTATTAATAGTCAGGGCAATGTGTATGTGAGTCTGATCACATCTAAAAGTCGCGTAGCACCTATCAAACAAGTCTCTATTCCGCGATTGGAATTATGCGGTGCAGTACTGCTATCGAGACTTCTGAGTGAGGTTGCTATGACTTTACAGGTGCCTAGTCATAACATTCATGCATGGACTGATTCAACGATAGTTCTCGCCTGGCTAAGTAGTCACCCCAGCCGGTGGAAAACCTTTGTCGCAAACCGCGTATCTGAAATTCTCAGTATCACAGATAGTAATCAATGGTCACATGTCGTTTCCAAGGAAAATCCAGCTGACTGTGTATCACGTGGAATGCTAGCTTCAGACTTCATTAACAATCAGCTCTGGAAACGGGGTCCTGAATGGCTGTATCTTGAAAAGATCAGCTACGAAAAGGCTACTCTTGGTGATACGAAGCTCGAAGAAAGAAAACCTAAGTTGACATGCCATTTAACTACTGACGAAGATGACAGCATCAGGAATTTATTGAAAAAGTTTTCATCACTGACAAAGCTCGTCCGTGTCGTCGCGTTCTGTAAACGAGTTATAAACTGGAACCAACCTGAAAAAAGAAAAACCTCTACCTGGTTAAGTACAAAAGAATTGCAAGATTCATTACTTAACTGTATCAAATTATGTCAGAGAGCAGAGTTTCACCAGGATATAGAGTCTGTAAAAAGCGGAAAGTTGAAGAAAAACAACAAACTTTCGTCTTTGTGCCCATTTTTAGACTCAAATGGGATATTGAGAGTTGGTGGAAGATTACAGAATGCAGGATTGATTTCATTTGACATGAAGCATCCGGTTGTTATTCCACATAAATCCCATTTCACAAAGCTGTTAGTTTTAGATGCACATATTAAAACTATGCACGGTGGTCCTCAGCTCACGCTGAATTACTTAAGGTCTAAATATTGGGTTATCGGTGCGAAGAATTTGGTTAGACTATGTGTACATAAATGTATTACTTGCATTCGTTACTCTACGCAAACTAACCAGCAAATGATGGGTGAGCTTCCTGAAGCGAGAACCACTGCACATAGACCTTTTATAAGGAGTGGTGTTGATTACGCAGGGCCGATCAATGTTCGAACCACAAAGGGTCGTGGTCACCATGCTACGAAAGGGTACATATGCTTGTTTGTGTGTATGGCTACAAGAGCCATCCACTTGGAAGTCGTCAGTGACATGACTTCGGAGACCTTTCTCGCTGCTTTCAAGCGTTTCGTAGCTCGTAGAGGTCATGTCGCCGAACTATGGAGTGACAACGGTACCACATTCGTAGGAAGTGCACGAGCGTTGGAAGAACTGTTCGATTTGGAAAGGTCTAGTGTAGCAGTGGAAATTGCTGACTGGTTAGCTTCAAATGGCACTTCTTGGCATTTTATCCCTCCCCGTGCTCCAAACTTTGGAGGACTGTGGGAAGCGGGCATAAAATCAACCAAACATCACCTTAAACGAGTGATAGGAGACAGTACCCTAACATTTGAGGAGCTGACGACTGTGCTGTCTCAAATTGAGGCATGTCTCAATTCGAGACCATTGTCGCAATTATCCAATAATGCTGAAGATCCCAACCCCTTAACTCCTGGTCATTTTTTGGTAGGTGAACCCTTAGTTTTGATTCCTGACCTTAATTTTGAACAATCCAATTTAAGTAATTTAAAGCGATGGCGTTTAACACAAAGAATAGTTCAAGATTTTTGGCGTAGATGGTCACATGAATACTTGACACAACTGCAACAGAGGTTTAAGTGGACTGAACAGATTCCTGAACCCGAGATTGGAAGTGTTGTTCTGGTTAAGGAGGACGATTTACCGCCGGCTAGATGGCTCTTTGGACTGGTTGTTGATAAACATCCGGGATTGGACAAACTCACACGTGTTGTCAGTCTCAAGTATAAAGGTCATATTATTAAGAGACCTTTGTCAAAACTTATATTATTACCTGTTAAGGATTAGTAAAGATTTTCTTTTGTTTTATCTTAGGATTTGATCCTATGATTTGTAATACTAAGTTATAGATAAGTTGTTAATGTAGCAAATTAAGATAGTCCGTTTATATAGCAAATTAAGTTTATATCTTTTATCAAATATTATGTAAAGTAAGTTTGAATTTTGTGACACCTTGTGTTGTCGATGTAAAAACTGTTTATTTTAATAGTTCTTTAACTGGACTAGGTCCATGGCGGCCGGAATGTTCAGACGACCAAACAGTGAAGATAAAGGTGATATAGTATGTAGTACCAACTATTGCCACTAGATGGCGCTGTTACAAATTTGTGTACTTTCTACATCGCGGTAGCAAGTTGTCGCATACAAATTATATATAGAATTTAGTTTTTGTAATAAATGATCTATTTTGAACCTTATTTAAATTGTTTTATTTCAATGCCGTAAATGTTGCTGTAGCGGCAGAGGAAAATTTTCTTGAGTTGATGCACTTATGATTTTCTACTGTACAACATACACATGTATCTCGCTCGTACGATTCGGATGTGGAATAACCTATCAGTCTCAGTGTTTCCTTTGGACTATGACATGGGATCGTTCAAGAGGTATATTAGAGGTCGCTTCAGAGGTGGGCAACGCATTGGTGACTCCCCTGGTGTTAATGATATTCCATAGGCGGCGGTGACCACGCACCATGAGGTGGCCTGCTTGCCTGTTTGTCTGCCGTATAACATGTTGTGTGTAGAGTGTTGGAAATGGAAGATTTCAGATTCATGAACACTAGTTCTGATAACATCAACGTTATCAGTATGCGTATCTAACGGTCGTGACTGAATTATTAGAAGTACAGCAACGAGTGACCGTTACGTACGATTTGCAAAGCTAACTCGTTGCATCATCGTCGTCGTCCTGGCGTCAATGTCCCGGTGGTGCATCTCGAACTCCGCCCTGACCATGATCCAGGATTCGCCAGATCAGGTAAAACATGCTAATGATCAGGAACTTTGCTATAAGGTCTTATAGTGCGCGCAAACGCATGGGCTTCCTTCCAACTGACAATATTTGAGTGGCACTTGGCACTATATGTCCGTCAAAATGAAGAACACGTTAGCTAAGAAAGCGAGTGAAATTGATCAAACATAGACCAAGCACAGTACGTAAGACAGTCATCATCACAACCCACAACAGTCCACTGCAGGACCTTGGGCCTCTCTCACAAATGGGGAGGTTATTGCCATAATCTCCACGCTCGGCAGGCGGGTTGGAGATCGCAGTGTTGCAAACATAACAATGGATAACGCTGCGGCCCATTTTCCAGTTTACGGAGACTCTAGATCTTTTGCCTCTAAACGTTAGTCGCCTTGTACGACACCCACGAGTGTAAGGAGTTGGTGCTATTCTACTCTACCGGACACCACACGGCTGGACAAAACAGTAATGCTTGTAAATACGGGTGTATGACAGCTTACTAATATGGTAATGTTGATAATGGTCGATCTAGTCGACAAAATCGAGACCAGTATCAAACTTTCTCAGCAATATCACATACTTAGATATTGCTAACATTGTTTTCGAAGGCGTTTGCACACGGGCTGCATTCGATCTTTCATACATAACCTACAGCTTACTAACTACACAATGTCATGACTTTTCCCCGCAATACCTATAAAGGAATGTTGTTCTGCAATCATGTCCTGGGAGCCTATTCCCGCGCTGTCAATAAATAATAATCATCTTGGCGTTAATGTCCCGGTTGTGCTCTCGCGCACTAGGGACCGGGGTCCGCCTTGACCATGATCCAAACTTTGGCAGATTAGATTTCAGTGGAGTGACTACTTTATGACCTCTGTGACCCTGTTAACATGGGAACCTGACCAGATTGGATCATAATTACACACGTCGCCTGAATATGCAGGTTTCATCATGATGTTTTCACTCACCGTAAGAGCATCGGTTAGCATTCAACTAATGTACGGAGGTAACTCAAAAGAGAGTCATTGGTATATGGCTGCAGTGAGATTCGAACCAGGTATATCTCGCTTACGAGTCGGATACCTTAACCACTCGGCCACCGACGATCCTATTCTCCCGCTGTGACATCTCGAAATCGTCGTTTTTTCTATCTTCAGATCTCCATTAATAATGATACTGAAATGTCTATCGCAGCGAAATAATTGTATTTCAACTAGGTATCTTCGACTATCTTACAATGTGTAAATTCAATTTCAGAGCCGTTTTAATATCGATTTGTGGCTTGAAAAAAATGTCGATAGAAGATCACAGCGCAAGAATTAGCCCCCCTATTTTTGATGCGCTTGCCTCGAGTCGAACGGTTATCAACTTCGATTTTCGATATGTAGTGTATATTATCTACTACATATCTACTTATTATGTATGTCACTGTAGTTCCCTATTTTTGAACCGTTCACATTCAGCATGTACAATTTTTTTAAATATAGATATTTTTGTGCCAAAAATACAAATTGTAATTTTTTGGTTCAAAAATAGAGACCCCTAGTGCTTGTTGAAGCTGCACCGATGTCTTTACCTGTTTAGGCCAGTCTAATTGACACGATAGCGTTGTTTGTTTTAAATTAGTTCTGCAGTTTATGGAATATTTGTAAACTTTATCCTCAGTTTTCCCGTGTCCCAATATCAGGTTTCCTTTTAACTTTTTTTATTACTTATTGACTAGCCAGGCATTTGACCGTCATCTCACCTGGTGGTAAGTGACGATGCGGCCGAAGATGGAGCATGCCCGTCTTGGAACAGCCTATTCACTCTAGCCTTGAAGGCATCCAGATTATATTGATCAGGGAACACACTTCATACTTACTCGTACTTCATTTAATATGTAGATCGTCGGTGGTCTTATGGTTGACGAAGACGACTCGTAAGATAGAGGTACCGAGCTCGATTCCCAGTGGTACGGCTGCACAATAACCCGGTTCATCCTGGGATCATCCTGGCGTCAATATCCCGGTTGTACTCTCAAGGGCACGAGGGCACGGGGGGCTTGACTATGGTCCAGGATTTGACAGATCAGGTAATTACAGTAGAGCGACAGCTGTCTGGCCTCTGTGACCTTACTACCAGGAGAACCTGACCAGATTAGAACATGGCTCATTCAGTCGCGTGAATGTGCAGATTTATTTCATCACGATGTTTTCCCTCACCGTAAGAGCAGTTAGTGTTCAACTAATGTACATAACTCAGAAATGAGTCAATTATACATGGTGGCACTAGGGTTCGAACCAGGTACCTCTCGCTTAAGAGTCGGACCCCTTAACCACTAGGCCACCGACGTTCTCCTATGCCGTATCCCGCCGTAATACAGCCAATGAGCTGCCAAATTTTTAACCTCCGACGAAAGAAGAGAGGTGGCTTTGTGTATTTGTTTGTGGCATCCTAGCTGCCGAACGGATAGACTGATTTGGATGCGGGTTTCTCAGTTTGAAAGCCAGTTTAATCGAGATAGTCTTAGCTTTGTTTTATTAAAATCGGTTTAGTAGTTCCGAAAATATTTGAGTATATGTGAACCTGGTTTGGGCATTATTCGATTTTTCTGTTGAGTGTTTTCTCCAACCCGCCTGCCAAGCGTGGAGGTTATGGCAAAGCCTACCACTGATGTGGAGGAGGCACAAGCCCAGCAGTGGACTGTTATGCGTTGTCGATATGATGTAATGATGAAAAGGAAAGACATGCAAATAAAGTAAACAATTTATATAGTTTTAATCATTTATTTGGTGTCACCATTCAGTTTATTATACATACACTCCATTGCTAAAAAAACGAGTACATGGTCAATAGACAAATGATACGCGACGGCGTTCCTCTTAAGGGCTTAAATTCATGAACAAAACAAAAAATTTCATACAAAAATACTTTAAACATAATTTTTAAACACGTTTAAGAAATAGGCACACACCGGGCTTTGTTATAAGAATCTTTGGTCTGTGTTATGAGCTCCCATATAAAGTTTCTCTGTATTTCTTTATCTATTATTTGCAGAAAACAGTTATGGGCGGCGTGTACCAAATTTTTAATCGCATTTAATTTTAAGATAATCACAAAATTTCATACAATATATGAAATAAAGCCCGGCTTGCACCAAATTCTTAAACGTTTATGAATGGCTTTGCCTAAGCCTAAGATAAACACAAAACTACATACAATACGACATTATGCCCGGTTTGCACCAAATTCTTATTAATACACCGTTTAACGTTTTTTTGAATGAAGATTTTTAATTAAGTATCAGCTTAACAATGGAGTTCCATCATGAATGCACAACACAAAGTGCCAACGACTCAAATGCGTTCAAGATTTTGGTGCAAAGTTAACAAATAACACACTTTAATTAAAAATTTCGGTACACTCTTCTTCTCTTCTCTTCTGTGTCTTCTCTTCTGTTCTCTTCTCTCGCTGAGTATTCACAGAACAAGCCCTTATCAGTTCTCCGTCCAGTAGTAGACATACGGGGCGGGAGGAGTGACAAGGGAGCGTAACTGCGCATTCTTCTTTATCTTCTTTAGGTGTTCTCCACAGAATGATAAGTAATAAAGAATTATCTGCTAAGGACGGCTTGCACCAAATTCTTAAAAGCATTTAAGCTGATAGTTAAACAAAAGAAACATACAAGAAAACGATAAACATATTTAAGAATTTGGTGCAAGTTGTTGAATAAATTAACTTAGGTACTGATTTCTGTGATGTGACGGGCAGCGCCACCTAGCGGGGAGTAGCGAAACTATGTGTGATTTATTTAGTCACACGGTGAAACAAATATGAGCCAAGAATATAGAACACGATTGTGTTCTTTTTACCGCTCGTTTAGAGACGCACGAATTTTTTTAATGCATCGCGCGAAAAATTCAGTTAGGGTACATGACGATGCATGACGCTGATTTTCGCTATTTTTGAATGGCTTTTGGTGTTGAAACCTAATAATGTAGGGATCAATAACAGGACAACGACTAAATGTTTTTCTGTTTATACCAAGTTAATGAGCATTTTTAGAGCATTTCGCTCGCTTGATGTAAACTCGCAGTGGGTATTAACCGATGTTTCGAAGGCTACGCCATTTTGTTTTTACTTATCAAGTATAACTCGATGTAAAGAAAATAAATGATATTTCTGGATAAACCTATTACTAAGATACTTCGAAATTGAAATTTGTTTACAATCTTGTCGAATTTATACATACATAACAATAGTTTATACTTAAGCCAGTCAACAAATTAGCTCAGACCGGCTTGCACAAAATTCATAAACATGTTTAACGTTTTTTTATGTATAAAGATTTTTTTTATCACCTTCAATGCGTTTTTGAATTTGGTGCAAGCTGCCCTCTTCAGTCATATTTTAAGGTAAAGTGATGAAGAATACGAAAGTTTCTTTCTTCTCGTTCCTTCTTCATACTTCTAAGGATCCATCGAAGCTTTCATGATTTCTGCATCTCAGATTTGGTTTATTCAGAAACCACAAAATGAAATGCAGAAACTGAATTTGGAGTTCAGTCTTGGTAGTCAGTTTACCTGTGAACAACAGAAATATTTAGAAAAAATTCAAAATTTGTCATCATTATCATCAGTATGAGTGTCCTTACACTCATGGCTGTCGTACAAGGCGACTAATGTTTTCGAGGCTAAATATCTACAGTCTCTGTAGGCTGGAAAATGGGCAGCAGCGTTTTCCATTGTTATATTTACAACACTGCAATCTCCAACCCGCCTGCCAAGCGTGGAGATTATGACAATAACCTGCCCTTTCGTGGGAGAGGCCCTTAGGTCCTGTAGTCAACTGTTATGGGCTGAGATGATGATGATGACACTACAGTTTCCCAACATTACAACGCGAAAATAGATAAATTTCTCGTAGAGGTAGAGGGTAGGTAAAATAGACCAGTTGGCTAAAGATTCCTAAAGATAAGAGTTTTCTAGCTAGGTTATAATAATGCTTAATTCGAGTTTAGAGTTAAATAAATATAAATAAATAAATAAATATTCGTGGACAAATTCACACAGCGCTGTCTAGCCCCAAACTAAGCAAAGCTTGTACTATGGGTGCTAGATAACTGATATACTACTTTAATACTTTTTTAAATACATACTTATTATACATAGAACACCCAGACCCGTAACAGAAATTAAAATTCATCATTTTAATTTCTGCGCGGCCGGGAATCGAACCCGGGACCTCTTGCGTGGCAGACCGGATCGGCAGGCATGTTGACCATTGAACCACTCAGGTCGTCAAGTTGAAAACGGCTATTAGAAATCGGACATAAAACTTTCTTCAAAGGTTTTTTTCTGTCACCACTAAGGTGGCAAACACGCTTACGGCCTGCCTGATGGTAAGCAGTCACCGCAGCCAAGGTTCCTGTCGTCGTTTGCATCAGTAAGATGAAAGGGCCGAAACAACGTGGTTTTCAATAGTTCTCCTTTTAATATTAGCTTATCCATGGTCTGGCTGAGTATCAGCCTTCAGTGTCTTTTCGCTGCTGAAGATCCTGGCAGCGGGCGTTGCAGGTTACAGGTTGCAGGTCGAGATTCTTCACCTGAAACAATACGAGATTCCGATTAAATACAAGGTTAATCATTAACCGATGCTCTTACGGTGAGGGAAGACATAGTTAAAGAACCTGCACATTCAGGCGACTGAATGTATTAACCATGATCCAATCTGGCCAGGTTCCAATATGAACAGGGTCACGGAGGTCAGATGGCAGTCGCTCTACTGTAATTATCACTGCCTAATCCTGGATCATGGTCAAGGTAGACCCCGGGCCCTCGTGTGCGGTAGTACCACCGGCCATAGAGCCAAGGAAAAACGCTTTAAACTTATACCATCTATCAATCTATCTATATATGGTATGAAACAATCGCCACCTGCCATCTGTCCCTATGTATCCATGGGAGTATCTATGTAGGCTTAAATCTATTACTAGTGTAATGCAATGGATTATAATACGGTTTTCAACAATAGACAGAAAGATTCAAGAGGAAGGTTTGTCAGCAAGACAAAACGTGTAGTAGGGTACGCGAACAAAGTCGCACTGGGTCCACTAGTTAATTTAAAAAACGAACACGAACTAGTAAGTCCAGAGCCCCAGACTTCGTACAGGAATGTAGCTATATTCGCGATCGGGTCCTACACCGACTGTCGACGCCAGCGCCGGACAATTTATAACGCACGCCCTCTGTGTAATGATTCGTGAGTTGGGGATTTTTCATGGAACGGTTCGTCGAATACGTCGTAGGAATATCGACAAACTTGCTACGTTACAGTACATGTGGTACAAACAAAGTCAAGATTTGTCGATTTAATAACAGCGTTTGATAAAAATAAAGTTAGTCATTTTTCCGTCGAGAGTGTGTAACTTATCAAACGACGCAGGTTTTGTCCTAATCTTGAAGGAGTATTACATATGCGACGATGCCAGGTGAACATCGGTGTCGATAAAGTAGATGGAGGTGTCCAATTAAAGGACTGCCACAGGGTAGCGTGTTTGCTCCAACTCTTTCCAACATTTACCCAAATGACAGGAGATGGGAAAACCTGTTTTGTTCTCCTAATATTGTAACGTACGTGCATCGGTTTTTATCGCAGCACGTGCAAGATGTGAAATGATCTCCCTTCTAAATTCTCCTTTTTCTATAAGGCGTATCAGTCTAACATGACGAAGAAGTCACTAATCAACAAAAGTCGGAAATCCTTGACTTTAGAAATATTTTTCACAACTTGCTTTGTATTATTGAATCTCTGTTCTTTAGTTTATTTAGTTAGCTTATCATATAGCTTCTTTTAATGTATCCATTATTTCGACATCGATAAGCTACAAGCTACGAATTTCCGGCTAAGAGATGACCCCAAACAAGCAGCTTGTTTGTTAGTAGCGCAAAAAACAAACGACCAAGCGGCCAGCTGCGACCAATGGCGGCTTCACGGGCTGCCGACCAATCAAATGGGCTGTTAACGAGCTTGTTCGAACGGGATTGGTTTAAAATTGATTCCGCTCAGACCTCGACGTTTGAGGCACACTGTGTAATATTGGTTTGTTGACTTTGTTGTTGGTCTAGTGTTGTAATTTCTAGTGTAGAGTAATTTTGCTGGTTTATTGTTGTTCTAATATTGTAATTTCTAGTGTAGAGTGTAGTAATTGCGTTGATAGATAATTTCTTAGTTTAACTACAAATATTTAAGGTTTCTGTACAGAGTTGGAGATTTAATGACCGGATCTTAGTATCTATCTTATGATACTCGACAATAATGTAGCTTCCTGTTATTTAAGGATTTTTCCGAGACAGTTCAGTAGTTTTGGAGATTTTCCCAACATCCAAACAAATCACCTAGCTCTACTTACTCCTTTTTAAATATAAGTTATTTCAAAGTCTATTTCATTCAATACACCAGCAACTCTTTTAATAACCTGACTGACAGAAAAATGTCAGAAGATGAGCATTATAATATTAGCAGGACTAGCAGGATTTTTTACGAACTCGTAAGCTCTAACCTATGCCACAGCGTGCAAGCCGACCCGAGGTCATAAACAGCAGGGGCTGGGCCTGTAGACGACGTTCGGAATTGATGGCTATGTGCCGGACCACATTGGTGGTTAGTTTTAGAAATGAACGGCTCAGCTAGATTGCTGTTTAGGTACTCAAATGTTATTATAGTTGTGGTACAGAGACGACTCTCCACGAAGCGGAACTAGCTTATGTGTATTATTGTTATTAGTTTGACGTATCTGTAGCTCTGGGTATGTGTGGAGGTGTGTGTCGGTTTGTGGCATCGTAGCTGCCGAATGGATCAACCGATTTAGATATTATTTTACGTTGGTTTTTACTCAGACTCTCCACAAAGCAGAATTAGCTGATGTGCATTATTGTTATTAGTTTGACCTACCTGTGGCTCTGGGTAGGTGTGTGTCTATCTGTGGCTTCACAGTTTCCGAACGGATGGACCGTTTTCAATGTCGTTTTCTTTATTTGAAAGGCAGTTTATCGAGATGGCTCTTGAGTTTGTTTCATTTTAATCGGTTTAGTAGTTTAGGAAATTATTTTAGTACTTATCAATATGTGAAGTATTTACGGTCATGTACAATATTTATAATTTTTTATGAAATTGAATATGTTGCATTAATTGTAATGCAATTGCGAGATTTATATTTTTGAATACACTGACCTAATCTAATATAATGATCTATGGATTATGTACCTAAGTTACAACTAAAAATGACTTGTAAACATTTTTCCCAATCAAATTATTTTATCAGGTGGACTCTGTCAAGCCTGAGGAGTCCGCCTGCGTGAGTAACCACCGCCTTATCTATTTCTGCCGCCAAGCAACAATACTTGCATTATTGTGTTCCGGTGAGAAGGATAAGGCAGCAAATTACAGGCATGAGGCATTTCATCTTAGTCCTTACAGTGACAACGCACCTGCAGTTTGCGCTTTTGTTATCTGCAACCTAAATGTAAGAAGCGTAGATGTTGCGGGCGACAGTTACAGCTTACCATCAGGTAGCCTGCTCGCTTATTACTGAGTTGCATAAAAAAATGTCTATGTTTAAACTAGGACGCCGGTTTTCTAACATTTTACGTCGGTTAGGTTTTCTAAACTTTATACTCTCAGCAATCACTGCAAAATGTTTTACAGCGGCCTACCCTCAACGGGGGAACTTAAAAACTGATATATGTCCCCCCAATCACAATAACACTTCTTAATGGCCGCAAACCGGTCATTTTATCGTATTTAACGACCTATTTATGTCGTCATTATAGCCTCCCATTATTGGTAGGCCGTGTAATGAGAGAGATGTTTTTCTTCCCTTTTCCTATAGGTGTTTGTACATGTTTTTTGAGGTTTGGTGGCCTGGTTAAAGAGTTCGACTTATTCTTCGAGGATTTGAAGCCCAAGGCTATTTATTGACAAGTTAAAAACCGCCAAATGTTAATAATGTCCCGGTTGTGCTCTCGCGCCCAAGGGCCCGGGGTCCATTGTAATTACAGTGGAGCGACTGCCATCTGACCTCCGTGACCCTGCTACCAGGGCAACCTTTTTTTATACCGCAAAGGTAGCAAACAAGCTAATGCCAACCACCAACCACCGGACCAGATTGGTTCATGGTTACACATTCAGTCGCCTGAATATGCAGGTTTTACCACGATGTTTTCTCTCACCATAAGAGCATCGAGCTAGTATTCAACTAATGTACACAACTCAGAAAAGAGTCATTGGTACATGGCCGTATTCTAATTCGAACCCGGTACTGCTCGCTTACGAGTCAGATACTTTAAATCACCGGATGCATACCAAAAACGTATCCGTACTTGAGAATTCTCAAACCAATAACTGGTCAGATTCAGCAAGCAACGTCTTAATATGCCCGAACAAACAATTTGAAAGCCATCACTCCACGATTTATGCCTTACACACCATGTTGTAATCCTATTCGGTTTGTCAGGATGTGCAGACTTATACTAATATGGATGGGACACCGTAGTACGTACAATCGGTCCATTGTCAAAGGCTTTCTCGCAAATCTAGAGGGACTAGCGTCTTGTACCATGCTGACATGTTAAGGTATGGTCGATTTCACATGCCCGCTTGCTCATTCGCCTAGCCTCTCTATAGGATAACAATCTGATCGATATATTAGGTCATTACCTAAGAAATTAGCGTTGTCTATGACGAAAAATTCGGTAACTGAAATTACCATACAGAAAAATTTACATATTCTTGTAAATGGCAAATCCAATTACGATGAATGTGCGTTTAATTAGACAATTCTGATTCACATAAGTAATATCAATATTATATTAATAATTATACAGGTAAAAATATAATTTCATAAAAATTAAAATTTTATAATTTCTGAACTTTGGGAATTAATTTAATCTAACTAATTTAATTTGAACTCCAAATATCACATTCTGCCGGATTCTGTTAAAGTGTGAGAAGCAAAATTCCAAACCAAACTGTATGCCACATTTTATGCAATAAATTATTATTCTATTCTATTTTATCCTAAACCACAGACGACAACAATCAATCATAATATAACCAAACGCAGTAAATACTGGTAGTCACTTGACATAATTTTTATGTCTAAGACGGTCGTCGTCAAGCAAATTTTTATGCCATTTAATGATTGCTGATACGTTTTTAACAGATATTCGGCAATGATAATGATATGCAAACGACACTTACTCGACAATGGATAATGATTTTTTAATGACAGCTCTTTGCGACGGCGAATACAGATTTGGGGAGGTTCGATTGAAATTATTATCAACATAAATATTATATTAGAGGTCTCTTTAGAGGCGGGCAACGCATTGTCCATAGGCGGCGGTGACCACGCACCATCAGGTGGCCCGCTTGACTGTTTGTCTACATTATTACTTTTAAAAAATCTAGCGACACACCTGGGCTTTTCTCGGTTTTTCTTTACGTAAAAGACCTTCTAAAAAGAAATTATCAAATTGAGGTCGCAAACCGCATCAAAATTCGTTGCTTGGTTTAGGAGGAGATATTTCGTGGATACTAGTGAATATGTACCTAGAAGTAAGTACCTAACTATCTTCTATTTGTCATATGCCTAGCCGTATTAAGCGTCTCCTAAGCTTAATACTATTTATTCTCTTGTATTTAGCTACGTTTCTAAGTTAAACTTAGGTACCTATGTAAAGTTTTTAGTTCAATCTCCCGTACATTTCTGAACAAATATTAAGAACAGGTACTGTAATTAAGATTCGAGCGCTCCATTTAGTATCCCTTACCTACGTCTACATAATAATAATTATAGCTTGTGTGAATTTAATCCCAGAACCATATTATACGCAGCCCATTTTATCCTTTCAAGTCCCAAAACTTAGCAAACTCCGAAAACACCGACGGCCGAAACCACAAGCGCCTACCAAACAACGACCCGCAAAAGTCACGGGAGCACTGATTGCCTTCACAAAAGCAGTTAGCTGCCCACTGAATATTTGACATGCCATTCCGTATCTAATACACGATACATCCCGCTTGGGATCTCCTGTTATGATGGCCTGTAGCTGTGGGTAATCAAGAATGCATGGGAGAGTATTGACTGGGGTGCTGTGTTGTTTACAGCACCATCTTTCGGAATTTTGGAGTACTGCGGCTGCGCGTTCAAGAGCAGTTGCTTTGTGCTACTCGGCGATAGATGGCGGTAGTGACAATACTAAAACCGCTAACTAAAACGATGACAAAGACAAATTGAGCGCACGAAAATACGTTTTATGACTCTCGCAATTGGGTATATTATCTGTTGTATGAAAAGGGCGAATCATTAAACGAACACTTGCAATAATACGACCATGATCGCCCATTAAAAGATGATGAAGTCCCCGCCCCTATCTGAGGCCCATTCGCGTATTAGGTCAGTTTATGGGCCCCGTTTTGGGCAAAACTGGGCCCTTACCTGTGGTCCCACATAATTAGGGCCTCCATAAATGTTTTAGCACCCTTGCTCTGATTACATAGACCTCCTTGTAGGGGAGGGTTCACATGGGAGCAGATTGCAGAAAGATTTCGCGCGGTCGGCGGGATGGGAGTGATCTACTCTATTGCGAGTTTAATAAGCTACGCTTGTAATCTTCGTAACCATGTGGGAATAAGTGGTATCAGAAATACGATATAAATAAATAAATGTGCTTTGACAAATTCACACAGCGCCATCCAGCCCGAAAGTAAGCAAAGGTTCTGTTATGGGTGATGGATAATTGATAAAGTACTTATATAGTTAATAATATTTTTCCTTGCCTTTCCCATCCCTTTCCTTCATATAGCCTCAAGTACCTGAATAATTTTGTAAAACTGAAGCAGTGAATTAAATTACTGGTTTTCAAAATATCTATTGCTATTTTGAACTATTAGTGTATTGTGTAAATGTCTGTCATTTGATTGTAGGTGAATAAGCTTATGTGTAATCTTTGCTTGTAGTCTTCCTGCACCGCATACCTTTTTCGATTGTTATCTCCTGGTAGACTGGTAGATAATGCTATTTAAACTTTAAGTCCGATATTGTACCTACTCTTTGTGCTCTAAGTATAAATAAATTAAATTTAACACGTGGGTGTTTTCCCTCGTATTGCAAACGTCCATAAGCTGCGGCGACTGCTTACTATCAGGCAGGCCGTAAGCTTGTTTGCCACCTTAGTGGTATAAAAAAAATAAGGTGACAATGTTTCTGAATAAAAAAAGAAATTTAGTCTTTCATCGTAATTCCGTGGGAATGAGGTTATGAAATACTTTCGTAGGCTTGCTACGTCGTAGCTTGCCAAAACGATAAGTGATTTTAAAATTGAAATTGGTTTTATTGAGTTGTCGTTAGTAATAAGAAACAAGTTAAAAGAAATCTTACGTAGGTAGGTATTTTTAAACATTATGTAGGATTGTTTTTGAAATATTACCTAAGTAGTGTAGATGGTACATACGTAGAGAATGACGTCAATAAATAATTGCAAACAATATCAGTTAGTTTGGCTTTGTATAAAGTCTTTTTGGACGAAATTAAACTTAACAAAATTGTTTTTGGAATTTTGTTTGTCTGTTCGCGCATTACATAAAAACCACTGAACGGATTTTGATTCGGTTTTGATCGTCTCGTAGCTTAAAATCCAAGGTACAATTGAAGCAATGTTTCAACTAATTCGGGTAGATTGAACCAATACAGTTTGACCTACCCGTAGCACTAGCATTCGTACAATACGTAGGACATTGGTCCATGATTTAATGTATTTATTTGATTGTACCTTTCTTTACACATTAGCCTCATAATAAATAAATAAATAAATAATAATAATAAATAATCGTGGACAAATTCACACAACGCCATCTAGCCCCAAAGTAAGCAAAGCTTGTGTTATGGGTGCTAGATAACTGATAAACTACTTATATACTTTTTAAATACATACTTATTATACACGGAACATCCAGACCCGAAACAGAAATTAAAATTCATCATTTCAATTCCTGCCCGGCCGGGAATCGAACCCGGGACCTCTTGCGTGGCAAACCGGCATGTTGACTACTGAACAACTCAGGTCGCCACCTCCTATAAGTACCTTCACTCCAACGAACTACCTTCATAAGTAAGTAGGTACCTATATCGCCAAACCCACTCAGGCCCCAGCTAACCCCGTGACTCCGCGAAATTCGTCTCTGGGCCAGAGTGACATGAATTATAGGGTAAAACAGTCAGACTGTTTTACCCTATGGCTCGCATTAGCTGCTTCGCTGCTCCGAATACCAATGAGACTCTGGTCAGCTTTACGTTTGACCTGATTTTTGGAAGTCCAGAGCAAAATGGGGACTGGAGTTTTATTTTGTATATTTTTAAATCGATCTTGAACCTTACCTTACTTTAATTTCGCTGAAGAAATATGTAATACGCGATTTCATGAAACCATGAGCCATCAGGAAACGCGATCCGGGCAAGCGCGTCATCCTTGTGGATCTTCCAGCTATCCGCCAAGGAATGGAACGCATTACCTGCGAGTGTGTTCCCTGATCATATTAATCTAGACACCTTCAAGACTAGAGTGAATAGGCTGTTCCTAGACAGATATGCTCCATCATTGGCCGCATCGTCACTTACCACCAGGTGAGATGGCGGTCAAATGAATGGCTGAATATGTAATCTGTGATTTGATGAGTCGCCCCAGTCGGCCATCTTTTTCCCTTTGGCGGGAAGCAGGAAAAAATGGCGGCCGTCCAAAGTTGTCTTTCAAACCAGCAGTTGCAAATTTGTTTCTACCCTCCCGGTTTGAGGTAAACATTACAATGGTTACTCTCATCACAGTTCGTTTATTCCATTAAAGAAATACTTTCAATTACATTAATACTTATTCTTTTTTATATGTAATACGGTGGACAAATAGGCAAGCGAGCCTCCTGATGGAAATCCTATGGATATCAGCAACACCAAGAGCGCTACCAATGCGTAGCTTAGCTCCAAAGATATCTCTAATTTACCCCTTGAACGATCCCATGACATAGTCCAAAAGAAACACTGTGGCTGGGAGCTCATTCCATATCCGAATCGTACGAGCGAGAAACGTTTTTTCGAACTTTCACGTGGTCCACTAGAAGGTATACATAATAGGTACTCTAACTACTCTTTTATGCCTGAAATCAAAATTGAAAACAGGTCGATTTAAAGAATCCCCGAATACTGCTATATGTTTCAATAAAATCTAGTTTAAAATCTAGTGAAAATCGCAGTCCATGTAAGCCATCTACTAAAGACACATCCTTGATATATCTACGTACAGACAGACTCATCGTTAAGTTAGGAGTTATTTACATAGGACCAAACTTGTCCTGTAATTGCCAGGTACAACGCCTGCGGTAATGTATACAGCTGTGCTGCGCCCTGTATTGTGGTCCGGGGCGTTCGGTTTTTCCATTTTCATGTGGAAATTTCAACAAAGACTCTACAGGTTTGCCTGCTTTTTTTGCTACTCAGTTACAAACGAGCAGCCTGATGGTAAGCAGTAACCGTCGCCCATAACATCTACAATTCGTGCACTCAGTTTACAAACCTCCGACAAAGTATAGACTCAAATATTTTCTAAACTACTGAACCAATTTTAATGACACAAAACTAAGAATCATGTCGACTAAACTGGCTTCCCAATAAAGTTAACCGAATCGAAATCGGTCCCTCCGTTCGGGAGCTACGACGCCGCAGATAGACACACAAATACACAAGCTTATAAC
Source organism: Blastobasis lacticolella (assembly GCA_905147135.1). NCBI lineage: Eukaryota > Metazoa > Arthropoda > Insecta > Lepidoptera > Blastobasidae > Blastobasis > Blastobasis lacticolella. The sequence continues at coordinate 10,920,927 of LR990067.1, forward strand.
ACCAGAAATCAACTGACGTACACAAAAGAGTCCTTGATACACAGCCGCAGCGGGATTCGAACCCGGTACCTCTCGCTTACGAGCCGGATACCTCAACCGCTCGACTGCCTGCTGTTCCAGCTTTAAATTACCGACTGGAACAAAGTATTTAGCCAATTTCTCCACACACCAAATACAACGTCTGCAATTCTATTGAATATACATAATATCCACGAGTGTAATACTCATCCGTGACGTCGGGGTGACTCATCCCCCTCTCTATAATTCAATAACAACCCTAAATCTCGATACGGGCGCACCATATGCTCTTCCCCTTGCTTTGTATGTCATTAGTTTCGAAAGGGTCAATGATTCAATTGAAGTTTTTGACTCATCTGATGGCGTGACCTATAAAATTTGTTTGAGAGTAGGTTTCAGTTGATATTCGGTTGATTTATCTGTCAGGGAACGGCACTGGTCTAACATTTTGCATTTATAGTAGAAAGATAATAGTAAGATTTTTTAAATAGAAATAAAAGGGAATTATTGAGCCCTATCCTACAACCCTATCGACACGGCCATGTACCAATGACTCTTTTCTGAGTTATGTACTTACATTAGTTGAATACTAACCGATGCTCTTACGGTGAGGGAAAACATCTATGTCTGTGTAATTATGATCCAATCTGGTCAAGCCATGTCTAAAGTTATACGAAATAATTACACAAATATCATTACGAGAGAAGCCCGCAATTTTCATTAAGAAGATTAATTTAAATACCGAAGAAACGATTCCTTGTCGCTAACATTTTTTTTAATTACTTAGATTTTATGGCTGTGGCTTCAAACCACAATTATGATATATAGTTTGCATACGAAAAAATGTATGCAGTGCCCTACATATATCTCCTATCGTTCATTCTCTCTACATGCCCAAACCAGCAAGAAAGATGATTACGAAATCGCTTCCAGTTTTGTAAGCGCTTTTCTAGTAGAAGAGCGGATACTGGCTGGCCGATTTACCTCTAGCCGGGATTTGTCGGTAGAATAAAGAAGAGATTAATTTAAAAGAATTTACTTAATGGAAATAAAGCGACTCTGATGAGAGTAACCATTTTAATGTTTACCTCCTAACCGGGAGGGTAGAAACAAATTTGCAACTGCCTGAGGCGTCATTTGAAAGACAACTTTGGACAGCCGCCATTTTTTCCTGTTTCCCGCCAAAGGGAAAAAGATGGCCGACTGGGGCGGCGTATGAAATCACAGATTACATATTTATTTTCTTTTTGAGAATTGTTTGGTGATTTTAATTAATTGTACAGAAGCAGCACTGGTAGAGTGGCAGCAGCGAAACCGCTAAGTAATAAAACTTAGGCAGCGCTTGCAGTGTTCGGGAACTGGATGGGTGATCGTTTCGGACTTTGAGGCTAGCGGAAATTCAGCACTGCAATGAGCTCTCAACTCGTAAGGTGTACCTCCTAATATCGTTGACGAGGCGAGGTTGACCAAGGTCTTCCGCTGGAGACCCTGAGACTGGTTGAACTGTCTCGTGAGCCGATTGGCATCCCGTGACTGTGTGTGTTATTATTTGATTTTGTTTTTACTCACATCACAGCCCATAACAGTCCACTGCAGAACTTAGGGCCTCACCCACGAAAGGGGAGGTTCTTGCCATAATCTCCACGCTTGGCAGGCGGGTTGGAGATCGCAGTGATATAAATATAACAATGGAAAACGCTGCTGCCCATTTTCCAGCCTACGGAGATTCTTAGATCTTTGCCTCGAAAACATTAGTCGCCTTGTACGACACCCACGAGTGTAAGGGGTTGGTGCTATTCTACTTTGTCGGAGACCACACGGCCGATGTTTTTACTATTAGGATTCAATTATGTGAATTTTATTTTATAAAAATATTATAATAAATTTGCCCTCCATCAATAACAAATCCGTTTAAAGTAAACAGAATACCCGTATGTCTGTGTGTTTGTCCCCACACGCCAGCGGAATCAGTTGCTGACAATGATGGACGATCCGGTTAATGAGCGAGCCGGTTTGGGCCGGTTTGAACCGGTTCGGAGTTTCAGCCGCAAGCGTATTACAGTGGCATGTGAGTAGGTAGGTAGGTGATATTGGGCCCCAGCGGGATTGACAGATACTTATGATGAGAGGTTTTGAGTACGTGAGAGGCCGTTATGTCAGCTTTGAATAGTACTAAAAGAAACCAACTAAAGAAATTTTTAACAGACGGCGAAAAAAGACGGATGGTATAAGTTTGACACATATATGTGTGTGTCTGTCTGTCGCATTGGAGCTCCTGAATGGATGGACCAATTTCGATGCGGTTTTGCCTATTTGAAAACCAGTTTAATTGAAGATGTATCTCTAAAATCGGTTCAGTAAACATTATACATTGATTTATTGATAAAATAATAGTAGTTCAGTGGAGTTTTTCAAGAAAGGGGTGAAAAGGATTTTAAGGGGTTGGCAGCACTGCACTGAGTGGTAGACACCCCTGGTATTGCAAAGTGGTAACTGCTTGTGGTATAAAAAATAATACCAAATTCCCACCATCTAATGCAGGTACCTTAACCGCCTACCCCTTCATACTAAAAACAAACTGCTCTGTCCGAGAATCGAAGGGGCAGTAAAAGAGCGGCGTTCCTGGCATAATTACGCCATGACAAAGTCACTGTGTCCGCACGACCAATTTACCGGTTTTATTGGGCGGGAAAACAGATATATCCGGTCTTTTTACGGCGCGTGTGTTTCTTTTTTTCTGGGCGCGGCGGCTGGATGTGGCCAGTGTTTTAGGTACTTTTATTTATTAAAGAACCTACCCAATGGTGACCTTTTTTCTAATATTAAATAATTATAATTATGTTAGGGGAGATAGCTCGTTCATAACAATAATCTTACGTTACTAATAGGTACGTAATGTACGTATCGGAAATGAGTTCTAAAAATTCTGCAATATTATGTCGATACTTCATACTCGTGTATTCCTAGTCAGGCTACTACTATTGCTGTTCACAATAATTAATAACTGCATACTTCAAGGTAAATTATTTTATGTTTAAACAGGCAAGGGCACCACCTGATGGTGCGTGGTCACCGCCGTCTACGGACATCGCCTCTGGTGTTGCCAAGGGCGCTGCCAATGCGTTGCCCGCCTCTGAAGAGACCTCCAACTTACCTCTTTAACGATCTCATGTCATAGTCCAAAAGAAACACTGTGGCTGGGAGCTCATTCCTCATCCAAATCGACACGATTTTTCGAACCTCATCTGGTGCTCTATTTTTGAATCGCTTGCTTCGATTTGAACGGTTTTCAATTTAGATTTTCGGCATGAAAAATTCAACATTTTTTAAATCACATTGGCAACACCGAAAGAGTACGTCTCAACAATAGAAAAAATCAGCATAATGCATTGAAATATCTTATTTTTCATAGCAAAAATCAAAAGTAATAAACGTTAGAATCGAGGCAAGTTATTCAAAAACAGGCACCCTGGAGTCCTATCCAGCAATGATAGGGCGTCGATTCCGCACCTTGACAGGGCGTAGCCCCAACAGGGTGGAGCCCTATATTCTTGTTTCTACTATTTGCTCTTTGTATACGTTAAGTGTAACAGTAATGACCTATCGGCTGTCTTGTCAAGTCGTGGTGGATAACTGTGGTGACTCTTGTTTTTCTATAAATGAACTGTAATAAAATGTACTGGAAATAATATTCCCATTCGAACCCAGTTGTAGGGTAGGCCTAAGTTGTGGAATGAACTATCTGGAGATGTTTTCCCTGGAGAGTACAACATGGAGTTCTTCAAGAGAGGGGTGAAAAGGTTTTTGCAGGATCGGCAACGCGTGGGTGATGGCCCTGGCATTGCAAACGGCCATAGGCTGCGGTGATTGCTTACCATCAGGCAGGCCGCAAGCTTGTTTGCCACCGCAGTGGTATAAAAAAAGAGGTATAAGAGAGGTGTAGGGAAGACTTACCGATTTGACGGCTCAGCTTTTCATAATAATCTCTTGGCACTTCTGTCACCGTCTTAGATATCTGTAAATAAAGAAAATACAATGGTTAATCAAATTGGTTAGTAGCTTTTTGTGTTAAATGAAATTGTATTGCAAAATTATCGTGTCGTGGCGTCCTTTGTAAAAAATTTCAAAATAACGAGGAGTCAAGGTCACTTCGTTATAGACTAACCACAGTATTTCAGTGTGTTAAAGCCACAGTGTTAGAGCTCGTCTAGTCTAAGATGACGCGCCCCACTAATTAGTTAGTTGATTTCGATGTGTGAGTGCAAATATTAATAACGACACTTCATCTGTGTGGGAGCCAATGAACGACGCGTGCTCCGACGTTTGAATCTCACCGGCAACTGAATGACCAATTAAAACGGCATTTGTATATGTATTGCGTCCATATTTTAAACTTGCTTGTGTGCGTTAATGCGATAGTGGGGCGCGTCATTTTAAATTAGACGAGCTCTACCTTCGGACTATGACATGGGATCGTTCAAGAGGTATATAAGAGGTCGCTTCAGAGGCGGCGACGCATTGGTGACTCCCCTGGTGTTGCTGATGTCCATAGGCGGCGGTGACCACGCACCATCAGGTGGCCCGCTTGCCTGTTTGTCTGCCATATAACATAAAAAAAAGACTTTAAGGACGCCGTAGGTTATCCTACATCGAGTACAAGAAAAAATCCACTTTGTAGCGAAACCTTTAGGAGACTCCCAAAAGGTTGGTCTGCCCGCACAACCTGACAGGATATATTTTTCATAGCGACCCGAGCTTTCTGTTTATAAGGTTCGTCAAGAGTACCGCTTTTATTCAAGTACAGATGACAGCATTATCAAGCTACCCAAATCAGTATAAATAGAGATCCTTGGACAATTTCACACACCGTGAGAGCATCGGTTAGTGTTCAACTAATGTACATAAATCAGAAAAGTGTCATTAGTAGGCGACATGGCGGCACTAAGATTGGGTATAAGTAGTGATATAAATGGCCGTGTGGTGTCCGGCCGAGTAGAATAGCACGAACCCCTTACACTCATGGGTGTCGTACAAGGCGACTAATGTTTTCGAGGCAAAAGATCAAGAGTCTCCGTAGTCTGGAAAATGGGCAGCAGCATTTTCCATTGTTATATTTAAACACTGCGATCTCCAACCCGCCTGCCATGCGTGGAGGATATGGCAATAACCTCCACTTTCGGGAGAGGCCCTAAGTCCTGCAGTGGACTGTTACGGGCTGTGATGATGAAATAGGTTTTTGAAAATGTATTATAGGCACTTTAGACAAAGACATGAACATAATGTTTATTTAGCAATATCTACAATATAAATAAACAAAATATTAATAACTTAAATTAGGTTAAATATTGTATTGTCATGCCAACCTAGACAGATACAAATAGATAGACACCGCAGTACAAATTGCGGATCATTATCACGAAAACACTCATCCACCAATTTAAAATTCGAATACGCCAGTTCCATTTTTGAAATTAGAGTTTTTAATTAAAGGGCCGCGATATAATCGCGCTTTGTCGTCGTTTCGCGGGCTTTTATTTTTTTTTATTTACCATTTTTCGGCTCGGCAGGGGCAAAGGTAAAGACTTGTAATTATTCGGATTTTTTAAGCGCCCGCGTTGATTTCAAAGGAAATTTCGAGTGCTTATGTAAAAATTGCGGGATTCGCAACTTGTGTCGTTGTTTGAGGTTGTCCCGGTATTTGTTTCGTGGTTCCCGCTTTGTTTCCCCGGTTCGCTACGTTTTTTGTGGATTGCTAAATTTTGTACAAGATGGCGCGGGGAGGTTTTAAGCCTCGACGAAAAAAGAAAGGTGTTGTAAGTGTGGCGTGTGTATCTGTCGCTTTGTGTATCTGTCTTTGGCATCGTAAGTCCCGAACGGTTGGACCAATTTGTATGCAGTTTTCCCTATTTGGAAGTCAGTTTAATCAAAATTGTTCTTAGCTTTCTTTCATTGAAATTGGTTCGGTAGTTTAGAACATATTTTGTTTAAGTTAACTTGGTCGGGGGTAATAATACGACTTTTTCGGTCGGTTCGGTTAAATTTTGAACAAGATGGCGCAGGGCGCTTGTTTTTATCTATTCCTGTTGGAGTAGCCTTCTTGACAGTCTAGTTACTACACGTGGCCTGGTGACTGTGTGAGTTGTTTTGGTGTAATAAAGAAGGGTTATTTTGATAGTAATATAATTTACTATTATATAGGTTTGCCACGCAAGAGGTCCCGGGTTCGATTCCCGGCCGGGCAGAAATTGAAATGATGAATTTTAATTTCTGTTACGGGTCTGGGTATTCTATGCATCTATAATAATGTGTATTTAAAAGTATAATTTATCAGTTATCTAGCACCCATACCACAAGCTTTGCTTACTTTGGGGCTAGATGGCGTTGTGTGAATTTGTCCACGATTATTTATTTATTTATTTATAATAATATAAATTATATGGGGATTCGTAGACACCTTTCGCTGAGGCCCGTATACACTTACGACTAACAGACAAACGCCCAAGGACGTGCTAGGAAGGTACCTGAGAACGCAGTAGTTGCAATTCAAAATGGCGGTATGTCATGACATGCGTTTTTTTGTGGTGTCTGTCAGACTAGTCGCAGAGGGCAATAATTCTCTGTTTAAATTTTAAATTATGTAGGTCTAGGTTCAATAAACAAAAAATACAGTGTAGCGTTTTATTCATAATGATGTTAGTGTCTGGTTTCTGTTATTTGCACGAAAACAAAGCTTTTTGAAATCGCGCCATTTTGAATACATACTCAATATTTTCTGGTAGGTGATCGATGGATTTTTTTTTATTCTACTCGGTGACAAACGAGCAGACAGTCCACCTAATCGTAAGTGGTAACTGTCGCCAACATCTACAATTCATACATTTAGGTTGCAGGTAACAAAAAATATAGAACCGAAAGTGCGTTGTCTCGTGAGGACTAAAACGAAATGTTTGCCATTATTTTCTGTCTGGTCAGGAATCTGGATCGACATTAGTCGCCTCTTAAGACACCGTCAAGTCAATGGATGCGTGTGTGACCTGTAACACTCAGTAACTATGTACTTATAAGATATTTTTTAGAATTATGAACGTAGTGGGACCGATGTATTCTTACGACTTCAATATTTCATCTGAGAAAATTGTGCTCGTAAATTTTAATAACGATTTCTGTAATAAATGTTGGGTATGGCGTAGTTTTGCGTGCATCAGTATGTTGTTCTTCCTCCACTTCACCCTTGACTCTCGCATCCGTCTCAGCGATGTCAATCCATCGCTTCCTGGGCCTCCCGCGACATCTCTTACCATTAACACTGGCAGGTTGGTTACCGGTAAAAGTATTTCCACTTATTACTCCCTCCAAAATTCAAAATCGAACGCCGAACTGTCACAGTTCGTTCGGAATTCGTATTCGGAACGGCTCGGATCCCAGGCCATGATTGGTGCGGATATCCGCGAGCGGGCGGACGCCGCCAATCGGGGCGCTTCCCGCGTGCCGTTGACGCATGCGCCGGTGGCAAGGGCTGTGGGTTGCGCGTGTATTTTTTTTTAGCGCCGACAAAGACAGGGTTGTTGCAAGTTTGTCGTGTCTTCATAGGAGGACTGTAGACAATGGAGGCTCTTTCTAGAATTTCCCCTTTATCATCATCATCATCACAGCCTGTAACAGTCCACTGCAGGACTTAGGGCCTCTCCCACGAAAGGGGAGGTTATTGCCATAATCTCCACGCTGGGCAGGCGGGTTGGAGATCGCAGTGTTTTAATATAACAATGGAAAATGCTGCTGCCCATTTTCCAGACTACGGAGACTCTTGATCTTTTGCCTCGAAAACATTAGTCGCCTTGTACGACACCCATGAGTGTAAGGGGTTGGTGCTATTCTACTCTGCCGGACACCACACGGCTTCATCATCATCATCTTGGCCTTAATGTCCCGTTTGTGCTCTTGCGCACGAAGGCCGGGGTACTCCTTGACCATGATCCAGAATTTGGCAGATTAGGTAATAACAGTGGAGCGAATGTGCAAGTTTTATTACGATGTTTTCCCACTCTCTATCTGACAAACTTAAAAAAATAACAAGGAAAAGCTATCGAATGGTTACTGGATTGCTGACAGGACACGGCCATTACAGTAATCATATTTTTACTACAGATATGCAGAGCATGCCCATAGGGCTAGTAAAGGATGCTTGCAAGATTATTTAATGGTTTATAAAACTGCAGAATAATATGTCTAAAAATACTAATATACCAACTGGCACCCCTAGAGAGAGAGTGAGAGCGGCCATATTGTTCCCCCTAATGATAAACAGTACGCTCCCGAGAGCCATTGGATGGCGAGAACAAATTATAGAGTCGCCAGCTAGATTAGGAGCTTTTGTTAACTATAAATATGATAGTAATGAAGCAAGTGGAACAGCAATATATAAATTATAATCATCATCTTGGCGTTATGTCCCGGTTGCGGCCCAGCACGGCACGCTAGGGCCCAGGGTCCGCCAATTCTATCATATTCATGAATATTATAAAAGAAAGTTCAACACCGTGTCTGTCTGCCTTTCAAATAAAGAATAATCATCATCATCACAGCCCATAACAGTCCACTGCAGGACTTAGGGCCTCTCCCACAAAAAGGGAGGTTATTGCCATAATCTCCACGCTCGGCAGGCGGGTTGGAGATCGCAGTGTTATAATATAACAATGGAAAATACTGCTGCCCATTTTCCAGTCTACGGAGGCGGTTAGATCTTATGCCTCGAAAACATTAGACGCCTTGTACGACACCCACGAGTGTAAGGGGTTGGTGCTATTCTACTCTGCCGGACACCACACGGCCGCCGGACACCATACGGCCGTCGGACACCACACGGCCGTCGGACACCACACGGCCGTCGGACACCACACGGCCGTCGGACACCACACGGCCGTCGGACACCACACGGCCGTCGGATACCACACGGCCGTCGGACACCACACGGCCGTCGGACACCACACGGCACACAAATAAAGAATACTGCATCGAAGTTGGTCCATCCGTTTGGGGGCTACTATGCCATAGTCAGACATACCTTTACACATACACAGATTCAAACTTATCACACCCTTCTTTGTTCGTTGGGGGTTGAAACAGAACAGTGTTATATCTATGTATGTGTCAAGTGTCAATGCAAATGTTCAATGGCTGTGGTAACTGCTTACCATCAGGCATTCAGCAAGCTTGTTTGCGCACTGCTATTGTAGTGTCTTTTTTACCTTTGTAGTAAAAAAACAACATAATATGAGTCGTAATTTTGGTTCTCAGTAGCACCAGAGTAACACCAATCTATTTTAACGTAGACGTCACTGTAAATTAAGTTTTAATTATGTGTTTATGAAATAAGAGACATACAGCCGCAGATAATTATGAATTGAAGTTTATCTCGAAATGCGTAAATACTAGAGATGGGCCGATTATGGCTTTAGCCGACTAGCCGAATAGTCGGCTACAAAAAAGCCGACTAGTCAGTCAAGCCGATAATTGTTTTAGGCCAAGTTCAGATGGCATCGGTATTCCTGTAGGTGCAAGCAGAAACAACATTCTTTGACCTGCTTTAGTGCTGATAAACTTCTGTCTAAAGTATTTACTCCATAAAGGACCGAATCTGCTTAGTAAGCTACCGCCTAACCTTCGATAGAATGCCGACATTTTTGTTTGAATGTGTAACCATGATCCAATATGGTCAGGTTCCCAGTGACCGTGACCATGCCTCAGTGATGCATGGTCACGGAGGTCAGATAGCAGTCGCTCCACTGTAATTATCTGATCTGCCAAATCCTGGATCATGGTCAAGGCGGACCCCGGGCCCTCGTGCGCGAGATCATAACCGGGACATTAACGTCACGATGATTGATAGACATATATGACAAGCTTGTAAAAATTTTATTTATTTAGAAGTTACATTACAACAAGATAAAAAAGTACAACCTAGCCTTACAACAACAAAAAAAAACCCATATAACTAACCTACAGATAATACAAAACTAAACTAAAGGTGATTTACAAATATCACTCTACAAATAGCCCGCCTCTGACAGTACCTGGGGCAAAGGTGCCCATCACGCTCGCGGCATTGCCACGTTGAATGGCTATGGCTAACCTTTGCACCAGGTACGAGCCAGAGCGGGGATCACCCGATTTCTCCCTCAATCTTCGCCCTAACTCGCTCACCATCGCCTTTGCCTCAGAGCCCCAACTGCCCATGGTCTCCACAGCGATGGGCACAAAATAATATTGTGCCTCCAACGCCTCATATTTTTGGTGCTTTTTATGCGCAGCGTCCTCCGCAGCAGCCGCTGCAGAGAGGACGGTATGACTCAGGTGACTCGGGGCAACAGTGCTGACGCAAGTAGCGTCCCATACGAGGCACTTACCTTTTTTCCATGGCACCAAAGTCATACCGTCCGGTCGTCTGCCATCGGATCTATTAAGGCCCGGCGGCTCAAGAAGGCAAGGGACATCAGCTGAAACTAGGGCTCTCCGAACTAAATCGTTGAGAGAATGATGCCGCGGAAACCTCCCCGTGCAACGGCGACAGCTCAAAGCGTGGTGGCCATCAGCCTCCACCATGGAGCCGCAGATGCATGTATGAGATTCACACACCTTGCAGCCCAGCCAGAGAGCCACCGCCACACGCAGTGAGCTGTCGTCTAGCAAAGTGCCCAGATGAGGCGACGGCAGGGCGTGCAACCATGCTCCCGATTCTGGTTGAGACACAGCCCGGAGTCTAGCTAGATCAGCTCCCGAGGCAATCTCCAACAACTGCTCCCTGCTCCGCTTGGCCGAAATATCATCCCAAGCGCGCTGGACGTATGGTAGTAATGGCTTCGTCGCACCAGCGTTGAGCGCCGACCAAGCTGTTATGGCCCCAGACACAAAGGGTATGCTCATCTCGTCACCGTCTGCCTTATGTATAGTAGCGACGAGTCCAGCCACCCCATGTGCCGATGCCAAAAAAGCCGGCAAACCTACGTCCCGTGCGCAACGCACACCAATACCCCCATACCGTACTGGGAGAGCCGCTTGCTTCCACTGAAGCTCACTAAAATTAACATTTAGTATCGACCCCGTCGTCAATTTCAAAGCCTCATCAAATGATGAGACTTCATCTTGACAAATCCAAGTAGGCGTAGTCCGCAACAAATAGGTTAATTTCGGAAGGGCGAAGCACATACGCAATAACACAAGTGCTACGTGGGCCGAAATATCTTTGAGGCGTTCTTGAGCAATCAAAAGAAGGCGTTTTTGAGATAAGATTGCTTCTGGCACTCCATCAAGAAACATCGGAGACCCTAAAAGGTTGAATGAAGAAGTCGTTATTTCTTTTAGGCCAGGCATGACAGAACTAAAGCGGGAAAAGTATGTGCGGGCATGAGCGCCACAGGAGTAGAACTCGCATTTAGAAGGATTCACCTCAAGACCCAGTTCTTTGAAGCGAGGAACAAGAACCTCAAGATCCTGATAAACTTCTTCAGGCGAACCCCCCAATGTGCCGTCATCAAGATACCACAAGTTTAGTGGTGACTTGAGTTCTGATATGACTCTGTGTATCCCTAAGCAGAAAACAAGAGGCCCCAGCGGATCCCCCTGTTGCGCTCCTACCTGAGACGAAATTAAATTATTGTTGAAAAACAGGTTTGAAGGAGAAAAATATACTTGATACAGGAAAGGGTACAGAGATGGAATTTTGTCTTTGACTTCGCTCAAGAGAACGTCTCTTTCCAGAGTGTTAAAAGCATTACGTATGTCTAGTTTCAACAACACGCAGTCCAAGCGATCAGGGTCCATGACAAACGCGCGTGTCGCATGGATAGCCGCCTCGCACCCCCGACGCGTTCCAAAACCCAGCTGGTACGGCTGAAGATACTCCGACATGGCTTCTCTAGCGGACCAACATGCTACCTTGGCTGTCAACCTACGGAATATGCTGCCGATGGCTATTGGCCGCACACCTCCATCTTTTTTCGCAATTGCGCATAGTGACGCTCCGTACAAATATGGGCACACTATCAGGTTCAACTGACCACTTAACAAAAAGTTGGCAAGCTTCGTCAAACAACCGAGTAACCGCCGACCGTTTTCACCTGCAGAGCCTGATGTAAGCTCCTTTAAGTGACCCGGACGAATGCCATCTAAACCTGCTGCAGAGCCGCTGTAAAAGGAACTCACGGCCATGATGATGTCCTCCACTGACACTGTTGTTGCAACAATAGAAGAGTCAGGCGCCGATGGAAAACTGAGCGGACGCGAGGGATTAGGGTGTTTTTGACCGAGAGCGTCAAGTGTGCTGGGATCATGCTGCGCGAACGAGTCTTCAGAAATCAGTAGCCGGACAGCCCCACGAAGGTCACCCTCGTGCACTTTGGACTCAATGGCTTTACGAGCCTCATGAGACCTAGGCCGTGATCCGGCCACGCCATCCAACTCGTCTGCAAACTGATCAGATGACCCGATGTTCCGCTTTACCTTAGCCGTCATGTTACCTGGTGCGTCCTTTCTAGGCACCTTTAACGCACTGTAGGCAAAAGTAAGGAGCGCACTCCAATCATCTACGCCATTACAATTGACACACCCATCAATTAGCTCGCACAGCTTTCCCGCCGCTTGGTTCCGTGCACCCTTAGGAATGTGCCGCAGCACTGGCGTGGCGTGGCACTGGCGTTTCCAGCTTGTAAAATAGATAAGATATTTTACTGACAATGAAAGAATTTCATGGAAATAAATATGATTAGAAATATCTTGGCCTGTTGTGTCTGATATATTATGTCATATACTTTAACAATCTTGTGTACAATAAATGGTTAAATAAATAATAATAATAAATAATGATTTTGATTTTACCCCATAATAAATAGTTAAAGAAGGAGCCGAATAGTCGGAAATTTTTACCGACTACCCGGCACATCTCTAGTACCTAAACAAAAACAGAGTCATTGACACTTGATAATAAAAGTATCTCAAGGAGCCGCTGTAATGACAGATAACACTCGAAGTCGGACTTGGAACAATTCATTGTTTATTCCGATTAAAGTATGACGTACATACATACATACATTGAGACTTGCATATATATAAGCTTTAAGTCCACCTTTGTACTATTTTGCGCATAAAGTGTTCAATAAATAAATATAATATCATCATCACAACCTAAAACAGTCCACTGCAGTACTTAAGGCCGCTCCCACGAGAGGGCAGGCTATTGCCATAATCTCCACGCTTGGCAGGCGGGTTGGAGATCGCAGTGTTGTAAATATAACAATGGAAAACGCTGCTGCCCATTTTCCAGCCTACGGAGAGTCTTAGATCTTTTGTTTCGGAAACATTAGTTGCCTTGTACGACACCCACGAGTGTAAGGGGTTGGTGCTATTCTATTCTGCCGGACACCACACGGCTTATAACTAGCAGCATATTTGGAGTTTTAGTGGCGCTATATATGCTATTGTTGTCCCCAAGACCCCAAGAAGACCTTCCAGGAATTAAAAAGATTAAAATTTCTTTCATTAATGCCAAAATCCTTTTAGCAATATATAAATACAAGGGAAACTGAGTCTTAGAGTGGTAATACCCTTATGCACTTGTGTTGTACCTGGCCGGCCGCCATTAAAAAATTAAAAACATGTGTCAAATTCAATTTTTTTTTGTTGGACTCTCCCAGTAGACGAGTATTATTTGTCTGTGCCGGGATAGTCCACTTCTCCATAACGCTGTCTTACAAACTTATTACGTGATTTATGATAGATATAAAACTATCAATTGAAAAGAAAAATACAGGTCTTCAATACTGTTGCTCTACTGTTTATAATGTTGCTCGTAAATTTTATTTATTTATTCATTTATTCATCAACACAAGTTAGATACAATGACAGGTCTTACAGAGATTTAAAGTTCTACATGTTGCATGTTTTTTTTCATATTACTGATGGGTACATATTGGCGTTCAAGGCTAGAGCGAGTAGGCTGTTCCTAGACAGACTGTTGGAAGACTAGAACAGATACTAAGTTAGTACCTAAGTCGTTTCTCTGTGTATGTATCTATGTAAGTACTGTTAGATCTTTATAAATTCGACACTGATTTTAATGCGCTTTTACAAGAATACATAGAAGGTTAATAAGAAAAAAAGGGTAGGTAGGGGTAAAGTAGATGAACGCGAACGAAGTCGCGTCGAGTCCAGTAGTGTAAAAATAATTCTTAACAGTTTTTCTTTTAGAATAGGATAGATTTTGTATATATTTCGTCTGAAATAAAGTGATAATTATTATTACATAGGTAAGTCGATTCCCTCGTGTGCGACAACACGACCAGTAAAATTAATGTTAGATGATTTTTTATAGGTAAATCGATTCCGAATCGACATTAAAATAATCGATTCACAAAGGAACACAAAGTATGCGTCACATCCTTCACACGTTGGCGCGTAAAAAATCTAAAACGAACTGCATGCATTGAATTTCGAATTCCCATTCTGTTTAGTACCATATTGACTAAAATATATTGCATTTCCGTCCTTAGCATTCTGCGATTCTGACCTCTATTACAATTTAGGTAAAGACGAAGTTGGTATAAACAAACGTGGGCACGTTTGAACTTTGACGTACGAAATTTGAATTTTAAATACGCAACGATGTTGACACAGATAAACGTCTGGAGTATTAGGTTTTTTACAGTGCCCCCATTGTATAAGCCGTGATTTCTTATACATGAAAAGAACCTTTTTATCCTTGGGGCCTACAAAAGGTTAGTTTGACGAAATTATTAGTAAGTTACATGTGTCGTTGAAGTTGAATAACGTTTTATCAGATGGTGAATATGAAATGGGCTCAATTGTGAAGCGAAGGCAATTGACGACACTGAGCAGCTGGTTTAAATATTTATTTGGATACGATAAAATACCTCCAGGCTCCGAGCTATATAAACTATCGTCCCTCCTATTTCGCACAGGTATATCGACGATCTGTGTGGTTCAGTTGGTTAATATGAAGACCTTTGCCACAAAGAAGTCCTGGATTCGATTCCCGGCCGGGCAGGAATTGATATTATTTTTAATTTCTGTTACGGGTCTGGGTGTTTAAGTATGATAAGTATGTATTTAAAAATATGTAAGTAGAACGTATTCGACTCGTAAGCGAGAGGTACCGGGTTCTAATCCCGCTGCGGCCATGTACCAATGACTCTTTTCTGAGTTATAATGTACATTTGAATTATAACCGATGCTCTTACAGTGAGGAAAAGCATCGTAATGACACCAGCAGATTCAGGCGACTGAATATGTAACCATGATCCAATCTGGTCAGGTTCCCCCGATAGTTCACGGAGATCAGACGGCGTCGCCCACTGTAACCACCTGATCTGCCAAATTCTGGATCATGGTCAAGGCGGACCCGGGCCCACGTGCGCGAGAGCACAACCAGGACATTAACGCTAAGATGATTAATTAATTTTTTACTTACCTACTTCACCATCGTCATCATCACAGCCCATAACAGTCCACCGCAGGACGGCCTATAACTAGAAAACGCTGCAGCCCGTTTTCCAGCTTACGGAGACTCTTAGAAGTTTCTCGAAAACATTAGTTTATTGGTGCTATTCTACTCTTCCTATCTACTTATTAACGCCAAAACTGAGGTCCAATGGAGCCTCTATCAACACATAAGTAGGTGCAGTAGCAGCCAAAAACCGTATGTCACGTAGAAGTCAAAACCGTTATCCACATATTCTAAAATAATTGTATTGGAATCGACACCGTAAAAGTGCGACGCGTCCCCGTCCGCCATTTTGTGTTTAGAGATGACGGGTGCGATTTGAATTTGGAATTGGAACGACGAATTGAATGTTATCGGCGTGCAAAGAGGTCGCATGGCGTAGAGGTCGCTTTGCTATACAACGTGGTAACACAGTTTTCGGGGCAAAAATTGATTTTTAGTTGATTTCGTGGATGCTTTTTAACCTCTGACGAAAAAAAGGTTTGTTATGAGTGTTGGCGCGTGTATCTGTCTGTGGCATCGTAGTTCCCGAAAGGATGGACCGAATTGGATGCGGTTGAATGCGCACATATTAACCAGTCAAATTAAATAACAAAACCGACAGAAAAAGTCGGTTAAGCCCTAACCAAGTTTACATATACTCAAACATTTTCCAAACTACTAAACCGATTTTAACAAAACAAAGCTAAGAACCGTCTCGATTAAACTGGCTTTCAGTTAGAGTAAACTGCATCCAAATTATCAATAACGAACAGATAAACTCGTCAATCTTGTAACATCTCTCTTTGTTTGTCGAAGTTTGTGTATTTTATTCCTACTTTCCTACTCCCTCCTCTTTAACGATTCTTCTTCTTATCGTGACAATTATGAAATAAGTTAGTTTATTACTATTCATAATTTTCCAGTCCAAAACTGAGAGACGCGCCTGTCGACGATAAACGATTGAGAGAGATATTTAATGTCCTAAAATAAATGAGATTATTTTGAATTTTAATCGGTTAAAAACAGCGGCGTCTAAGCATGTCCCCTCAATTTCGTATATCGGATGTTGTCCCGGGGTCAATCGCTATCGGCGCTATCGCGCCGTCTTTCCGTTCCGCGTTTTGGAAACGTTCGACGAGCGGCGGCCATGTTGCTTTATGTTTCTCTTTTTCTGGCCTGTCATGGCCGGGATTTTTGAGATGATTTTTCAACCCCGGCGAAAAATGAAGGGTGTTATAGTTATAGATTGATGTGTGTTTCTGCGTATCTGTGACTTTGTGAGCGGATGGACCGATTTGGATGAAGTTTTCTCTATTTGAAATGTAGATGCCAGATTAATCTAGATGTTTTTTTTTAGATTTGTTTTATTAAAATCGGTTCTATAGTTTAAAAAATACTTAAGTATATGTGAACTTGATCGGGAGTTATCCGACTTTTTCAGTCAGTTAGGTTATTTAATAGATATTTTTAAAAAGGTACACTGCAATTTATTTGAATGAAATATGAATTGTGAATTTGTCTCACCCTAATTATTTATTGAAGTCTTATTCAATAGTTATGATTTTCATTACCTACCGATACTACCCACCCACAACCCACAGCTACAGTTATCTGACCCGATGACTTGTGTCACTGTTGTCGACATTGACATGTCATTTCAAAATGATATTTCCACAGTTCCAGCTTTGGCCACCAGGGTCAGATAAAACTATTTGTAAATAAAACCCAATTACCACATTTCAAGATATCACTCCCAACACAAACAACTATCTATCGCCATTGCTTACTGCAAAAAGAAAAAAAAACTAAAAAAGAAGCCACAAAATAAAAAGCAAACGTCCCCACAGAGATTCGTTGCGACTTATCGGCCAGTGCGCGGAAGAAAAAAAGAAAAGGAAAAAAAAGGCGCGGACATCCGGCCGTCTCTCGCAGGATCTCGATAAGTTTCGCTGTAACCGCTTTTTAATCTGTACCCTGCGGTAGATATTTCGTAGCATTTGAAGCGAAGGAGGTCATGCTGTGGACAGCCTTTGGCTTTATAACTATTTTAGTAGATTAGATGTCTAGGGTTTAGATTGCAACTTATTTTTATTAATAAATAATAATAAAAACCATCTTGGCGTTAATGTCTCGATTGTGCTCTCGAGGGCCTTAGATATGCCTTGACCATGATCCAGGATTTAGCAGATCAGGTAATTACAGTGGGGCGACTGCTATCCGACTTCCGTGACTCTGTTGACAGGGGAATCTGATCAAATTGGATCATGATTACACATTCCACTGCCTGAAATGTGCAGGTTTCATCACGATGTTATCCCTCACCGTTAGAGCATCGGTTGGTGTTCAACTAATGAAAGTACGTAACTCAGAAAATATTCATTGGTACATAGTCGCAGTGGGATTCGAACCCGGGTCCTCTCGCTTCCCAGTCGGACCTACTCGCCACTAGTTCACCGACGAACTTATTTTTGTCCAGATCAAATTTAAAAGACGCTTATCTATATTCCTAGTCCACGAAAACATTCACCCACCAATACAAATTCATATATCCCACAAAAAAGGAATGCAGTTCATTGATTTTGTTGCACGTTTTACTAAATAGAAGCTGCTTGAGAGCTTAAAAGCTCAATATGCTGCTTTGCTGGCACAAGCATGTTTGGCTTGACTGCCATTTGGCTGGGCACTACCACTTGGGTAGGTCTGAGTAATAATTACTAAGCAAGCAGAGATTCGAGAGCTCGTGGGTGTCGTACAAGGCGATTAATGTTTTCGAGACAAAAAAGTCTCCGTAAATGGGCAGCAGCGTTTTCCATTGTTATATTTCTAACACTGCGATCTCCAACCCGCCTGCCAAGCGTGGGGATTATGGCAATAACATCCCCTTTCGTGGGCGTGGCCCCAAGTCCTGCAGTGGACTGTTATGGGCTTTGATGATGAAGCAGAGTATTGAATGTAGTAAAGGATCGTTCGCAGCGTCTGGAAACTTAAAGGGTGACGGGTTCGTACTTTGAGGCTAGTCGAAATTCAGCACCGTAACGAGCTCTCCACTCGTTAGGTGTGCCTCTTAATACCGTTGGCTCGTCGAGGTTGACCAAGGTCTTCCGCTGGAGAAGAATATAACCCGCGTCACGAAAGAAGAGACTTGTCAAATGGCAGTGGAGGGGATTTCGCGCAGGCAATCGTATGCAGCGCAAGTCGAACCACTAGACCCGCCAAGTCTCTTCTTATTTGACACTAGCTGTAATATTCCTATTGTCTTAGTTTAACTATTCGAATCACTAGCTTTCTTAAAGTTCTGTTATCTGCCGTTAAAAGAAGAAGAGAGGGCGCAACTGACAGTTTTCACGAAATTGAGATTTTGATTGACACTGGACTTCATTGGAAAAGGTGATTCTGCTACTTTTTTTCTCTCGATAAATTAAGGTTTTCTCCAAAATCAATAGAGGATGAAGACGCAATTGGTGATATAAAATAAAGTGTTCAAAAGTTAAAAAGACGTATTTGATGAAACTCAATAGAAAAGGTCGTAACTGACGATAAATATGTATGTAATATGCTGATAAAAAAAGGGTTGCCAATAATTCCTTGCTAAATTTTATCAAAGCCTGATACTTTCGCAACGGGGTACGAGTCGGAGAGTCAGACCCCTTAAACATCAGTCCACCGAGGCTCTAGTAGGATTTAATAAAAAATATGTAAAATGCCTTCCTTTAGTTTGCAGATCCATGTCCTGGACGATGCTGGCCGCTTTCAGGTGGACCATCCGTGCTCCTCCCTAGCCAATAAAGAAAAAAGTCATACACTGCCGTTCCCCTCCGCACAGCCGATCGCCCTAACCGCCGCGTTCCATTTCCGAATTACGCCAAACATGGCCGCCCCGTAACGAGCGCAATGGGCAAACAACAATTGACCCCAATTCCCGACTCTAATGGCGGCCAGCGTGGTATCGTTTCGTGTCTTTTTATTTTGAATCACCGATTTATGACTCGCCAATTCGGCGTTTTGGCGCGAATATTTTTAGTTTTAATTTTAAGTTGTGTTGGAATAACTAAAAGTGGCGGTTGTTGCATAATGACGAGAACGAGAGAAAAGGTTGAATAACCTCCGACCGAATTTATTTAAATTAAAATATTTTCTAAACTACTGAACAGGCTTGAATAAAACAAAGCTAAGGACCATCTCGATTAAACTGACTTGCATATACAGAAAACTATATTGAAATCGGTCTGTCCGTTCAGGAGCTACTGTGAGCTTCGTTGCCATTTAATATCTATGAGAGCTACAGAAACACGCGTCAAAATTATAGAAATTATTCTTTTTTCGTCGGGAGATAAAAAAGAGGGTAAGTATATAAGCATCCACATAAACATCAACCCATCTATATATAGCAGAATATAAAACAAAGTCGGTAGAGCTCGTCTAATCTAAAATGACGCGCCCCACTATCGCATTAATGCACACAAGCAAGTTTAAAATATGGACGCAATACATATACAAATGCCGTTGTAATTGGTCATTCAGTTGCCGGTGAAATTCAAACGTAGGAGCACGCGTCGTTCATTGGCTCCCACACAGATGAAGTGTCGTTATCAATATTTGCACTCACACATCGAAATTAACTAACTAAGTAGTGGGGCGCGTCATTTTAGACTAGACGAGCTCTACCACCGTTTGTCCCTATGTATCTAAATACGCTTAGATCTTTTAAACAACGCTACTCCGTTGGAAACTCAATTTGATTTTAGATTATTCTACACTACGTCATCCACGTTGGCCACTAGCTATAGCGTCGACCAAATTAGAGCAGTGTAAGATTATTATATGTCAAATTCAGTTCTCCACAGAGATTATGTATCTCTGTGGAGAACTGAATTTGAGCCAATAGCCAATAGCTAGGCAGAGCAAAGTGGCGGTCCATAGTATCTGCCTACCCTACCTGTGGGACAGAGGCGTGAGCTGTGTGTCTGTATGTATGCCATGACAAACCGAAGGAGAGACGCTGTTGCATCTATATTATTAATATTTCAATATTTCACATAAGTTTTGCAGTAAGCATTTTTCCGTTCTGTAATATCTATGTAAGAAGTGCAATACCTTAAAAACTCAACTTCCTCGCGGCATACGAACGAAAATCAACCTTAAACTTCGCAAATATGGATCAAAATGAAAGTGCACGGAAAAATGTAATTTAAATAATGCATTCCCCTACTTCGGGAATTCGAATGGAGACTTGCAAACAAAATCCTTTGCACAATGCAGTCAGCTGTTTGCTCGAACAATGGGTAGGGGACAAAAGTAGTTGTATTGTTGTCCCATTTCTTTCTTTCATATTACAACAATTGTTGATTTAACGGCTGGATATATCGTTTTTTTTTTCCGGAAAAATAATACTTAAATCAGTAATTAAAAATATTATACATAGTATGGGATTATGGGAACTTTTCAAAAAAAACTATTTTATCTAAAGAACCAGTACACTAAAATTAAAATTTTCATAATGAGATTCTAGGGCAACAAATAGTTTACTAGAATATGTCATTATTTTTTTAATAGCTCACTTGAATAAGCTGGGCGATCCACCTAAAGGACAGCGGCCACCGTCGTCCATGGGGTCTAAAAAGGCCATATTAGCATTTCATAATAATGATTCATATTTATTAGACACAACCTTATCTGCAGCGTCGTTGTTGTTGACATTGACATGACAATTCAAAATGGCGTCCCTTAGTTCCAGTTTTGGCCACCGGATCAGTAGCCGTATTCACAATGATTCGAAACCGTTTCCGAACGATTCGACACGAAATTCGTGAGCGGCGAATCCGTGTCGATCGATTCGAAAACTGTTATTCAGAATCCCGATAGATTCCACGGAAACTCTACTCTCTATAACATATGAAAATTTCATCAAAATTAACTGAAAGTACGTTTTCCTAAGGACTTTTGCGGGGTCCTTTGTCGATTCCGTATCCGAATCCGATTTCCGAGCCATTGTGAATACGGCTACAGATAAGGTTGTGGCACTTTAATATGAATAATAATATACGCGAGCGAATGTGGCCTTTTTAGACACTGTTTTTTTTCATGCAACTCAAAGCTTTACATATACGTAGATAATGCAACCATTCAAATTGAGATTCACTTATAAAAGAGCTTGTTTATAACAAATATATTGATATCATCATCACAGCCCATAACAGTCCACTGCAGGACTTAGGGCCTCTCCCACGAATGGGAAGGTTATTGCCATAATCTCCACGCTTGGCCGGCGGGTCGGAGATCGCAGTGCTGTAAATGTAACAATGGAAAACGATGCTGCCCATTTTCCAGCCTACGGAGACTCTAGATGATTTGTCTCGGAAATATTAGTCGCCTTGTACGACACCCACAAGTCTAAGGGGTTGGTGCTATTCTACTCTGCCGGACACCACACGGCCTCACATATAAGTTCCTACAATATCGTTATATATATTGATATAAGTGCCTACAATATCGTTGCATCAAACAAACGACTTCAAAAACGAATCTAGTATTGTAGCTAGCTAGAAACACACAAACGATCTTTGTACCCAGTGAGTGTAAAGAATTCGACGCGTCTGCATCTAATTGAGATTACAAAGTGCTTATGTCAATATTTATAGTAACTTAATAGCTTTACGACCATTTCGAGCTTCTAGGCTAGGTTTCTTACAATGTTGTGTGGGATTGTAACTAAGTATGTGAAAGTGTAGCCATGTGGTGTCCGACAGAGTAGACTAGCACCCCTTACACTCATGGGTGTCGTACAAGGCGACTAATGTTTTCGACGCAAAAGATCTAGAGTCTCCGTAGGCTGGAATATGGGCAAGCGTTTTCCATTGTTATATTTATAACCTTGCGATCTCCAACCCGCCTGCCAAGCGTGGAGATTATGACAATAACCTTCCCTTTCGTGGGTCCTAAGTCCTGTAGTGAACTGTTATGGAATGGGATGATGATGTGAGAGGTATATTTGTCATAATAGGTATACTAGTTTTAAACTAATCTCGCGTTCTTTACACATATTCATCCGCACATCACCGCAGCAGTCGCCTCTCCACGGCAGTCGTCTCGTGACCACGGTGGGTGTAACCCTACCGAAACGTCATGAAAGCAAATCGAAAAAAGTACATCGCGCGTGAGGCACGTTAAGTACAACGTTAAGTTAAGTAAGTTTTGTAATAAATATTTTCTTTCTTTCTTTCTTTCTTTCTTACAATAATACAATGGTATAGTATGGTACATAATTTTAAACTTAAAAAAGAGTTTCGATAAAAGTGACAGCGAAATACAAAAGGCGCCTATATCAGGCGTTGGCAATTTGAATTACTTCCTCCAAATTCGCCTCCAACAGTCCCTCATCCGTATAAAAGTCTACCAAAGTCTGTACGCTTATCTGCCGCAGGAGTCTAATACCGTCTTAGCTTTCCAAGTGGCCCCTTTGACGAGATTTCCTTGCCTCAAGACGGTACTCTGTGTACCATTTCTCTTTAAGAATGGAAAGTAAGTAGGTATGTATATTACAGGGACTTACCGTATATTAGAGGAGTTATAGAGTCCAACCTAAACCCCAGAGTTCATCATCACAGCCCGTAATAGCCCACTGCAGGACTTAGGGCCTCTCCCACGAAAGGGGAGGTTATTGCCATAATCTCCACGCTTGGCAGGCGGGTTGGAGATCGCAGTGTTTAAATATAACAATGGAAAATGCTGCTGCCCATTTTCCAGACTACGGAGACTATTGATCTTTTGCCTCGAAAACATTAGTCGCCTTGTACGACACCCATGAGTGTAAGGGGTTGGTGCTATTCTACTCTGCCGGACACCACACGGCCATGAGTTGTCATGTACCAATTACTCTTTTCTGGATTATGTAGGTACATTAGTTGAACATTACCCGATGCTCTTACGGTGAGCGAAATCGTGATGAAACCTGCATATTCAGGCGCCTGAATGTGTAACCATGACCCAATCTGGTCAGGTCCCGGAGGTCAGATGACAGTCGCTCCACTGTAATAACCTGATCTGCCATATCCTGGATCATGGTTAAAGCGGATTCCGGTCCTTATCGTGCGACAGCACAATCGGAATGTTAAACCCAAATCGATTTTTTCCTCTGTGAGATTTGTGCCATCGAGGTCCTTCGTCGAAGTGTTGGAAGAAGAAGGATTGAGGTTTCATCACGATGTTTACCCTCACCGTAAAAGCATCGGCTGCTCAACCAATGTACATGACTCAGAAAAGAGTCATTGGTACATAGCGGCGCTGGGGTTCGAATTAAGTACCTCTTTGGTACTTGCTCGGTACCAAATCTTACAAAGTATGATTACTAAATTGAGTACTTATAACTATTTTGCCAGCCGCGTCGCAGTATTGCGTCATGATATAGTCACAACTGTGTTATAGTTCAGAGTGTTCCTGACGGATTTGTTATGCCTTTTAATTTGGCTGTTTAAATTATATATAGTAATGCAAATTTTAAATTTTATTTGTAATCGGAATTAAAATTTACATAATCCATAAGATTATATGTAATGCATACATTCAGCCACTTTTCTTTTTCTTGTAGTATATTTTAGAAGAAAGTGCTAAGGTACTATAAACTGACTAAAAGCACGACAAAGTTGATGAATGTGGTTGATGAAATAGCAAGAGAGAATATTTAGGACCAAGCAAGTGGAACTATTTTTACACCGTTTGAATTGGAGCCGCCCGACTGGGGAAGTACCTCCACCTTACAGAATACCGCAGCTAAACAATACTCTTTTAAATAGTATTGTGTTTCTGCCATAGGCAAAAAGGCAAAAATATCCCTCCACTGCCAAAGCCACGGCTCCCCAAATCCCCACTCCATGGAGCACTGGAAACCTTACTCACCGGCAGAAACACAATACTATTTAAAAGAGTATTATTTAGCTGCGATATTCTGTAAGTGTTACAGTACAAAACGCCAATTTCATAGGTAAGGACCTAATATACAACAGGACATAACCAATACTAATAATAAAAATTATCAGCATTAATATAACCGCACGGGAAAACTGCGACAGACATCCGGTAGATAATTACCTAAATAATTAGTATATTTAGTTATATTAAACTTACCTATCAGCTATGGCGTTGACTGCCCCTAATGATCTGCGAACAAAACAAAGAAAATTATAATTACAATGTAATTTAGTTATAATACTTCTATACATAGTTTTTTTTTTTATGTTACTTAGCAGACAAACAGGCAAGCGGGCCACCTGATGGAAAGTGGTCACCGCCGCCTATGGACATCAGCAACACCAGGGGAGTCACCAATGCGTTGTCAGCCTCTAAAGAGACCTCTAATATAGCTCTTGAACGATCCCATGTCATAGTCCAAAGGAAACACTGTGGCTGGGAGCTCATTCCACATCCGAATCGTACGAGCGAGAAACGTTCTTTCGAACCTAGTAAAAAACAAAGAGCGTCGGTTTCCTGGTGGTTGAGTATCCGACTCGTAAGCGAGAGGTATCGGGTTTGAATCCCGCTGCGGCCATGTACCAATGATTCTTCTCTGACTTACGTACAGTAGTTGAATTCTAACCGATGTTCTTACGGCGAGGGAAAACATCGCGATGAAACCTGCACATTCAGGCGACTGGATGTGTAACCATGATACAATCTGGTCAGGTTCCCCTGGTCACAGAGGTCAGATGGCAGTCGCTCCACTGTAGTTACCTGATCGCCAAATCCTGGATCATGGTCAAGCCATGCCACGGGCCATCATGAGCTCACAACCGGGACATTAACGCCAAGATGATTATTATTATTACTTCTATACATCATCATCATCACAGCCCATAACAGTCCACTGCAGGACTTCGGGCCTCTCCCACGAAAGGGGAGGTCATTGCCATAATCTCCACGCTTGGCAGGCGGGTTGGAGATCGCAGTGCAGTTGATGTAAATCTACCCAGAAAGATGCTGCTGCCCACCTTTCGGATTTGTCCCTTAGTCGCCTCTTACGACACCCACGGGAAGAGAGGGGGTGGTGCTATTCTTTGAGGTGGCGGCACCACACACCACCTTTTATACATAGTATATTACAATGTCGCTCCTCGCCGTCTGACCCTATATGTATATGTATCTATGTACGCGTATATCTGTTAAACACGTGCCTGCGAATGTGTTCCCAGATCATTATAATCTGGACGCCTTCAAGGCTAGAGTGAATAGGCTGTTCCTAGACGGGCATGCTCCATCGTCGGCCGCATCCTCACTTACCACCAGGTGAGATGACGATCAAATGCTTGGATAGTGTAATTAAAAAACTAAGCAACGGATTTTAATGCGATTTTCAACATTAGATAGAGTGTTTCAAAAAGAAGGTTTATAAGCAAGAATAAAAGGGTAGATAGTGGCAAAATTGGTCACAACGAAGTCGCGTAGGGTCCAATAGTTATAAAATAAAAATAAAATAAATAAATATTCGTGTACAAATTCACACAGCGCCATCTAGCCCCAAACTAAGCAAAGCTTGTACTATGGGTGCTAGATAACTGATATCCTACTTAAATACTTTTAAATACATACTTATTATATATAGAACACCCAGACCCGTAACAGAAATTAAAATTCATCATTTCAATTTCTGCCCGGCCGGCAAGTTAATAACAATTTTAACCTGCAACTCGAAGGAGTGTTATAAATTTGAAGTATGTGTCTAGCTGTCTGGTAGCTCCCGAACTCCCACCTACAAAATCGGTAGTAGTTCGGAAAATATTAGAAGTTTTTATTAACTGATAGAATTGATACTTCGTACTCGTTCAACCATTTGGCGAGTGACGCACGCACTATAGGGCTGGGCTGAAAATCAGCGCTGTTTATCAGTCTACAGCATATGCTGAGCTGAGTTCTAGTTTGGCATGTCACTACAATATGCACCATAAATTTTAATTGAATGTAGAGCTCGTCTAATTTAAAATGACGCGCCCCACTATCGCATTAACGCACACAAGCAAGTTTAAAATATGGACGCAATACATATACAAATGCCGTTGTAATTGGTCATTCAGTTGCCGGTAAGATTCAAACGTAGGAACACGCGTCGTTCATTGGCTCTCACACGGATGAAGTGTCGTTATTAATATTTGCACTCACACATCGAAATCAACTAACTAAGTAGAGGAGCGCGTCATCTTAGACTAGACGAGCTCTACGCTAGTTTTGACACGTTTTACCTATAATTATTAATTTAACTTTAGATCATCTTGGTGCTAATGTCCCGGTTGTGCTCTCAGGCGCGGGGCACCCGGGTCGCCTTAACCATTATCCAGGATTTGGCAGATCAGGTAATTACAGTGGAGTGACTGCCATCTGACCTCCGTGACCCTGTCTAAGGGGAACCTGACCATATTGGCTCATGGTTCCACATTGATATGTAAAAGCCTTAATGTGCAGGTTTCGCGATGTTGTCCCACACAGTAAGAGCATCGGTTAGTGTTCAACTAATGTACGTAACTCAGAAAAGAGTCATTGGTACATGGTATGGTATAGCCGTGTGGTGGCCGGCGGAGTTGGCCGTGTGGTGTCCGGCGGAGTAGAATAGCACCAACCCTTTACACTCGTGGGTGTCGTACAAGGCGACTAATATTTTCGAGGCAAAAGATCAAGAGCCTCCGTAGTCTGAAGAATGGGCAGCAGCATTTTCCATCGTTATATTTAAACACTGCGATCTCCAACCCGCCTGCCAAGCACGGAGATTATGGAAATAACCTCCCCTTTCGTGGGAGAGGCCCGAAGTCCTGCAGTGGACTGTTACGGGCTGTGATGATGATGATACGAGTATAAAATAATAATGTTTAATATAAAAAAAAGTTAAAAAATCTCGGCACTGGGGTTTGAACCCAGTACCTCAGGATACGAGTCGGACCCATAGCCACTAGCCCACCGAGGCTCCCATTCGACATTTATAAACATTTGAAATTGAATTTCAGTTAATTTAATTTAATATTTAAAAGAGATAAACTGAATGACATGGCCGCTTCGTTACGACACAGCCGATAAGGCATTGGCCTTCGCCCGACTATGATAACGCAATGATTATAGTAAGTAGTATAATATTATTATTTGTAGTTTAATATTATGGCCAACAGTGAAATACGTAGTTTTACGTAAAACACTCACCGGCAGAAAAAGTTGTCCAAGTGCTTTACGCAAAGTAAGTAAATTAAGTGTAATTGATTTTATGCGGTTTTCAATAATAGGTAGAATGATTAATGTAAAAGAGTATATTAATATTATAGATTGACCAATGTATCTATTATAATTGTACTATTCCCACTCCGACATCGTACTTATTTTTAAATATATCTAAAAAACAATTTTTTTCTCCCTTGAAATTTTGTATTGACATTGTTTATTTATTTTATTAATTATGAAGTGAAATTTTAAATATTATGTGTGGGTAGAATTACATTGATTGCACACACACACACAAATCTTACATACATACACTTACACACACACAAATACATATATTTATCATGTTTGTTATTCACTTACGTTGTTATTGACAATGTCATTGTGAATTGACTTACAATTAATGTAATATTATGTCTATTTAATTTTCAATGATAATTAAATGAACTAAACTAAACATGAGGTTGGTGGTTGGTGTACGCGAACGAAGTCGCGCCAGGTCCACAAGTAAATTTTTATTTTATTTTTGTTTGTAATGAATTAACTCAAAAACTACTGGACCGATTTAAAAAATTCTTTCACTAATAGAATGCTACATTATCACTTAGTCAAATAGACTCCTTTTTATCCCGGGAAAGCAATAGGTTCCCGCGGGAAAGTTGATTGTTAACAGAAATACGAATTGCACGCTAGATTTTAATATATCTTCTCCCTCGTCACATCTTCTAACAACTAATAACTGAAATCCATCACCTGTGCCTGGAATAGCAATATTTGTGGTAATTTTATTAATTTGTTGTTGAAACCTTTTTTCATTATTTAATGAACATAGTGTTAAAATTGGCTCTCTATACGTTACATGCCTGCATTCTTAAGATCCTTCCACGATGTCCGTGAAAATGCTTGTCTGGAAGAGATCACTTTCTGCGATAAGACCGTCTTTGTACTATATTGTCTTACTGTAAAAAAAATTTACCATTTTTGTATGAACAATAAAGACTTATAAATAAAATAAATAAGTCGGTACTAGATACCTAGATCTTCCACAAAATACCCCAAGAAAAATGCTTGACACACTCGTTTCGAAAAGGGAGATGAATAGAAGAGTGGAATATTAAAAGTCCTTTACCAAAATGCGTGTCCGACGCGGAGGCCGCATCGATCGAGGGGACGGCGCTGATTGGTGCGATTCTTGCAAGATGGCGGATGGCGGGAAATAATTTTTAGTAGCAATGAAATCGGCCGTGTGGTGTCCTGCAGTGTAGTATCCATCCGTTCGGAAGCTACGATGCTACAGACAAATTTACAAAGCCGGAGATACTCACATCAAACTTTTCATTATCATCATCACAGCTCATGACAGTCCACAGCAGGACTAAAGGCTTCTGCCACGAAAGGGAAGGTTGGAAGATGCGGGTTGGAGATCGCAGTGTTATAAATATAACAAAGGAAAACGCTGCTGCCCATTTTCCAGTCTATAGAGATAGATATGTTTTGCCTCGAAAGCATTAGTCGCCTCGTACGACACCCACGAGTGTAAGGGGTTGGTGCTGTTCTACCTTGCCGGACACCACACGGCTATTTTTATATAAGTAGATAAACACGCTGAATCCTGTGGCTTTGCCCACATAGAGGGTGTGCCGAATGCCAGGTCAGTGTCTCGAGAGTGCCGATTTGGGCGATAACCGAGTACATTATAGAAATTAATTCATATACATCATATTATTATATTTTCTTTTTTGGGGCGTCGGTAGCCGAGTGGTGACGGTATCAGACTCGCAAGCGAGAGGTAGAGCATGCGAATACCACTGCCGCCATGTAACAAATACATTTTTCTGAAATATGTACATTAGTAGAATACTAACCGATGCTCTTGCGGTTTGGGAAAACATTCAGGCGACTATATGTGTAACCATTATCCAATATGGTCAGGGTCAGACGGCAGCTTTTAATTACCTGACCTGCCAAATCCTGGATCATGGTCAAGGTGGATAGAACGCAACCGGGACATTAACGCCAAGAAGATGATGATAACTTAAATGTATCCTTCCTGGACCGGATCCTTACGACGCCATTCGCCCATCTCGATCTCTAGGAGATGATGGTAAATTGATTACGAAACAAAAAAGTCGAAAAATTTACTTATACTCTCGCTAGGGTATGTGGATTGGTGACGAAACAGAAAACGTCGGAAGCCCCCGACCAAGTTTAAATATACTCAAATATTTTCTAAACTAATTAACCGATTTTAATGAAACAAAGCCAAAAACAATTTCGATTAAACTGTCTTTCAAATACAGAAAACCGCATCGAAATCTGTCTATACATTCGGGAGCTACGATGCCTCAGACATACTTCTTCACACATACATAGAGCCACAGATACACATCCAATTTTTTCGTCGAACGGTAAAAATCAGAAAGAAACCAACGAGATCACATAAACATAATTATGATAAATCCTTAAAAGAAATAAAGAACAACAGTCACAAATCACTCAGAAAATACTAAACCCAAAATCATTCAAAAATCGCAAACTCTACAAAATCTCTACCATGGCTCTACCATCCCGAAAATTGCATGGCCCCATGGCCCCTTTGTGCGGGTTCCCAGGACGCTTTGTCAACTACCCCACGTGCGCGGCAGCTGCGCGCGCGCAGCGCTATACCGTGTAGAGTGGCCATGTAGAGTTTGGATATTATTTTCGACTACTAACGATATAATGTTTGTACGTACGTAATAGCAATGTACAAAATATTGTTATGAATGTTCATTTTATTTATTTATTTATTTATTTCTAGTTTATTGTACACATAAAACTTTGGAACTAGGCTAAAAGCCACTTTAACTTTATGTAATACCATATTTGCTTTTTAGATGTAGGTATTAGTGTATACTTTTATTAAATCTGTTTTTATATTTACTATTACACTCGGAAATGAAATTCAAGATCAAAAGTGTAAAAAAATTGCTTTTATAAAAAATTAACCACCCCTATGGTTAATTTTTATAGAAGCAATTTTTATTATATATGAATACGATTTTATTTCTTTTTAATGCGATAGTTTTTATAAATATTTCAATGATTTTAAAAACCCATCGGGTTTATTTTTGACTGTGGCAATTTATTTACGCTTTTATTCTTAAATTTAACTTCCGAGTTTAGATACTACACACACTGCAAAGGATGTCGCTGTTCGTTAGTTTGCCACTATGGTATAAAAAAAACGCGTCCCCAAACCACGAACTCTATGGTGACTCTACAAGAGCATGCTTTTCGACAGCTCCCGAAGATCTGCAGCTGTACTATTTAAACACATCCGGACTGTGAAGCATTGTGAAAAAAACGGGCTCTTTCAATAGACTATACACAATGAGCCGAGTGACGTAGAGACTACTTTTCCATAATGTAGAGTTCATAATTGGTGTAAAGATTTCAAGTTGTTGAGCAATGTTTGGATGAGGGTTTTTGTATAATATATATTGCAAAAATATATATTGTAATTTCCGAGGCAATTTTGCATTTACAATTTTCTAGTGACATGTTTTAATAATATTATTTATTCGATGTCAATTAGAATTATAAAATTAGAATTTCAGATTAAATTTTGACATTGTAAAGTGTTTTTGTGACTTGATTTAATGATACCTTTATGACATTATTTTTTCATTTTTTTTTTCATTCAAAAATAATAATAATATCTGGACACGTTAGAAATTGCAGATGAGGGAAATCGCAGGGAAAAAGCTACTGTATCTCAAGCAGCAAAATCATGTAACCCAAACTTCATATCCAATAAAATATCATTTATTTTCTATTAAAAAAATGCTGAGTAGAAGTTTGAATATGGAAGAGGCAAAATATGTGTATCGTAGCTTGTGACACTCGAAAGTGTATGTCTCTACCTCTATGGTATAACGGGCGTCAGTGTGTATGTATGTATGTAAAAATATAAATTCTTGGGTGACCTAGGTTTGGCAGAAGACGTCATGTTGCTAAAACTGTGATTATAATGATGATGACCATTTTATTGATGGAAGTTTAACATTTTAAAAAATCAGTCAAAAATATTGATGCGAGCCGGTAAAGTAATCATAATATTCAACCCATCCGTCAATCCCGGCATGACAAAGCGGGCCTAGGTACCCATCGCACAATAGTCATTTTGGCGTTAATGTCCCGGTTATGCTCTTGGATTTCGCAAATCAATTACGAGTTACAGCCATCTGACTTCTCTGCCCAGTTAACAGAGGAATCTGACCAGATTGGATCATGGTTATATTTTATTTATTATTCGAGTAGTCCTAACGTCCAATCCCGGCACAGCCTTCAGTATCCTCGCATCGCAAGCCGGTTATTGCGATAGAGTATAACTAGTGGATCCGGCACGATTTCGTTTGCGTGGCGTCTTACCCTACCCGGACAGGTCGATAGAACTCTACAAACCGTAGAGCAATATAGAGTACCAAAATTCGAATATCTAATTTGTAGCGAAAAAGCCATTGTAGCGAACGGAAATTATGCGGGTACTCCCTAACTCTACGGAGTAGGGTGCCAAATGGGGTGCCAGAAGTCCCTATAGGGCGTGATGGGACACAAATGGGTCTAATTGAATACTGCCATAGCGTCAATGGGTTTGAATTTTGGTGATTTTTTTTTCACTAATCGTCAAAGCAGCTGTTGGACACGTTGGCACGGATTGTGACCATGTGGTCTGGTAACTGTTGCTATGCGAGTCTTTGGTGCAAAGATTTGAACCGTTTTTGGGTTGGACGGTTAATTATCTTATCAGAGACTACTTTTGCTATGAGATTAGTGGAGTTATTTATATCTATGTTGCTATTATTAAACTGAGAAGTAGCCTTGTCGGTATATTTATACTTTTTTTTATTATAAAGAGAAAAGATTTGTATTTTACAAGCTTTTATTTAAATTGCAATGCTTGCATGTAACTATGTATGTTCGGGGCAAATCTAGAAAGCCTATTTTGACCCACTTCCCGGTCTTCAATTGAGCTGAAATTTGGTATACCTATGTAAATTGGATGACAATGCATTAATATGTTACCATAGAGATGGTCTAATGATGGAGTCGGAACGTGTTCATAGAAACTAATGAACGCGACCAGATAACCCCATCGCGTTTGGGCTCTTTGGAATGATCTTGATGAATATTACATCCCAAAGCCCTAACACACACACATAATATTACACAGATACACACATGTAAATTTTATAACACCCTTCTCTTTTCGTCAGGGTTTAAAAAAGAAGTGCATCGGTGATGCTATTGCAAAATTCCATAAGCTGCGGTGACTGCTTACCATCAAGCGGGCCGTAAGCTTGTTTGCCACTATTACCACTATTTACCACACTACTTAGTGGTATATAAAAAGAAAAGAAGGCGCCTGAATAGCAAAGAATCGCAATACTTATGCAAAATGCGCGTCAAAAATCTGAAAACTCGACACTCGTTGAGACTTTCCACGTAGAGGAGCAAGAAACTATGCCAAGTCCTGATTCGGGCTTAATCCTCGAGCTACTGAAATAGTTGGGAATATATTCCGAAGTTGGCTCTGCAAGTATGCTGCGGAGACCGCGGCCCGGATTTCATGGGTTCTCGCTAGGGATGGAAACGTTGCGAATAATATTATTCGTGTTCGCCGAATAGTAGAATAGGAGAAACTAAGTGGAATAGAATAATCGTTTATCCAAGTAGACGCTACGACACAAATATGTTTGTATGGAAGTTTTAATGAAAATCCTAAATCCCGTGTAACTTTGAATTGATATATTTTAACCAAATCAGAAAGATCACAAGGATAAACATTTACATGATTCAGTAGAATCAAGCCAAAATTTCATTGGCTTTGATAACGTAATATTGAAAATTAGATCAAACAAACCGTTTCCCTGGAGAGTACGACATGGAGTTATTCACCTTGGTCAACTTCGCTTCGCCATCTATATGCGAAGGCACACCTATCGAACAGCAAGCTCGTTGCGGTACTGAACTACAACTCGCTCTAAAATACGAAACTGTCACCCATTCCGTTCCCTGACTATGCAAACGTTGCTTTTTATATCAGGTAGGTAAATAAACTAGCGACCTGATGAAAAGCGATCGCTTCTTACTCTTAAGTTAACGGTCTTTATACCAGGTATCGCTATTGTGAAGTACTGGCAGTATGTAGTCTTCCTGTGTATTTTGAGTCTTTTCATGTTTTTTGTTTTGTTTATTATGTGTGTGTTTTTAATAATGTGGTGTTGTTGTTTATCAGTAAATATTCTTCCTTAGTATTTTACTTCGACGAATAATAAATATCTTCTATTCATATTCGCTACAGTTCTTTGCATCCCTAGTTCTCCCCAAAACTAGTTTTATCCGCCGAGTTTGTCGCGTTTTGCACAGCAAATTGTAGGCCAGACTTTAGGCTTAAAACTGGTTTGGAATATGCTATATTCTTGAGCTATTCTGCTTTTGTTATGGCCAATTTATGAACGTTCAGCACCGCAACGAAATCGTCACACACGACCAGCCCTGGCTTCACATGATTTTTCTCAGCTTTCTTTACTATAATATTCATGTATTATACATACAAATTTACATGATAAAATGTTGTAACTGATAGTGAAAACTGCATCAAAATCCGTTGCGTGGTTTAGGAGGAATTAGCGGAAATACATACAGACAAACGCAGAAAGCGTCTTTATTTCATACTATGTAGAGAATATTATATTAAATATATAATAATCTCTACATTCATTTTTATTGTGAAACACAGGAACTCTCTAATAAATACTTGTTACTATCGAGGACCTGTAATTAGGCTGTTGGATCTAAAATAATATTTATTATGTTTTATATAGCTGATGGTACTCCAATAAATAAATAAATAAATGTTAAAATCTCTACAAATGCTTATTTTCTCTACAACAATAAGTCCATTAAGACAACAAGCTATTTAGCAACGACATTCTCTTAGAAACGTTCGTTGCTTCAATTCGACTCTACATGGACGCAGCACTTACTCGTTCAATGTAGAGTTGAGTGAGTAATTATTTTTATCAGGGCTTGCCGGAGGGGCGTGGGCTGGACGTTGCTAGGCGCTACGTTTACTGAATGGGCGAACTCTACAATTATTTCTACTAAAATTTGTTATTCTACTAAGAAATTCTTCTAAAAGCTTTGAATAGTAGAATTATCCTACTATTAAAAAGTTAGGTTACTAATAGGTATAAATGAAATGAGTTTGGTTTGGAAACTAAATTAAATTTTGAAATTTTTATCTCTAGTTTAGTTACTGAGGCTTTTTTTTAATTTGCATTATTTTTATTTTATGATCTCTATTAAATAAATACTTGATAACTGATAATAGATTCAAAAACAACACTTGCGCAAGTAGAGTAGCGTCGTGTAGTGTGAAGGAACTGCGTTCAATGCGGCTCTGTGATTGGTCAATTTCATTCATTGTAACGGACGCATAGTACAAATCGCTACTCAAGTATTGCCAATCACGGGTAGGGACCTTGTAGGCAGGCAACGCATTGGTAGCGCCCCTGGTGCTGCCGATGTTCATGCGGCGGTGACCACACACCATCGGATGGCCCGCTTGCCTGTTTGTCTGCCGTTTTATATTAAAAAAACCTCAGATGGATACTAAGGATACGGATTTTGCTGTATTTAAAAAATTAGTTTTTTTTTTATATACGACTAAGGTGGCAAATAAGCGTACGGCCCGCCTGATGGTAAGCAGTCACCGCAGCCTATGGACGTTTGCAATACCAGGGGCATCACCCACGCGTTGCTCATTAAATAATGTGTTATGAATGATGAATTATCATTGTTTGATGTCGTTTAGATTAATTATTTTAACTGTGTGCTATTGTCCCTATAATTATGTTGATAATGTTATTATTTACTTAAAATTATTAGGAGAATAAATAAATTTATTGTAAAAGTAGTTAATTAATATGTATAATGGCATAAGTAACTGAATTAGCTATGTAGAGTCAATATTAGAGTAGCCGTTTAGAAGTTAGAACGTTATTTACAATGTAATGATTAGGCACACGACTCTTATCGCTATTATCTTATCAATTACGATACAGCATTTGCTGTTACTATTTTGTGTTATGCAATGCAGCAATAATATTTTTAGATTTTTTTAAATTCACAAAGTATGCTCTACATAGTTCTTTTTTGTTTCAGAAACAAGTAGAGACAAACGTTTATTAAAATACGTTCAGTAGTTTTTCCTTTAGAGAAACAAACAACTATTAATCATCAATATTGGACTTGTAATTTTAATAAGAAATGTCTAGCTGCAATGGTCAGTTGTTTAATAAACCCGATGGTGACAGAGTATGCGTCGCTCTATATTCATTAGTCTTGAGGCTTGGCTACGAGGATACGTAGCTCAGAACTACTTGAGACTTGATTTGTGTACCACATTCACTATGATATTAACATGTGTCTGCCAGACTAAGAAGTATATACTGTGGCGTTTTCATGTTATTTAAATTGCAAATTTTCATACATTATATGCACGTGTGTTTAGGGTACCTTGGCAAGATATTTTTTTAATGTCATCCATTTTATCATGAATGTATGAAGGTTGATGAACGTGTATGGAGTATGAGAGATTTGTCAGAACCGTGGAACAATGCATTCTCTGCCTACTCCTATAGGAAAAAGGCATGTTAAACTAAATGACAATCCACACAGTAATAACAATAAAAAAATATAACAAGTACCTAACTCCGATGACGCTAATGTACCAATTGAGAGCTGGAGTCCGTAGGAAACAACTACTATAGCACTATTAATAATTCCAATTAAATTATTTGTAACTAGTAAAATGACTCACCCACCACATATTTTTTCCTCAATTGGAAACAAGGCTGTAACTGTAACACTCTTTGCCCGCACTGTTTCGCAAAAAAAGGAATAAAGAACACTACGCCAACCCATTTCAAAAATAGAACAGACCTTGACACTGATTTGAATTTTCGAATTTGCGCGCACTGTGATAGGGTTTGGGCGGGAACTAGACTTTGTATTGTTTTATTTGAAAGTGAAGCTTGTGATGGAAATAATAAAGTTGTTTTTTGTAATAAATTTGATGCGTATACGACGCGTGCTGGTGGCAGACTGAATGTTCAGTTCTGTTCAGTTTGAATGGTCCCTGTTGATTGACAGAAATAGTTCGGTGCGTTATGGGTTCAAGCGCTTGTAGCGCTGCATTTTAGGGGACGATTTTTTTTCTTTTATAGAAGGGTATTTTAAGGGAAGAATTTATCGATGTAGTTTTTTTTGCAGGGCCCATACCTTATCTAAATGAAGAAACTGTATTTAGAAATATTCTTTCTGTGATTTAATCTTTGACCCGGATAAGTAATACGGCTTTTCATTTATTTGTTGAGAAAAAAAAAATATTGACTTATTACTGGAACTCAGGTAAATAGCAAGCTCGTTAGACACCGTCTTAAAAATAAAATTATGTTAGTATTTAAGCAGTATTCGATGAAATTCACATTCTATGTAGTTCTTGTATAATTCATGACATTTATACACAATATACGTAGCGTGATTGATACGGCAAGTCATGATTTTGGGCATTGTTTGTTCACCAAATAAGACAAGTCAGAATAAACAGATCATAAACAAAATTTATTTTTTATTTATTTTATATTATGTTGTAAAAGGACTGACTTTTAACATTGTCTGTAATTTATTCTATGGGTATTTGCCTGAAATGAACTTTATTTATTAAATTAAATTATTTATTATTATTATTTATTAAATGGTCGTCACACACTCGTCTAGTCTAAAGCGCTGTAGGCGCTTCAGCCAATAGATTAGGCGCAATTGGGCGCGCGTCCGCCAATCAGCGGCGAGCGCCGGGAACCGCCATTGAAGCATGTTTTTTTTTCTAACCACACTTAATGACAAAGGGGGAGCCTGTAAGGTTGTGGAGTCTTATAATTTGTTTGATTTGACACATAATATTAGAAGATTGGAAGTGATTTTTTTTTTTTTTTGACGACATAAGTGGTTCATTGGTCAACATTGGTCTGCCCCGCAAGAGGTCCAGAGTTCGATTCCCGGCTGGGCAGAAATGGAAATGAGGAATTTTAATTTCTGTTACGGGTCTGGGTGTTCTATGTACCTATGTTAAGTATGTATTTAAAAGTGTTATCAGTTATCTAGCTCACATAGTACCTACAAGTTTGCTTAGTTTGGGGCCACAAGGCGCTGTGTGAATTTATTCATGATTATTTATTTATTAATATATTATTATTGTGTTTTTGATTACGTTACATTTTAGTTTAAAAAGTTTTCATTTTACTTAAAATCGATAGATAGATTACACAATTTTTTGCACACAAATTAAAAAATAGAAAACTTATCATGTATTTTTAAAATTTTATTCGTATAGTACGAGTATATTAGATTACATCTCTATGAAAATAAACATGTATGTTTCACCTAAAATGAAACTAACCAATAACAAAATTTTTGCAAAAAAAGAACTAAGGGACGCCATTTTGAATTGTCATGTCAATGTCAACATCAGCGACGCTGCAGATAAGTTTGTGACAAATCATATTATGGAATGCAAATGTGACCATTTAGGCCCCTGGCCTAGATAAAGACAAAAATAATATATATCGTAATAAAAAACGACCCATCACATTTTCAAAGTTTCACACATGCATAGACAATATAACCACATGATCTTCGTTCAAAATTCATAACAAAATCCGAAAATTCCTTAGACAGCCTAACGGATGACGAAACCCGCGAAAAATTAAAATATTCCAACCTTTCCCTTGAACAGCGAAGGAACAGCGCGACAAAGAAAATCGTCCAAGAAGTTTCGTTATGAAAAGGCTTGTTTCTAAAATGCGCGCCCTTTCATGCTGACAAAATGAATTGTGTTCGATATTCAAAAGTTTTTTATTTCATATTTTACACGTTTTTAAATAAAATTTTCTGGGTTAAAAATGGCCAGTATCTGCGTAATAGAATGCGTCTTACTTATAGTAAGTGGGTAGGGTATTGTTAACCTTTCTATATCCGCGCCATTTTTTATTACACGTAAGGTCTCACGGACCGAATGTTCGGAACCATATTAGATATTTTGTAAAAGTTAAGGATATAATAAATACTATGAAATTACTGTAGTTCGTTTAATATCTAACAGTCTATCACAAAACCTAGTTTTTAGATTTTCGTGGTTAATAACTATAGTTTCATACTGTGTTGTTAGTATCGTTTTTTACCACCAACAAACAATACTAACCGTGGTAATAAACCCAATAACATAATAAGTGTATTTCAACAGTCTTCAAAATCGAGAGTTTTTTCTGAAGTAGATAGTATGAAAACAGAATTTAATTTATTTTCTGCCTTTTCAAAATAAATTTCTAAATATAAAGAAACATATTTATATTGATCATAATTCAGCCTATGTTTAAGCTTCTCCATTACAATCAGTTTCACCCGCATCGGTCTCACAGACCGATTGCCGCCATACGTCAGTAATTCAAATTTTTAAAGAGTATTTATAACAATATATGTAGTTTGGCCGTGTGGTGTCCGGCAAAGTAGAATAGCACCAACCCCTTACACTCGTGGATGTCGTACGAGGCGACTTATGTTTTCAAGACCAAATATCTAGAGTCTCTGTAGGCTGGAAAATGGGCAGCAGCGTTTTCCATTGCTATATTTACAACACTGCGATCTCCAACCCGCCTGCCAAGCGTGGAGATTATGGCAATAACCTCCCCTTTCGTGGGAGAGGCCCTAAGTCCTGCAGTGGACTGTTGTTGGGCTGTGATGATGATGATGTAGCTTAGATCAAGAATCAGGTTATAACATCTACTTTCTAATTACTACCAATTACTTAAGTAATTTTCACGTACACATAAAAAGCAACAAACACAAAGTACGGTATCAAAACCAATAAGTTGACACGTTGTATCCCCATTTCTCTCTTTCACACCGGCTGGTGTATCTGTCCTTCTCGCACGCATTGCGAAAGCTATGACGTCACAGACGCGTCAGTCACAATGTGTATGGGTATGGAGTATGGAACATCAGCCACCCTTGTTAGTTCTTAGCGGATATAGGTTGGGTTGGGTGTGGGTAGGGTAATGGCGGGAGCGGAGGCGGGATCATGAGTGGGGCGGTTTTACTTGTTACAACTTGCACTGTTCGTGGGTAAACTTTTGAGACTCACAGATATAATTTGTTATACCTAAATGTACCTACACAGTTCAACAATAAAGTCGTTCTGATTCTGATTCGTATGTAAGTTGTTCGTCGAAATTTGCAAACAACTTTTCGACCATTTGTTGGTACCCGATTGAGCTGAAACTTGGTAGCTATGTAACTTGCATGACAATGCAATAATATGGTACCATGGATCTGGTTTGATGATGGAGTCGGAAATAATGAACGCAATCAAATCGTGTTTGGGCTCTTATAAATGGTCTTTAAATGTGATAAAAGCTTGTTATGAAAAAACCTTTTTCATTTGAGAAACTTATTTATACTGTAGTCTAGATGGTTTCGGATGGATGTCCATCTCCGTAAGATTAAAGATTGCCACTTACTACACACTCATTCACTGGTCACTCCGCCCATGTGTTACAATATTACCTAAACTACTGAACCGATTTTAATGAAACAAAGCAAAGAACTATCTCGACTAAACTGGCTTCCAAATGAAGAAAATGGCATCGAAACGGTCGAACCGTTCGAAAACTACGGTGCCACAGACGCCACACTGATATACAGAGCCACAAACCTAGACGTCAAACTTATAACACGTCGTCTTTTCTCGTGGATGTTAAAAAATAAATTGTCACGCTTCCGCTTATGCCAAAGAGCGGTAGCAAGCCACGCTGACTTATGTAAGAGCGTAATTACAGACGCTTTCCGCGAGAACAGTAAAATCACATTACTTCACAGTTGATATTCAGCCAGAGGTTCCATTCGTCTTTTCGAGATCTAGACTACTGTTTGTTGGAGTTTCATGTGAATAGTAGGAGTTTTTGGAATTCGGGATGATTAACGTCGATGACTCAATGAGCAGTTTTCCAGTAGGTCAGATAGTATCACCAATGATCAAAAGATGGCGCTTTCATAAGCTTGATAAGACAAAAAATTATAAAAAGTATAGTATATTATAATGTGGATCTTAATGAAACTATATTTTCTTATTTCCACTTCGTGTTCATATAATTGAACTACTTCTAATTACAATTAAAAAATTAGGTGGTTCAGTTCCTCGTATACAGGGCAACTTTCATATTCATGATACCAAGGGGTACCGTATATTTTGCTCGTGATAACAAAAAACTTTTACTATGGCACCAACTCCGAAATCGCCGTTAAAATGGGTGTTCCATACAAAATTTGAAACGGATTCTCCCAAAATTTATGAAACAGCTGATATTAAATTAGTAGCAATTTTTTTTTTGCAAAAAGTTGTGCAAAAAGTGTAAGGATGTTTGGATAGATGTTTGTCATAAGCAACCTAAGGGTAGTGGATGCTGAGTCGGCTTGTTGCTAGTAATAAAAAATATTTCTAATAAATACTGCAGTATATAATATATACGTTTATACAGGTACCTACTGTAATATCGGTAAAGGTTTTAGATAACCTCAGTCATGGCATTAATCATTCAGTAACTTCTAAATTATTATATTACTATTACTAAGGCTATTAGCTAGATAGCTGAGATCAGTAGAGAACGGAATTACACTACTCTAATTTAGTACACGCCAGCCAGTGGCCTTCGAAGATGACGTAGTGTAGAATTATCTTATGTCAAATTCAGTTGCCAACTGAGCTAGACAAGCCCCGCTGTCGCATAAGCGCTAGCGTAACGCTCCCCGCTCCCGCTCACAACCGTAACCTTACCCCAACATCAAGGGCGTAATTACAGCGCTTCCCGTACCACGCGTCCGCTGTGATCGCGTCCTTACTTTTTTTTATTTCCGTCGCGCCTCGCAACGCCATTGGTAGTTCCGACGGCGCTGATTGGTGGAAATAGTTGTGGAAAATGTAGAGGAAATATTAAAAAAAACGATATTTTGTCCGCGACTTCGTTCGCGTGGAAATCGTTTTGGGACAGTTTATCTTTTTCCTTTTTAAATGACTTTCCTAATGTATGAAAGTAATACGGAGAGGTCAAGCTGTATCCTAGTTGTACCCAACCCAATTAGATGAAACATGGCTTAGATTTTAAGTGGGACCCTAAACTACAAAGTTGTAAAAGCCCCGTAAAAATCCATTTAATCCCCGCGCATCTTCTTCTTTTTATCGAGTCGATGGACTAAACTCTGACTTATACTTTATTCACCCAGTATTCGGCGACGCATACAGCATTTGAACTAGCCTCGAACAAGCCCTCCATGGTAGAGCTCGTCTAATCTAAAATGCCGCGCCCCACTATCGCATTAACGCACACAAGCAAGTTTAAAATATGGACGCAATACATATACAAATGCCGTTGTAATTTGTCATTCAGTTGCCGGTGAGACACCAACGTAGGAGCTCGCGTCGTTCGATTGGAGCAGTCGACGCTCCCACACAGATGAAGTGTCGTTATCAATATTTGTACTCACACATCGAAATCAACTAAGTAGTGGGGCGCGTCATTTTAGACTAGACGAGCTCTACAAGTTTTAGGGCACACCGAACATTAAACGAGGTGGTCCATAGCTTGCGGAGATATGCCACAGTCGCACTGAGAACTGTCATTTGTATATCCCCACCTAAAGAGATGTATTTAATATTTAAAATAATGACTTGTAACGAATGTTATTAATAAATTATGATTATGATTCTGATTATGAGATTCTCTTTACATCGGCCCACCTGGGTTCACAGCCTATTTAACGCCTTCCAGGTTGGCCATGGAAGTTTGTTTCCGGGTGGGAGCTTTTCAGTAGGAGGGATAAAAGCTATAAATAAATAATAAATAGTCAATAAATTTTCCAATCCCGCCTTTATCCCCGCGCTGAAATCACATCAAATAGGCTAGACTTCACACAGCGCCATCTAGCCACAAATTAAGCGAAGCTTATGTTATGGATGTTAGATAACTGAATAACTACTTATACTCTTCTCCATACAAACTGCACCCAGACCTGTACCAGAAAATAAAATTCATCATTTCAATTATTGAAATTATGAATTTTAATTTCATGGGACATCTGCGTAGTAGACAGGCATGTTAACCAACTGAACACCAGACCTTAAGCCAAAAACGATGAAATTACACGGAAGCTTAAGTAAGTTACAAGAATAAGGCTGCAATATAAGAATTTCATTACACCAAGTCGGACTTAATCGCGTTTAATCTTGTAATATGAACGCACCTTATAAACGCACACTTATTAAAAAAGAAAAAAAAGCGCGCGTAATGATAAAATATGGTGTCATTATGAGATTCTGTTAATTATGAATTTCGTCTAATGCAGGTATTCTTATTATGAAGGTAGTCGTTATTTTGTTGGGGTAAATATTAAAATGTTTTGGGATTAAATATCTGGTTGGTTAGACTTAATTTAAAAATTATGGTAGGTACCAAATATCACAGAGCAGGAAAAAAATTCTCAGCCGAGATCAGAGATTTACGACAACGAAATTAAAGCGATAGAGTTTGCTTTGGTTTGGGTATGGACACAGTGACGAGTGACATTCTCCATTAGAATTGTATTACTTGACGACCTGAGTGGTTCAATGGTCAACATGCCACGCAAACGGACCCGGGTTCGATTCCCGGCCGGGCAGAAATTTAAATGATGAATTTTAATTTCTGTTACGGGTCTGGGTGTTCAATGTGTAATAAATATGTATTTAAAAAAGTATTTAAGTAGTATATCAGTTATCTAGCACCCATAGTACAAGCTTTGCTTAGTTTGGGGCTAGATGGCGCTGTGTGAATTTGTCCACGAATATTTATTTATTTATTATTACGTATAGATCCATCCATACATCCATTAATGATCTGAGAGGTTCAGCGACGTTTAGTCAGGTGAGATACCGGCCGAAGAACCAGGTTCTAACCCCTGTGCCAATGACCCTTTCGTTATGTAAGTACCTACATTAGTTGAACTCTAACCGAAGCTCTTACGGTGAGGGAAAA
Organism: Blastobasis lacticolella; assembly: GCA_905147135.1. Lineage (NCBI taxonomy): Eukaryota > Metazoa > Arthropoda > Insecta > Lepidoptera > Blastobasidae > Blastobasis > Blastobasis lacticolella. The sequence goes on from LR990067.1 coordinate 10,964,793, forward strand.
CATCGTAATGAAACCTGTACATTACGGCGACTAAATGTGTAACCATGATCCAATCTGGTCAGGTTCCCCTGCTATCAAGATCACAGAGGTTAGATGGCAGTCGCTCCACTGTAACCTGATCTGTCAAATTCTGGATCATGGTCAAGGCGGACCCCGGTCCCTAGCACGAGAGCACAACCTGGACATTAACGCCAAGATGATCAAATAACAAAGTATTTATCAAAACTTGCTTGTTTACTTTTAAATTGCCTCCTAAAACGGCTCGATCATTAAAAAAAAGAAAACATACAGAACGCATGGCAGTCTACGCGCCATTCTTTCGGCACGAAAAAAGTTGTTAACCCTACGTACTCCATTGGTCATAAGTGACTTCCAATGTTCGCCGTAAGTTTTGTAAGGCTTTGTGGCTGACTGCCTTTTTATTCTACCCTCGTAATAGGTTAGTCGCGTTGTTAACTTAGCTCCGGTCTGGCATCGTGTCGACCGATAACTAAAGTTAAGCACGCGCTGATTCCGGTGACAGGATGGGTGACCGTTTCGTGGTTTGAGGTTAGTTGAAATTTAGCAAAGCAACGGCGAGCCACACGTTAGGTGCTTCCTGATACTGTTGGCGAAGCATAGTTGACCAAAACCACTGGACCTGGTGGTCCTGAACACTCAAAGAGTCAAGTCTATACCTGTTGTGTCGTCTATATGTATGATGTTTCTCTATGTATTTTACTGTGTGCAATAAAATGTTAAATAAATAATAAATAAATAAATAAATAGAAACTGTAAAAACTACAAATTAAAACTAAAAACTACGATCCTGACGCATCTCTTTCGCCTCTTCCACTTTCACACATATTTTCATGAATTTACGCCGATGAAGCCTATTGCCAATATACAAAAACCTAAGTGCAAACTTATCTTCCACGCAGGTAACATAATCTAAGATAGGTAGATTTATCGAGGGGCTTAGTTGTTAAAGTATCCGACTCGTAAGCGAGAGGTACCGGGTACGAATCCCATTGCCACCATGTGCTAATGATTATTTTCTGAGTATTACGCTCTTACGGTAAGGGAACATGATTCAATCTGGTCAGGTTACCCTGGCAGCATAGTCACGGAAATCAGATGGCAGTCGCTCCACTGTAATTACCTGATCTGCCAAAATCCTGGATCATGTTTTTTTATTTATGTCTTACGGTAGGCAAACAGGCAAGCGGGCCACCTGATGGAAAGTGGTCACCACTGCCTATAGACATTAGCGAAACCAAGAGTATCGCTAATGCGTTGCCCACCTCTATAACACGTTGCTCTGGCAGCAAAAAGGCAAATGCCCCTCAACTGCCAAAGCCACGGTTCCCTAAATCCCCACCCCATGGAGCACTGGAAACCTTACTCACCGGCAGAAACATATTACTATTAAAAATAGTATTGTTTAGTTGCGGTATTCTGTAAGGCGAAGGAGGTGGAGGTCAAAGCGGACTTCGGCCTTGTGTGCGAGAGCACAGCCAGAACTTTAACACCAAGATGATTATTTCATAGGTAGAATAATCCCAGTTATTTTCCGCCACCTCTCCATAGCAAACCAAGCCATTACCTCCAGCCCCTAAATCACAACTTGCAGTTTGTATATTAATAAGCAATATAGCAGCCTCGGGTAACGATCACCTGGGGATGAAGCTTGTTCATAAATAACAGAACGACACTATAACGTATTAAACTTCCCACTGGTAATGGCTTCCGGTAACTTTTCCGTGGTTTTTGGCGCAAAAATCCGGTTATAACAAGTTTGTATGTGTTTGTCTATGGCGTAGAAACAAAGGAACGGATTGACCGATCGATCGATTCGATCCGGTTTCCTTTGTTTGTGAACCGGTTTCTTAGCGATGGTGTCAATAAAACCGGTTCGGTAGGCTGGAAAATATTTGAGTATATTAAATGCCGACATCGAATCCGTTCCCCTTACGGTGCCTAACGTTGCCTGTTGACAACGAAGTTACTCGGAAAGGTGTTTCGTGAAAATATTTAGTTTCAGTACCTTTTCTGAGACGAAAGCGTAAAACGGCTACACTTTATTAAAAAAGGTAAATCGATGATCTATTTTTACCATAAGGTAGCCAGCGACACTTATAAGGCATTTCATTTTAGTCCTCAGTGACTACGCACCAGCGGATCTGCATTTTTGTTGCTTCCCTAAATGTATGAATCGTAGATGTTATGGGCGACAGTTGCCGCTTACCATCAGGTGGGCTATCTGCTCGTTTATCACTGCGTGGTAAAAAAAAGCACACGGATATTAGACCAGGGACACCGATTTTATTGAAGGCGGAACTCCGCTAAATTCCATCTCACCCAAAAATCCTAAACCCGGAACAGTGTTACTTCGCACATTTGACTAAGTAACAGCAAATTAGTATGGAAGCAGCCCCTCTATTCACACACGCCATAATTGTCCTTATTCATAAGAGGATAAGGTTTAATTCGCAACGACAGCGGGGGAGGGCGACAAAACTTAACGTTCAGACTGACACGTAAACGTAATCTGCATTACAATGTAAGGGAAGGTGGTTACTATTATGTGTTTACCCTTTTATCCTTAGAATGTAAGGTAACGTTCGCACGTGGATTTGTCGGTATTATTTCAGTGAGAGTACGTACCTGGAGTGGAGTTAATTATTTTACATTTACGTGCTATAGCTACAGATGGTGAGATAGCACGTAAAATGTCGCGTAATTTTGTAACGCGGGCGACTGCGCCTGCAGAAAGCAAGTAAAAAGAAAACGATGCTACAGTTGATCCTATTGTGGGATAAGCCCGCCTTTGCTATGTAAAATTATACTTTTGTATCTTCTGTACTTATTTATTAAGCAATGTAGAGTTTTCATACATACACAGCCAGACCGACTCATACAGTATACATTCGTCAAACTTGTCCCTCGCTTTACGCTGCATAATAAAATATCAAGCAACACAAATCAAGAACGTTACGTAAACCAAATACATTTGCAAATAAATAAATTACTGCAACAACTAAAAAAATATCCACTCATAAAAATATCCGAACATATTTTTTAACAACCTGAAAAAAAATACACACCGACGCCATCCCTCCCCAGATTATGAAACCGGATTTTTATCCGTGCACCCGGATACGGCTTGAACCGGAAAACTCACCAACCGTGTGATCCGGCTGTGGTCACCTGTGAACAAAAAGGGTTATGTTAACGCTTGTAGTACTATAATTATAGCATGGTATACAGGGTGGGAGTCAAAGCGTGCTTGGCCTGTAATCTGTATCTAGTAATAATTTGTTTTTCAATATTTTCTATAAGTTTTTATTAGGGTTTAAAAATACCCCTTTTCAATTGTACTAAGTTCGTTTTCGTACGAAGTTTAATTGTAATCGGATTTGCCATTGAATTGATGAATATGAAAAATTTGCTCGTATGAATGATACAGTTTCCGTCATTTTCGTCGTTCGGGAAATACGATGCCACAAGCCAAACATAATATAACACTCGTCTTTTTAAAAATATAAAGATATATCATTTCACATGGATGTTACAATGACAGGTGACAGTTGACGAAGATATTTTTTAATCCAAAGATATTTAAATACGATTTACTTTTTGTTTAGCTCTTTCTATACTAATCAGTGACAAAGGAACATCTATGACAATCAGTTTTTAGTTTAAGCTTCAGTATCGAGCATTTTAAAATCTTTAAACCTGTCAAATATAACTCCACTGTTATGTAACGTATATATAAGGTTCTAAAGAGATCTATTTACGTGTAGGTACATGGTACAAAGTCGCTTCCCACCGTCTGTCCCTAGGTATCTATGAACACTTAGATCTTTTAAACTACGCAACGGATTTTAATGAAGTATATGCAAATAGGTAAAGTGGTACGTAAACGAAATCGCGCCGGACCCTCCAGTCTACTATATAGAAGAAACACGAAGTTCAGTCGACAATATTATCACCACAATTCTCAAACGAAAGGGCGACGCTATCTCTTACACAGATCTTATATTTCCTAAAGCATATTTTAACAGATCCTCTGTCAACCCTTTCATTGTCCAAGGACGAACGGAAAACCCTTCACTAACGGTCACCGCGGTTCCAGCCGGAATCCGGTAATAACTGCTGAAACCGGTTTTAAACTGGCCAGTGTAATCTAGATAAGGGTTACAATGCTTGGCGAAAATGGAATGCTACAGGCGAATATTTCAATTTTTGGAAAATATTGCCAGTATACAGTCGCCACAGAAAAAGAGGAGTGTTGCTTGACGTGTGTAATGTGTATCTATCTGTGCTTTAGATTCAGAACAGGGAAGCCGATTTCGATACGCTTTTTCTATTTAAAAGCTAGTGTATTTGGAGTGAGTGTTAAAATTGTGTCATCAAAAGAGTTTAATAGTATGTATAGCCTTTGCCGGGAGACTGTTTCGACACTAAGGTGCTGTCCTAATTGGCAACGGTCGTGCGTGTTGGTCTCCTATTGTTGAGGCAACGCCAATTAAGTTAGTACAGAGTCTAAGACTCCCCAGCGGAAGACTTTGGCCAACCTCGGTTCGCCACCGGTATCAGGAGGCACCCATCATGAGTGGCGAGGTCATTGCGGTGCTTAAATTCAATTATTCTCAACTTTCGCTATCGCACATAGTACTTTAAATATAACTACTAGTTATTCACGCTGTAGAATGTTATATTGTAACAACTTTATTAGTCATCTGTACAAATAAAGTTACTACAATCTGAAACTACTTTTTATTCGCGGCACTCTCAACTCAACCCTATTAGTAGCTGGAGCCTCTCTTTGATGTTGAGTTTGGCTTTCGAAACTTTAAGTAGCGTGCTCCGACAAGGACCTGTGGTCACGATATCGGTCGCTTTGTCATCGCATTAATTAATTTCATCGTTGTTTCGATTTATTTAAAACACAAATGAAAATAAAACTCCTACGTTTTAAAAAATATTTAATAATTTCTAAAATCTGTGTTCCTGCTTCAATGTCAGAATAACGCTTTATATCCTAAAAATAAATGTACCTAGTTCCCGTTGGAATATACGTCATAACAGAATTTTATGGAAAATGCTACTATAAAATTAAATTCGTCATAAATTTAGCTGTCTGTTTGATTAGTTCCGGTTTCTATTTCAAACACGTTTTTATGTATTTATTTTAAGTTATTCAATAGCCATATATACCTGATAATTATTATTTAAGTTAATACCTAGCATTACATTTTACATGCAATCACAGCAAAGTAGGTCCGACACGAGGCTTACGAAAATCCGGAATTCACGAACGGAAACCAAAACGCCAAAATAATCCGGTTTTAAAATTAAGCCGCTAAAGTGGTGCTGTCTTTCCGAGGTCTGTTTGTCAGCAATTTAACCGTCGTCAAAGGGAAGAGAACCTTGCTGCGACGAGCATATCTGTAACTGTACAATGCTAGCTGTAGCTACAACGTTGTGCAGAGAAAATCTGTTGGCTTTAAATAAATAAATGTAATAGAGAATGCGGGCTTCGTCCGCTCGTACATTTCCTAGGAATCTCATCAGTTATTGGACGATAATAACGGTAGACTATTATGAAGTGGGCCGTGTAGGAGTTTCGGTGACTAACAGGTCCGACTCCCAGGAGTCGTTCCCAAGTATCGCCATGTACCAATGACTTCAACACTAACCGATGCTCTTACGGTGAGGGAAAATATCGTGATGACACATGCACATTCAGGCGACTGAATGTATAACCATGATCCAACCTAGACAGGTTCCTCTGTTAACAGCGTCACGAAACTTTGATGGCAGTTACGTTAATGTAATTGTAATCTAATGTAAACCTGATCTGCCAAATTCTATATCATGGTCAAGGCAGACCCGGGCTCTCGCGCAGTATACCACAACCGGGATATTGACGGCAAAATAATTATTCTTTTGATTTTTATTCATGAAGTGGGCCGAGTAATGATCGACAGATTACAGTATGGTATCAATTAATAATTCCGTTCGGGAGTATCGTGACCTAGGCTCGCTAGTATAATAATCATCTTGGCGTTCATGTCCCGGTTGCGCTCTCGACAACGAGGGCCCAGGGTCCGCCTTGACCAGTAATTACAGTGGAGCGACTACCATCTGATCTTTGTATACCTGCCACCAGAGGAACCTGACCAGATTGGATCATTGTTACAACATCAGTTGCCTGAATTTGCAGGTTTCATCACGATGTTTTTCTCCACCGCATCGGAGCATCGGTTAGTAATCAACTAATCTACATAACTCAGAAAAGAGTTATTGGTACATGGCCGCAGCGGGATTCGAACCCGGTACCTCTCGCTTACGAGTTGGATACTCAACCGCCCGGCTACTAGGCTTGCTAGTATCTCCGTAGTTAATTGCCAGGAGGGGATGGAGTCTATTTCATCGCAACAATTATATCCTAGTGTATCCATAGTACGTCATACGATACCTAAACACGAACACATGATATTAAACTTTATGTAAGCACACACAAAGCTGTTTCTGGCATGAGGCGTCATTAACAATTCTAAGAGTTTCACATATTTGACAACATACAAGCGATCCTATTATAAATATATCAGTGACGTCTAGCTATCAAGCCTGCCTTACAATCCTTTCCAACAGGTATCAATACAACAACCAACCTCAAAATAAATAAAAATAACCCTTTTAATTAAGAGTTAAATCTGAAAAAGTTACCGCGACTTTTTTTATTTTGATTTTCCGTCTCGAGCCGGTCAACTTGAAACCGGTTCACTCGAAACCGGATCGCCGGAGGGGTTATTAAAATTGATTTCGCACAAATCTGTCGTCGTCAATTAGAAGTTTTTGGTATTGTGAAACTTTTGCACGGTTATTGTGGATTTTATTGGTTAGGGTTGATTTGGTCCGCGTTTTCGGTCGGTCAGATCGGCGTATTTTTTTCTCTGTGGCTTTGCTGAAGGGTTGTTAGTGCGGGAAAAAGTTTTGGGGAATTTTTAAATATTTTTAGCGAATATTTTTTGTGCAGTGACTTACTAGGTATAGTATTAGGTGTTACAGAGAAAAAAAAATACTATATGCAAGTAAAAATCATACGTAGGTACGAGCAAACGCTTACGCCAATACGTACGAACCTATAATTTCTCATCCCTGTATTGTTAACTTATGAATTATTAAAAAAAACTACTGGCTATCTATCTATTTGCCTGCAACCACGTACGCGTAAAATTCTGTCTTATTATGATGGAATACTTAGGAATACGATTTCATCAAAATCTGTTCAGTAGTAACTAAGTAACAAACATCGATTCTTATAAAGGATTGCCTAGGATACGGGAGCACAGAACAATAGAAAAAAGCCTTTCAGAATCTATCGTTGTAATTGAATAGTATAATGAAATTACAACGCCTACTATTTTAAAATAGCAAAGTTTCATAACGATGTTAAAAATAGTGCTCTATAGAGTGATCAGTAATTTCACCGCATCGGTCACAGGGGGCGTAGCTCAGATGGTAGAGCGCTCGCTTAGCATGCGAGAGGTACCGGGATCGATACCCGGCGCCTCCAAGGAAACTTTTTTTCTAGTAGTATTTTTTTTCAAATTAGTGTTGTAATTGTTTTTATATAATAGTAAACCTTATATCCGATGTCACTTGTAATGTTAAATTTTTGGGACATTAATTTTATGATTGTATGTTAATGTTAACAATTAAGGATTTTCATTGACGCCAAGATGATAATATTTTGTTATCATTCAATAAAAAACCGATAAAGAACAATTTTTTTCGAGTATGGTAGGTAACTTTGACGAAGTATGGGCTAAACTGGTAATGAAAATATACAGGAACGTCAGTATAGGCACCTATCTTCCTATCACTGGATACCTACCTAACCGTAATCCCTTGACTTAGAATTGACAATAAAACTACGATTTCATGACCCAAAAATCATCAACGTCTATTTAAAACTCATGCATTCAACAAACAAATAATAACATTCACAACAAATAACATTCTAAACACGGCCGCACACTGCACATGAATTCTTTCACTCTTCAAATGCCGTACAAAGTCAGTATCAGCAGCCAGTGAAGCGAAAACGGTGAGAATTGATTTGAAAACCGCTTTGCTAAGCCTTCTTCACTCGTGGAACCTTCCATGTGGATACCAGCTGATAATGCGTTCCATCCATTTGGAATAAAAATTACAACACAATAAATATGTGTAAAAAGACAACGCCTCTGCTGAGTAGTACAGCCATTCGACGCTAGATGGCGCACTTGGTGAGTTTATAGATTATGCAGGGGAAATAGGGGATATTTTATTAAGGAATTATTTTAATAAAATTTGCGTTATCTATCCATAAAACCAAAATATGAATCTAAATGAGTGTTTAAGTGTGGATTGGATTGAATACGTTGTTATTTCTACAAAAAGGGTAATTTCTATCTACACTATTTAAATGAAAATGGTTTTCGTTGTAAGTGGACTAATGTGCACTTTGTATTAATTTTTTGTTTAACATATTCGTGATAGTGCGCATAACATTTTCAGTTAAGAAACATTGGAAAATGGGACTGAAGTTGGAAAATTCAGGAAAACTTGAAAAATACAATTTTTTTAAAAGTTTATTATGGTATTATTGACTTATTTATGTTGGATGTAATACAATTATTTATACGAATAGGTACTCTGACTTAATCTAATAAATGGGTATAAGACACTATTTGTTGTAACCTCAGTTGCACCAAATAATGACATGTAAACATTTTTTTAAATAAACTTATGTACTTATCCACCTGTCCACGATTATTTATTTATTTATTTATTTACCTGAAGGGAAACCGGTAACTGTAAAATTACCAGTTCCCCGTCAGGTGGATGCCTTATCGATAGTCTACAGTATCGTCGTTTAAAATAACCACCGATAAAATGTCGGGAAACCCGTGACAGACTTTTTATATAAATTCTCAGATAACTTCATATTATACAAGAATTACTGAACGTATGTTCATGCCGTTATTGCCAATAGACAGAGAGATTTATACTGAGATAGGATTAGGTGTATATTTTGTTAAGGTAACTACCCGTGTGAAGCCGGGGCGGGTCTCTTGTATATCTTAAACTCCCGAACGGATTTTAATGAAACAAAGCTTAGATAAAGCTAACAACTACCACCACTAAACAAGAAAACGTCGATTCGGATGCTACGATAGCAAAGACAGACACACATGTTAAAAATACCACATTCTAATCTTCACTTCCCGCCTAAACTCAAGGCATTCGAGGAGAGCGGGCCAAGTTTAATCTGCAGTTTCTAAGCTTGTTCTAACTTGTGACAATACGATATTTTGGCATAAATTCAAATCCGTATCCCCTACTACAAGTATTTGGGAAAGTAAGGTAGATAATGTTGAGAACATCGGTGGCCGAGTGGTTGAGTATCTGACTCGTAAGCGAGACATGGTAGCAGATGGTAGTAGCTCCACAGTAATTACCTGATCGCCAAATCCAGAATAACGGTCAAGGCGGACTCCGGGTCCTCGTGCTCAAGATCACAACCGGGACAATAACGCCAAGATTATGATGATGAAGGTAAATAATATAGCTGTGAGCAGTGTGAAGCAGCGAGTGTGTTCCGTAATTATTCTAATCCGGACGCCTTCAAGGCTAGATGTGAATCGACTGTTCCTAGACAGGCCTATAGGCTCTATCTTCAGCCGCATCGTCACTTACCACCAATTGAGATGGCGGTTAAATGCCTGACTGTGAAGGAGTCTATGTTTTACAGTTCAGGGAAAATAATAGCAGACAAAGCGTTCCATTGTTTTAGATTGATATTATTATTCTCCTTAAGGAGCCATTAAATGTCCATAAAAGTGCCTCGAAAGCACCTTTCTGTCTAAATTGGTCGCATAGTTTCCGGAACACTGGTAGGGGATGCCGGATGCTGGCATAAATTCAGCTAAGTTTCGACGCTTTCAGAAGTATGCAATATCAGTTGCAAGCCGATGCATAGTTTGAAGCAGTTTGAGCGCCATCTAGTGAAGGCACGCGGAAACCATTTTGTGGGAGATTTGCGATTGCGTCATTGTTCGTGGGGGCTTTTTAAGCCACGACGAAACAAGAGGGGCATTAATTTGACATGTGGACCTGTGGCTTTGTGTATCTTTGTACATCGTAGCTCCCGAATGAATGGACCAATATGGATGCAGTTTTCTCTATTTAAAAGCCAGTTTAATCGAGTTGGTTCTTAGCTTTATTTCATTAAAATCAGTTCAGTAGTTTATAAAATATTTGAGTTTAAGTAAACTTGGTCGGGGGTTATCGGACTTTTTCTATCGGTTAGGTTGTCCTTATGGTAATATTGGAGTATTTCAGGATTTCGGGAAGGGTAAAAATACTCAACTACCCTGTATTCTGTCTGTCACAGCCGTAGGAATAGGCTCTTTTATTTCAGTTTTCATTGCCGTCATTATTTAAAAAACAACACTGCACGAAGCTCCGTCCATAGTGCTGTCAAATGAGGCACAGAGTTTTGCAAAAATCGTTCGCTGGTCGCTCGCCACTCATCCAAGTGGCGCACGGATGGCACTTCAATTTGAGGGTGGTACCTACCTACGTAGTTGAAATTCTGCTACGTATAATATCCGAATTTTAAGCGCACGAAATCGCGGACAAAAGCTAGTGTTACCTATTTTAGCAGTGTCTTTTAATCTAACATTTGACGACCTGAGTGATTCAGTGGTTCTGCCACGCAAGAAGTCCCGGGTTGGGTGTTGTATGTATAATAATTAGGAAGTATGTATTTAAAAGTATATAAGTGGTTTATCAGTTACCTAGCACCCATAATACAAGCGTTGGGGCTAGATAGCGCAGTGTGAATCCAAGCACATAAAAAAATAGTAATAAAACTACATCATGCCTATACTGGATTGTTGAAATTAAAAATGAAACCATATTCTCTCTAACTAAATTACATATCCAATAAAAACTTCATGCGTCCCTCTATCCCCGTTCCACTCTCGCTTATGGCGTTTTAATGAAGTGTGAGAGAGAGGCGGTGTGTAAAATTCGCGACTCTCACCCACCAAGTGAAATGTTCTCTTCTTATCTGGCGAACAAACAAGCTGTAAATTGTTGAACCCAGAATGAGGGTAGGGCTGACACCTTTAGCTTGAGTATTAATAAATAAAAAGAAAAAACACAAAGTGAAAATGATAAGAAATGCCGCTTAAACAGGCTTCCAAATTAAAAAAAACCTCATCGAATTCGGAGCTACGATGCCACGTTAGTTAAAAACTGTTAAATTGTATGCATTGCAAATATACTGACGACCTAGGTGGTTCAGTTGGTTAAAATGACGGTCTGCCACGCAAGAGATACCGGGTCGATTCCCGGAATTGAAATGATGAGTTATAATTTCTGTTACGAGTCTGGGTGTTATACCTATGAATAATAAGTATGTATTTAAAAATAGATTTAATCATACATCATATTTTTATACTATGTATAAACAAAAGTTATCTAGCACTCACGGTACTAGCTTTGCTTAGTTTGGGGCTAAATGGCGCTGTTTGAATTTGTCCACGATTATTTATTTATTCATAATATTAGTAGAATAGCAAGGGACTCAATTCAACCTCAGAGCAAACGTTGCAAACGACTGATCAACGTAATATTTCAACTTTGTTACCGAGGTTGTACAACATTTTTTTCATTAAAACCTACCCTTAGATGTTTACAGAATCACTTCAGATTACAAGGTAATATAGCGGCAACCCTACGCAGCCACCCTGGGGGAGTGAACCACCCCATTCTCCCCTTAGGCCCAGTTTGCAGGTAGAAAAAGCACAATTGATTAGTATAGATAACTTATATTCTTGGAGGCATTCTGAAAAAGAGGAGAGCGGGGCATTTTTTCAAATTTAGAATACAGCTTACTGTCAACACTTTTTTTTGTTATTTTATTTTCTTTGCAGCCATGATTGATGTGTTATTGTGGAGAGTCGATTGTCGTTGCTCTTTGTGGATGTTTTCATAAAAAAGGTTTTATCGGTTGGAATCTAGCAGGTGTTAGGTGGTAATTGAGTGTTGTTATTGGTATTTGAGGCGTTATATTTGATAAAAACCCGTACTTATACAATAATTCGGATGTCCCCTCAATGGGGTACCTACTTATATAACAAAAATTATAGTTTCGTTGTCTCCCAAATGCTGAAATTGGGGACAACGGGATTCTTTTATAACCTAGCGAGGCCCAAGGTCTCACGGTCCTGCTGATGGATGAGGGGGATAAATAAGTACTAGATACCTAGTTCGAAAAAAAAAACAAATGTAAGTATGCAGAAATATATAATATCCGGCTCTGCCTGGCATTGTCGAGCATGGTTCGGTCGTGGTTGGCGAGGGATACGTTATCTACGGCCATAGGGCGGTCAGCGTGTCACTGTGTGTTTCCTTCCTACTTTCCAACCCCCCTCCGTTTTGACGATTGAAAGAGATATTTAATGTCCTAATCAATAAAGAAATTATGATTTGATTTGATTGATATACAAATATTTGACGTTTGTAGTAAAAACGACAAAATTCTGATCCCATTATATTTGTTAAACAAAAATCTAAATTGAAATTGGAAATTGAAATAATTTGTTGGCTTGCATAAAGGACACTCATTCAAAACGGACAATGGCTTCGTAATGGGGATGGAACACGCCATTTTTATTATTTAATTAGAACTTATTCTTGACTTTCTAATTAATTTTTTGTTTGCAGCGACGATGACGTGTGAGTAATATTAATTTTTAATAATGTTTTCGTAAAGTACGTTTCACTAGAATACCTTCTCAGATTCGCTTGACTGCTGGTATTTATACCGACTTAATTTATATGAATTGTTAGTTATGACTTTATGTATAGATACTGAATTTTGGATGGAAATTGAGAAAGAAAAATTAATACGAATAAAACAAAAATTATTAACAAGCTTTTGCGCAGCTTTTGATTGATTATCTTAGGGGTATAGTACCTACTTATCAAGACCATACCTAAGAGCTCAAACACGATGGGCTTATCTTAGTTCCTATGGCCATCTTCCGTCATTACATCAGACACAGATATTTATGAACCACTCGTGTCGAGACGAATGTTTTTTTATTTTGATTATCGGCATGAAAAATTCAATGTGATACTTGGTGCTGCTTTTCCCTATTTTATATGGATGTTTCAATGAATAAGACAATTTCTTTATCAGATGTCAACCTTAGGCGCTGTCGTAATTGGCAACGGTGGTGCGACCATGGGTTTACGATGGACGACACTCGACTAATAGGAGATCTCAAAAGGCAGGACCATGGTCGCAAGACAGTTAACAGACTTACAGACTCGTCCAGAGAGGACAGGTGTTCAATGACGAACTTTTGTTTACAGTCTCTTTGTTCAGTTCTGTCGTTGGCCTTAAAGAAAGAAAACAAAAAGAAAATATCTTTATTCGACGAAACGATGTTTCAACTTACTAGTCCAGATCCAGAAGGCACACACTAAAATTGTATGCAAAGGCCAACAGCGCCATCTATCCTCAAGCCGCGCGTACTAATTCGAACATTGCAATCGCACAAAGGGATAGCGGAGCTTGAAGGCCACGACATTTGGGTAAGCAGGGGACATTTGCCTCACCTCAGGCATTTAGGGGTAGCTCGGGGGTAACTGAGAATGTTCAACCCACCCCGTTTCACCTTTTGACGTCCCGTTTTGACATTTAGTAAAAGGTCGGAGCAATGTTTGCTTCCGAGCTTGTAGTCAAAAGAAAGTAAGAATGAAAGGAACATTTATTACACATGGACGCTATGATACGATAATTTTGCAACACAACAAATAAAATAAAATTAGGTACCTACATTATTAATGAATTATTATATTAAATTAAATAATGCTTGGACAAATTCACACAGCGCCATTTAGCCCCAAAGTAATCAAAGTTGTGTTATGGGTGTTAGATAACTGATAAACTGTTTTTTTATTACATACTTATATTATGTATGTATGAACATACGAAATTATTGCTGAGCGACTTCTTTCGTGTTGACTAAATCGTGGTCATAATCATAGTTATCCGTGGCTGCGCACAAATCCACTCGACTTTTTGTTTCACTCAAGATTAGAACGAAATCGAGTTCGAAAACTTGAGTCGAAGCGACTATAATAGGACAATGATAAGTCCGTATTTACTGACAGTAGTTAAAAATATAAAGTGTAGATATGGCAATAATCTGGGGATAATCTGTCCTTGTCAGTCCGTCTTGTAAACATTCAGTTATTTGGTCACTATTAGCTTGAACTTGTACTTTTGTTTGTCTAAATCATGCTGAAAATATTGTTTTGCCTATTATTTATTAATATTTTTCATAACTCGAAAATAAACAATCCAACAGAAATCAAATTACTTTTACGAATGACGTTCTATGACGTTTAAAATGCCTGGCACAAGTTGCCATAATGAGATTTTTATTTTATTTTTTCAGCGATTCGGACTTAGCGTGGTCTACAACTCAGTTTCTCGAGTATATACATAATATAAGACACCACAGCAAATTATACTACAGATTTAACACACCATACCACATCACCGCTCAGAAGATACTTATAGACTCGAGCGAGACTCGTTACATGAACAGACTCGAGCGCTCAATAGACTCGAGCACTAATCTCGAAACCGAGTCTATTCGGAAATTCGATGCATTAAGTAGAATAGTCTCTGAAGTATGGTGTTATACGTTGTGTATTAAATGAATACATAATTCATATACCATATACAGAACAGCTGTACAATACAATAACCTCCCCTTTTGCGGGAGAGGCCCAAAGTCCTGTAGTGGACTGTTATGGGCTGTGATGATAATGATACAGAACAGCTGTAGTTTAGTTTATGACCACTAAAATAATCAGGAACCAGATACAACGTTACAGGTTTTCTACCGCGTACCTTTGTTAAGAGTAGCCTGATATTTCGATACAGTTGCATGCATCATGATCACGGAACGACTGGAGAGCTGCGAGCGCAGTTTTAATACATTATGTTAAACGTTTCATGTGCTTTTATAAGCGCAAATTTAGGGTTGCCATTTTGAGCACCTCCGAATAGATAAATGCATTTATTTTCTATAGAATGGGATGCGCTTTATAAATGGCAACACCAATCATAAATGTCAAGTTTGACACATTTTTTTTTTTTTTTTTATTAACCGAGTATATTTAAGATATCATCATATAAAAACCTACAGCAGTAAAACAATTGTAAGTATCGGATCAGCTGTTAAAATGTTATAGTTCATCGTCAAATATCAGGGAAGTTATTTGTTAAAGTTGATCTTATTTTTCTTACGCTAACAATAGACTCCCAGCCTCGATCTTTTTACAACACTAACCAAAACGTACCCACAGCGCCTCCAAGCATTAAAGTGTATTAAAAAGCAACCTGGCATCAGTTACAAGGAAGATCCCCTTCATATTCTGAAGCTTGAACAGGCACGTAAGCCGGGGTGCGTAGGTATGTATGCGGTGGAATGTACAGAGTAAGAGGGCCGAGAATAGTGATGGGAACTTATGGTGATGGAGGTATCGATGTTTATGGAAAATAAATTATGTACCAACAACCAGTAACAAAACAAAAATGCGGAAAAATGAGTAGGAACACTAAACTCATAATAACAAACTACATAAAGATAATATCGTCATCGTCATCATCATCACAGCCTGTAACAGTCCACTGTAGGACTTAGGGCCTCTCCCACGAAAGGGGAGGTTATTGGTATAGTCTCCACGCTTGGCAGGCGGGTTGGAAATCGCAGAGTTGCAAATATAAGAATGGAAAACGCTGCTGCCCATTTACCAGTCTACGGAGACTCAAGATCTCTTGCCTCGAAAACATTAGTCGCCGTATAACTCCCACGCGTGTAAAGGGTTGGTGCTATTCTACTCTGCCGGACACCACACGGCCAATCTTGTATTAGTTGGTATTAAAAGGGTACCTAGAATTCAGGTTACTCTGACAGATTGCAGGAAAATGAGTAGGTATACTAAACTTATTTTGCCGGCAATAATAAACTACATAGGGAAAATATAACTCGACACTCTTGAGTAGTCTATAACCTTAATTAGCCGCCTTTGTTATTGTACACCATCCATAATTAGTCGGTTTAAACTTTCTAATTAGGCGTCAAGGTCTAAAGAGTTCTTTCGACCAACTGACTGGTAGTCCAATAAAAAAATCCTACGTGTTTTTTTGTAACAGATATTTCCAACCTGCCTACCAACAGTGGAGATTATGGTGAAGTCTTTCACGAATGTGGAGGAGGTACCATCTTCAGCAGCAGACTGTTTGGGCTGACGTGATCATAGATTTTTAATATATTTAAATCATAGTCCCCTGGCAAGAGCGTCAGACTCGTAAGCGAGAGGTACCAAGATTCATGATCATTGCCGCCATTGGTACATGACTTTTTCTGACGTATGTACACTAGTTAAACATTAACCATGATATTTCTTGGTTCAAAGGAAATCTGCACATTCAGGCGACTGAATGTGGAACCATGATCCAATCTGGTCAGGTTTGCCTGTAAACAGGGTCACGGAGGTCAGGGTAGCAATTGCTCTACTGTCATAGTATTCTTTTTTATTAACCATGATAACTGTAATTACCTGATATGCTTCGGAATTTTATCATGTATCATAGTCAGAAGGACCCGGCTGTGAGAGCACAACCAGGATATAGACACCAATACCACATAATGGAAAGAGGTCATCGCTGCCCATACCTATAACACCCGGAAATCGCGAATGCATTGCTTGACAGAGATTAATGTAGACTTCTTGAAGGTTGTTACATAACGGATTAGAAACACTGGTACAACAACCTTGTTCTAAAGCGTTATACGAGGCAAGAAGTTCCACTCGCTATGCAACAAAAGTTAAAATATTGACCCAAATCAATGTATTTCCCTTCGCTTTACTTAAATTTCTTACCCCACCCCCGACATCTCTCTTAATAACGCAAAGTTCATATTTCAAAAGGTCCAACGCGCTAATCGAGGGGTGGGGGGGTGTCAGCCCCCCCTCTCTCCTCTGTAATACAATTTGTAACCTTCAACGTCATCCTTCCTCACCAATTAAATAGGCGAGAATTGATTCTGTACGGACGGACAGTATTCACTTGGTTGCTCTATTGAAATGTAGGTTGTGGGAGAATATTCATCATCACAGCCCGTAACAGTCCACTGCAGGACTTAAGGTCACATTGGCAGGCGGGTTTGAGATCAGTGTTGTAAATGTAACAATGGAAAACGCTGCTGCCCATTTTCCAGTTTACGGAGACTCTAGATCTTTTGCCTCGAAAACATTAGTCGCCTTGTACGACACCCACGAGTGTAAGGGGTTAGTGCTATTGTACTCTGCCGGACACCACACAGCCGACCAAGTTAGTTATTGGTTACATATTCAGTCGCCACAGCAACTATTTTGAAGATGCTGTACCTATAACAGTTTCGTCAAAATCTGTTCATTTTGAAACTTAATTGGTGGTGAACCAAAGGAACTTTCTCCCACGCACTAGGCTGAGCTGAGGAACGAGCTCCATAGTGAGGTTTTCCCAGAACAGTACAAAGTTGAGTTCATTTATAAATAAAAAGTTAATGCCCCGGTTGTGCCCGGGGTCCGTTTTCACGATAATTAGGTAATTACAGTGGAGCGACTGACACCTGACCTCCGTGACCCTGTTACCAGGGGAACCGGACCAGATTGGTTAATGGTTACATATTCAGTCGCCTGAATGTGCAAGTTTTATCACGTTGTTTTCCCTCACCGTGAGAGCATCGGTTAGTATTCAACTGATGCTTATAACTCAGAAAAGAGTTATTGATACATGGACGCAGTGGGATTCGAACCAGGTACCTCTTGCTTACGAGTACCTTAACCACTCGGCCATTGACGCTCTTTAAAGAAAGAGTGAAAAGGTTTTATTATGGTTGGCAATGGTATGGGAGTGTATGGTATCCATTTGGCCTTACGTTCATAAGCTGCGGTAAGTATTTACAGCCGCAAGCTTCCCAAGTAACATTTTGGTGATAAGAATAGTGCTACATTTTTTTATACAACTGCGGTGGCAAACAAGCTTTATGGTAAACAGTCACCGCAGTCTATGGACGTGTGCCAGGGCCATCATCCTTACAAACCCCGACCGTTGCCGACCCCTTAAAAAACTTTTCATCCATTTCTCAAAGGACGAGCATGTTGTACTCTCAATGACATGAGCTGCTTAAGAGAATTTTTAAAACTGTAGTTGTTATAAAGTCGCTACCAATAGTTTATATAGTTGTACTTCTCTCCTATAAAACCTGCTTTGGGACCACGATTTTAGAACTCAAGTTGGTAAAATTGTTCGAAAGTAGTGATAATTGAGTGATAATGCACAGTTAGAATAAAATATAATAGAATAGAATATGTCTATTCCAAGGTGCAATACAAAATATATAGTACGCAGAGAGAAACAAATATATTCAACATATCTTGCTCTGCGCAAGGAATCGGAGCCTACTAAGAAAAGTGCTCTTTGAGCAGTTATTACCACTTTAAGTGTTATCGAACTCGGCACCTCGTACTTCCGAGTCGCACCCTCTACCCATTACGCCACCGACGCTCTACTAAATTATATCTCACCCTTTTATATCTGAGTAAAATCATCAACCAATCTCAACTGGCTACTCCAATTTTCAGGCCATTACCCAAGATGATGGACTCCTCCTTAACTCTTCACTTAATAATTTCTAGTTTAGTAAATTAACAACTTAAGGGGGAGCCGACGCTGATTAGCTATTGGCGTAACGAATTTGCTATGCAATTATGATCGTTAGGCCTGGACGTGGACGCGGAGCGGGGTAGGAAATTTTGGGTTAATATTTCAAGCTGAATTGCTTGTGATAATTTTATATATATTTTTATTCTGCTCTCGATAACCTACGGTGGTACGTAGACTAACATACGATGCCCTCACAGTCTGTAAGGCCTGCCTGATGGTAAGTGGTCACTGCAGCCTATGGGCGTTCGCAATGTCAGGGGTATCACTCACGTGCTACTGTGAAACCTTTTCACTCCTTTCTTGAATATTTTTTTAATGCTATAGCTACGTCAGCGGAGTTAGTTCAAATATGGTCAAGTGCGAGTCGGAATCGCTAGGGAGTGTTCCGTGTACAAAATAATAGTGTGATGCACTTTTAGGGTTTCGTAGTTTATGCTATGCAGTGACAAACTAGCAGACAGCCTACATCATGATAAGCGGTAACTGTCGCACATAACATCTACTATTACTCTGGGCCTTGACCAGGATCCAGGATTTGGCATTTTTTATAAAGCGCGCTCGGCGAACACTAGCCTTAAGAACCTATACATAAAATCAAAATTACAAAATGACAATGGTTTGCAGTGTCAAAAATGTACAAAGTCAAAACTTTCAAAATTCTTATCGAACTTCCAACACCCCCCTTTTGCATAGGTGTACAAAAATCCATCGACAACCCCTCCGTGTCCCACCCCTACTCGCACAGACGACCTTTATCGACCCGCTCCAGTATCCGAGGGAGGCTGCGGCCACAGACCACGGAACTAGCGGAGGTGTAGGTCGCGGTTCATGATCTTTAGTGACTTTTAGTTGTACCATCATCACAGCCTGTAGTCCAGCCCGTAACAGTCCACTGCCTGACTTACAGCCTCTCTACGAAAGGGGAGGCTATTGCTATAATCTCCATGCTTGGCAGGCGGGTTGGAGATCGCAGGGTTATAAATGTAATAATGGAAAACGCTGCTGCCCAATTTCCGGCCTACGGAGACTCTAGATCTTTTGCCTCGTTGACATTAGTCGCCTTGTACGACAGCAACGAGTGTAAGGGGTTGGTGCTATTCTATACGGCTAGTTAGTATAGTACTTGTAAACTTGAGATCAGTTATTCATTTTAGGTCTTCCAGGTGGAGCAGTGGCCTAATGGTTAAGGAGTCCGAATCGTACTACGAGGTATCGAGTCGCTCCACTGAAATGACCTGATCTGCCAAATCCTGGATAACGGTCAAGGCGGACACGGAAGGGATACGCCCTTCCGTGGTTAACGAGTACCCACTGAGCAGAAAAAAATCTTGTAACTAACCTGCCAACGTTTTGAGTAGCCATATGTGACCGGACACCACAGTGCTCGTCTACAGTAAACGCACTGCGTTTAAAACTTTTAACCTACATCCGTGGCTAAGGCGGTAGCGGTAGCGTGGCGGTAGCGTGAAGCATCCCACAGCGAGCCCCACTCTCAACGCATCTCATCGGATGGCTTGATTTGAAAATAAAAGGGTCAACAGTTCAACGACCGGAGTCCTGTTTTCAAAATGGCGTATGCGGAGAGCAGCTGTAGATAGGTAAAGTTTGTGGTCGATAAGTTTCGAATTTATGTTATTTTTAACGTTTATACATAAGTACCTACAGATGTACAGTCATACCCGACGTCTAATTTCATACTGTCATATGACTTTTAAATGAAACCTCATTTTTAACCTACGTTACGTGTGTATCTGTATGTGGCATAGTAGCTCCCGAACGGATGGACCGATTTGGATGAGGTTTTCTCTATTTGAATGCCAATTTAATTGAGATGGTCCTTAGTTTTGTTTCATTAGTATCGGTTCAGTAGTTTAGAAAATATTTGATTTTAAGTAAACCCTTTTTTCGGTTAGGTGAAATGTGGTTTATAGTTTGGTATAGTGCATTATTGATGGAACTCCCTTATATGATATAATTAAAACACTTCTTTACACAAGTAACTTTAAGCCTAAAAAATGTTAATGTAATTATAATTACCTTAACATTTTTTAGGCTTAAAGTGGCGTTTCATGGTATCTGCCTACCCCACCTGTGGGACACAGGCTTGAGCTTTATGTATGTATGTATTTTTAGGTTATAGTAAAAAATGTGTGTAGTCAAAACCATTATCTTAAATGGATGCATGTTTCTTTTATTATCATTTCTCCACCCGAATATCCCCACTCTCCTCATAGCAATACACCGAATGAAATGACTGCAATAAATTCTTCTTATAGCCCAAAAATACACTTTCCCCAGTTTCCCCCGGGAAAGTGGGTCGCAACGGGTTCATAAAATATTTATATATGAAAATTCAATAGTCTGTCTCTCTGTTCAGATTGATGGAGATTGAAAACGGGGTAATACAAAACCGGGGTACAAGTATTTACTTTAATAGTAACAGAATGATGATAGAGCGGCGGTTAAGGTGTCTGACTCGTAAGGGAGAGGTATCTGGTTGGAATCTCACTGCAGCCATGAGTTATGTAGAGCATAAGTGCTACTTCAACGAAAATCTTTCTTTGTCGCTACTGCAATATTCAAGGGATTTGGTGCATTTTTAATCAAAGTCAGTGTGCTAAAAAAGGAAGCTTTAGCTGTCCATTATATCCCAGTCCCAGAAAAACATATTTTTTTTTCAAATTTACTTTTTTCATGATGGTGAAAAATATCGTGCCATAAAAGAGACAGTAGGATAATCTACAACAAGTACCTTTTTTATATTATTGAAATATTTGACGCAGTTTCTTCTGTGGGTGTGTCGTTTGCGACACTGTAGCCAAACCACAATTTAATGTAGGTAAGATGATTTTTTTTTACTTTTCCTAATCTTCATTGAAAGTGTAATGTAATTTATCTTCATGGATATATAATTATCTTTATGTACTGATCCACAGTTACCATTTTCCATCAGGCGGTCGTTTTTTACTAAGAAGCAAAAAAAAAACCTAAAATCAAACCGTGCTGAAACGTTAAAAAGCTAGGGAACTAAAGACACTTCTATCTCTCTGCAATTATGTCATTCCGCTACCACTTCAAAATGCAAGCAGCGTTGCAAAGGCGTCTGTAATACGGGGTGTCTCTGAGCTAGGGTAGCCAGTTTTTTTTTTGCTACAAGATGTCCGATGCCGGTCGTAATTAATTGAAAGTTAATAAATATAATATATTTAGTGTAATTGTGTATAAAAGTGTTTGAATCAATTTTTGTTATTGATAAGGTAGACAAACAGGCAAGCGGGCCATCTGATGGAAAGTGGTTACCGCCGCCTATGGACATCAGTAACACCAGTGCCGCTACCAATGCGTTCGAGATCTCTAATATAGCTCTCGAATGAGTTCCAAGTTAATTACAAGTTCCAAAAAACATTTTTGGGCCATATACGCATCCTTATTGTAACAACCTACTTGTTCACTTTTAGTCTTAAGTCTGGCCATGACAGAATACCAGCGGGTGTGGGTTTCACCGTCACCCATACGCTGAGACATGGACCATTTTGTCTATAAGAACCTTTTGTACTAAACATACATCAACATAATATATTTAAGAGTATGACTCTTGTCTGTGAAGCAATCGGTGCAGCAGAGCACAAAATAAGAACCCCATGTTACAGTGCAAAGCAAAGAATTCGGGTGGCTCAGTCCACATCTCGCACGTGCGAGGTAAAAAGGCTCGCGCGATGCTCGGGCGTCGCGGTAACTTACGATCGTTATGAGTATTTATGTATGTATGTATGCCATACATCTAAAATCTATTGAAGGGACCACGACACCGCAAAGATACGGCTACGGGATCTGCGTTTCTGTTTTATTAACTAGCCAGGCATTTGACCGCCATTTCACCTGGTGGTAAGTGATCAGGCAGTACGCTTTTTTGCCGCCTTAGTCGTAAAAGAATGATTTTTCGTAGCAAGCTTTCATCGCGCGGTACCTATTCATTAAGACCTTTCCAAAGGGCCCAAACGCGATGGGGTTGTCTTATTGCGTTCCTATGACCACATTCCGAGTCCATCATTAGAGCAGCTCCATGATACCTTGCATTGCCATCCAAGTTACATAAGTATACCAAATTTCAGCTCATTCGGATACCGATAAATGGTCGAAAAATTGTTTGCAAATTTTGACGGACAACTTCATACATACCAACATTGCAAGTTCAATGATTTTACTAATATAGTCTTGTAAAAGAACCATTGTTGCTAACATAAATATGAATTACTGTCCGAAATAAATGATTATTTAATGTAATTTAATTTAAATAAAAGCTTGTTAAAACCATAGCTAAAAGAGGTCAGGTAAAATCCTCGCACATATAAATATCTCCGCCTAACAAGAGAAATGTAGCGAAAACAAAAAAATTACTAAACCGTTTTCCTGCTTTTCCCTTCTAACACAGGTTAATGTAATTGATTCGTACAAACAAGTGGACAGGCTCTTTTTTATTACGTGCAATAATAATATTGGTTAGGGAGGTAGGGAATTAGGGGCTTTTTCGCCCTACTTTTTATTCGCTACGGTTTTTTAGCAAAGCCTTTTGACTATAAAAAAATCTTAGGGCACGGG
Organism: Blastobasis lacticolella; assembly: GCA_905147135.1. Classification (NCBI taxonomy): domain Eukaryota; kingdom Metazoa; phylum Arthropoda; class Insecta; order Lepidoptera; family Blastobasidae; genus Blastobasis; species Blastobasis lacticolella. Next base: position 10,988,239 of record LR990067.1, read on the forward strand.
CTCCACCTTAACCATGATCCAGGATTTGGCAGATCAGATAATAAGAGTGAAGCGATTGCTATCTGACCTCTGTGACCCTGTTAGTAAAGGTATCTGACTGGATTGGATCATGGTTACACATTCAGTCACCTGAATGTGCAGGTTTCATCACGATGTTTTCCCTCGCGGTAAAAGCATCGGTTAGTATTTAACTAATGTACATAACTCAGAAAAGAGTCATTGGTACATGGCGGCAGTGGGATTCGAACCCGATACCTTTCGCTTGCGAGTCGATTACCGTAAACACTAGGCCACCGACGCTCCTAAAGATATAATAATAAATATTAATATATCGTCAGGGGGTCCAAACCGGCTGCCGAGCCCATTCTACTACTCTCAGTTCATCCGTATTCGGAAACATTACTATGAGGTCTCACAGTTCGCGAGAAACCCACAGAGTCCAATAATACTTGAGTGGTGGCAAACGAGCTTGTGGCCTGCCTGATGGTAAGCAGTCACCGCAGCCTATGGACGTTTGCAATACCAGGGGCATCACCCACGCGTTGCCGACCCTGTAAAAATCCTTTCACCCCTTTCTTGAGAACTCCATGTTCTATTGAACGCAGTGCGCTCACTTAGCAACGAGGGGCTAACGAGAACGCATACTTTCCTGAGACAAGTATTATTTGTAAGAGTTTGAGAGCCCACAGCGGAAGACATTGATCAACCTCGCTTTGTCAACGATACTACACACCTAACGAGTGGCGTGCTCTTTAGAAGTAAACTCATGTCGATATAAGCGCCACATACATACATACATTCGTACACACTCACGCTCCACGACAATACAATCAAACAGACACATATTCATCATCTTGGCGTCAATGTCCCGGTTGCGCTTTCGCCACGAGGGCCTAGGATCCGCCTTAACCATGTTCCAGTATTTGGCAGATTAAATAATTATAGTGGAGCGACTGCCACCTGACCTCCGTGACCCTGTTACCAGCTTGACCATATTTTATCATGGTTACACATTCAGTCGCCTGAATGCGCAGGTTTCATCACGATGTTTTCCCTCACCGTCAGAGCATCGGTAAGCATTCAACTAATGTACATAACTTAGAAAAGAGTCATCGGTACATAGCAACAGTGGGATTCGAACCCGATACCTCTCGCTTACGAGTCAGATACCTTAACTCGGCTACAGACGCTGCTAAATACACACATATTAGACTGATCAAATAAAATGACCTCCTTCATAAGGAAAATTCAGAAGTACCCTCAACCGCCGTAAATACAGGAGAAGATTTATTAATGTGGAAGAAGCAAAAAAAATGTATCAGGATCGTAGCTTGTGACACTCGATAATGCCTATCCTAATATAATCATTATCACAGCCCATAACAGTCCACTGCAGGACGTACGGCCTCTCCCATGAAAGGGCGGTTATTACCATAATCTCCGAGCTAGGCAGCCGGGTTGGAGATCGCAGTGTTATAAATATAACATTGGAAAACGCGGCTGCCTATTTCCAGTCTACGGAGACTAGATATTTTCCCATGAAAACATTTGTCGCCTAGTACGACACCCACGAGTGTAAGGGGTTGCTATTCTTCTCTGCCGGACACCACACGGTCCTATGTGATACATCGAACAATTTGTTCATTTAAACGCCCACCATATTTGTAAAATAATCCGAAATACCCTCCATATTATAAAAGCGATTATAAAGATGATTTATTCTAACGCTCATATTCAATTTGGCTGGCATTAATTATTAGTACCAAGCGAGAGTTGGCAAAGGTGTTAAGTCTGGTGGTCGGTCAGAGTATTCTGTGCTCTAAGACAATAGCGGTAAAGTTGCAATTCGAGTGGTGAATATTGCAGCCGTGGATATTTTTGCCCAGTTTCCCCTCATCTGCAATGATCAATAGTGGCGACGCTCACGTGAGGGAATGTCGACGTTCTCTATGAGAAATGTTACAAATTTAAACAAACTTGACTTACCTTGCGACACTGATGGGACCGGCACAGAAATCTAACTCAAAAAAAAGAAATTAAAAAACAAAAAAACGACGAAAAAAAAATTTGAATTTATTTCGTAAAAAATCTTCGAACTCCAGCCAGGTACAGTACAAACGTAGGTGCAACATAGTAATAAATAAAAACAAAATATAGGTAATAAATGAGAAATCGAAACGCGTCGTAAGATGGACGACGGGACGCGAGACGTGCGCTCTATACAGAGAGTACGGGCGCTCTGACGTCTGAGGCTCTGGGGCGAGCTTATATACGCGCGCGGGGTGAGGCGGGGGCGGCGGCCATCTTGCTCGGTTGCTATGGCAACGCGGAGATGGCCTATTACGGGAGGGTGGTGGAGATTAGTCGTAGCGACAGCAGCGGAAGGGGATGCGATTTTTTTTATTCTCGGTAAAGTTATAAAATATATTTATAAATAGATGCTTGCTTAATATGTTAAGGATAATTTTAATAGCTGATTCCGTTTGATACAAATGACCTGTAAGGCGTTTACAAATTCTAAATAAATTCCACCACGACCACGATCAATGCAAAAACTAAATTTTATGGATTACTAAAATGGAAATGTGATAAAAACTGCACATTCATTACCACGATGTAGAAAACGTGTACAGCGCCATATAGCAGACGTTGAGAGAACTACATTCTCTATGCATAGTACAATCAAATTAACTTCTACTTTTTCCAATTTCCCTCATCATGAAGGTTTTCCGCTTAAATTTCAAAACAGCTTATTATACAGAAACAGTGTCAGTTAAAACTGAAGGTCTGTAGACGCTAGGGAAGTCAGTTGTAACTCAACAGTGGTCAGTTACCCGACGAATCGAGAATAAACTCAACGTGTGATTTTAACTGACAGTTGGATTGTTTAGTTAAAAATGAAGGTCTGTAGACACTAAGATGTCAGTTTTAAATGAATAGTTTCGAGTGTTCAGTTTAAACTTTAGCCCGCTTTAAAAATACCCAAGTTGTAGCACTCAGGGAAATTATGTGCAGGCAGAAAGTTCCAGATCGTAAAACTCATGGGCGTCAGTTACTGTTTACCATCAGGTGCGCTGTCTGTTCGTTATTTTTAAGCTATTCAGTGACAAACGAGCAGACAGCCCACCTGAGGCCTTACCATGAACTCTTATAGTAGGACCTAAACAGAACGGCCCTGCTTAGAACGAGACAGCGCTATACGTGTCACATAAGCTTGTCTCGTTCAAACCGAAAGCAATTCTGTTTAGGTCCTGCTATAAGAGTTCATGGTAAGCCCTCTGGTGGTAAGTGACAACTGTCATCCAGAACATCTACAATTCATACATATAGATTGCAGGTAACAAAAATACAGAACCGTGGGTGCGTTGTCACTGTGAGGACTAAGTTGCAATGCCTCATGCCTGTTATTACGCTGGCTACCTTATCCTTTAAACTGGAACACAACAATGCAAGCATTGTTCTTGGCGGCTGAAATAAATAAGCCGGTGGTACTCACCCAGGCGAACTCCGCAGGCTTTACAGAGTCCTACCACCTGATAAAGTTTGAATTGGTTTGTCACTGTTAAGATTATAAAAAAAAAAAGTCCCTTGTAGGGCGCCAGGGTTAAGCACGTGCAGTCTGCCCAACAAGTTTAAAAACAGGGAACTAATTGCTTGCTTGAGTATTTTCCTTTAGACTCCGAGCATTCATCATCACATCATCACAGCCCGTAACAGTCCACTGCAGGATTTAGGGCCTCTCCCACGAAAGGGGAGGTTATTGCCATAATCTCCACGCTTGGCAAGCGGGTTGGATGTTTAAATATAACAATGGAAAATGCTGCAGCCCATCTTCCAGAATACGGAGACTCTTGATCTTTTGCCTCGAAAACATTAGTCGCCTTGTACGACACCCATAAGTGTAAGGGGTTGGTGCTATTCTACTCTGCCGGACTGGTGTCAAGCATTGCACGTTCCATATCAAGCTGAATGATCTTAACCTGGTGAACCTTTCTTTCACTGAACAGATGTTTGATAATTATTGTGAGTGGTGAGAACGGAGTTTCTCTTAAAGTGGCAGCACTTTTACATCACTTAAGGCCTTAATCATTTTATGCATTGTGGTATGGCTGACGCGTGGCTTGGAGCGTCGGTGGTCAAGTGGTTGAGGTATCCGACTCGAATGCGAGAGGTACCGGCTTCGAATCCACTGCGGTCATGTACCAATGACGCTTTTCGCAGTTATGTACATTAGTTGAATGCTAACCATGCTCCTACGGTGAGAAAAAAAAACATCGTGATGAAATTCAGAATGTGTAACCATTATCTAATCCAGACAGGTTCCCCTGGCCGCAGGGTAAAATGGCAGTTGCTCCACTGTGATTATCGGTACTGCCAAATCCAGGATCATGGTCAAAGCGGACCCCGGGCCTTCGTGCGCGAGAGCACAACCGGGACATTAACGCCAAGATGTTCTTTTTATTATTGTGGTATGGCTGACGTGAAGATTCAATGAAATAGTGTCAGGTCAGTATTGGTAGAAACTAGTCAGTTTTGGCAGTCCGGCGAGTATGCCCAGTCAATATGACATAATCTTACTATCAATTGTTATTTTTTACTAAATGTTTTTTTTTTAGTTTTGTAATAAATTAGGAATACAAAATATTCTATAACCTGCTCTTCTATTAATTATTCAACATTTTATACTTGTAAATTCTATAAAACAACCACATCAAATAAATAACTGGATAGAGAAAAAAAAGTTCCACTGCCTTTGCACACCCTACCATCCCTTCGTCTCAACGCACACACCCCAGCATCCCCTAGCACTCACACTCCCGAATAAAGTACAACGATGTTATAGTACTATGACGCTCACAAAAGCAATATTTGCACCCAAGTGGTGGCGCCACTGTCTACGCGGGAACAACGTCGATAGTGACCTTGTAATGGGGAAGTTTAGTTCCGATTTCCGCCGCCTTAGTTGGTAAGTTTGTTGTTGTGACAACTTTGAGAGAAAAGGTCGTAAGCGGCTGGGTTTACTTTTATTCAAAATTAAGCTTTACTACTTACAAAATAAAGTTGAAAATAGAATGTGTTTGACGAGAAATTTCTCACAGCGTTTGATCTAAAACGGAGCTTAACGTGGAACTAATAAGGATTAGTTTCACAACGTGTCATTTCTATCAGACCATTGTACGAAAAGCGGCGCTATAGACCAGTATAAGATGAGCCAGCATCTCTATAGACGTACATAGGAATGTGAGCTACTTTTATACTGGTTTTATTAGGTCGATGCACAGCCTACAGTATACCATTTCCGAAATACATATAAATGTACGATGTCAGTGTCCGTTTGTACTCGCGATAGTGTTACACTAAGAGCGAGACGGCGAGAGTATATACCTACCTGTCTCCCTCACTCAGTGTAGGGCTAGGAAATGGCTCGGTTACTAAAAGAACGGGTGAAGTGAAAAAATTGAAAAATGTCGCTGTATTAGTGTAAAAGCTTGACTCTTTACTTCTAAATTGTGGGTAGTTGAAACCGGTTTGATCTGGATTTTGTTGGCAGAGTTGCAATAGCATGAAAAACCTTTTCAGTATGCCAGATAGAGTATATAATGCGCACGGCTAAGGAATGGAACTCGTTGCCTGCGTGTGTGTTCCCTGATCACTATAATCTGGACGCCTTCAAGGCTAGAGTGAATAGGCTGTTCCTAGACAGGCACGCTCCGTCCTTGACCGCATCGTCACTTACCTGGTAGTATTGACTGCCATCTCACCTGAGCCTTGTGTCCGCTAATTTACTGGAGGGAATTAATTATAATTGGTTCGTAATAACGGCTTAATTGTAGCAGAATACCTAATGGGTGTCAACTGCCATTGAGCTGCGATTGCTATACAATTTACTAAATTAGCGGATGTGAGGCCCATGTGAGAGTCGAGAGAGAAAAGGCGGATTGACATTTACATTAAATTTGATATAATTTTGTATTAATTGTAAGTCAAGTCAAGACAAGCTGTTGAAACTACTAGTGCAATAACATCTTCATGTAATCCCTATACAGTTCAACAATAAATATGATTCTGATTCCTACACACATAGGTGTCGTTCAAGGCGACTAATGTTTCCGAGGCAAAAGATCAGAGTCTCCGTAGTATGGAAAATGGGCAGCAGCATTTTCCATTGTTATATTTAAACACTGCGATCTCCAACTCCACTGCGAGATATGGCAATAATATCCCCTTTCGTGGGAGAGGCCCTAAGTCCTGCAGTGGACTGTTATGGGCTGTGATGATGAGTCTGATTCTAACCCCAAATTAAGTTTACATATCCTCAAATATTTTCTAAACTACTGGACCGATTTTAATGAAACAAAGCTAAGAAGCATCTGGATTAAACTGGCTTTCAAATAAGAAAAACCGCATTCAAATCGGTCCATCCGTTCGGGTGCTACGATGCCACAGACAGGTACACAGATACCCACGTTAAACTTGTAACACTCCTCTTTGTCGACGGGGGCAAATTTTATTTTAAAATAAAATGAAATGAAAAAATTTATTGATTAACAAGGACACCACATTACAACAATCACATAATATAAAATAAACAATAATCATACAAATAAAAAACATATATAACAATTCGGAATTGCTGTGCTGTGGCACACCTTGTCAACAAAAGTACCTCATTTTAATTATATCCACCTTCCTGGATGAGTTCGTTAAACCCTTTGTTTATTCTATTTATTTTTAAATTTTTGGGATGACTTGTCATTGAGCGTAGTGAAATTTGTATAAGTAAAAAGTGTTTTTAATTTGTAAATTGCAGATTTGTAATTGGCAGTAGGTACTACTTATATCTGTATTTGATTGTAGCGAAATGTGATTGCTGTGAAGTTGTGAAATAAAGAAAGAAAAAATAATTATGATACAATAGAGTTCTTATAGAATGCACTACATTAAAAAGTATAACTATTAAGTATTTATTTTTATTTTTAGTACATTTTATTTTAGGACACCGAGGAGGACATGATAGTGATCAAATACTAGGAAAAAAACCCGTAATAATTACCATCTTCATATCCTCACGAACATGCCTTCTTCAAGGCATCCTTCGAAGAGCTAGAGACAAGTCCGACCCATGTGACCAATAAAAATAATTAAATAAACATAAAAACCACCCCTCTCACTCGTTACCGTAGGAAACACATATCACTATTTCACTCTAGCTTCGTCCTCTGTAAATATTTTATTAGTGTTATTTCTTTGGGACCCACGAAGGTAATTTCAACTCTATGATGTAGGAAATGGAGTTCAATGTTACAATACACGCGTATCTGATGAAAGTGTGTAACTTTCTGGCTGGTTAATATTTTATCGCTGTTTAGTAACGCTACTTGGCGGTAGGTGGCGCTAGTTTGTACGGCGTGTTTCGAGTTTGGGTAATAATTTTGCTGGGGTTTGTAGAGGACTTTTCACAGGTAGTTTTATCTTTAGGTTAATTTGTGGGAATTTCGATGTATTTTGTTCTTTATTTTTATGATATACGGCAGACGAAACGGCCCACCAGATGGTGAGTGGTCACCGCCGCCGATGGACATAAGCAACACCAGGGGAGTCACTAATGCGTTGCCTGCTTCTGTAGAGACCTCTTATATACACACATCATAATATATGTTACATTAATAATGGAGCAAATGGGATGAAAAGTTGTGTGGAGTGAAATTTTGTTAGTGTTTCTATTTGACAAAAGGTGGCGTTAGATTCGGGAAAATTTCAGTGATTCCAGGATGAGGTACTGGATAGTTTTTAAAACGCACAGGTAACTTGGAAAATTTGAAAATTGTCATCGAGTTCTTAATCACGTTTCGTTCCAGTAATCCTTTTTTTTTTATCATCTTAGGGTTCTAAGGAAAAGGGGAAAAAACACTACGTACTGGCTTAGGGAATGCAAAATTCGGAACGGGGATAAAATCAGGTACAACAATCTATGACAAAAAGCCCCTAAGATCCTCCCCCATTGTTGTGGGGGAGGCTAAAAAGACAACAGAAGACTGTAGTTTTTAATACCCTACGAAAAAATTGGGGTGTTATAAGTTTGTCGTGTGTATCTGTGGCTTGGGATGTCTGTCTGTGGCATCGTAGGTTCTGAACGAATGGACCGATTTCGATGAGGTTTTCTCTATTTAAAAGGCAGTTTAGTCGAGATGGTTCTTATCTTTGTTTCATTAATATTTATTTATTTATTTAAAATCTTTATTGCACTAAAAATAATACAATTGGCGGACTTAAAGCCATCAAGGCTTTATCTACCAGTCAACCAGTAGGCCATGCGTAAAGCGAAAGAGTAGGTGCCAGTAGTGGTAATATCGGTTCAGTAGCTTAGAAAATATTTGAATATAATTATGTAAACATACAGAATCTGTAAAAAATATACTGTTAATGTACGTCGGCAAGACGATCACTTTCCATCATTGGACCGCTTAGCTGTCCATCTACTGTATAACAATAAAAAACCGGAAAAGCAGTTGTTCAATAAAAATCAGCAATATGGCCTCTGTTCCTGAAACATAGTTTCAACGTGGAAATGTAAAAATTCTGAATAATTTCACTTCATAGGGCTGTTTCATTTTATGAATACAGTTTTGTTGGTTTCTGGTTTGGACGACTGAATGAGAGGGTTCAGAGGCTCGATTTTTGAAAATCCTAATACTCTAATGGTAACTCTGATTTCGAATGGTTCAAAATTGGTTCAAAAATACAGGAAAATGTAACCATTCGGAATTAAATTCCCGCGTGAAAATGTTTCACATACAAATTGTAAGAGTCATTGGTGAAATCCAATCGGTAATTGAATCGCATTCGCATCTAAATGGCAGTTTTAATTGCAACTGAATACCAAGAACGGGTCCATCTGCCATTGAGCTGCAATTGCGATACAATTACAATTCAATAGAACTATTACTAACAGGATATCACGAACGTGTGATATGCCAAACGTGCTTTTATGAATTAGCGGACTAGTGGGCTTTAGCCCAGCGTAAATACATCCGAGGGCCCATCGAGAAGAAAGAGTCGGAGAGCGAACCCTGGTAGCTGGGAATGACCACTCGGACGATGCTAATAGAGTTTTAGTAGTTACAAAATGAGATCTGAAACAGAGGAATTCATAATATTTAAAGGCATCGTAGCTTCCGAACGGATGCACCGATTTTGATGAGGTTTTCTTTACTTTAATGTCTAGTTTGTCTGTCTGTTTAGTCGTGATGATTCTTAGCTTCTTTTCATTAAACCGGTTAAGTTGTTTGGGAAATTTTGAGGAGTTTTAGATGTGTCGGGGTTACCTGTATTTTCCCTGACTTTTTCAAGATGGCTAGCTAAACTCTAGTAAATATTAATTGCCTCATGGACAACCGATTCATAGCAAGTTTTATAATAGGTATGTATAACACGTCCATTTTTTTTTATGTCATACGGTAGGCAAACAGGCAAGCGGGCCACCTGATGGAAAGTGGTCACCACTGCCTATAGACATTAGCAAAACCAAGAGTATCGCTAATGCGTTGCCCACCTCTATAACACGTTGCTCTGGCAGCAAAAAGGCAAATGCTCGTCCACTGCCAAAGCCACGGTTCCCTAAATTCCCACCCCGTAGAGCACTGGAAATCTTACTCGCCGGCGGAAACACAACTATTTACAATAGTATTAGTCCATATTGTTGTAAAGAAAAGCCGAGAAAACTCGTGCGAAGACGGGTCGGGTTGCTAGTTTTTCATGATATTTATAGACGATCTGATTTATTGAGTTGGTTAACATGTCTACCACTCAGAGGTTCTGGGTTCTATTAACGCCCGGACAGAAATTGAAATGATCAATTTTAATTTCTATAACGGATCTGGGTGTTATAATATGAATTAGGTAGGGATGTATTTACAAAATATAATTTTAAGTACTTTATCAGATTTCTGGGACCCATAAAACAGGCTTTGCTTACTTTGGGGCTCGACTCGGATGTGGAATGAGCTCCCAGCCACAGTGTTTCCTTTGGACTATAACATGGGATCCTTCAAGAGGTTTACTAGAAGTCTCCTTAGACACGGACATGAATTGGTAGCGCCCCTGGTGTTGCTGATGTCCACTTTCCATCAAGTAGCCCGCATGCCGTATTACATAAAAAAAACACATGCATATAATAGTAAAGAAAAATCGAGAAAACCCAGGCCGACCCGCATCGGGGTCGCTAGTTTTTCATAATATTTATGGACACTCCACAGATCTACTTCAGCTACTCTCCATTCTCTGCACAGACCAATACCATCCCAGCAACCCTTGCATCAAAACAATTCAAATACCGCTGCGAAACTCTACACGCATTCATTGCATACCAGCCGCATCCACGCACCTGGAGAACACTGTTATTAAAAAACTTATCTCTCCATTTCACTGCGAGTTTAAAAAAGCAATTATAGCGTTTTAAAACCTGAACTTTGGTCTTTTTCTGCCGGTGGGTACGGATTGCAGAAGCGTTTTGCTTTCTCGGGGTATGTAGTCCTTAAATAATCATCTTGGTGTCAATATCCTCGTGCGCGAGGGTCCGCGGTCCGGCTTGAGCATGATCCAGGATTTGGCTAATCAGTTAATTACAGTAGAGCGTCGGTGGCGGTGGTGGAGACTCGTAAGCGAGAGGTACCGGGTTCGAATCCCGGTGCCGTTCACGACTCTTTTTTTTATACATGATACGAGACAGGCATTTGACCGCTATCTCACCTGTTGGTAAGTGACGATGCGGCCGAAGATGGCGCATACCCGTCTTGGAACAGCCTATTCATTCTAGCCTTGTTTCTTATCGAATGTTTCATATTCAGTCGTCTGAATGAGCAGGCTTCATCACGATGTTTTCCCTCACCGTAAGAGCATCGGTTAGCATTCAACTAATGTACATAACTCAAAACAACTCATTCGAATACGGCGGCAAAGAATATCGAACCGGGTACTTCTCGGGTACGAGTAAGACCCTCTAGCCAGAGGTCACCGACACGCTCCACTTATTTCAATAACATTACCATTACATTATAAAAAAAATAGGTTATATAAGTAGTTTATCAGTTATCTAGCACCCATAACACAAGCTTTGCTTACTTTGGGGCTAGATAGTGCTGTGTGAAAATAATAAAAATTTTACATATGGTGATGAATGAGGTGTCACAGTCCACTGCAGGACTTAGGGCCTTTCCCACAAAATAGGAGGTTATTGCCATAATCTCACGCTTGGTAGGCGGGTTGGAGATCGCAGTATTATAAATATAACAATGGAAAACGCTGCTGCCCATTTTCCAGCCTTCGAAGACTCTAGATCTTTTGACTCAAAAACATTAGTCGACTTGTACAACGAGTGTAAGTAGTTTATGCTATTCTACTCTGTCGGACACCACACGGCCGCTAAATGAGGTGTACGATGGCAAAATAGCTATAGCCATATTAAAAACAGTAATCAGACATTACGTTTCATCAGTGTAAGTGGTCAGCACAGACCACAAAGCATTGTTGGAGTCCGCACTATAAGGGACACAGCTCTGTTCCATTGTCATGCAAGCTACGCAGCATAAAAGAGCTGGGAATACGGACAGTTGAGGAACAGAATAATGATATTGTTGAAGGAGAAAGTTTGTCTTATGTCAAGATGAAATGGTATCTTTTTGTACTACGCAGTAAAAAGGAGTAGACAGACCACCTAATAATAATAAATAATAATAATGATAAAAAAGTTAAATAAATCTTGTGAAATACATTTCATTGTTAGAGTTAAAAAACACGTGAAAGGTAAAAATAAAACATATTTTTTGCCTGAGCTAGGACAATATGATACCCTGTGTTTGTATGAAATTACAGATCTTAAATTAACAAAGAACCAACAAAGATTAGAAGAAGAATTAAAGGACGTATGAGTTTTTGGACAAGTGATTTGGTTTCTGCGCTTGACTGCTGTTTGTTGTCTGGATAAATGGCAATAGCGCTCTCGTTAATGGGCTTGATAAAGTCATTTTCCCTGTTTTTACCCATATCAGCGAAGGAAGCCCTACCTGTAGGCTGTGAGAACTCCCCAATGCTGTGCTTTAGCTCTTGAAGTTGCTGTGATAGGTCGAGTTTATCTTGTAAAGTTTCAAGTCTAAGATACACTTGAGCTTGACCTGATGGTAAGTGGTAACTGTCACCCATAATCTACTATTAAGGAATGTCCGAAGCGGAAATACACTGGAGACTGTTTGGACTTATTCTCTCCAGATGAGAACGCAGCCCAATGGGTGAAGAATGTAAATATTTATTTGTAGTTTTAGTGTTCATTAATAATACCTTAGTTATAATTAGCGACTCGGCTGTTAATGAGATACGAATAAATAAATAAATAAATACTATTAAGGTAGTAGGCAACAAAAATGTAGAACAACATGTTATTAATGTGAGGACTAAGATGAAATGAGCCTGTAATAGCGCTGGCTACCTTATCCTTCAAACCGGCACACAACGATGCAAGCATTGTTGCTTGGCGACAGAAATAGATAAGGCGGTGGTACTCATCCAGGCTGACTCCTCAGGCTTGACAGAGTCCTGCCACCTGATAAAAGGTGATGGATTTCGATAGATATCTGTGGTGTCTCGTAAAATGGCTGATGGAAGTTATGCTTCAATATAATAATATATGAGCCGTGTGGTGTCCGGCAGAGTAGAATAGCACCAACCCCTTACACTCGTGGGTGTCGTACGAGGCGACTAATGTTCTCGAGGCAAAAGATCTATTATCTCCGTAAGCTGGAAAATGGGCAGCAGCGTTTTCCATACTTTTATTTATAACACTGCGATCTCCAGCCCGCCTGCCAAGCGTGGAGATTATGGCAATAACCTCCCTTTTCGCGCGAGAGGCCATAGTCCTGCAGTGGACTGTTATGAGCTGTGATGATGATAATAATATAAGATTGTACTTGTATTATTATTACAAGCTGTGAGACAACCAAATACAATAAAATAATATATTTAAAATCGTTACCATTTTATCGTTATCGAGTCGTTAGCAACTAATTACTCTGCCGACTGTACCGGCGGCGGTTATTGTTTTGTGTCTGACCGTACGCGCTCATGCACTGCTGTAATGAACATTTTTGCGAATTCCTGCGCGTACACCCGCAGTGTAATGTAAATGTGCTTTCAGTTGCAAGATGTTTCGAGTGTAGAACTCTCGAGCGAGGCGTTATATTCCCGATTTTTTTTATACAGTCGCAATTCTCGTTTATGGTTATGTGCGTATTTAACCGAACTTCACAATTCATTGGATGTTAGCTAAGACTTTTTTATTTTTTCTTATCCATCACCTCATAATGGTCAAACACAACTGGTCACGCGCGACACGTGTTTCACCAAAGGAATATTCTCAAGAAGACGTGCCCAATTTGGGTAAATAGACTTTCTATGCGGATCTAAATGACAAACGAGCAACCTTCGTTTTACTGAATATCGAGAAAGATAGAAAAGTTATCTACAGTGCCACAGAACTAACGCCTCCGCCTTGTAAACAGTCCACCCTCATCCAAGATTCAAATAATTCTTGTAGCACTGTACCTTCATAGACTGGCCAATTTTGTTCGTCTGCGAGAATACCGCAGCCAAACAATATTATTTTAAATCGTACGTTGTTCCTGCCGGTGCGTAAGATCTCTTTACTGACTGCGCTTAACTGCCTCTGAAAAAGCATTCACATCCCCGTTCGGGTGTACGCCATAATGAAGTTGTGAGCAATTTGTCCGTCTGTCTGTCTGCAATCTGCCGGAGCAAATGACTTGGAAACAATTTAGTTATTTGTACCATTAACACATCGTCTGTTCGCTTAGTTCTGTAATGAATATCTAGAATTCTAGTTCGTTAAATAGGAATATTTAACGAACTTCCTCCCCGTACCAATGTCTGTTTCTGAGAATAATCAATGCTTCTTCGGTGAGGGAAAATATCTGTACAGGATGATCTGCAGCCTTAGCCAAGAGGTTGCGTTAATCTACAATCGTTTGTGGTAGAAAAAATGTATGGGATTTGACATAAGCTAACGTTATCTGACATAAGCGGTTTGTGGTAGAAATTCTTGGTCCATAGACAATTCACGTACTTTCGGTGTGCAAAGGAGGCGGATTGGCGGATGATCCTACACAATCAGAGTCAATGTAGATGTTGGTAGAAATAGTCGAACTTCGAGCTGTCAATTTCCTACCATAAACGCATGACGCAAGCGGAGCTGTCAACGATGGCAAGACCAGCTGTACATTTAAGCGACTGAATGTGTGACCATGATCTAGTCTTGACCAGATTACATAGTTTATTTATATGTATATCGTCTGGCTTTTAAATGGTCATGTTCCCCTGTTAACAGGGTTACGGAGGTCAGACGGCAGATAACACCGGTCCGACTACCTATCTCGGAGATCATCTTAGCGTTAATGTTCCGGTTGTGCTCTCGCGCACGAGGGCCCGGGGTCCGCCTTGACCATGATCCAGGATTTGGCAGATCAGGTAATTACAGTGGAGCGACTGCCACCTGATCTCCATGACCCTGCTACTAGGGGAATCTGACCAAGATCCATGGTTACACATCCAGTCGCCTGAATGAGCAGGTTTCGTCACGATGTTTTCCCTCACCGTAAGAGGATCGGTAGTCTACCTATCTCGGATATCTATAAATAAAAATAGACATAAAATTCAAACTCTTTTAACTCTATTCTCAGTCTACGGTACCTTTACTTTTCTCCACTTTTCTCTTAGGTCTACGCTCTATGCTCTCCATCATAGAGAAACAAATTTATCTACAGAAGCTCTCCATTGTCAAATTCTCGTGAACGATATTTATTTACCAATTTTTTCCAAAAATGCGCCAATTTTGCTGGATCAGCAGAATAATGTATTATTTCTACACAAAAATCAAGGAGTTCGTTTAGAGAATGTGTTTGGACTGTTGTGCTTTGTTCACTTGGCAAGTTATTTGTTACGTCATGGCTTTGTGTTTGATGTTTGTATCGTTCTTGTTTGGGCCTGCTTACCTCATTTTTCTTTTTACAGGTAAATTTCTTTTAATTACATATATACATATAACCACTTGGTTAAGGTATCCGACTTCTAAACGAGAGGTCATCATCATCACAGCTCATAACCGTCCACTACAGGTATTAGGGCCTCTTCCATGAAAAGGTTAATCCATAATCGCCGCGCTTGGCAGGCGTGTACCATGTACCTATGACTCTTTTCTGAGTCGCTGAATGTGCAGGTTTCACCAGATATTTTCCCCCACCGTAAGAGCTACGGTTTGTATTCAACTGATGTACATAACTCGGAAAAGAGTCATTGGAACTTGGCCGCAGTGGGATTCCAACCCGGTACCTCTCGCTTCATCATCACAACCCGTAACAGTCCACTGCAGGACTTCGGGCCTCTCCCACGAAAGGGGAGGCTATTGCCATAATCTCCACGCTTGGCAGGCGGGTTGGAGATCGCAGTGTTTAAATATAACAATGAAAAATGCTGCTGCCCATTTTCCAGACTACGGAAACTCTTGATCTTTTGCCTCGAAAACATTAGTCGCCTTGTACGAAACCCATGAGCGTAAGGGGTTGGTGCTATTCTACTCTGCCGGACACCACACGGCCAACTCTGCCGGACACCACACGGCTCGGATATCTTAACCACTCGCCCACCGACGTTTCTAAACTAACTATTCTCCCAAAATCTCCAGGAAAAACCGACTTCACGCAGAAATTCATCGACGAAAGTGCCTACACCATCTTTCTCACCTGCATCATCCTGCTCATGTGGCTGGTGTTCGTCGTCAGCTGCATCCTGCTCAACGCCATCCCCAAGAAGAGGGTGTATATGATCGATGTCTTCATCAGGTACATACATACATTTTTTTGTTTTTTATGTCATACGGTAGGCAAACTGGCAAGTGGGCCACCTGATGGAAAGTGGTCACCACTGCCTATAGACATTAGCAACACCAAGAGTATCGCTAATGCGTTGCCCACCTCTATAACACGTTGCTCTGGCAGCAAAAAGCAAATGCCACTCCACTGCCAAAGCCACGGTTCCCTAAATCCCCACCCCATGGAGCACTGGAAACCTTACTCACCGGCAGAAGCACAATACTATTTAAAAGAGTATTATTTAGCTGCGATATTCTGTAAGGTGGAGGTACTTCCCCAGTCGGGCGGCTCCAATTCGAACGAGATACCCCGTTATGCCCTACCTCTCTTAAAATGCGAGCGAACCAATGTCACCGATATAGACCTAAGGATTGCCAGGCCAAAGTGACAGTGGGCCGGGCACATAGCTCGAAGAACAGATAGCCGATGGGGCAGTAAAGTTCTTGACTGGCGCCCATGTACCGGAAGACGCAGTGTGGGTAGGCCTCCCACAAGGTGGACCGACGACCTGCTAAAGACCGTAGGTACCAGCTGAATGCGAAAAGCACAAGACTGGCCTTTGTGGAGATCTCTGGGGGAGGCCTATGCCCAGCAGTGGGTGTCTGTTGATCACATACATACACATTCACGAATCGGGAGTTTATTGGGTGCGAATAACTGTGCCTGCGGACAATAAAACAGTCTAGCCCAGTTGACATTATTATGGTATTAGACATTATTATTGTATTTAGACATTTTTCCTTCAACCGAAAATCTAGCCCAGTTGACATTGTTATTGTATTAGTCATTTCCCTTCATCCTTCATCAGAAAATCTGGCCCTTCGATACTATTTTATAAGGCACTAGTGGAGCCGGCGCGACTTCGTTCGAGTACACCTACTTTACTCCTACCTACCCATTTTCTTATAAACCTTCCTCTTGGATCACTCTATTTATTGCTGAAAACCGCATTACAATCCGTTGCGTAGTTTAAAAGATCTAAGCGTACATAGATATCACAGCCTTCACGATGTTGTTGGTTCTGCAGCGCCTCAGGAATGTTCGCGGAGGCGCGCACGGACGGCTTCCATGCAATCATGCGCAAGAAAACCGCGTCGTTGCTGCAGCGCCTCAGGAGTAGTCGCAACAGCATCCTGAAGACCATTGCGGAGAGATTGGACTGTCCGATCCAAAACCATTTGATAAAAATAGCTATTGGCGTTAAAAAAATAAGCTTAATTAAATTTATACTAACAGTACTAACATAAAAATTAGGTTAAACTGTCAACTAACACTTTTACTAAAACTCTATGAATTTTTTAGTCTGTAATAAAGATATTATTATTATTATTATTATATCTACATAGGGACAAACGACTTTGTTTTCTACTATGTATAGATTAGACATTTTCCACCAACAGGGTCATGGTAGTCCACATGGCGCTGGCGCTGATGATATGCTCGATCTTCGGCATGTACTGCACCTTCGTGGACTACCAGTGCTTCGACCACACCCCTGGCAGAGAAGGAAACGACATCTACACTGGCATTGGACTGTTCTTCGTGGGTTTGGCATACGTTGGCATATTCCTGGTGGTCACTTTTGCAGCTTGTAATCTGAAATGGGCAATTTATGGGGAGGATGACTATATTGAATACGTGTACTGATGTTATGGCTTTGTTTCATTTACAACTCGTGTGATATTGGTAATGATGTTGGTGTTCATCATCATTATCAGCTGGGCGTTGATGTCCCGGTTGGCCCGGGCCCGGCTTCCATGATCAAAGATTTGGCAGATCGGATAATTACAGTGGAGCCGTCTAATCTTCGCGACACTGCTACCAGGGAAACCTGACCAAAACCTGACCTATAATAACAATAAATATTCGTGGACAAATTCACACAGCGCCATCTAGCCCCAAACTAAGCAAAGCTTGTACTATGGGTGCTAGATAACTGATAAAACTACTTAAATATTTTTTAAATACATACTTATTATACATAGAACACCCAGACCCGTAACAGAAATTAAAATTCATCATTTCAATTTCTGCCCGGCCGCGAATCGAACCCGGGACCTCTTGCGTGGCAGACCGGCATGTTGACCACTGAACCACTCAAGTCGTCAGAGTATCGCTTAGTTTTCGACTAATATACATAACATGGATCCTGAGTCAAAAGAATTGAAATGCACACTCGTTAGTTTCAACTGTAAAAGTGTCAAGAGATCAATTGACTCAGTAAGAGAATTGTGTAAAACTGCGGATATAATCGCCCTGCAAGAAACTTGGCTGCGGCCGGACGAAATATCTTTCCTGAGCAGTGTAAACAACAGCTTTAGCTATGTCGGAACATCAGCGATCGATACGTCGGCAGGTATACTGCGCGGGCGACCGTATGGAGGTGTTGCGCTACTATGGAGAAGCAATCTGTTCCGAAATGTGTCTATTATTCAATGCGATAACGCGCGAGTGTGTGCTATAAAAATAGTGACGAACAATAGGCCCATCGTTGTGGTGAGCGTTTACATGCCTACTGATGCGGCGGACAACTTGTTGGAGTTTACGGACTGCCTCAGTACAGTGAGTGCTATAGTAAATGATTGCAGTGTCGAGTCTGTTTACGTGATGGGCGATTTTAATGCCCACCCGCACGAATTATTTTATAATGAACTTTTATGTTTTTGTTGTGAACAGAAATGGAACTGTGTGGATGTCGATCATCTAGGTTTGTTATCTGACACTTACACGTTTATAAGTGAGGCTCATAACTGTAAGAGATGGCTTGATCACTGCCTTGTTACACAGTCAGCCATTAGTTCGGTAGCAAAGGTTTATATTAAGTATGACGTATTATGGTCGGATCATTTTCCGCTTTTTGTTGAGTGTAACATGAGTGTATTGTCACAAAAATTACAACCGCCTCCACCAGCTCGCGATAGGTTAGTATGGGGAAATCCCACAAATGAAGAGATAGCAATATACAGTGGCGAGTGTCATGCTAGATTGAAAGTAGTGGAGTTCCCCGTGGAATTATCTGCGTGCGCGGACCATTTTTGTGGCAATCGTGAGCATTGGTGTGTTATTGACAAATTGTATAGTGATATTGTGTTGGCTTTGACGGAATCCGCATCTATTGCTTTTGGTAGGAAGAAAGCAAGTAAACAAAAAATAGTCGGATGGAATAGGCATGTACGTGACGCGCACAGGGAGTCCAGATTGAATTTTGAAGTTTGGAAATTAAATGGGAAACCTATGTATGGGGGCGTATATAACGACATGGTCTTAAGTAGGAAGATATTTAAGTCGAAACTCAAATGGTGCCAAGATCATGAAGACCAGATCAAAATGGACATGATCGCGGCGCAGCACGATAAGAAAGACTTTCGCGGTTTTTGGAAAAGTACCAGCAAACTAAATACTCGACCTGGCCTCCCTGTGAGTGTGGATGGGGAAAGTGACCCTAAACAAATTGCCGAGTTGTTTAAACAGCAGTTTGTTGTAAAGTCTTCCCTGGGGCCGGCGCTGGACGTGCAGTGTGCTGAAATACCAAGCGACCAAGCGGGAAACATTAGCTTTACAGCGAAGGATGTGCGCCACGGAATAAAATCAATGCGTAGAGGTAAATCCCCCGGGCATGACGGGCTAAGTATAGAGCACCTCCAGCATGCCGGACCCCATATCTCCAGGGTTCTGTCAATGCTGTATACACTTTGCCTACGTCACTCATATCTCCCGTCGGATTTCACGAGATCTATTGTTGTGCCTGTAGTAAAGAACAAGACCGGAGATGTGTCTGACAAAGGAAACTACCGACCTATAACGCTGGCTACGGTGATCTCCAAGGTATTTGACAGCATGCTTAACCAACATCTCAACCAGTACTTAAAGTTGCATGATAACCAGTTTGGGTTTAGACCTGGACTCTCTACAGAGAGTGCAATACTGTCGTTAAAGCACTCTGTCAAATACTATACGAATCGAAATACACCGGTATTTGTCTGTTTCTTAGATTTGTCTAAGGCTTTTGACCTGGTTTCTTATGACAAACTGTGGGAAAAACTTAAACAAACAAATGTCCCCCAGGAACTCATCAACATCTTTAGGTTCTGGTATGAGAACCAGGTCAACAGTGTGAAATGGGCAAACACGTTCTCTGAACCGTACAGGCTGGAGTGTGGGGTGAGGCAAGGGGGGTTAAGCTCTCCTTCACTCTTCAGCCTGTACGTAAACGGATTGATTGAGGCGCTCAGCAGCGTGCGTGTTGGCTGCCATATCGACGGAGTTTGCGTCAACAACATTAGTTACGCGGATGACATGGCGCTGCTGAGCGCGTCAGTGTGCGGTATAAGAAAACTGCTGGGTATTTGTGAGTCGTACGCTGGTGTTCACGGTCTCAAGTATAATGTACTTAAGAGTCAGTACATGGTGTTTGAGGCTGGTCGGAGACGTCCCTCGGTGTATCCGCCTGTAACACTATATGGAGTACCCCTTACAAAGGTAGATAAATTCAAATATCTGGGTCATATAGTCACGAGCAGCCTCAAGGACGATGCTGACATCGAACGGGAAAGGAGAGCGCTCTCCGTGAGAGCAAACATGATTGCTCGCAGGTTTGCACGCTGCTCAAATAGTGCGAAGGTGACGCTGTTTAAAGCTTTCTGCAGTTCTCTGTACACCTGCAGCCTGTGGGTGAGTCATACGCGGAGGGCGTTCGATTCTATTCGTATACAGTATAACAATGCACTGAGGGCGATGTTGAGGCTACCCCGTCACTGCAGTGCGTCCGGCATGTTCGCGGAGGCGCGCACGGACTGCTTCTACACCGTGATGCGCAAGCGGACCGCGGCGCTGGTAAGCAGAGTGCGGGCTAGCACCAACAGCGTTCTCGGCATGATAGCGGATAGAGTTGACTGTGTATTTATAAATAGATGCGGACACCTCCAGGTGGCTCGCAACAGGAACTATGTAATTTGTTACTAACATTAGTAAGTAAGGTGTGAAAATACTAACAAATTGAGTCACTGTTACTTGAATAAAGAAATAATAATAAATAATAATAACTCAGAAAATAGTTATTGGCACATGACCGTAGAGGGATTAGAACCCGGTACCTCTCGCTTACGAGTCGGATGCCTTTACCACTCAGCCACCGACGCTCCGCGTCTTATTGGCGTATTGGCTGTGATATTGATGATAAAGATAATTTTATGATAGCTATAAAGGTGATGATCATGGTGAACTTCCACGAATACAAATATTATTAGTGACAACATGTACATACTCCCATGTATCTACATACTACTTATCTAGTGGTAGGACTCTGTCATGCTTGAGAAGGCCACCTGGGCTAGTAACATCGCCTTATCTATTTCTGTCATACACACACACACACACATCACAGCCCATAACAATCCACTGCAGGACCTCGGGCCTCTCACACGAAAGGGGAGGTCATTGCCATAATCTCCACGCTTGGCAGGCGGGTTGGAGATCGCAGTGCAGTTGATGTGAATATACCCAGAAAGATGCTGCTGCCCATCTTTCGGATTTGTCCCTTAGTCGCCTCTTACGACACCCACGGGAAGAGATGGGGTGGTGCTATTCTTTGAGGTGGCGGCACCACACACCACTCTTTTCTGTCGCACTCGGTTTCTGTCACCAAGCAACAATGCTTGCATTGTTGTGTTCCGGTTCGAAGGATAAGGTAGCCAGCGCAATTACAGACATGAGGCATTTCATCTTAGTCCTCACAGTGACAACGCACCTGCGGTTTTGCATTTTTGTTACCTGCAACCTAAATGTAAGAATCGTAGATGTTATGGGCGACAGTTACCACTGACCATCAGGTGGACTGTCTGCTCGCTTGTCACTGAGTAGCATAAAAAAAAATTGGAAATTTAACAAACCCGGAGAAAACCACAAAGAAATGGTCCCTGACAAACAGAGGGATTGTTTGTCGTGTCCGTCGCGGCCGGTGCAATAAAACACCCTGTATTGTTGTCCGGCAAACTTATAACACCCCTTGTGAGTGTTCAACGCAAACATACTGTAGAAGGGACCAATATCATTTTGAGAGAGATATTCTGAAGACTGGGAAAGTATCTCAACCTTACCAAATACCGTTGCCTGTTATATTAGAGTGTTACCTGATAGATATAATCTTGACGCTTTCGAGGCTAGAGTGAATAGGCTGTTTAGGAACAGGCATGCTCCATCTTCGGCCGCATCGTCACTTACCACCAGTCCAGATAGCGGTCAAATGCCTTGCTAGTCTAATATTTTTTTTTATGTCATACGGTAGGCAAACAAGCAAGCGGGCCACCTGATGGAAAGTGGTCACCACTGCCTATAGACACTAGCAACACCGAGAGTATCGCTAATGCGTTGCCTACCTCTATAACACGTTGCTCTGGCAGCAAAAAGGCAAATGCCACTCCACTGCCAAAGCCACGGTTCCCCAAATCCCCACCCCATGGAGCACTGGAAACCTTACTCACCGGCAGAAACACAATACTATTTAAAAGAGTATTATTTAGCTGCGATATTCTGTAAGTCTAATATAATTTAAAATATATCCCGGGTATACATATTATTATAGATTAGTCACCATTTTCCATCAGGCGGCCCGCTTCCCTATTAGTCTAACGTATGACATAATAAATCAGTTCTACCTAAACTAATAAACTCTATTCTACTTATTTACTTACATACTGCGCTGGCTTTGAGACCAAAATATATATTACAAATGCGAAAGTTGTAAGGATGTATGTTTGGATCTGTTACTCCTTCACGTAAAATCTACTGATTTTGATAAAATTTGTCAGTAACATAGCTTATACTCCAGAATAGCACATAGGCTACAATTTATCCCGACATATAATATAGCTCCCGCGGGAACTGGTCTGGAATTTAACCGAATTTTACGCGGACGAAGTCGCCTGCAGAATCTAGTCTATACGTCTGGAAAGCTAGTTTAAATGGATACAGGATATCGTATCAGGCAGTCGCTGCCGGCGACAGCCCAATTTGTGTATCAAGATGGTGGCTACGCTTCGATGGAGATCAGACTGTGGCTGCGAGATGATACTAGTTTGGAGTTTTAGGGCCCATTTGGGCCTACCACATTTTTTGTATCTGTACTTGTGTTCTCTGGTGTGCAATAAAGAGCTTTGTATTTGTTTTGTAGTCTAAAGCCCGCCATAACTCTTTTGTGAGTTATTTATTTATTTAAAACTTCATGCACATTACAGTACAATGGCGGACTTAAAGCTACGTAGCTTTCTCTACCAGTCAACCAGAGAACAATCACCAAAAATTACAAGGCGGTGCTACAAAAGAAGATAAAAGAACATAAAACAGACTAAAAGTAACATTAATTAAATAAGTATATCAAACATTCACAGACCGAAACTTATAGATAGTATAATAGGAGAGAGAAAGAGAGAGAGAGAGAGAACAAGGAACTGAGCATAACAAGCTACTGGCACACCCAACAACTACTGCCCAAACACTTAAAGAAAAAAAGGAAAAGAGAAAGACTAAGTAGGAAAATATATAAGGTTAGTTATGTATAGTGGAAGAGCATAAGTACATTACCGCCATTTCGTACTAAGCGTTTTGCATCCACTTTTCTTATGCGCACTGCAAAGGACTGGAACTCTCTGCCTGAGTCATTGTTCCCCGGTAAGTATAACCTTGGGGTCTTCACATCAAGAGTGAATAGGTATCTTCTAGGCACGCATGCTACATCTTCGACTCATCGTCGCTTTCCATCAGGTGAGTTGAGGTCAAATGCAAGCCTATTGACAATATAAAAAAAGTCAAGAAAGGTTTTCTTTGCAGTTAACACAAAAGGTATATGGTGCATCTTTGGCCAAAACTAATTTGCTAAAAGGGAGCCTTATTCCGTTAGGCCTAAATGACTCGTCTTCAATTATATTAAATTAAATTTAAAAAAAAAAAAAAAAAATTGTTGTATTTATAAAAAATATTAATAAATTAATAATAATAAAAAAAAACATTAATTCATATTAAAAAATTAATTATAATAACAAATAAAAAAAACTAATAAAAAAATAATAATAAAAAAAAATTATTCATGAATGTAATAAAATCCTTGCAACAACTGCAGAGCAATAAATTTAAGGTGGTCTTGCACTTTTGCTCTTGTATTGTACATTGATCGAACACTATACACACTACACTACACTACACTATACACATACTAACCGATGCTCTTACGGTGAGGAAAAACATCGTGATGAAACCTGCACATTCAGGCAACTGGATGTGTAACCGTGATCCAATCCGGTCAGCTTTAATAACCTAACCGACAGAAGAGTCACCAAGTTTACGTAAACTCGAATAATTTCTAACCCACTGAACCGATTTTAATGAAACAAAGCTTAGAACCAACTCGATTAAACTGGCTTTCAAATAGGAAAAGCACTCCCTCTGTCCATCCGTTCGGGAGCTACAATTCCGACAGACACACATATACACACCTCTAGAGATATTTTTTCTTTTTTTATACCACTAAGGTGGCAAACAAGCTTGCGGCCTGCCTGATGGTGCGCAGTCACCGCAGCCTATGGCCGTTTGCGATACCAGGGGCGTCATCCACGCATTGGCGACCCCGTAAAAACCTTACAACTCCTTTCTTGAAGAACTCGATGTTGTACTCTCCATGGAAAACCTCTCCAGGTAGTTCATTCCACAACCTAAGTGTGCGTGGGAGAAAGTTCCTTTGGAACCGCACAGTTCGCGACCAAGATACAGAAAGTTACAGACACACACATTCTATACTTATAACACCCTTTTTTCGTCTTAGGTTTGATAAGAGGAACAATTATTTCATACATTTGCTGCAGCAGCTGCTGCTGCGTGCAAGGCGGACACACCAAAGTTTTCAATGTACCAAAAACACCCTGTTCCTAATTAGGTGAAAAGCTCTAGTTTAACACGAGGGTAATCTTTTTATATGTGTCACTCAGTGTGTATTTATAGAAAAGGGGTAAAAATAACACATAAATACGCGGGTTATTTTAAAAATATCATATATTACAAGGTCTGTCTGGTATTGCCGGGCACGGTGCGGCCATTGTCGGCGTGGGGTGAATGCATCCCGGTCCTGGGATGGCACACCAGTCACTGTGTTTTCCTTCATACTTTGCTACCCCCGCCTTATTGACGATTAAAAGAGATATTTAATGTGCTAATCAATAAAGAAATTTAGAGTTTGAGTTGGAGTTCCTAAACATCCCCAGCGCAAGGGGCTGTCTCTAGCTCCGATGGTGTGCAGTAGTTTATTCAGGGGGAGGTGCCCTGTATTGTGCCAACTACTGTCTTGAGTTAACTTCGTTTGAGATTTAGCAGTCTATTCCTTAGATTACGGGAGCTTTCGCTCACCACTAACTTAACTAACAGACTTAGACTTAGACTGCCTGCATCCGGGTCTGATTTTCTAGCGCTTGTTGTGCTGGTCATGTGTATATTTGTTCACCCACCAGCGTAATGTATTGAAGGAAAGGGATAAAAAAATTGCTGACAAACAAGAGGTGATATCCACCTGTGCATGAATGTTTTTAAGTGGTTCCAATCCCGGAGGTATTAGTGTTAAAAGAGACTCAAAAATATATGTTTTTGAAAGTATTTTATTAATACCTCCGGCATAAATAAGATAGTTTCAAAAATATTTTTTGTTTATTTTTTGTCGTATATTTATTGACTATTTATTTTAAAAAATAGTGACTGCAATGCTTATAATATGAACGATGGTTTGAAATAAATGTTTATCTACAATTTATTTATTTATGTAGCTTCATTGGAAGTCGGTCAGGGGTGAAGCATAGGGAGTCAATCTCGTATGCTTATTCGGGACATACAGACAGCATGCGTCAAAAAAAAAGCTTTTCTCTTCTGTCGAATAAAAAAAATAACAATTTTCTACTGCAATCAATGATTTTGCAACACAATACGTTATGGTGACTAAGTCGATAGAGCAGCCATTTTGAATTTCATACATTTTCAGACTTGTGAAATTAAAATAACCAACGGGCAAAAGTTCAACATCCATAGCTTAGATAGTGCTTCCAAAGTTCTCAACTACCGAAGTTTCGAATAAAGTGCTTCCAGAGTAGCCTCCCCTACCCACCGACAGCCTATCACACATCTCGGCGGATACGTCGCGGGTCGAAACAAAAGACAAGCGCCCCAGCTTCGCCACAATGGAAGATGGAAATTGAATTTTCCAAGCATTGTTTTTGGTGCGGTCGGGTAAGATGCGGACTTGGGATGGGTGGGTGTCCTAGTTTATTTATTATTATTTTATTTTATTTTATTTGGAAGACCAACAGCTATCCAACAACATCATAATAACAATCTTACGAAACAGAAAGCCAATTACAGGTCTTCGCTGATAGACTTTGGAATACAAATAAGAAAATCGGTTGATACACCTACACCGATAATAAATTGGACACTTATAACTAATACAGTAGTACCACAGTAGTACTACAACTAGTACACTACTACTAGTACTACTACAGTATCTACATATTACACATAAACTAAATTTAAAACTATTTTACTATCAAACTATTACAATATTATACTAGTAGTTCAACAACCAAACATGCTCGCCCACTATGTAACAAATTAAGAAATTATTAATATTTGAAAATTATTTGTCAAAAGCCCTCCGCGTTAACAGACGGTCGTCTGTGCTGCAATTTATCTAGTAATAATAATAGAAATTATCACAGCCCATAACAGTCATCCCTATATTGTCGACATTCCACTTATAAGCACTCAGCGTTTTTCTAACTATTTTCTGTTGCGAACGGCAAGGGACTGGAACTTGCTGCCTGCACATGTTTTCCCTAAGCGCTCAAGGGGCTAATATATAAGAGCATAATTAGACCTGTGATGCTTTACGGCAGCGAAACCTGGCTGGCGCTGACGAAGCACGTCCGCGAACTCCACGCCAACGAAATGAAAATGCTGCGGTGGATGTGTGGCGTTACGCGACTTGATCGAGTGCGTAACGAGTATATCCGTGGCAGCCTTGGCGTAAGAGATATTGCGGATAAGATCGAAGAGGCACAGCTGCGCTGGTATGGTCACGTGTTGCGCAAGCCCCAGGGATACGTGGGAAATAGGTGTCTAAACCTGCCTGTATCAGGAAAGAGGTCCCGCGGGAGACCTAAGAAGCGATGGATTGACATCGCCGAGTCGGACGCGAGAGCCAACGGCTTACGACGTGAGGATGCCGAAGACCGGGACAAGTGGAGAAAGCAAAGTAGGAAGGCGGACCCTGGCAGTAGCCGGGATTGACCGCTCAGACGATGATGAGACTGTATCTGCACTTAACATCAGGTGAGATGGCATTCAGATATCCAACTATTTTATTTAACACTTTATTGTACATTAACAGTATAATTATCACAGAGAGATTATTTTCTATATAAAAAAGTCAAATGTAAGACTAAGAGCCTCTCCCATTAAAGGGGATGTTATTGACACAATCTCCGCGCTTGGCAGGCGGGTTGGAGAGATAAATGTAACAATGGAAAACGCTGCTGCCCATTTTCCAGCCTACGGGGACTTGATCTTTAGCCTCGAAAGCGTTAGTCGCCTTGTACGACACCCACGAGTGTAAGGGGTTGGTGCTATTCGACTCTGCCGGACACCACAAAACCATAATACCATAAAAATAATCTTTAATAATAAAAGTTGTCAGTGCTCAAAATCGGTTGTGCTCTAGAGCGCAAGGGCTCAGGGTTCGCCTATTTTATTGTCAAAGGGAGGCACACCGACGGTCGTTCCACCTGATGGTGCGCGGCCACCGTCGTCCAGGACATCTGCAACCTAAGGAGAGCGGATGCGGTGCCGGCGTTTGTGGTACCTGTAGACATTTAATGTGTATTCATTAGAAACAATAAAAATTACTTTACTTACATAAGTGAAATTAAGGAGAACGTGCGTATTTAATATAAATACGATATACAATCTGTACAAACAACTAGCGCTATTCTTGGAAAAAGTCCTTATGTAGTTGGAATTAAAGTCTTTAATCACCTACCCGATAACATAAAGTCGTTGCACGGAAATAAATTTAAAGCAAAACTTAAAAAATGGTTGCTCGATAAAGCATTTTATAAATTAGAGGAATTTTGGATGTACAGAGATGTAAGTAATGATTAATGGAAATTGATTTATTTAAGTACTAATTTATTTTATTTGACATCTGAATTTAATGGGACATTATTATTTATTACTTATCCAATGATTTTATTTACAGTTTTGACATCTGAAATTACAATTTTGACATTTTGAATTTTTTATTTATAAGACATTGTTACTTAATGTTTTAAATGATGGAGATAAATATGTATCTTGACATTAGATTGGAATATTGACATGTACATTAAATTTTATACAATTCTAAAAGTATTGTACGTCCGTAATGGACAAGCTGTTGGAACTACTTATGTAATAACATCTGCATACCTGTATACTTACACAGCTTAACAATAAAAACAATTCTAATTCTAATAATCTTAGTGTTCAAAGTGACAACGAAACTGCGGTTATGCATTTTTCTTGCCAGCAATCTAAATGTGTGTACCGTAGATGTTATGGGCGACAGTTGCCGCTTATTATCAAGTGGGCTGTCTGCCCGTTTATCACTGAGTAATAAATATATAACAGTACCTGCCTTCTCTATTTCCGTCATCCGACATCCGAAGCGTTCGTAGTCGGAAATAGTCGGAATCAAGATGTTAATGACTGTAAAAAGCTATTTTTAATAAAAAGTGTTTGTGGACGCATGCACCTTTATCGGACTTTGTAGTATGACGAAAAGCGGTTTTCTCCATATGCGTAAAATTCGACAAAATAACTACTAAATTATATTAAATTCAATTCAAATTCTCACCTTCGCACCCGACGTCCAAAGCGTACGTAGTCGGAATCAACAAGTTACAGAGACAATGCCGCCGAAGCAACAAACCAACTCTCGATACCCGCAGACTGGCTTTTAATAGAGTTCATAACTTCATCGACACTAACATTGCACGGTTTGTATTGTTAGGTGTTGAAGGTGTGAATTGGCTTAATAAGAGATATTAGGTACATGTTTAGTATAGTTTATTACAGGTATAGTCTATTGTTAAACCAGTGAACACGGCGCGACTTTGTTCGTGTAGCATTTTTTTTTTTTACTTTTCTAGCCAGGCATTTGACCGCCACCTCACCTGGTGGTAAGTGACGATGCCGTCTATGATGGAGCATGCCTGTCTAGGAACAGCCTATTCACTCTAGCCTTGAAGGCATCCAGATTATATTGATCAGGGAACACACTCGCAGGCAACGCATTCCACTCCTTAGCCGTACGCATTATAAAACTCGAAAATATAAATTATTATAAATTCTAGCCCTAACCTACACAACACCTACCCCCACAACTACCCTACACCCACACTACGCCTACTATACACTTCTCTACCCCTTCCTACGCCTACGCGTCACCTACTATTGAAAACTACATTAAAATCAGCCGCATAGTGTGAAAGATATAAGCTTACATAGATACATAAGGACAAACGACGGGGAGCTAGATTGTTTTATTCAGGGCGCGACTTCGCTCGCGTACAACTACAGACTTTACCCTAACTTACCCTGTTTTCTTTCATTTAAACCTTCCTCTTGAATAACTCTATATATTATTGAAAACCGCATTAAAATCCGTTGCGTAGTTGAAAAGATCTAAGCTTACGTAGATACATAGGGACAGACGGTGGGAAGTGACTTTGTTTTAAACTATTATGTGTATAGATTGTTAAATGTTTTCTTACACCTCGTTTCAATCTTAATGGCGGCTCGACTGTTAGTTGCGTGTGCAGTCCTTTGCCAAAAGACGTCAATACTTCTAATATCCGGCACAGGGTTAAAATTGTTTTGTAATTGTGTTAGCCAGGCATTTAACCGCCTTAAACCTGGTAGTAAGTGAAATGCGGCTGATGATAGAGCACCATATTGTATTGAATATTTTACCTCCTGTGTAACTTATTATTCTTACAATGGAGGAAATTCTTTATTTTTATATAAATCTCCGATTTAATTAATTGATAACATTAACATTTATAGATTATTTTTACTTTTGTATAAATTTGTATTTAGTTTGACCATATATTTTTTAAATAATTATAATGATCAATTTAATATTATTATGTAAAATATAAAAGAGTAATCAATAAATGTAAATTTGAACTACGCTAGAAAGAAATACTAAATTACAAGCTATTGCCTGCGACTTAGAACGCGTAAGATTTTGTTGTTTTTTAAGACAAAAAAATCCTATTTTCTTCCCCAGAGCATCCATATATACAGGATCGCTTTCGCATTTAAAATATTTCTCTAGATTTCTCGAATTTCACACATACATGTTGCCCAACATCAGTTGCGGAGCCTCCTAAAATTAATTTAATTTCCTACCGCGACAGGAGATTGACATTCCTTGTATTTCATACACAATAACGATACCGACAATATTCATGCGTGACATACATTTCATACATTTTCACTGATAAAGCGTACACAAAAGTACCCGCGTCTTGCAGACAACCGGTCTGTCGTATGTTTTGTTAGACATAGGGTGAGGGACTTGGAAACAATTGGTACCTTGTGATATGGGGACAATACTGGGTGTGGTGACTTAGAAACTTGGCCGTGTTGGCAGAGGAGAATTGTACCGTTACAGTCGAGTATAAGTGTGGTGATAGGCGACTAATGTCTTGTGCTGTTTTTCAACGGCGTGGCAAGGAGGGATCTTCCAGGTATCCGCACGAGCCGCTGTGGTTCAACCTTTATAATACGCACGGGCAAGGCACGGAACACATAGCCTGCGAGTGGTTTCCCTAATTATTACAATCTGAACGCCTTCAAGGCTAGAGTGAATAGGCTGTTCTTAGACAGGCATGCTCCATCTTCGATCGCTTCGTCACTTACGGAGATGGCGGTCAAATACTAATTAAAAAAAAAGTTTATGCCCACCCGACTGGGGCCTGCATCTTACAGACTACCGCAGCCAAACAATACTATTTTAAATAGAATTGTAATTCTGTCGGTGAGTAAGATCTTCAGTGCTCCATGGGGTGGAGATTTGGGAACCGTGGCTTTGGTGAGGGGCATTTGATTTTTTCTGCCCCAGCAACGTGGTATAGAGTTTGGTGGTAATGTTTATCGGCAGCGGTGACCACTTACCATCAGGTGAACTGATTTCTTGTTTGACATGACATTAAAAAGTCCTAAAACAATTTGAAATCACTGCCAAACGAGCAGTACCCAACTGATGGTAAACACTAGCCGTAGCCGCATTGTCACTGAGGAATAAGCTTGTATCCTCATACCAGACTACCTTATCCTTCAAACCTTACCACAATATTTATTGATTGGCCTTGACGCATTGTATTTCATATTTTATTATTTTGTAATGAATTAACTCAAAAACTACTAAACCGATTTTAAAAATTCTTTCACTAATACTATGCTACATTATCACTTTTTATTACGGAAAAATAATAGGTTCCCTCGGGAAAGTTGATTGTTTACAGAGATCGGTACAGCGGATGGCAGCCGCAGAGAACGGGTAGTCCAATATCTGTACATACCTACTATAAAACAAAGTGTCTTCCCGCAGTCTGCCCCCAAGTATTTATGTACGCTTAGATCTTCTAAACTACGCAACGGATTTTAATACAGTGTTCAACAGTAGATAGAGTGATTCCAGAGGAAGGTTTATAAGCAAGAAAATCACTGTAGATAGAGGTAAAGTAGGTGTTCAAGAACGAAGTTGCGCCGGGTACACTAGTACAGTATAGATTACAGACATGGCCGCCACAGCTCCAATGCAGCCAACATAACAAACTTGCCCGCCGTGCAGCCCGGAAACGCCCGACACGCTTTTCCGGTCAGCCGTTAAATTTGAATTCGGAACGCTATCGCAGTCTGCGTCCGACTTTTGTTGGGCGTGGATGCGGCGGCGGGCGCGGAAATTAGGAATCGAATGGTGCAGTCACTAGCACAATTATCTGCACACCCATTAATTTTCCATAAAGGCTAAAAAATTTAATTTAGTAACTAAACCTACACATTATTTTAAACTGGTCGTTCCCAGCGGCTTTCACCCGCGCACAATTCGGATCTTTGTGAATTATGTTATTCGGGAGTAATGTTCCTTTAGAGAAACGACTTTCACAAGTAAGAAAAAGAATTAACGTAGGCTCTGTGGGTTCCTTGCCGTTTCTTTCCCCCACGGAGAACCACCTTGGAAGCGGCGTTAATTGTCCTTCCTTTCCCACACATGGTGTCTGCTGTCTGCGGTTGGGTTAGGGTAGTAGTACTAGGGGTAGGGTAGTAGTTAGAGTAGGGGTAAGATAGTGGTAGGGTAGGGTTAAAGCAGTGGTAAAATACGGTAGGGGAAAGGTAGGGATAGGATAGAGTAGGGTGAGAGCGGCTACGTATCACATGCAGCATGTGTAATGCACGCTCACTTAAAAGTCTGCCTGGCGGTGGCGTGGGGGCCGGGTCGCTCTTTTCCCTCAAACATTGTTGAATAGGACGACGGCTGAACCCTGCGTTATACTCGTGAACGGGTGCTGCCTTGGTGGACTGGCTTACTCTTGCTGCAGTTTTAGGTGTTTTTTCTTAATTATACTAGACATACCTATATAATATATTGAGCGCGATCCGGCTCTGCCTGGCATTGTCGGGTACGGTCCGGTCGTGGTTGGTGTGGAGTGGGTTTTCTGCGCCCATGGGGCGGCCAGCGTGTTACTGTGTACTTCTTTCCTACTTTCCTATCTCCCTCCTTTTTGACGATTGAAAGAGATATTTAATGTCCTAACCAATAAACAAAATTTGAATTTTGGTTTCGAAGATTAGCCCTAACAAACATACTCACAAACGTACAAACATTTTCTCTTTACAATATTATAGTATAGAATAAAAATACTGTCTGCCACGCAAGAGGTCCCGGGTTCGATTCCCGGCCCGGGAGAAATTGAAATGATGAATTTTAATTTCTGTTACGGGTCTGGGTGTTCTATGTATAATAAGTATGTATTTAAAACATTTAAGAAGTATATCAGTTATCTAGCACATATAGTAAAAGCTTTGCTTATTTGGGGCTAGATGGCGCTGTGAATTTGTCCACGAATACTTATTATTTATTTATTTATTTAAATAAATACATTTCTGGCATTACAAAGCATTCTTTAGCTTCATACATACTTAATCGATATTAATTAAGTTTTCGCAGTTTGGTAGCCAATAAGACATTGCTTACCTCTGTATTTAATTAATTTGTTTAACACGATTGCTTTACACCAAATAATATTTTTTCAAAATAAGGTACAATTATAGGCTTTCGTAAACAGTTGCAAATTTAAATAGCTTTCACATGTCTTAGTTTTCTTAGCAGAATCTGGCAAACGTAGAATCAGCCAAATGTAGACTAAACGTTAAATGGGAAATTATTGCGTGGGTAGATAATTTTGCCAGTGAGTGTATTTCAAGGAGTTTCTATATTGAATTTTGAAATGGACCAGGTGGAGTGACTAGGCTTTACAGGATAGGTTTGCTGTTACTTTAGAGTGAATAGGCTATTTCTAGACAGGCATACGCCATTTTCATCTGTGGGCGTGAGCGCCGGTGGCTTAATAGTTAATGGGTCCGACTCGTAAGCGAGATGTACCGAATTCGATTTCCGGCGACACCATGTACATTATCAGGGAATTTTTTCTGAGTTACGTACATTAGTTGAGCGTTAATAAATGCTCTTACGGTGAGGGAAAACACTGTGATGAAATTTGGCATTCAGGCGACTGAATGTGTACCCATGATCCAATCTGGTCAGGTTCCTCTATTACGAGAATTACAGTGGAGCGACTTATATCTGACCTTTGAGACCCTGTTAACACGGGAACCTGACCAGATTGGATCATGGTTACACATTCAGTCGCCTGAACCTGCAGGTTTTATCACTTTGTTCTCGCTCACCGTAAGATTATCGGTTAGCATTCAACTAAAGTACATTACTCAGAAAAGAGTCATTGGTATATGGCGGAACTGGGGTACGAACTCGGCACCTCGGACCCCGTAACCATAGGCCACCTCAATAGCTATTGAAACGTGAAACAACAACATTTGTTCTAATTAATATTATGTAACGTTAAAAAGTTGAAAAATCACCAAACAACGCGCCGCCATGACACACGGGCGTAGAACACGGTTTTGCCGCCAAATGACCTGTCAACTTTGACAGATATTCGCGCGCGAAACGTAAAGATGGCGGCCGCGTGCCCTATCTGCTAATCGGCGCGGGTCTCCATTGTAATACGTTGCGGCGTGAATGCGTCCGGCAAACGATTTGACGCATCTGTAGGTTTTTTATGCTACGCAGTTAGAGCTCGTCTAATTTAAAATGACGCGCCCCACTATCGCATTAACGTACACAAGCAAGTTTAAAATAAGGACGCAATACATATACAAATGCCGTTGTAATTGGTCATTCAGTTGCCGGCGAGACACCAACGTAGGAGCTCGCGTCGTTCGATTGGAGCAGTCGACGCTCCCACAGATGAAGTGTCGTTATTAATATTTGCACTCACACATCGAAATCAACTAACTAAGTAGTGGGGCGCGTCATTTTAGACTAGACGAGCTCTACAAACGAGCAGACAGCCCACCTGATGGTAAGCGGTAACTGTCGCCCATAACATCTACGATTCATGCATTTAGGCAACAAAAATGCAGAACGGCTGCTGTTTTGTCACTGAGGACTAAGGTGAAATGCCTGATGCATGTAATTGCGCTGGTTACTTTATCCTGCAATCCGGAACACAACAATGCAAGCATTGTTGCTTGGCGGTAGAAATTAATATGGCGATGGTACTCACGCAGGCGGACTCCTCAGGCTTAACAATACCAGATAAATGAAAGATATATAAACATCAATTTGCCGAAGCTAGTAGGTAGAGCTATTAAAAATTATGTGCTCATAAGCGTACCTATACAAGGAGTAAGGAGTTGTCGGTATCGTGGTTCTTACTACTGCGTAAGTCTCTGCTTTATTACTGATTTTACTAAAAATATGATCCATTAAAATCGGATTCGTAGTTTAAGACATATTGAAATATTATGTATTCTTTATCTGGAGTTATCCGACGTTTTCTGACGATTAAGTAGAAATAGAAATATAAAATATTTATTCACAAAAACACCACAATAATTTAAAACATACAGAAGAAAGAAAAAAGACACGGAAAAAATTATTAAATAGGTTAAGTGGAAAAGTACAGAAGACAGCATCCTAACCCATCATGTTTAGACTTAGACCGTCTCCGGTTTGTACGCGCATCCTTCCACATAGTTGAGAATAGGGCATAATCTTATAATGGTGGTGGGTAAGTTGATATACTTGCGCTCTGTACCCACGCATGTATCTACTAGGTACATAAAAAACAAAACATAAACTACACTTTGACGACCTGAGTGGTTCAATGGTCAACATGCCGTCTGCCACGCAAGAGGTCCCGGGTTCGATTCCCGGCCGCGCAGAAATTGAAATGATGAATTTTAATTTCTGTTACGGGTCTGGGTGTTCTATGTATAATAAGTATGTATTTAAAAAGTATTTAAGTAGTATATCAGTTATCTAGCACCCATAGTACAAGCTTTGCTTAGTTTGGGACTAGATGGTGCTGTGTGAATTTGTACACGAATATTTATTTATTTTTATTTTTTACTTATGTTAAAGTACTAAGTAATGTCTTTCCATTAAAATACTAGCCATCCGTCAATCCGATAAGCGTCACGTCACAAACCGGACAATGGGAACGCGCTACATAATCCAGACACCATACATTGCGAAACGAATTTCGCTCCCGTCCACGGGACCCGTTTAATATACCCTCTAATGGTTATTGGTCTACACTCAGTGATTTTTCATTTTATTTTAAAGCTATGCGTGTTTTTGTTTTGGGCACTTGTTTCCTACTTACCCCTGGGGCTTAGGGCTTACGCTTGCTGACTCACTACAAAAATAACCTAACCGATAAAAAAACAAAGTTTACATAATTATATTCAAATATTTAGACTGGGGAAGTACCTCATTACATAACACCGCAGCTAAACAATACTCTTTTAAATAGTATAGTGTTTCTGCCGGTGAGTAAGGTTTCCAGTGCTCCATGGGGTGGGGATTTGAGGAACCGTCGTTGGCAGTGGAGGGACATTAGCCTTTTTGCTGCCAAAGTAACGTGTTATAGAGGTGGGCAACGCATTGGTGATACTGTCGGTGTTGCTTATGTCTATAGGCAGTGGTGACCACTTTCCATCAGGTGGCCCGCGTGAATGTTTTCCTCCAGCATAACATAAAAGAAAAAACCTTAAATACTCAGCATTGGTGGTCGAGGTTACGGTATCCGATGCGTAAGTGAGAGGTACCGGGTTCAAATCCCACTGCGGCCACGTAACAATGACTTTTCTGAGTTATGTACTTTGGTTGAATTCTAACCGATGTTCTTACGGTGATGGAAAACATCGTGATGAAACCTGCAAATTCAGGCAACTGAATTTGTAACCATGATCCAATCTGGTCATGTTCCCCTGGTAGCAGGGTCACGGAGGTCAGATGGTAGTCGCTCCACTGTAATTACCTGATCGCCAAATCCTGGATCATGGTCAAGGCGGACCCCGGGCCCTCGTGCTCGAGAGCACAACCGGGACATTAACGCTAAAAGTTGATTTATTTTTCTACATACTCCTTGGGCTTACGCTTACTGATACACTACAGAAAAATAACCTAACCGACTGAACGGACTGTTTCCTTTGGACTATGACATGGGATCGTTCAAGAGGTATATAAGAAGTCTCCTTAGAGACGGGCAACGCATGGGCCCCTCTGGTATTGCAGATGCCCATAGGCGGCGGTCACCACTTTCCCTCAGGTGGCCCGCATTAACGTTTGTCTGCCGTATTACTTACATAAAAAATACAAATAGAATAAAAACCTTTTATCTACAGTCATAGCGTAATGTTCCAATTACATATTCGAAAACAGTCGTTTAAGGATACACTTTTTTCACGCCAGACTATAAAATTTTAAAAAATTACTTTTTGATACAGCATTTCCCATACTATTTTCATTACAGCTGTATCGTAAAATAACTTTTTAATCATTATGCAACACTTTTATTTTTTTATTTTTTGTCTGGCGCCGGAACACGGCGAAATGTAGGCTGAATACCTAGATGTCTTTAACAAATTCAAATTCAAAATTTAAATTTTCCTGTTTATATTCTATGTAATTATTTTCCCGCTAAACAAAATATTTTTTGTTATTGTTGAATGTTGTATTTGTGAATGTTTTTTTCTTATTTTAAGCAAATAAATAGATAAATGTGAAAGTAGTAAAGTGAATTTCCCGTCGCTTGATATCCTCGACGCGTAGATACTACAGAACTGACTCGCAGCTTACTTCCAGCAAAGTTGAGAAAATTATAGGTACGATATTTTATCGTATGATAAACAGACATTCATGTTTTAATACCCCCTTTTATATGACAGTTGCATAAACTACTATTTCTTAATAAATAAATTAATTTAAACCATCTGTTCTGGGCCCCTACCTACAGTCGCTACTATACCAATAATAACATCGGAACTGACCAAGTACACAAACTTAAACTCAAACATTGCCTAAACTACTAAACCAAATTTAATGAAACAAAGCTAAGAACCATCTCAATTTAACTGTCTTTCAAATAGAGAAAACCTCTTCGAATCGGTCCATCAGTTCGGGAGCTACAATGCCACAGACAGACACACACATACCCATATATACGTAACACGACTACAACACGAATTTCTATTATTAATATTTAGGTACTTCCAAAGAAGCTTAGTAAGAACGCCAAGAAATACACACCGCGTACAAAATCTCGTACAGAAAACAATAAATCTGAGCATTAAAGATAGTCCGGGAGAATCCCCGAATTGATTTATACAGAAGCCCCTACTGCGCAACAAATATACCTCGGGCGGCGCCACTTACGTTTTTACTTTCCCACGTACAAGGCAAATGTACAGGAAGATTTAGTTCCTTTTCTGGCCACGTAGCAAGTTATACTGGATGTTTAGCGACAAGTGTGACTCGACTCGGTTCTTGCAAAATTATTATGATATTGTTGAATAAATTAACATTCGTTTTGTTTTCGTAATTGAATCGACTGCTCCCTTTGGGATCTTTAAACCGGGAGTCCGATTAAACTGTCCATTATTCCGTCCACTGTGCGTCAATGTACCGGTTGTATTACACGCGAGGGCCCGGGGTCCGCCTTGACCATGATCCAGGATTTAGCAAATTAGATAATTATTAGTGACTAATGGGATGCACTGAAAACCAGCGCCACTGCGTCAGCCGTTGTTTTCCCTGGAGAGTACAAAATGGAGTCCTTCAAGAAAGGGGTGAAAAGGTTTTTACGGGGTTGGCGACGCTTGTGCAGAAGCCGAAGTCAAAGCTGTAGGTTTCGAAAAGCTCTAAGGAATTTTGCTCAAGATTGGCTACGAGACACACGTGAGGACCCGGGGTCCGCCTTGACCATGATCCAGGATTTGGCAAATTAGATAATTAGTAGTATCGGCATCGGCGATGGTGGTTTTTTGGCCGAAGGTGGCTGAAGCCTTAGCCGAGCTTCCGTCGGTCCTTCACGATCCTGTTTTCTTTTTTATACCACCAACGTGGCAAACAAGCTTACGGCCAGCCTGATGGTAAGCAGTCACCGCAGCCTATGGCCGTTTGCAATACCAGGGGCATCACCCACGCGTTGCCGACCCCGTAAAAACCTTTTAACCCCTTTCTTGAAGAACCCCATCTGTTAACAGGGGAACACATTCAGTCGCCTCATTGTGCAGCTTTCCTCACGATATTTTCCATTGCCACAATCTCCACGCTTGGCAGGCGGGTTGGAGATCGCAGTGTCATAAAATATAGCAATGGAAAACGCTGCCTCCCATTTTCCAGCCTACGGAGACTAGATTTTTTGCCTCGAAAACATTAGTCGCCTTGTACAACACCCACGAGTGTAAGGGGTTGGTGCTATTCTACTCTGCCGGACGCCACACGGCCATTTTCCGTAGGTTAGCTTATTAATATTCGACTCACACAGCAAAACTACCCATAGACATCCGTAACGTAGATATTAAAATGAATTTACAATCTCGGCAAGCATTTGCAACACTGCAGTTAAGTTTAACAGGCTGTTAAACTGTTTGCATTCAGATGAGATTAAAAACTCATTTTTTACTGCCTGCTGCGTTCTGAGACTAGAGGCTGTGAGAATTAGAAATGAGAAGTTTGTAACGATGTATGTTAGTCCTTCACGTAATTTTTTTGTTATTTTATTCAGTAGGCAAACAGTCAAGCGGGCCACCTGAAGGAAAGTGGTCACCGCTGCCTATAGACATTAGCAACGCCAAGAGTATCGCCAATGCGTTGCCGACCTTACTCACCGGCAGACATACAATATTATTTAAAAGAGTAAATATTTATGGTGAGGCAGGTATGTATGTAAACTCTTTATTGCAACAACACTCATTATTTTTCTTTATTTTCGTAAATAAATTTAGTTTTATTTGTTCTATCAATGACAACAATTTGAGGTTACAGCAACCGCGACCTTTCCGCGACCGTAAATTTATGGGATCTGCCGGTCTAGCCATCTTTGGCATCTCCGCTTGCGTGATGCGTGTATGGTAGAAAATTGACAGGTCGAACGAAGTTCGTATATTTCTACCAACATCTACATTAACTCTGATTGTGTTGGATAATCCGCCAATCCGCCTCCTTTGTACACCGAAAGTACGTGAATTGTCTATGGACCAAGAATTTCTACCACAAACAGCTTATGTCAGATAACGTTAGCTTATGTCAAATCCCATACATTTTTCTACCACAAACGATTGTAGATTAACGAAACCTCTTGGCTAAGGCCGCTGTTGTGCTACCTGTTTTAAACAATGGATTAATTTTACTGTGCTTCATCAGGTCAGGAAAATCGCCATTATCAACACATTTATTAAATATATTCGCTAAGTGGACAGCAATAACATCAATTACAGAGCTAATAGTTTTTACTGACATACCACAAATATCGGCAGTCGCTTTCATTTTAATGCTTTTAAAAGCCTTAAATATATCTTTAGGTTGTACATGTTCGAACTTAAAATTAATTACACTCTCAGGTACATTCCGTTTTAGTAGGGATTCAGCAAGCCGTAGGTGTAAGGTAGGTGTTGAGTAGGGATTGCACGCGAACGAAGTCGCGCCGGATCCACCACTTATTTATACAACGTAGAGATGCTATAACCTTACTCGAATGTCCTGAACGCACCCTCAGACTCGAATGTGGCAGTCACTTGTTCGAGTGTTTTGTTTTCGTTCTAAAAACCGTCTGAGACGTGGTCTGCATGAATTTGTAGCGGCGGGATATTATGGATAACAGATTTCTTGTCCATTACAATTGTTAAGCACGCCCTTAAGTGCTTAGTGTAGCGAATTGGCGACCCACCTGCGTGCCGTCAAAACTACTTACAGTAAAATAATTGATGATTGTGAAAAATTTAATATTGTCTAACAAAATCCTGATCGTGGTCAAGGCGGATGCTGCGGCGGCTCTCGCACGCGAAATGATGATATGATTAATAAGTTGCTTTAAAACAGTTTGAAATGAAACAAGGTTTTTTATGACCCAAAGGTTCGAAAGAACGTTTGGTCACGACGCGAAGGTTCGAAAGAACGTTCCTCGCTCGTACGATTCAGATGTGGAATGAGCTCCCAGCCAGTGTTTCCTTTGGACTATGACATGGGATCGTTCAAGAGGTATATTAGTGGTCTCTTCAGAGGCGGGCATCACATTGGTGACTCCCCTGGTGTTGCTGATGTCCATAGGCGGCGGTGACCACTTTCCATCAGGTGGCCCGCTTGCCTGTTTGTCTGCCGAATAACATAAAAAAAAATGAAGTACTTGTTTAAAAACAGATTATCAGATTATGATATGGGATTGTTCAAAAGGTAAGTATATTAGACGTCGCTTCACAGTCCACAGGCGGCGGTGACCACTTTCCGTTAGGTGGCCCGCTTGCCTGTTTGTCTACCGTTATACATAAAAAAAAAGATTTTAGATCAAAATTATTTACAATTCCACGGAAATAAATGAAAACTAGTACAATAAGCATTTTAATTGGGTCTTAAAATACTCGAAGACAAAATAAAAGATTTATCATTTTGGCGTTCGACAGGGACTGATAAACCATAGCAAACGATCGCAAAGTATGGAAGAATAGGGGGGAGGCCTTTGCCCAGCAGTGGGATGATTCAGGCTGATTTAAATAAATAAATAAAAATGTAATAAATTAAACTCAACATAGAGTTCTTCAAGAAAGGGGTTAACATGTTTTTACGGGGTCGGCAACGCGTGGGTGATGCCTCTGGTATTGCAAACGTCCATAGGCTGCGGTGACTACTTACCATCAGGCAGGCCGTAAGCTTATTTGCCGCCTTAGTGGCATAAAAAAAAAAACAAAAAAAAAACTCGAACATATAATTTTTTTATAAATTCGACGATAAAGTCCCCGTGGCTGTTGTTGACATGCGGTAATTCCCCAGAACTGGGTATTCGGGCAAGTATTGCTCATCTTGGCGTTAATGTCCCGGTTGTGCTCTCGCGCAAGGGCCCGGGGACCGCTTTGACTATGATCCAGGATTTTGGCA
The DNA here is from genome assembly GCA_905147135.1 of Blastobasis lacticolella. NCBI lineage: Eukaryota > Metazoa > Arthropoda > Insecta > Lepidoptera > Blastobasidae > Blastobasis > Blastobasis lacticolella. The sequence goes on from LR990067.1 coordinate 11,029,987, forward strand.
GATCAGGTAATCACAGTGGCGCGACTGCCATCTGACCTCCGCAATCCTGTTAACAGGAGAACCTTACCAGATTGGATCATGGTTACACATTACAAACATTCATCTCGTGATCTCATCTGACAATGGTTTACCTCGTCGTAAGAGCATCATTTAGTGTTCAACTAAACATAAGTACATAACTCAGAAAATAGTCATTGGTACATGGCGGGACTGGAGTTCGAACCCGGTACCTCTCGCTTGCGAGTCGGCCCCCGACGCTGACTGTATGTATTACTCAGTTACAAAAGAGAAAACAGCCCCTCTAATGGTAGCAGTTGCTACGACTCTTGGACTTATGTCGGACTTGGACTTGGAGTCAGAGTTTTTTTTTTTTATGTTGTACGACAGGCAAAAGGCAAGCGGGCCACCTGATGGATAGTGGTCACCACTGCCTATAGACATTAGCAACACCGAGACTATCGCCAATGCGTTGCCCACCTCTATAACACGTTGCTCTGGCAGCAAAAAGGCAAATATCCCTCCACTGCCAAAGCCACGGTTCCCCAAATTCCCACCCCATAGAGCTCTGGAAACCTTACTCACCGGCAGAAACACAATATATTTAAAAGAGTATTGTTTAGCTCCTATATTCTGTAAGGTGGAGGTACTTCCCCAGTCGGGCGGCTCCAATTCGAACGGGATACCCCGCTATGCCCTACCTATCTTAAAATAATATATGATAAAATGTATGCGGCGTACTGACAGACAGACGACATTCGTTTTTACTTATTAGTTCCGAGCTCAGGAGGCGACGCAGGTAGGCCGGCTGGTGCGTGCTGGTGCTCGTGCTGGCGGGCTGGCTGGGGCCGGGCACGCTGTGTACATGATTCGCCTAGGCGGTTATGTGCGTGGCGTGTGTCGGTGCCCGGTATCTCGCCGGTGAGGGCACTCGCTGATCGGTCTGCATGCGTCGCCCCCTACCTTGATGAGCTCGCTTAACTTTCCTTTTGCTTTCCATTAGATTTTGACGTTTGAAAAGAGATTAATTAACGTAATCCTAATTCAATAAATACTTTTTCATTTTCATTTTCAATGTAATGTCATCTTGGCGATGTCCCGATGGGACTCTTGCGCAGGAGGGCCCGGGGTCCGCCTTGACCGATTTAGCAGATCAGGTAATTACAGTGGAGTGACTGCCATCTGACCTCCGTCATTCTGTTAGCAGGGGAATTCGACTAGATTGAATTATGGTTACATAGAGTCGCCTACATGCGCAATTTTCATCAAGTAACTGACACCGATCGGCGTCGACATTGTAAATTGCAATTAAATGTTATGTGCATATTATAAAGGTACTTCCTAAGTATCACTCTCATCACACATACTCTTGCTGTAGTTTTAGGTGGTTTTTCTTCATTATACTAGACATACCGATATAATATATCGAGCGCGGTTCGGCTCTACCTGGCATTGTCGAGCACGGTCCGGTCGTGGTTGGCGTGGGGTGGGTTTGCTGCGGCCATAGGGCGGTCAGCGTGTCACACACAGTGTGTTTCCTTCCTACTTTCCTACACCCCTCCTTTTTGACGATTGAAAGATATATTTAATGTCCTAATCAATAAAGAAATTTAATTTTTTTTTTAATTTTAAATTGAATCAACTTGCTACTTTGACGTGTAACTCTGTTACTAATAAAGAATTTGTATTTGTATCTAAAGTCTTCCTTCACCGTGTGATCATTGGTTAGTGTTCAACCAAAGTACATAGCTCAGAAAAGAGTCAATGGTAGGTACTGGGGTTTGAACCCGTTCCCTTTTTTTTACAAACGTACGAACGACGAACCTTTACGAACAATTTTAAAGCAAAAACGACTAAACAAGCAAAAGCATTGAAGCAAAAAAGAGCATCCAGACCAGAGCCAGGTAGTTGAGCTCTTTCACTTGGCGCAAAAAAATACAGGAATCGATGTTGCTCTTTTACTGTGGCCATAAAAAACAGTACTAGACTGCGGTACGTATGAAACATTCATAGATATCCGTACAGTATTGATTTTCTTATAGCTAAAGGCCAATGGAGGCTTCCCGACACGCCCAGTGGCGGTGGGCGCGGATGTCGGAAAGGGTGGGAAGTCGGCATGTTTGGAGCGCAAAAAATCGAACCGACAACGACCGTAAAACCGTAAAAAACGTACAAGAGTAAATAGGATAGATAGCTTCAAAACAAATATATAATACTATATATGTATGTAAAAATAAATAAACATAAAAAATAAATATTCGTGGACAAATTCACACAGCGCCATCTAGCCCCAAACTAAGCAAAGCTTGTGCTATGGGTGCTAGATAACTGATATACTACTTAAATACTTTTTTTTAAAATACATACTTATTATACATAGAACACCCAGACCCGTAACAGAAATTAAAATTCATCATTTCAATTTCTGCCCGGCTGGGAATCGAACCCGGGACCTCTTGCGTGGCAGACCGGCATGTTGACCATTGAACCACTCAGGTCGTCAAAAACAATAATTCAATACAATTATACAGAATTCTATAAAACTATCGAAGTTACAAATCATCAACACCATCTTGACGTTATGTCCAGGTTGTGCCCCCGTGCTGCACGCGAGGGCCCAGGGTCCCCTTATCAAAAGTAAATTAAATTACAAATAGTAACTTCATTTACTTTTATTTGCAAGCCATGTGGTGTCCGGCAGAGTACAATAGCACCAACCCCTTACACTCGTGGGTGTCGTACAAGGTGACTAATGTTTTCGAGGCAAACGATCTAGACTCTCCATAGGCTGGAAAACAGGAAGCAGTCTTTTCCATTCTTTGTATATAACACTGCGATGTCCAGCCCGTCTGCCAAGCGTAGAGGTTATGGCTAAACTAATTTTCCCTTACGTGGGAGAGGCCCTAAGTCTTGCAAAGGACTGTATGGGATGTGATAATTCTATGAAAGTTGCGCCAATATTTTAAGACTATGATATGATGTACGGTTAGGAGTTAGTGCTGGTAAAGTTGAGCCTTAGGCCTTGTAAAGTTAGGGCAAGTACTAGATGTATATTCAGTGGTTGAACAAGTTTAAAAAAACTACGGAAATCTCCGGAATCCAAACCGCCACCTCCATTCCTTCCTTCGCAACGGTATCTGACCACGCCCACCCTAAGCCCTGCCCACAAGCAGGGGGGCGTGGTAACTTCCTATTTACCCCCCATGTATCTGTCTAGATAACGCTACTTCCGACATCCTCACATAAGATACTGAATAGACTGTGCCACAAACTTCCGTCGACGTTACCGTTTTTCATTGCAAGCTATGGCTGTTCCATTAGTTGTTTTATAAAATGGAGCTATTTAGCTATGGAGCGTCGGTGGCGGAGTGGTTAAGGTATCTGGCTAGAAGCGAGAGGTACAGGGTTATAACAATGATTCTTAAGTTATGTTCATTAGTTGAATGCTAGCCGATGCTCTTACGGTGAGGGAAAACGTCGTGATAAAAACTGCGCAATCGGGCGACTGAATGTGTGACATGATCCAAACTGGTCAGGTTCCCCTGGTAGCAACGTCAAGGGTGTCAGATAATACTCGGTCCACTATAATTATCTGATCTGCCAAATCTTTGATCATGGTCAAGGCGGACCCCTAACCCTCACGTGCGACACAACCGGGACATTAACGCCAAGATGATTCGAGATGATGAAATGAATATTTAGCTTTATCTCACCTATCGATGGCTCATCACACTACCCTACTAGTTCCATAACTACACCACCAACTCCACTATCACTCCCAAACCTCGACGGAGCATCCTCAGAAAACCATTGACTGTCATCTAATTTCGGAACTTTCAAAACATCTTTGAAAATACCACTTTTTAAATGACGCCAGTTTTTTTTATTACACTGGCCATGGGTCTAATTCTATTTTATTTTTTAGGAAGCCAACAAAATATGAAAATATAATAAGATTTTGTTTTTAAACTAACGTATTACACAACAATCATACTAACTAACATGCTAACTCAACATGTATAATTCAAAAAATAATATTTTGAACCAACTAAAATCATAAATCAAAACCTCTTTTTTTTCTACTGATGTCGCTTGATGTGACAATACTCATGTTAAACGCTGGACAAACGTTACATATATTAAAAAAAAATATAATAAAAATAATATCATATAGTTTTGTATAAACTCATGAAAGTCACTCAATTTTTGTTAAAAGGTTGGAATGGAGTTACAAAAGATATCAATGTCCGCATGTTTGTGTAATGAGTTATAAGACTTGCCAATCCTATTGAGAGGGGCATTTCTAGCGCCGTGACATCTCGAATAGGACATTTTTTTTAGACACATATTATTAACTCCATTAATAATGACATTGAAATGTCTATTGCAACCAAAAATATGTTCTCGACTATTTTCGACAGTCGAGTACTTTTAAGACCCAATTAAATGCTTATTGTACTCGTTTTCAAGGTGGTGACTCCCCTGGTGTTGCTGATGTCCATAGGCGGCGGTGACCACTTTCCATCAGGTGGCCCGCTTGCCTGTTTGTCTGCTAAGTAACATAAAAAAAAATTAAGTACTTATTTAAAAACAGATTATCAGATTATGACATGGGATCGTTCAAGAGGTATATTAGATGTCTCTTCAGAGGCGGGCGACGCATTGGTGACTTCCCTGGTGTTGCTGATGTCCATAGGTGGCGGTGACTACTTTCCACCTAGTGGTGGCATGCCTGCATAGAGAAAATATTTACTAACGTAATAGAGGAGACACCGCAAGTATTTTCTTTGAACCACGCTTTGCGGTCCATGGACAACAGTGGCCGCAGTCAGTTCTGAGACATTGTGCGACGCGGACCAATCTGACATTGGCTTGGATATTAAAAAAAACCGCCCTCTTGTGCATTAAAAACTGTACGTACCATTCGAGGGCCAAAAATAAAGAAAATGATAATATTTCATCGGTCATTCTATGACTTAGCAGCCTCCCCCCGCACCTCCCGCACGTGACAGGTTGGTACAATATTTTTGTTTGTGATGGCTGCTCTATTACGTTAGTAAATATTTTCTCTATGCATGCCTGTTTCTCTGCCGTATAGCATAAAAAAAAACCACAACCCTGTACCTCTCGCTTACGAGTTCGACCCCTTAACGATTAGGCCCTCGACGCTTTTTCATATAGGAAGTAATATATAAAAAGCCGGCCAAATCCGAGTCGAACTCGCTTATAAAATGATTCTGTACCATGAAGAATTCTCGGGTTAGCAACAAGATTTTGATGCTAGAGCAAAATGTAATTCGTCAAATTCGAAACCCTTTTAGCAAGTCTGACTCACGTTGACCGGGTTATACTCTAGTGTAAGCACCAAAAATATTGAAAAGTTAGCTACCTTCTAGACTCTTCTTTTTTTTTCCTCTGTGGTTAGCACCATAATAATACAAAGTTATTATTGCCTCTGAAAACGCTGAAAAAAGCGTGTATATTTTCTTCAAAGATCATAATTTTCAAAATGTTATTATTTGTTACACTAACCGTTTAAGATCACTAATTTGAATTTCGGGATAAATTGAAGAAGTGTTAATGCAGGTTATAAAATATCTGTATGTTTAATTTGATCTATATCCGATTTTATGTGATTGAGTAACAAACATACAATTTTTCACATATTCACTTACTTACCAGGTAAGTGGAACATTCTGTAGAAATTTCAAGCATTTAGCTGTTACGGTTCTAAAAACACAGGCCAAGCTCCCTTTGGCCATCGGGCATAGAACTCCAAAAAATATATTTCAGTGTGGTAGCTTAATATTATCTGGTTATACCTACAAAGTGTAATTGTAATCAGATTCGTCGTTTTCAAGAAATTGGAAAATTTGCTTGAATGTAAATTACAGTTTCCATCATTTTCGCCAAACAAAACGCCTATTTCATAGATTCTTAAAATTTAAATATTTTAGTATTTAGTTTCTTTCCATAAACCACATTCGGTAATTTTTAACCGCCTACGAAAAAACACGGGTATTATAAGTTTGGCGTGTGTATCTAAGGCTCTGTGAATTTGTGGAGGTGTGTGTATGTGTGGCATCGTAGCCGCCGAAAGGATTGTCCGATTTGGATGCGGCTTTCTCTATTTATAAGCCAGTTTAATCGACACTGTTCTTAGATTTGTTTCATTAAAATCGGTTTAGTAGTTTAGGAAATATTTGTGTATATGTAAACTTGGTCTGCCGACGCGGCTCTGCCGACGTTTGTCTGTCCGTTGGGTCTATCTCCATACAAAATGCAAAGTCATAGGCAAAAGCCCATAAATATTATATTTACATTTTTTTATGTTATACGGTAGACAAACAGGCAAGCGGGCCACCTGATGGTGCCTGGTCACCGCCGCCTATGGACATCAGCAACGCCAGGGGAGTCACCAATGCGTCGCCCGCCTCTGAAGAGGCCTCTAATATAGCACATTCCACATCCGAATCGTACGAGCGAGAAACGTTCTTTCGAACCTTCGCGTCGTGACCAACAGAGGGTCTACGTAGTGAGGATGAGTACCAAGCCCACGTTACATATCTAAATAGGTTTTAAGATGTACGTGGTTATTCACTACACTATCGTAGGACATATTATCGGGTTTATTTCCACGGTTAGTATTGTTTTTACTTAAATGTTTCGACGCAGATGCATGCGTCATGATCACGAGTAGACTGGTCTGTCTGTCCTTAGAAGACTTCACACAGCGGCACCAGTCTCGTGACCATGACGCATGCAACTGCGTCAAAATATCGAGGTAACAACAATAAATAAAAATCATCTTGGCGTTAATTTCCCGGTCGTGCTCTCGCGCGAGGGCCCGGGGTCCGCCTTGACTATGATCCAGGATTTGGCGGATAAAGTAATAACAGTGGAGCGACTGACATCTGACCTCCGTGACCCTGCTACCAGGGGAGCCTGACCAGATTAGATCATGGTTACACATTCAATGTGCAGGTCTCATCGTAATGTTTTCCCACACCGTTAGAGCATCGGTTAGTGTTCAACTAATTAACATAACTCAGAAAGGAGTCATTGGTACATGGCCGCATTTAATGTTGATGAATAAATTAAATTGAAATTGAAATTGAAAAGAATTTGAACCCGGTACCTCTGGCTTACGAGTCAGATACCCTGACCGCTTGGCCACCGAGGCTCTCGACGTCGAGGTAAAACAATATATTTACGTATCTAGATCCTCATTTTAAGCCACAAAAGTGTTCTAGAGAATCAACCCTCTCTCCGAAGACGTATGTTTGGATGACACATTAATGGACTTATACGAGCCCCTTGGGACCCTGGGACAAGGGGTGACTCAAGCTATGTGGAAAAAAAGAATTAGATGATGCTTTTTTCTCCATAAAGAAGAATCAGTACGAAAATTGGTTGTAATATGATGAGTTATAGTGAGAGCTATTATAGCCTATTTGTAAAAGTTTTATGACATACGATAGGCAAACAGGCAAGCGGGCCACCTGATGGGAAGTAGTCTATAGACATTAGCAACACCAAGAGTATCGCCAATGCGTTGCCCACCTCTATAACACGTTGCGCTGGCAGCAAAAAGGCAAATGCCACTCCACTGCCAAAGCCACGGTTCCCCAAATCCCCACCCCGTGGAGTAAAAGTGGTCATCTAATATAGACATAGTACAAAACAGACTTGCTTCCCGCCGAACATCCAATGTATGGATATATGTACGCTTAGATATTTTAAACAACTGGGGCTGGGGCCATTTTTCACACTTTATTATACACACAATTACAAATTGTTACTAATTATTATGTAATTTATTGTTATTCAATGTCAAACGTTAAATATTAATAATAATATGAATATAAATTTGGCAGTGGAGGGGCATTTGTCTTTTTGTTGGCGACACTCTTGGTGTTGCTAATGTCTATAGGCAGTGGTGACCACTTTCCAACAGGTGGCCCGCTTGCCTGTTTGCCTAATGTATGATAAAAAAAAAAAATTAGAGAATTAGAATGTTCCGCCCTATCCAGATGAGGGTAGAGTAGCAGATACTGCAGTAGTAGTTAGCAGCGGTGCCAAATCGACTATCGACATATCGAAACAAAAAGATTGGATAGTTAACTTTCTTCATAGACTGGTAATTTTTTTGCTCTGATTATCGAAGCATTGAAATGTTTGTACAAAAAAGCCACCATATCAATACATCAGGACTAGAACTCTAAGCCTATTTAGCTGTAGCAAGGAGATAGACAAGATGATGTCATATCACCGAAGATCTTCACTGCGTTGGAGGATATACCTTGGCCAGTCCAGCGCCTGACATAGCCCAAACGGGGACCAGTCGCCATTCCAATTATTGTATTACTGATTCTAATCTCGAATGCCTACAAATAGCCTAAGTTAGCAACACAGTAGAAAGCATATACGGTGAACGAAAAGTACAACTAGCCAGGTCGGCAGGCACTTTCACACTAGACACAATTCTGATTTTAAAGAAAATTCGGAGCGGAAAGGCGGGCAACGCATTGGTAACTCCCCTGGTGTTGCTGATGTCCATAGGCGGCGGTGACCATGCACCATCAATCAAACTTGCCAGTTAGTCTGCCGTCTAACATTAAAAAATATCACTACAATTGTAAAACAAGCTCTCGCCTCGTCTTTCTGTATGTGCGCGTTAAACTTAAAAACTACTGAGCGGATTTTCAAGTGGTTTACACAAATAGATAGTCTGGTTCATGAGGAAGGTTTAGGTGTATAATTTGTTATGGTGGAAGCAAGCGGGTCGCTAGTATATCTATACAAGCGATACTTCACCCCATGGCAGCTCCTGCTGCTATACAAGGCACAAAAAAAAACTTTTTTTATATCATAATCATCTTGGCGTTAATGTCCCGGTTGTGCTCTCGTGGACGAAGGCCCGGTGTCCGCCTTGGCCATGATTCAGGATTTGGCAGATCATTACAGTGGAGCGACTGCCATCTGACCTCTGTGACCCTGCTATCAGGGCCTAGCGGCCTGCCCCGGCTTCACACGAGCAGTATCCTTAACAAAGTGTAAATAATATACCTCAACCTTCCTCATTATTATTATTATTATTTATTTAAATTATTATTTAACCTTAAAATATTTCGTACATTCTGTCTTACTTATAGTTACCCTGCCAAACTGCATAACAGTTTGTTGGCAATGGTGTCCTCTCTGTCTATTGGTGTCGCATGAAAATCCGTTCAGTAGTCCTTGAGTTATAGCATCCGAGGCAGAAGGTTTAAAAGCTCTAGGAAATGTTGGGCAAGATTGGCCGCAAGCCACAATTATTAATATAAATGATTTTTAAATTTAAATTAATTCCTTCCCCCAACTTATCTTAGAGTTTCTTAGATTCTTTCACGGTTGACTGGTAGGTAAGGCTACTTTAGCTTTGAGTCCGCCAATGTACCTTTGGTGCGTAAAGTTTTAATTAATAAATATTGAACTTTTATTGGCTTACATTGACTGAAAGTTAATACAGAAAGGTAATTCACATCATCTCTAGAAGTTGATCTAGAGATGATAAAAAAATTACCTTGAAATAATATTTGTCAAATAGTAGTTTATGCAATTGTCATATAAAAGGGGGTATTAAAATATGAGTGTCTGTTTATCTGTGTCTGAGTATGATAGTAGTTTGACACGAGTGTTTTAATACCTAATTATATGCAGTTGCATACACTACTTTGTACACTACACTCATATTTGTATGTTAAAATATCGTACCTATAATTTTCTCAACTTAGCTGGAAGTAAGCTGCGAGTCAGTTCTGTTGTATTTACGCGTGTAGATATCAAGCGGCGGGAAATTCACTTTACTACTTTCACATTTATGTATTTATTTGCTTCAAATAAGCAAAAACATTCATAATCACAAATTACAACAATTAGAAAAAATATTTATAAAATAAAAGTTTTGCGTTATGATTAAAAAGTTATAATTCGATACAGCTGTAATGAAAATAATATGGGAAATGCTGTATCGAAAATTATTATTTTTTTAATTTTATAGACTGGCGTGAAAAAAGTGTACCCTTAAACGACTGTTTTCAAATATATGTTTGGAACATCACGCTATGAGTGTTGATAAATTAATAAAAACCACCTTCAGCAAAACCTAAGGCTTCGGCCCGAAACCCGGCCGGATGGTTGATTTTTTGGCCAAAGCCGAAACTTCGGACACTACTCAAAGTACAAAACGGTCACCCATCAAACCTAACAACTCTGCGCGTTGCTTAACTTTTGTTATCTGCTCGCAAACATGCCACTAGACCCTTCCTGTTTTCCACAGATTAATTAAGACATTTATAGTATAATGAAATGCATTATGCACCCCAGAATAATTTCGAAATAACAATTAGATGGACTGGAACAAAATGGTAGCTATGAGCAGCAGTGCTCCATCCTAAAGTCCTTATAAGACTGTAATAATATTTATAGAGTAACTTCTAAAGCCCAGTAACAGCGTCCCATGTGTTTTGTTACATTCGATATAAAAACTTTTTAAACAATTTCGCTTTGGTGGCTTTTTTATTTTTTTACTTGCTTTTTACTGAGTCCTTTTTTCGCATCTCTTTTGTTTTTGTTTGAATGCCCTTTCTTAATTTAATTTGGACTTCAGTTTTGTTTTAAGTTGTCTACAGTTTACAGCTGTTTCGCTCGTAAATGGTAAGGAATTTAGAAAAGTGTATCAAGCAAAAGATGTAGAGAATTTTATGTAGCCAACGTTAGTATCAGGGCATTTTTCGCTATAGGCCGTCGTTTTCGAGTTACAAGCAAAAAACTGGAAATAGTCCTAAAATTACGAGGGTTTTTGATCCTCCTCAAGGTAGCTTAGGATCCTCGAGGTCGAAATCTAAAATTACACATACCACACTATTCCCGAATAAATTTTTTATGTTATACTGCAGACAATCAGGCAAGCGGGCCACCTGATGGTGCGTGGTCACCACCGCCTGTGGACATCAGGTACACCAGGAGCGCTACCAATGCGTTGCCCACCTCTTAAGAGACATACCTCTTGAACGATCCCATGTCATATATACTGATACCAACCAAGCCAAGTTGCATGCCTATCTTCTCTCCGTTTGCAATTGCAAACGTAATAACTAACTAACTAACTAACGCATAATTATGTATGTATATTATCTATGTATATTGTAGCCTTTAGTATGCATATTAGTATGTAGGTGTAAATTTTTAGCGTATAATACAGTAGTTTACCTAGATGATTAATGCTATTTTTGTTGATTGTCTGACTGATTTGTATCTTTTCTCTTTCTAGACAAGGGTTGCCTGGAAGAGATCGCTCGTAGCGATAAGGCCGCCTTTGTCCACAATGTTTAAATAGACCTGTGAAAACCAGCGTTGTGGTTCGCGGCAAGCGGCCACAACATTATGCTGAGGAGGGTCCATTTACGCTGGATGCCCACGAAAAATGACACTGGGAACCCTATAATTGTCTCCGTGTTTTATGTACTATTTTTTTTTGTGTTAAATGTAAATTATTATGTCGTGGCGTCCTTTGTAATAAATATTTTCTTTCTTTCTTTCTTTCTTTCTTAAATGTTCTTTAAGTTATCTATCTGATGTAAGATTCGGTTATTGTATGATGATCGCTCATGCACAGCCTCCATTACATACTTCTTCTCCATTACTATTTTACCTGATACCTTGATGCCCAATTAGATTGACTCACGAAACCCCTCAATGACAAGGGTGGAAACGTCTATTGATTCTGGGGCCCGCCCGGATCAAATATTAACAAGCACTGACCCCGGCCCCGGTCGTAAATAGCGTGTAATGTGACATACGGACCGACCGACAGAGTTTATATGTGTTGAGAACAATTTCCGATGGGGTTGCAGACGGACGGGGGTCTGCAATTGTTTTTGGGGGTCTCTCAAGGGTTGTGGGGTTATGGGGTTCTGGCGCTAATGGGTGAAAAAAGTATAAATGGTTTCGAAAAATTTGGTGTCTTTTTTTATTAGCGAGTTCCAATCAAATCAATTCTAATACGTTTATTTGATATAGGTTTTTATAAAGGCTTATGAGCGTCGTACAATCTATACATTGTATAAAACAAAGTCGCTTCCCGCCGTGTGTCTCTATGTACGCTTAAATCTTTTAAACTATTCAACGGATTTTAATGCGGTTTTGTAATCACACTTTATAATTTTTATCACTGTCAGTCAATGCAGACTTATCGTGGTCCTATTCTAGCAATTATTATTGTGCCCATAGACCGTTTCCTATAGTATCGTCGGCGTCGTGGCATTTACTTATCTAGTTATCATCGTAAGCCCCAAAACTGTAATAGAGATGCAACCCGAAGACGTATGTTTGGATGACACATTCATTGCCTAATCACGATTCATTCACGGCCCATACAAAAAATACGAAAATTTGAAAGTGTCCGCCAACAATAACATATAACGAGTTCAATGCTCAAATACCAGATCTGGGGTCTATTTTTGAATTGCTCACCTCGGTTCAACCGCTTTGCAATTATGATTTTCGGCATAAAAAATTCAATATTTTTTAATCACGTTAACACACAGTTCAAAAACAAGGAAAATCGGCATCGTGCATCAAAATATCGAATTTTTCATTCTGAAAATCAAAATTGAAAACCGTTCGAACCGTGGCAATCCAAAAATAGAGTCGCCCCTGGCGGTATATTTCGATCCTCTCCATTCGTTTTAATAAAAAATCGGAAAGCACCTCACTGGTCGATGACTCGGTTTTTTGGTCAAATAGGTAGATAAGTTATTGGTAGCTGAATTGCTAGATATATAAAGTATTTATTGCTCACATTTATTTACACAAGAATAATTACACTACTTCATATACTTTTTATTACGCTCAGTGTTTCGATCCGAACCATTGTATTGGCGATTCTAGAGTTTCATAGTAAGCCTTCCGAGTTACCACAGTTAGTAGTCATTCCTGTGGCTTGGTTTGGGGCCGGAGTGTACTAGCTTGTGATAATTTTTATGTTGTTACGTAGCATTATTGGTAAATGTTGTGTATGCCTCTAACTTAGGCTTATGTATCATAACATCTGTTATTTAATAATTAAAAACTTCTTCACGTTTATGTCCCGGTTGTGCTCTCGGCCGCGAAGGCTCGGTTTCCGGCTTGACCGAGATCCAGGAAACAGCAGATCAGGTAATTACAGTGGAGCGACTGCGATCCGACCTCCATGATCCTATTAACAGGGAAACCTAACCAGATTGTATCACGTCACACATTCAGTCGCCCAAATGTGCAGGTTTCATCACGACGTTCTCCCTCACCGTAAGAGCATCGGTTAGTGTCCAACTAAGGTACATAACTCAGAAGACTCATTGGTGCACGGCACCCAAAGACGTTTAGGGTAAGTGGTGGAATGAGGTCGCCTGAAAAATTCAGAGATCCGTCTCCTGTAGGGTGAATAAATTATAATACGAAAACATGTTTTTTGGCACACGCCCCGTGCGCCCCGAATAAAATTATAAACAAACAACCCTGTACGTCGGCATTGGAATTTGATGTGGATATTTTGTCCTTGGTTTGGATTGCTGGGCTTTTTCTATGATAATGAGTTAGTCTTAGAAAAAGCATTGGCGGCCTAGTGGTAACGGTGTCCGACTCGCAATGCGAGAGGTACCGGGCTCCAATCCTACTGCGGACATGTAGATACCAATGACTCTTTTCTATTAGTTGTGTACATTAGTACATTAGTTGTTTTACTAATGTACATTAGTTGAATACTACCCGATGCTCGTACGGTAAGGGAAAACATCGTTATGAAACCTGCATAATTAATTTAATTAATACTTTATGCACAAAATAGTACAAAGGTGGACTTAAAGCTTTGTAGCTTTATCCACCAGTCAACCCCGAAATATGGTAATAAAAATTACAGGCGGTGCATAAAAATTTACAACAACACTTACACTACTAATTAAAAATACAATTCTACCCACCAGTCAATCACGTGATGCCTTGGGGGTTTTCTGTGATTTATCCAAAGCCTTTGATTGCGTTAATCATGACATTTTGGTCAGGAAATTACAACATTATGGAATAAAGGACTTGGCCCTGAACTTGCTAAATTCATACTTGAGTCATAGAATTCAAAAAGTTGATGTGAACGGAGAGAGATCTATGGGGTCTGTTGTCTCTATGGGTGTCCCCCAGGGATCTATTTTGGGCCCGTTTTTGTTTCTTGTTTATGTAAATGACTTACCGTACTTTGTAAAAGATGCCCATGAAATTGTCTTGTTCGCGGACGATACATCTTTAGTGTTTAAAGTAAAAAGACAACAATTAACATATGAAGACGTGAACAAGGCTATTGCAGAAGTGGTAAACTGGTTTACGGTTAATAATTTATTACTGAATGGCAAGAAGACAAAATGTTTAAAATTCTCTTTGCCAAATGTTAGATCAGTGCCCACTAATGTACAAATAAAAGGCGAGAATTTGAATTTTGTTGATTCTACAGTATTTTTAGGCTTTACCCTGGATAATAAATTGCAATGGGGTCCTCACATTGATAAATTGGCGAAAAGGCTAAGTTCTGCAGCATATGCTGTAAAGAAAATACGGAGTATTTCTGACGAGGCTACAGCAAGATTAGTTTACTTTAGTTATTTCCACAGTATTATGGCCTATGGCATACTGCTGTGGGGACACGCTGCCGACTGGCACAATGTATTTGTATTGCAGAAAAGGGCTATTCGCGCGATTTATCAATTGAGACCTAGAACTTCACTAAGAGATAAATTCAGGAACATTGATATAATGACGATGCCGTCACAATATATATATGAGAATTTAATGTATGTTCATAAAAATTTACACTTATTTAAGAAGAATAGTGATGTTCATAATATTAATACGGGAAATAAAGATAAGCTTGTTGCTGGTGCTTGTCGTCTAGCCAAAGTCCACAAATCATTTATGGGTCAATGTGTACGCTTTTATAATAAGGTTCCAACAGATATTCAGAATTTACCATTGAATAAATTTAAAGTCGCTATAAAAAACAAATTATGTCAAAAAAGTTATTATAGTATATCTGAATATGTAAATGACAAAAGTCCATGGGACTGAACTGCTGTTCTATACAGGTATTTACTTTTAAGATAGTATATAGGACAAATAATGTATTAGTACATAAGACATGTTTAAAAAAAAAGAATTAACGTAGGCTCTGTGGGTTTCTTGCCGTTTCTTTCCCCCACAGAGAACCACCTTGGAAGCGGCGTTAATTTTCCTTCCTCTCCCACACATGGTGTCTCCTGTCTGCGCTAGGGTAGGGGTAGGGTAGTAGTTAGAGTAGGGGTAGGGTAGGGTAGGAGTAAGATAGCGGTAAGGTAGTATAGGGTGGGGTAGGGGTAAGATAGTGGTAGGGTCGGGGTAAGATAGTGGTGGGGTAGGGGTAAGGTAGTGGTAGGGTAGGGTTAAGGCAATGGTAGGATAGGGTAGGGGTAAGGTAGCGATAGGGTAGGGATAGGATAGAGTAGGGTGGGAGCAACTACCTATCACATGCAGCATGTGTGATGCACGCTCACTTAAAAGTCTGTCTGGCGGTGGCGTGGGGGCCGGGTCGCTCTTTTCCCTCAAATATGGTTGAATTGGACGATGGCTGGGCCCTGCGTTATACACGTGAACGGGTGCTGCCTTGGTGGACTGGCTTACTCTTGCTGTAGTTTTAGGTGGTTTTTCTTAATTATACTAGACATACCTACGAGTATATAATATAATATAGCGTTCCGGCTCTGTCTGGCATTGTCGAGCCCGGTTCGGTTGTGGTTGGCGAGGGATACGTATATCTACAGACATAGGGCGGTCAGTGTGTCACTGTGTGTTTCCTACCTACTTTCCTACCCCCTCCTTTTTGACGATTGAAAGAGATATTTAATGTCCTAATCAATAAAGAAATTTTGATTTTTTTGATTTTGATTTTCAGTATTCACATAGCGAAACTCAAAATTTTTTGTGATATACTAAAAACCAATAACAACAAGATAGCAGAACGTACTTGACTACCAATTTCAATCAGGCCTACCCACCAAGCTCACTCGCAAAAGTAACCGGTGAAAAATGAAATAAGGAAATAAAATTTAGGCGACTGCATGTGTAACATATTCAATCCAGTCAGGTTCCCTTTTTAACAGGGCCAGAGGTCAGATGGCAGCCACTGTACTCGATCGTGGTCAAGGCGGATCGCGGGCTTCCGCTCGTGAAAGCAAAACCGGGATATTGAAGCCGAGATGACGACGATTTTTTTCTGCCTCGTGTTCTTCAAGAAAGGGGTTAAAAGGTTTTTACGGGGTCGGCAACGCGTGGGTGATGCCCCTGGTATTGCAAACGGCCATAGGCTGCGGTGACTGCTTACCATCAGGCAGGCCGCAAGCTTGTTTGCCACCTTAGTGGTATAAAAAAAAAAATAGCGTTTGGAGGTGAAACGACAAGCTATCCTTTTGGCAGCCAGCTTTCTTTTGCTTGCTAAAGTTCCGAGTGAAACTTTTGCCAGTCGTTCTACCACTACTGCGTAAGTAAACAAATAAGTAAATGTCGCAACCTAACCCTCTGTGACAAAACGACGTTTTTGATAGATTCGACCGATTTTAGGCGTTGTATATGTCGCAGCCATATGGTTAAATTAGCCGGTTAACTAAACGGCTAGCTTTTTGATCAATTATTTAGTTGAAAATTTGCCAGTTTCATAAAATTTTAAAGTGATGTTGAAAGAACGATATTGCCTCGAGTTAACGTAGCTCTTCCACACATTGTTCCAATGCTAACCTACCCACAATAACTTCAAAGTATAATAATAGTTTGCATTAGGTTTCTATTCGGTTAGTTTAGGTTAGCATTATGACAATGAATGGAAGAGCTCCGTAAACTCGAGGCAATATCGTTCATTTGACTTTACTTTCAAAGTTCATGAATTTGGCCAATTTTCAATTAAATAACTGCTTAAATAGCTAGTCGTTTAATTAACCGGCTAATTTAACCATTTGGCTGCGACATATACATTTCCTTACTTACTTACTTACTGCGCTGGCTCAGCGACCCAAAGTGGATCTTGGCCTCCGACACCAGAGATCGCCACCTCTCCCTATCCTGCGCCATCTCCTGCCAATCGAGGAGATACATTTCCTAGGTATTCTATATAAGTAATGAGGGATGACATACATATCCTGTACCATATTATATACCACGTTGTTCCACCCACTTGCTATGCGCTTGAAAATCCTCTCTCGATTCTTCCACATTCATAAATCTTTCCATACATGCTCATCGGTTTTGGGAACTCTTGACCTGACCCGTCTTTAAGGTGCTAGAAAACAAAGCAAAAAAAATCGCCAGTCTCAGCTATGAAGGTAGCTAACTTTACAATATTTTTGGTCCTAGAAACTATAGGGCGCCCAAGACCACATCCCACGTGCTCTCGCGCTCGAGGGCCCGGGGTCCGCCTTGACCATGATCCAGTATTTGGCCGATTAGGAAATTACAGTGGAGTGACTGTCATCTGACCTCCATGACGCTATTACTAGGGTAACCTGACCAGTTTGGATCATGGACCACCTTCCCTAATTCTGATCAAATCATAATACCGACATAATAACATACCAATCAGGAAATTGGACACGATCATAACTTAACAGTAAGACTTATACCACAATATAAATATTACCTCCCCTTATACCTACATATCAAAGGCCTTGTACTCCGTAGGCCATTTGCCACGCGCACTCGACTGATTAGCAGCAACATTTCACATCCATTGTCAGCTTTTCAGGCCGCCTGTCCCACACGCCCCATACTAAACCCGCATTGGATTTAAAACATACCCGCTACGCGACTAACCGTTGTGGTATCTGAGTGTCGAAGTACAGGGTCTAATAGTATAAAAAGTTGCCATATAAAGGCCCCAACACACGTGACGACTCTCGGAGGTACCGTGACAAGTTGCCATAAACGTATATCAAGGGCCCTTAACGTGGGGTAGCCATGATTTCCACGTTTTGGGGATAGGACTAAATCGATACTACAACATTACACACTCTCATTCAATAAATTTAAAATCTTAATTTTGTAATAATCATGTTTACTTTTTTTCGACTTTGTTATTTCAATAGAGTATATCTACTAAAGGGGGAAACGCAAAATAATTGTTATATGTATTAATCTTCGCCGCAAGATCCACTATCATCTTACCATCATCATCACAGCCCATAACAGTCCACTGCAGGACTTAGGGCCTCTCCCATGAAAAGGGTAGGTTAATACCATAATCGCCACGCTTGGCAGGCGGGTTGGAGATCGCAGTGTTTAAATATAACAATGGAAAACGCTGCTGCCCATTTTCCAGCCTACGGAGACTTTAGATCTTGTGCCTCTGATCTGCTGTACTGTGCTGTACTGGACACCAGACGGCAGACCATCTTAGTGGTACAAAAATTTATATACTAACTTGGGAGTTGGTATTCTAGCTAGACCAAATTCTATTACGACTTACTCTACATAACAGAATCTCTATCAGTATTTCCATATCTTTTCCGCCCACACTACTAAAAGATGGTCACCCTACCCCTAAGGCAATAAAATCGCATTTAAGATCACGTGGAATTACACCGCCCGCGTTACCTCATGGTTACCGCCTCAGAGACAACACATTAGTCGGAAATTTTATTAAAAATGGCTCGCTCAGGGGGCTGTTAAGTGGCTTTATAACACGACAGTATGTTGGTAGATGGTTAGTGTAAATTGGTGTGTCGAAGGATTCCTTATCGAGGTTATTGGGTACATGTTGCAGCATGTTATGGGATGTTTTCTACTCTACGCAGTGACAAGCAGACCAATCCGGTCAGGTTCCTCTGGTAGCAGGCTCAGATGGCAGTCGCTCCACTTTGCCTGTTCTGCCAAATTCTAGATTATGGTCAAGGCGGACCCCTGGGTGCTCATGCGCGAGGGCACAACCGCCAATATGACTAAACTGTATTTACCGCCGATCTGTACATATTTATTTATTTATTTATTTATACTTCATGCACAAACAGTACATTGGCGGACTTAAAGCTAAAATAGCATTATCTACCAGTCTACCAGGAGAGATAACAGTTGACAAAAGGTATGCGGTGCAGGAAGATTACTTACAAGTAAAGATTACACATAAGCTTATTCAATCACAACCAACATATGTAGCCTACAATTACAGATGTAGGCAGTAAATAATGCTTCGTAAAGCAAAGTCTCTATTTACCACCGAGTCTATAACATAGACATAGACAGCACTTTACATCCTTAACTTAGAGTGACAACAGTAAATTATAATTATTGAAAATTACGCAAGACCAGCCAGACATATTTGTTTATACTACTCAGTGACAAACGAGCAGACAGCCCACCTGATGGTAAATGGTAACTGTCACCCATAACGTATACGATTAATTCATTTAGGTTGCAGGTAACAAAAATGCAGAACCACAGCGTTGTCACTGTGAGGACTAAGATGAAATGCCTCATGCCTGTAATTGCGCTGGCAACCTTATCCTTCAAACCGGAACACAACGCAAGCATTGTTTCTTGGCGGTAGAAATAGATAAGGCGGTGGTACTCACCCAGGCGGACTCCTCAGGCTTGAGAGAGTCCTATCACCTGTAAAAGAGGATAGAGAATGAAGTTAGGGGGAGGGAAGACAGAGGGTGTAATGTAAAAGGTTTTTGTGGAGGAAAATTGAGTGTAAGCGTATTTGTTTGCAAGCGAACCAAGGTCACCGACATAGCCCTAAGGATTACCAGCCTAAAGTGGCAGTGGGCAGGGCACATAGCTCGAAAAACAGATTGCCGATGAGGCAGTAAAGTTCTCGAGTGGCGACCACGTACCGGAAGACGCAGCGTGGGAGCTCCCGCAAGGTGGACCGACGACTAGCAGCGGCACCGCCGATCTCCAATAGCATGATATCGCCCTCTTGAATCATCATCATCATCATCATCTTGGCGTTAATGTCCCGGTTGTGCTCTCGCGCACGAGGGCCCGGGGTCCGGCTTGACCATGATCCAGGATTTGGCAGGTCAGGTAATTACAGTGGAGCGGTTGCCATCTGACCTCCATCACCCTGCTACCAGGGGGACCTGACCAGATTGAATCACGGTTACACATCCAGTCGCCTGAATGTGCAGGTTTCATCACGATGTTTTCCCTCACCGTAAGAGCATCGGTTAGTATTCAACTAATACCACCCTCTGGGATGACGTCACAGAATATCCGAAATGCATGTTGTGACGTCATTCCAGAGGGATGATGTATTTGCTTAAGGCGGGAATGGTGTACATTAGAATTATTTTAACCCCCCACTTAAAAAAGAGGAGTGTTATAAGTCTGACGTATGTATCTGTGACGTGTGTATCTAGCTGCGAAATCGTCGCGCGCGAATGGATGGACCGATTTGAATACAGTTTTCTTCATTTGAAAGCCAGTTTAATCGAGATGGTTCTTAACTATGTTTTATTAAAATTGGCTCTGCAGTTTCGAAAATAATTGAGCTTAAGTAAACTTGGTCTCGTTATCTGACTTTTTCAATCTGATAGGTTATTAAACGTACAGCACGACTAGCACAAGTATGCTCTTGCGCGCAATAAGCGAGAAAAGGCACGACATAGATATTGCTATCTCTTTCATCTCAGCATTATGAGAAGGAAACAAACGCTATCTCGCGGCGCGAGCTATGTCGTGGCCACACTTGTGCCATCCGTGAAGATTGGCGTAGCAGCCGTTGCAGGCCATGATTTCAATCTAAAAAATCTTCAGAGGATAGTTGAAGATCTAAACTAAAAGTATCGACGAATATCATTATCATATAATTTTTTTTTATTTTTTTTTATAATCTAGTGGACCCGTCGCGACTTCGTTCGCGTACACCTACATTACCCCTACCGACCCTATTTTTCTCGCTTATAAACCTTCCTCTTGAATCACTCTATCTATTGTTGAAAACCGCATTTAAATCTGTTGCGTAGTTTAAAATATCTAACCGTACATTGGCCGTGTGGTGTCCGGCAGAGTAGAATAGCACCAACCCCTTACACTCGTAGGTGTCGTACAAGGCGACTAACGTTTTCGAGGCAAAGATCAAGAGTCTCCGTAGTCTGGAAAATGGGCAGCAGCATTTTCCATTGTTATATTTAAACACTGCGCCTGCCGAGCGTGGAGATTATGGCAATGACCTCCCCTTTCGTGGGAGAGGCCGTAAGTCCTGCAGTGGACTGTTATGGGCTGTGATGATGAACCGTACATAGATACCCATAGATGGATACACAGACATACTACAGGAAGCGACTTTGTTTTTATACTATGTATAGAAATAGAAGTATTAATATCTTAAAAAAAGAACTTTTGAGTGTAAATTTTACAATAAAAGATTTTAGAACATAGAGTTTACCTAATTCGTCCCAAAATATCAATCTCACAACCGTTTAAAACCAATCTAACTAAGTCAACAATTCAAAACGCCTCCGACATTTTCCCCAAAAAAAAAAAAATTTTATTTTCCCATATTTTCTCTGAATTTTTTTGTTTATTCCCTCAGCCACGTCTGTACTGACGCGGTGTATATTTAAATGTAGAGACGCACGTGACCGGAATAGAGTAAGCCTTGCCAAATATACGGCGCACTCTCTAGCTAGAGTTAAGGGAATGGTAGAGTCGGTTGATTTACATTCCCATCGGCTTTAAGGGGCTTCTACACGACTCCATCAGATCAGTGGTCGTTTCTCTAAGTTGGCAAGGTTGGCGGAGCCAAACCAAAAATTAATACAGTAATAAAATTATTTGTTTATTTATTCAACTATTTATTGTACACAGTAAAACATACAGGTAATAACACAATTATAAATGACACATCAGGCACAACTTATTTCTAAAAAGAAATTAAATTAAATTAATTAATTTTTTAAATTATTAAATTTTTACTAATTAAAACTGGTGTTGTAGTGTCCGGCAGAGTAGAGCACTAACCTCTTGTACTGCTGAGTGTCGTACAAGGCGACTAATGTTTAAGAGGTAAGAGATCTAGAGTCTAGATAGATATAAATAAATAAATATGCTTGGACAGATTCACACAGTGCTATCTAGTCCCAACGTAAGCAAAACTTGTGTTATGGCTGTTAGGTAACTGATAAACTACTTACTTCTCTTTTTTTAACTCCTAAAAGACTACACCCAGACCTGTAATAAAAATCAAAATTCATCATTTTACTTTCTGAATTAAACCCGAGACCTCTGCGTGGCAGACCGGCATGTTAACTAACTGAACCACTCAGGTCGTTTTGGTTACGCCAATCTAAACAGATTTTACTTAAAATTGTTCCGTGTGGACGCCCATTTAGCTTAAAATTTTGGAAAATAGAGACGGTAAAGTGGAGTCGAGTAAAGGCGTCGGTGACGTAATGGTTAAGGAGTCCGATTCGTAAGCGATAGGTACCGAGTTCGATTCCCAATGCCACCGTGTACCATTGACTTTTCCTAAGGTTCATAACTCAGAAAAGAGTCATTGTTATAATCCGCGTCATGAAAGAAGAGACTTGTCAAATGGCAGTGGAGGGGATTCCGCGCAGGCAATCGTATGCAGCGCGAGTAGAACCACGTGACCCGCCAAGTCTCTTCTTATTTGACACTAGTTGTACACATACGCAGTGTAATTTACCACTCGGCTACCAAAGCTCCTGTAGGAACACAACAATGCAGGTGATAAAATAGCTACTCTTGTTATTTCCGAGCGAGTGATCATAATATTTGGGTCCGTTCCTTACTTATGAAATTGTCGTTCCTAGTGGTCGCTTTTATTTGCTCAAATATTTAAATTGCACCTAACATATCTAATATAATACTTTATTGAGTCATAACAGATTATTACACAGAACAATGATCGGGCCACACCGCCCGCGCGCGCTTTCCCCCAGGGCGACCCAGGGCGACCCAAGGCGACACACATGGACTTTAAAGCTCTGTGGATTATTACAATAACAAAATATAAAAAATTAAAGTAAGATAAGTAGAAAGTTGAAAATTATATTTATAGGTTTGATACTAGTGATAGAATAAAGTTTAAATATGTAAAAGTAAATTGATAGTAGGTACTAACCTATTTTATTGTACCATATTTTTACATAAGCCTCCTCCCTCCCAAATTGCTGCGCCCTACCGGGTCCATATTGTATTTACATTAATACTGTAATAACTTTGTGGAAGCAAATAAATAAATAAATAAATAAATTAAATATAACGTAACAATTGCACTTCGTTTCTTAAATAATACTTGATTTCAAATGTAGAGTATATTAACATACCACTAAGTCCCTAAAATGACCTAGGAAATATTTTTAAAAATTTTAGTAAGTGTAAAAATTCATTTGCCGTCAGTTTTGCATGAAGAGAGTGCTTATCAAAATTAAATGGTCTACTCCAGTTACCTTAATGTTGTCTATTTATATATACAATTTTTCATTGAAATCGCATTCCAAAAAAATGGCTTACTTATATGGAAATTTCAATTCCTTTCATTTTATTCGTCATCATCACAGCCCATATCAGTCCGCTGCAGGACTTAGGGCCTCAAATCGTAAACCAATAATCACACGTTATTTTCCCCAGACGACAATGGGGTACCCCAAAACAGCTTCCAAAAGCACTGGAAATAAATTCACTAAGACTTCAAAATAATAATCCTTGCGAACCACGTAGAGGCAGACTCCCTCAAGTGCGCTAGTGACGGGACAAATGTATCGATATTTAAGTCCGAGTGCTCGATAATTAGTGCAGTACGTTGTCGACGTTATGATGGCGAGACTGCACTCTGCTGGCTATTAGGGTAGGGATGGGGTAGGTGTGTAGTCGATGTTCTTGTTTGTAAGGCTTATTTTAACAGTAACTGTAAAAATAAAAAGGAAACTATATATAGGAACAAATCCCATATATAGTTTCCTTTTTATTTATTTATGGGAACCGTTTCAAACTGTCAGCAATTGTTGGGAATCGTTTCAACTATTTACAACTATTGGGAACAGTTTTAAACTGTTTTTAATGTTCCCAGGGCAAAGGCCGAAGTCGAAAAACTAGATATTTCTGGCTGCTATGGCGATGGCTGTTGTATTTACTCGTATTATGTTTACAAATGTTGCTTAATATTTCTAATAGTTTTTCAACACCAATGTGTTCTTTGATTAGAATAACATTTTCTACTTTACTGTGTTTTCATCCTATTTGTGTACATGTACCCATTCCCATGATGTGACCTAATCATTAAAAAGTTTTGACATTCAATCTTTTTTATTTGTAGAGTTTTATGTGTTATGCTGAACAAATAAGTATATCAAAAAGGGAAAACTATTCCTTACTTTTGTAACTTATTAATTGAGATTTCAGTTTGACAAGTCCTAGGCTTCCCAAGGGTTCCTATAGCGGAGATTTAATAAAACAGCATCTAATCACTTATCAAACTCTTATTCCAGAATGAAAGTAGGTATATCATACAGCCTACCCGCATATATAGATAGATACATTCTTAATTGCTCATACAAGAATAATTACATAGATACACATTCGATTTATAATTATTCGAATACCGACATTAAACAATTCAGTCAGTAAACGCAATTAAAAGAACACAAGTAATTTTCAGACAAAACACCAAAACATAAACAAGTCTGGAACACTATCGACAACGCAATTAAATATGCATCATTGCCCATCCCTAGTGGAGGCAATGCTATAATTTTGATGCGAAATACAGCACTTTACCCACTTGGATGCCTTCGATACTACGCCTGATGTTTACTGTATACAAAGTGTATTATGGAGCTGTTTTTTTTTCTACAAGACATACAGGCTGCTGCAAATGGTTTTTTGTTTTGATAATTTTTTGTTACCACTTTCCATCAGGTGGACTGCTTGCTCGATTACCACGAAGTAGCATAAATAATCATAATGATCGTCTTGGCGATAATGTTTCGGTTGTGCTCTCGCGCATGAGACCCCGGGGTCGGCTTTGACCATGACCCAGGATATGGCAGATCAGGTAATTTTTTTTTTATTTTACTCAGCAGACAAACAGGCAAGCGGGCCACTTGATGGAAAGTGGTCACCGCCGCCTATGGGCATCAGCAACACCAGGGGAGTCACCAATGCGTTGCCCGCCTCTAAAGAGACCTCTAATATACCTCTTGAACAATCCCATGTCATAGTCTAAAGGAAACACTGTGGCTGGGAGCTCATTCCACATCCGAATCGTACGAGCGAGAAACGTTCTTTCGAACCTTCGCGTGGTGACCAACAGAGGGTCTACGTAGTGGGGATGAGTACCAAGCCCACGGCGGGTGGTGCGATGGCGGAATTGTGCTGTTACAGTGGAGCGACTGACATCTGACCTTCATGACCACCGTGATGTACTAGGGGAACCTGCCCAGATTGGATCATGGTTACACATTCAGACGACTGAATATGCAGGCTTCATCACCATGGTTTCCCTCAGCGTAAGAGCAAAGATTCTAAATATTTATTAATTTATTTAACCATTTATTGTACACAAGATTGTTACAAAACTATATGACAAGAGTATATCAGACACAACAGGCCAACTTATTTCTATAAAGAAATTTCGTTCAGCAGGCCTTCAGCAGAGAGATCGTGATAATGAAATGCAGATCGTGATAATATTTATTTGTAAAAGATCGGTATTAAAGATGTTTTCAATAATCTCGGTAAGCATTCAACTAATGTACATAACTCAGAAAAGAGTCATTGGTACATGGCGGCAGTGGGATTCGAACCCGGTACCTCTCGCTTGCTAGTCGGATACCTTTACCGAGGCCACCGACGCTCCGAATAGTATAGGGTTAAGCAAGATTATGCTCGCAATGTCCAGTATGGGTGTCCCGTGGCGACATTGTCTTGAATACTTTTATAAACTGAAAATTTAACTTCTGTAAATATATCACCAGACACAGCAATTACAATAACAGTTGTTCCCCGCCGATTAAATTATTAACTCTATTTCAGATTGAGCACTTAAACTCTTGTAATAATAAAACTGTTATACTGAACAATGCTGTTGCAGGACCCTTGAGATGTGTGGCGGGCATGGGACGAATTTTGTCTAGGACGAAAGTTACAGAAAGAAATAGGTTACAGAAAGATGATATAATATTTTATGTCATGCGGTAGGCAAACACGCAAGCGGGCCACCTGATGGAAAGTGGTCCACTGCCTATAGACATTAGCAACGCCGAGACTATCGCCAACGCGTTGCACACCTCTATAACACGTTACTCTGGCAGCAAAAAGGCAAATGTCCCTCCACTGCCAAAGACGGTTTCCCAAATTCCTACACCATGGAGCACCTTACTCACCGGCAGAAACACAATACTATTTAAAATAGTATTGTTTAGCTGCGGTATTCTGTAAGGTGGAGGTACTTCCCCAGTCGGGCGGCTCCAATTCGAATGGGATACCCCCTACCTTTCTTAAATATAATAACTGTAAAATAACATTAAGGTAACATTATTCTAGTCATATAATCTGCATTGGTGTTTTGTCTGCTTTTATAAGGTTGAACAAAATTAGACTGTAATTTTAAGTCACAGTTTTAAGCTTATTTTATCGCTTGACACTAGAGTAGTGCGTTTTGTGTTGTTTTAATTTAGTTTTTTGGTTTGTCCTTTGAAAGAGAAAAATATCCTATTCAATAAGGAAAAAAAATATTTAATTTGGGTCATACTTGAGCACAATTCTATTACCCTTGTTGCAATGTTTATCTATATCTATACTTATATATTATAAAGAGGAAAGGTTTGATTTTTTGTTTGTTTGTTTGTATTGAATAGGCTTCGAATCTACTGGACCGATTTCAAAAATTCTTCCACCGTTGGGAAGCTACACTATCCCCGGGTGACATAGGCTATATACCCGTGTACCCGTAGTGGTACCCGTGCGAAGCCGGGGCGGTTGCTAGTTAGATTATAATTCCATAATTTTTCGTGTGTTTTCTATTACAATCCGGCCAACGCCCAATCCGCCCGATTCCCCACCGCGCCCGCGACACCACGCGCCCAATATCGTAAAAGCTGCTTACGGCTAAATATTACACGGCGGCTGCATCCAGCTATAAAATGCAGCTGCATTATTAACTGGGCGTCTGGACTGGCCGTTCGCGGGTTAAGACTGTGTGCCCCTGGCCACGCGTTTAAAATACTGTAAAGTAAAACACTGTTATTCCACTCATACACACGGAACGAAATTCTTAAATATTCAGAGTAAAACAAAAAAATTAGTATAAAAAACAGAGACATAAACGAAAAACAAAAGAAGATTCTCTTCTAATTGCCACTTGATCCTAAGCCACGAGACTTTGCGCTCGGCTGAAAGTCGAACTAAATTTGACTGATAATGTCAAGTTCAGCACAGTACCGACCGACCACAGCACATATCGACAAGCGCGCCATCACCTGTCAGCAAGGTTTTGTAGTCCTCAGTCTACGACCTGTGCCATGTGGAGACGTGACGCTGGTTTTCCTAAGTGAGGCACGGACAAAAGTGCCACAAAGAATAAATAAAAAAAATAAAAAAAAACGTTTATTTTCTCCCAATAATTTACAGTTCACAATTCACATCTTATTTAAACACTTCAATGAAATGAAATAAGGAAATATTATTTGTTTAAAAACATAATACTATATATGAAGGATCATAGGTGATGCGTTTCACCACTTCAACTTGTGTTAACTTTGTGGGCTTGGTACTCACGTAGACCCTCTGTTGGTCACGACGCGAAGGTTCGAAAGAACGTTTCTCGCTCGTACGATTCGGATGTGGAATGAGCTCCCAGCCACAGTGTTTCCTTTGGACTATGAGATGGGATCGTTCAAGAGGTATATTAGAGGTCTCTTCAGAGGCGGGCAACGCATCAGTGACTCCCCTGGTGTTGCTGATGTCTATAGGCGGCGGTGACCACTATCCATCAGGTGACCCGCTTGCCTGTTTGTCTGCCGATTAACATAAAAAAAAAGTATTACAGAAGAATACCGCTTGTACAACGGTGTTTGTTCTCAAGAACTTTTTGACATGTTGCCTACAGCTACTAGTACATTCTATCATCGCACTGCTCGCTACAGACAGAACTGTGCGGTTCCAAAGGAACTTTCTCCCACGCACACTAAGCTTGTGGAATGAATTGCCAAGAGAGGTTTTCCCTGGAGCGTACAACATGAAGTTCTTCAAGAAAGGAGTGGAAAAGTTTTTTACCGGGTCTCGGCAACGCGTGGGTGATGCCCCTGGTATTGCAATCGTCTATAAGCTGCGCCGACTGCTTACCATCACGCAGGCCATTAGCTTGTTAGCTTGTTTGCCACCTCAGTGGTATAGAAAAATCAAAGGCCGATAGTCCATTTCAACTTCAACTTCGTTATCAGGTGGTAGGACTCTGTCAAGTCTTAAGAGTTCCCCTGGGTCAGTACCACCGTCTTATCTATTTGTACCGCCAAGCAACAATGCTTGTATTTTAGTGTTCCGGTTTGAAGGATAAGGTAGCTAGCGAAATTATAGACATGAGGCATTTTATCTTAGTCCTTACAGTGCCAACGCACCTGCGGTTCTGCATTTTTGTAGCTTGCAACCTAAATGCATGAATCGTACATGTTATGGGCAACCGTTACCGCTTACCTACCAGGTGGGCTGTCTGCTCGTTGTCACTGCGTATTATTTATCATAACATAACAGTAACTGGCCATTTGTGTGTTAGTTTTTGGCTAAATGCGTGTTTGACAATTTGCGCATCTAGAAAAGTGCGTCTAAAGACATCGAACAAAACAACAGTACCTAATAGAATTAAAACACAAAATTCCGAAACCAACATTTAATCCTTGTTATAAATCCTATACAAATAAATCTACTATAAACAATGCTCATACAAAATGTAAACTCAGTAGCTTCAGAGAGAGAATGATTCTATCAGAAAAATGGGAACAGTATCTTGTGAAGCGTTTATACTATAGGACCAGCGCTTCAGTCAGTAGGATTCTGCGGTAGCGATGCTGTGCGATGTAGGGCTATGGTGTGCGCTGCGGTGCCATGATGTCCAATGCAGTGCTATGAAGTGCAATGCAGTGCTATGAAGTGCAATGCAATGCTATGAAGTGCAATGCAGTGCTATGAAGTGCAATGCGGTGCTATGCCATGCGCCATAGTAGGCGCAACAGTCGGTAGACTTTTGCCTCTTCTATATCAGTGGCTAGTTTTTCCATTATATTTTTCTATAATTCTTATTTTTTATCTGATTGTTTCTTGTGGATTTAGTAGCGTGTTTACTGACAATAAATATCTCGTATGTCCGTAAAAACTCGAGATGATGACGTCCTATTGAGTGAAGCGCTCGACTTATTAGCCTATCGTATTAAAAGAAAGAGATATACATATATTTGTATGTCTGATATCATTTACGGGTTGATTTTATATGTTGAGACATAAAATGAGCAGGTCTAAACTCCGTGACAAACGGATTGTACAAGATTAAGACACGCTTTTGCCAATCGATTTGGCACGGACTATTATAGTCTTCACCAGCATATTAAAAAGCTATATCTTATATAAACCTCCAATTATGGAAGTGAAATACGTGGAGTATGGCTCATGATTGGATACCTGTGAATGTTGGACAAGAGACTCAGTCCGAAAAGTTGGAATTTTCTACTTTATTTGTTCATTCTGTGCGCACTGGTCGGCCTACTTGTGTCACCCTTGTTTTTTCCATAGATTTTTTATTTACTTTCGATGAGATATTATTAAACCTATTTCATTAATTAATTTTTGAGTTTTGAGTTTAATTTATGTTTTTGTAAGAATGTTAATTTAATTTTAGTTTAGTATCTAGGTTTGTTTAAGATTTTTCTTTTTTTTTCATATTAATTGTTTTTTTATTACGTTTTAAGCCATAAATAATATTATGAAACCTAATGCGCTGTCCAAATTGGCAAGAAGACCTCAGAAGCGATTAAGATCGTCAAGTCGGATGCGAGGGCCAACGGCACGAGTTTTTTTTTTTTTTTTTTTCGAAGACCGGGTAAAGTGAAGAAGAAAAAGTAGGAAAGTGGACTGTGACTACTTTATTATTGCAGTCAATCCCGGTTTCAGCCAGGGTCTGCTTTCCTACTATTTTTCCTTCACTTCTCTCGATATTGGGCATCCTCGCCTCGTAAGCCAACGGCTCTCACATCCCACTGGGCGATGTCAATCTATCGCTTCTTGGGCCTTCCGCGGGACCTCTTTCCTACTACCAGCAGGCTCAGGCACCTATTCCTCACATACCCTGGGCTTACGTAACAAATGACCAAACCAGCGCAAGCGAGCCTCCTCAATCTTATCCGCAATATCTCTGACGACAAGGCTGCCACGGATGTACCTTTTCCGGACTCGATCAAGTCCTGTATATCCTCGTAGTCTTGAAGCGCTCAAGAGACAGCGCTTTATAACAGTGGTATGCAATGTGAATGAACACAAAAGCATGCCTGTCCAGAAACAGCCAGAAACAACTGTGGCTTTGAAGGAGTCCAGGTTGTATTGTTCTAGGGTCATACTAGCAGGCAAAGCATTCCATTCCTTAGCTGTACGCATTAGTAAGGTCAAGCGTAAGCGGTTCTTGCGGATATCTGGTAGGTATGTCTACAATAAGTTGGAAAGCCTGATCGCATCTTGTAGCCCGAAGGCGGTAAGGGGCCGGCGGGACGTGAGCGATCAGTTCCTTCGCACACTCTTCGAAATTCAGCCTATAGAATATCAACATACGAGCAACCATTCCTTCAACCTTCCTTGGCTTCAACTCTCTACAGGCAAGGCGTAATTACTACCTTTTGATAATGTTGTATCACATATTGCGTGGTGAGTCCAACTTTTGGAATCCGCTAAACCGAGTAGTGCAGCTCTCTATACCTCCTGTCCTCAGATTGCAGCTCAGACCACGTGAGTCCAATCTCCTCGCTACTCCCTCAGTCCAAACCGAGACGGTTTGGAC
This sequence comes from Blastobasis lacticolella, assembly GCA_905147135.1. Lineage (NCBI taxonomy): Eukaryota > Metazoa > Arthropoda > Insecta > Lepidoptera > Blastobasidae > Blastobasis > Blastobasis lacticolella. Next base: position 11,061,071 of record LR990067.1, read on the forward strand.
CAACTCTCCCATTATTCGAGCCTTATGTGTGGTCAACGCGCTCCTGGCATCGGCAACCGAGTGCGATATATTTGTCTGGCAATGGGTGGATAAGTGTAAGGAATGCCTCAAGTTCTGCGAGATGATGAACGAATGAGATAATTTCTTATTGTTGTAATTCTAAGTAGAAATTTTTGGATATGTATAGGTCGCCTTTAATGCTGTAAAGTTTGTTTTCAATGAATAAATGCATGAAAGGAGCCTCCCCGAGTAACGTATTAAATGATCCTATGCGCCGGTGCACCCTGTGCGGCCAGCGGACAGTAAGTCGGCAACGCAGACTGGCTCATCCTCTCACCACAATGTTTAGTAGGTAAATGAATAAATAAATAAACGCTACGCATGATCCTCCTCTCCAACATTCAAGACGTACCCAATCCTGTACCAACAACCATAAACACTCATGAACATGTATAACAACAGTACTTAGATCAAAAATCACTTCAGCATTACCACTTTGGGACTATCAAGGTTCTCTTTTTGTACCCTTAGCGTGGTGGGTCGGTCAGTCGTCAGAGAGTTGTGGAAACCCTCAACCGGATCCTTCTTCTGGTCCCCAGTTGCCCTCAGAATCCTTTGTAACTTCTGGGGATCGATTTCGTCGATAGCTTCCATGAATTTGTCGACTGTATCCACAATGTTGCCCTTTTTGCACGTTTCTGCTGATACCTGTAAGACAGAAGTTGGTGTTTGAGGTACTTTTCCCTGGAGAGTACAACATGGAGTACTTCAAGAAAGGGGTGAAAAGATTTTTATAGTGTCGGCAACGCGTGCGAGCGTCCATAGGCTGCGGTGACTGCTTACCATCAGGTTGTTTGCCACCTTAGTGGTATAAAAAAACTATTTCCGTCAAGTTTCCACCAATTACTAATTATTTTGTTTTCGATGGAGCAGGAAATTGCTCGAATTGCGACCACGTACGACGCAGGGTAGATCGCAAGGTGGACTGACGACCTGGTAAAGATCGCAGGTACCAGCTGGATGCGGAAGGCACGGGACCGGCCGCCGTGAAGATCTCTGGGGGAGGCCTATGCTGATGATGATGATGTTTTCAGGGAGAGCGACGATCCTCCGTTCCGATCTACGAAGGTGGATCCCTATGCTCCAGCCCTGACCTAGGTCCAATGAAGCCACATTTCTTTTTGTCTTGTTTTGTGTGTTATGTCATTTAGACTGAGCGGGCGTGACATTTCAAGGTGTCCCATTTTTACAGAATACAAATTTGCGAGAACGTCTTAGACGACGATTAGTGAGATATAGGTAAGATATTAGTAAGCTTTATCAAAATTAGGAAGTGCAACGTACCTAAAATAAATAAAAAGTAAAAACGAGGCAAATTTTTTACAATGTCAAACTTCATGTTAGTGTGAAAAGTATGCAAGTGTATTGTTATTAGTACGAAGCACAAGGATGAAATTTCTAATTTTGATATAGCTTACTAATCTCGTCGTCTAAGACATTCTCACTTTGCATACTGTAAAAAATTTATCAGGGTACGACTGTTCTCTGGAAAAATTATACCTGGAAGTTATCGTAGCTATCAGCCGTGCTCTTCGTGTGTTTCTTCCCGAAGTTTCGGATGAACTTCTCCAGCCTCCCCTTGTATTTGACCGGTTTCTGCACGCCAACCGGCTCGGTTGCTACCTTGCAGTGCTTCTTTTGCCTCCGTAGGAGTTTCGGGTCCATGATACGGCGACGCCTCCTGATTTTGCGGGGGTAGTTCATCTGTGGACAACATTTTTTGTGGATAGTATTCATTCATTCATCACAGCCCATGACAGTACACTGCAGGACTTAGGGCCTCTCCTACGAAAGAGGAGGTTATTGCCATAATCTCCACGCTTGGCAGGCGGGTTGGAGATCGCAGCATTATATATATAACAATGGAAAACGCTACTGCCCATTTTCCAGCCTACGGGGACTCTAGATTTCATGCCTCGAAAACATAAGTCGCCTTGTACGACACCCACGACAGTATGGGGTTGGTGCTATTCTACTCTGCCGGTCACCACACGGCCAGTGGATAGTATATTCATGTATATATATTTATTTTTTTATTTATAAGCATGGAAGCTTATTTGTTAATTGTTATTTTTCGCTATTATTTACTCTTGCACTACTTACTAGTTCATGTGAAACAGTACCTCTTGTGTGGGTTCTAGACCTACATTAGAGAGAGTGACTTTTATGTAAACCACATCAAAGTCACTCTTCTTTTTGGTGGCTATAATGTGGTTGAAAAGCAAAACTGTATAAATGATGCGATGCAGACCGGTTATATACTTCTAGAACTCTAGTGGAATTTCCACTTTGTAGCGATAGTTCTAGACTTGCCATTTCCGGGAAGGTCATTTAATTTCTCTGTGCCCACAAGAAAATTCACTTACGCCACGCTGGTCATTGAGGAGACGCAAGAAGTTCAACTGGTTCTGAAGATATTCTTTGACGCCCACCATTTTGCTCTGAAATAAAATGAAATGTTGGTTTATTTGTTCTTCATACTGTCCAACCAATGACTCTTTTCTAAGTTACACATTTACAAGTTCAATTGTACACAAAGTTAGTTGAACACAAACCCTTACGGCGACGAAACCTACACATTCAGGCGACTGAATGTGCAGATAACCATGACCAAATCTTGTCAGGTTCCCCTATTAACAGGGTCACGGAGGTCAAATGGCAATCGCTCCACTGTAATTACCTGATCTGCCAAATCCTGCATAATGGTCACGGCGGAACCCAGGACCTCGTGTGCAAGAGCACAACAGGAACAGTAATTCCAGAATTATGATGATGGTGCTCTTCATGCTGTCAGAGAGTTTGTACCTCCTCGTCACTCCTCATCCGTCGCAAAACCCCCGACCAAGTATACATATATTCGAGTATTTTCTAAACTACTGAACCGATTTTAATGAAACAAAGCCAAGAATAATTTCGATTACTCTGTCTTTCAAATTAAAAAAACCGCATCGCGACCGGTGCGGGAGCTACGATGCCACAGACAGAACCATAGATACATACGTCAAACTTATAAAACTCCTCTTTTTTTTTTTTTATGTCATACGGTAGGCAAACAGGCAAGCGGGCCACCTAATGGAAAGTGGTCACCACTGCCTATAGACATTAGCAACTCCAAGAGTATCGCTAATGCGTTGCCCACCTCTATAACACGTTGCTCTGGCAGCAAAAAGCAAATACCACTCCACTGCCAAAGCCACGGTTCCCCAAATCTCCACCAGCACGGCAGAAACACAATACTATTTAAAAGAGTATTATTTAGCTGCGATATTCTGTAAGGTGGAGGTACTTCCCCAGTCGGGCGGCTCCAATTCGAATGAGATACCCCGCTATGCCCTACCTCTCTTTTTTGGTCGAGGGTTAAAAATCTAGCATAAAATGGATCTCTTAGTTACCCGCTCGTGCACTATAGGTCCTATAGTTCATTAGCGATAAGAAAATAGTGAGTCATCGTTGTCCGCCGGCCTAGCCCCGCCCCTCGACAAATCGGGTCTTAACAAATTAGAACAGTTGACGGCAGAAAATAATACGGATTTTAATGCTGTTTTTAAAATCCGTGTAAAAACGGGTAGGTAGGGCTAAAGTAGGTGTACGCGAACGAAGTCGACGGGTCCACTAGTGGCCTATAAATAAAATAGATCCATAAGCTGCGGTGACTGCTTACCATCAGGCAGGCCGTAAGCGTGCTTGCCACCTTAGGGGTATAGTAGCATAAAAATAATCGCTTAGATACCCGTTCGTGCAGAGTACACCTACTTCACTCCTCCTCCTCATTCCTTGATTGAACCCAATTACCTTGTCCTCATCCCCCATTCCATCATACTCGTGGATGAGGTCGACGACCGCTCGCAGCGTGCCGAGGCAGTCGGACCGCGCGTCCGGACGCTCCGTCTCCGTCGTCGTCGGACGGTGGTCCTCCGCCAGCGAGTCCATGGGGGGCGAGGCTGGGGGATGGGGGGCATTTACATACATATAGAGATTGACATAGACGTATCTTTATATGGTCCAATAACACCTTCAAAAAACTTAAAACCGACAGAATAAAGAAATTGAAATAAGTGCACAATCAGAAATGATGCTCTTCATACTGTCCAAGAGTTTGACCCTTGTTTTGAGAGTGACCCTTGTTTGATCCTTGTCACTGTTCTCATTTATTTATGTTTGGCTTTTTTACCCGATGGATAAGCTTCTTCTTGGAAAATTCGAGAGTAGTTTTTCTCATCAGATACTGAGTAACAATTTCTAGTTTTCTACTCAGGCAGTTGAGGGCCATCGTACCGTTATTTTTTTTATAGACTAGCCAGTCATTTGACCGCCATCTCACCTGGTGGTAAGTGACGATGCGGCCGATAATAGAGTAAGCCTGTCTAGCAACAACATCACGATTTGTAAAATTTGCAAAACAATGCTTTAAGGAATCTGTCAGTTTCCGTGTTCCCGTCGGCTTTAGAGCACGTGTTCCAGCTGTCTGAGGAATCCCTATAAACCACACAATGACACCACTTCATCTATGTATGAATGTCGTGTGAATATCTCCATAATAACCATTCTCCGAGGTCTGCTGTTTCTTTGGCTTCTGGCTGCTGGCTTCTGGAGCGCCTTTCTGGGCGGCAAGACTCCTCTGGACCGGATGCTGTGCCGGCTGCTGTACGGGCTGCTGAGGAGCTTGCTGCTGAATTTGAGGCGAGGTCAGCCAGACGAGGAAGGAGCGGAGGTGGTCTGGTAACTCTGGATTGGATAGTGCGTGTATTAGCTTGGGTGCCACTGTGCGTCTGGGCGCCTGCAATGCGAATGGCATTGTCGGACATGTTCCGGATTTGCCTGACATTGCTTGACACTGTCCGGTTTTGTCTGGAAATATCGGGGTGGAGGGGTCTAGCTCTGTCACAACCTGGACATTGATGACAATGATTATTTCAATATATTTTCGCGTCGGTATAGGCCTGATTTTCAGTCAAAGTGAGACATCGCCCTGGACCCTGGTGTTGTGGGTTTTGGCACTACTGGATGGAGATGGGATAAATACAGAAAAAAATACAATGTGAAAAGCATTTAAAAACTTTCCAAATAGAAAATGTGACAAATATTTTGTACAGTAGTTGTACGTTTGTGACGAGGAATAATAATAATAAATATTCGTGGACTAATTCACACAGCGCCGTACCCTCTATTCGGCAGTGACGGTGTTTAATGTTTGGAGCATGATTACGTTCTTGGACGAAGTGATAATATAATTCAGTTCATTTGGCAGTTTAATTTTCAATGTACCCGAAGGTCTTGGAAAACAAGAGATCTGAAAATTCTTTCCCGTTAAAAGGCGCACCTCAGTTAAGATTCCAGGGGTAGTCTGCTAGTAATACCACTCACTGATGCAACTCCTCATCTGGACCTGGTAATCGACCAGATCCGAGAGCAGCCTCACCATCTGCTGCATCAGCCCCGAAGGCACCGCGTCCTCGGGCAACGGCTTTTGGACTGGAGGCAAAAAATATATAAAAACAAGTTATAATTAAATAAAAAAACAATCATCTTAGTGTTAATGTCCCCGTTGTGCTCCCGGGAACGAAGGCACGGGATCCGCCTTGACCATAATCGAGAGTTTGACAGATCAGATAATTACAAGAAAGCGACTGCTATTTGACCTCTGGGACCCTACTACCAGGGGAACCTGACTACAGATTCGATGATGGTTAAATATTCAATCACCTGAATGTGCTCCCAACCACAGTCTTTCCTTTGGACTGTGACATGGGATCGTTCAAGAGGTATATTATATTATATTAGATGTCTCCTTAGAGGCGGGCAATGCTTTGGTAGCGCCCCCGGTGTTGCTGCTGTCCATAGGCGGCGGTGTCCACTTTCCATCAGGTGGCTTACTTGCCTGTTTGTCTACTGCTTGACAGAAAAAAGAGAAACAAATATCTTTAAACCTAACCTTCCATGTTCCGGATCTCGTCGACGGTCTTAGCAGCCTTCTTGCAGACTTGTCGCATGTGAGCCGTCAGCAGGGCGAAGCCCTTCTTGTGCTCCTGCTCTTCTAGCTCCTTGGGTGACAAATGAAATGGCTGATTTAGATTATGAATCAATAGCTTACATAACACTGTACATACATAAGTACCTACAGTAAAGAGTTCTACAAAAAGTATTCTGTAACACGCTACTGTTAGTAGTAGTGGGCGACCCAAAATTTCCGGTGCCGCCGAATGACATTAAGTGACAGTTATTTTTTAAAGATATGAATAAATTATATTTTTATATATTAGTTTACAATTTTATCTTTGTCTGTATTGTGTATCAGTATATTTTGTATTTATGTTGTTTGTGTATTTATAAATATGGGCCTCAAATAAATGTTGCCTGAAATAAATGAATAAATAAATAATAAAATAAATAACTACAACATATATCCATAGAACACAGTAACTGCTTTTCATTAGACTATACCTTGGCAGTGATATTCTATATTTATAATATGCTCCGCTTTTCTTACCTCAGCATCGCTTCTTTCAAACTTCTTCTGGAGGCTGTAGCAAAAAAAGTTTATTTAAGTAATTTTATATGAGACACAGTCAAAAGAAACTATCACACCAAATATGATGTTACATCGGAACCGTACCTTTACATAAAGTACCAATAAATTACCAGTAGTATAATCTGTCCAAACTGACTTGTCTTATTTGGTTAAGGAGATTATGTATATAAATGGATAATGTGCAGCAGTATTAGTTGAAATTCACATTCTTTGTGTTTCTTATATAATTCTCGACATCTATACACAATATACGTAGCGTGATTGATACGGCAAGTCATGATTTTGGGCATTGTTTGTTCACCAAATAAGACAAGTCAGTTTAAACAGATCATAACTCTGTTGTCAACAATTCTCTGATTTCAATTGATTGAAATTGTTACTTTTGCGTTTACGTTAGTTTCTGTTTATTGCAGTGGAACTTTGTTAGTAACTGAACCCATGAAATCGATGATACGGAATCGCAAAGGTAACAATTTCAATCATTGAAATCAGAGAATTGTTGGCAACAGAGTTACGTAATTATCCTACTTGTGTGAAAAAATGCTTTCCTTCCGGTTCGATTAACGTTATTATACCGTCTTTTTAACTTACCCGAAAGCAGCTCTAGCCCTCCTGCGTCTCTTCCCATGCAGAATCCTCTCGAAGCTATCCCTGGACTTCTTTTTCACTGTATCCTTCAACTTCCTCATCTTCTCCTGGAGCCAATTCTCCGACTTCTTCAGTATATCGCTCTCCACTCTAGCTTTGCCATTCAACGCCTTCTCCATTGGGTCTACATTCACACCGTATTCATCGTCGTATAGATCATTCCAGAATATTAGATTACTATCCTCGATGTTGATATCCCGTTTGACAAGTGTCTTGTTCTTGTTCAACTGTGCTTTGTCGCCGGTAGCGTTGATCGCGAGAGGCTTTGTTGATTCAGTGATGTTTATCTGTTCTAATACTGTCGTTGCTTCGGGAGTGTCGGGGCTTGGCACTGGAAAGTTCAAAATGCTGTAAATCCGTGGTGTCACTTTAATACCTGTAACCATTACATGGGTACTTATTAATTTCAAGTCATTTATTTTGAGAGTACCTACATAAAATACTTAAATATTATTAAGATAGTACTTCACACTGTTAAGCATAGAGAAAATATTTACTAAAGTAATAGAGGAGACACCGCAAGTATTTTCTTTAAACCACGCTTTGCGGTCCATGGACAACAGTGGCCGCAGTCAGTTCTGAGACATTGCGCGACGCGGACCAATCTGACAGTGGCTTGGATATTCAAAAAAACGCCACCTAGTGCATTAAAAACTGTACGAACCATTCGAGGGCCGAAAATAAAGAAAATGATAACATTTCATCGGTCATTCTATGACTTAGCAGCCTTCCCCGCACCTCCCGCACGTGACAGGTTGGTACAATATTTTTGTTTGTGATGGCTGCTCTATTACGTTAGTAAATATTTTCTCTATGCTGTTAAGTAATTAGGCTTTTTTTCATGAGAATGTATCCATTGCAATTATTCTTGCCTTGCCTTTGTATGTATCTGTCAATGTACTTACTATGCAAGAGCATACTCGTAAGTTCATGATCACCTTAAGAATAATATTCCTTAACACTACTACCGGTCTAGCCATCTTTGACAGCTCCGCTTGCGTGATGCGTGTATGGTAGAAAATTGACAGGTCGAAGTTCGACTATTTCTACTAACATCTACATTGACTCTGATTGCGTAAGATCATCCGCCAATCCGCCTTCTTTGTACACCGAAAGTACGTGAATTGTCTATGGACCAAGAATTTCTACCACAAACAGCTTATGTCAAATAACGTTAGCTTATGTCAAATCCCATACATTTTTTCTATCACAAACGATTGTAGATTAAAGAAACCTCTAGGCTAAGGCCGCTGTGCAATTGTTAAACGGTTTTATTGCATTTATGAATACAATTTATATTTATTATATAAAAAATAACCTTGGGGTAAAGGGGTAGTCTTTTGGGCATGAGGGACAGCAAATTTTTACTTCTTTTAGCAAACTGATTTTGGCTAAAGATGCACCAAATTCCGTGTATGTTTGCCATACACGGAATCGCCAAATCCTGGATCATGGTCAAGGTGGACCCTGGGCCCTCGTCCTCGAGAGCACAACCGGGACATTAACGCCAAGATGATTATTTTATTGTTATGATAGTATTTAAACTTGTTTTTCTTTTTATGAAAATGTATCCATTCCAATTATTTTTGGCCTACCTTTGTATGTACCTGTCAATGTATATACATATTTAGATATATTATTTATAATTTATGTACCTACCTATGACATTCATAAGTGCTATTTTATAACCTACAATAATAAAATGTTTTGAATTTAATGTCTTGGTGTTGCTAATGTCTATAGGCAGTGGTGACCACTTTCCATCAGGTGGCCCGCTTGCCTGTTTGCCTACCGTATGACATAAAAAAAAAAAAAAAAAAAAAAAAATTAAAATTGAATTATGCATTATTACTCAAAGGCGAAGAGAAGGCTGTCCCCTTCACACCGATGTTGCTGGTACCATCACTTGTCTCCATCTTCTCAGTTGCGTTCGTTTCATCAATAGACATCAAGACCCTGGATCTGTGTCCAATGTTCTCGATGCCGTCTGCGTCGTACATCGGGTAAGCCATCTCTGGGGTTCGTTGGGTGGTAGTCTGTGCCACTGTTGCGTTGGGTTTATTCAATTCCTTCAGGAGTTGAATTATGTGTGTCCTGAAATCAATTGTGGAGTTAGGAACGGAATTATGACAATATAATTTATACATTGTATAAAACAAAGTATATATGTATGCTTAGATCTTTTAAACTAACGCAACGGATTTTAATGCGGTTTTAAACAAGAAAGAGTTGTGGATATATGCGAGGCTAGGGAATTGTGTCAGGATAGAGCAAAGTGGCGATCCATAGTCTCTGCCTACCCCACCTGTGGGACACAGGCGTGAGCTTTATGTATGTATGTATGTATATTTAAACAATAAATTGAGTGATTCAAGAGGAAGGTGAATAAGTGATAATACGAAGTCGCGCCGGGTCCACTGGTTCATTAATATACATGGGAGCTTCGGTGGCCTAATAGTTGAGGAGTCCGAACTCATACTCCGAGGATCGAGGTACGGAGTTCGAGGTTTAGAACCTGGGTGCCGCCATGTACCAATTACTCTTTTCTGAGTTTAGTACTTTAGGTTGCAGTACTTACGTGCGCCCGACTATTCCCCTTATCTCCATGATTTGTACCCCATCGCGAGCGATAACCATCGAATTTCTAATTACCTCCCTCCACTTAAAGCTAAAATTAGCATAACAAGACAAAACAATTGTTTTATCTCTCTATGCCAATTTCAAACGTCTGCAATTGCAAGAGCAAATTAGGGTACCATTCGATTGCCCCTCCTGTACCGCTAGAGCTAGCAATCTGAAACTATCAACCTTTAAAACCAATGAGACTTACTGAGGGTTAGTAATAGTATTATTGACATTAAACATGAATCCAGCCAACGTGCCGAACCAATTTGAGAGCATCATGAAGAAATCTAGAGGGTTGCTAGCAGTTTTGTTGCCGCTAGTTTTGTCTTCCATCTTTACGGTGTTTACTACATCTTTGACTGTTGTTTTACTAGTATATTCTCTCTTTACGGCGATTACCGCTAAGTCTTTGGATGTTGCATTCATAATGTCTGTGTGAAGTGTAGCATTATCATTTGTGATCATCGCAGTTGTTGCTTCTTCAGTTACATTAGCTTGGACAACAGCTGTTGTATTTGCTTTACTGACAGTAGCTGATACTGTGTTACTGTCAGTAGCTAATGCTGTCTTACTGTCAGTAGCTAATGCTGTCTTACTGTCAGTAGCTAATGCTGTCTTACTGTCAGTAGCTAGTGATATATCTGTAGCATTATTCAAGGTTTCCGTTGACGAGACTTGTTTGTGTAACTCCGAAGTTTTGTCTGACGATATTTCGTTACCTTTAGTACTGTAGCTGCCACGATAGACGGTAACAAAAACATTGTCGATATTGTCGCGATCGTCGTCGTCATAATCACGATCATAGTACTCTTCGCCTTCAGTTTTAACTGATCTCTTTAGTTTAGATACGTCATTTAACTTGTCTTCAGTTTCGGATTCATTAACCGCTCCATTTTTATTATTCTGTACGTTGGTCACATTTTCACTAACTAAATTGGTTAATTTCACAAAATTTCTAATTTTCTCCTCCAAGTCTTCGATGTTTATAGTTTTGTTTTCATAAACATTATCTCTGTACGGTTCGCTGGTTTTTTTATCTTTATCGTCATCTTTGAATTCATTTTGTTCCGAAACCATTTCTACAAGTGTCTCAATGTCGTCTAGTACTACCCAGTCATTGTCTACATGAACAATAGGATTGTGGTTATACCCATTTTTGCGAGATTGATCATTAATATCCTCTATTTCACTCAAAATGGACCGTTTCAATATTCTCTTGCTATCGTAGGCATTTTCGTAATCCAACAGTTCGTTTATAATAGATCGCCTAAATGTACTCGCCCTTTCACTATCCAGGACATATTTTTCAGAGTCCATATTGTACGAATTTGGACCATCGATGTAGACTCTAAACATGTCAGTGTAATCTATGTCGTCAGCATCAATAGATTTGAGCGAACGTCTGAACCTACTCATGGCGTACATGTCATCGTAACTGTTTCTAGTGTTTTTATTTCCTGCACTTTTTCTCGAAAATGAAATTCTGAAACCTTCGTGTTCCGGTGCCGGCTTATCTGTGAACATAAAACCAAAAATGTATCACTACTATTGTGATATACCTTTGTGCCCATACGCGCAAATATGTCACCAATGCAGTTGCATTTAATTCGTATTGTTGTTTATCTGTCATATGGTAGGCAAACAGGTAAGGGATCACCTGATGGAAAGTAGTCACCACTGCTTATAGATATTAGCAGCACTAAAAGTATGGCCAATGTTTCGCCCACCTCCATAACACGTTGCTCTGGCCGCAAAAAGGCACATGCCCCTCCACTGCCAAAGTCACGGTTCCCCAAATCAATGGAGCACTGAAAACCTTACCCACCGGTCGCGACACAATACTATTTAAATTTGCATTTTTTCGTTGTCTGCCATATCGTAATCGTTACGCACGTGCGACACCTAAGTAGGCGGCGCCGGCGACGATTGCAAAACGAATAGTAGTAAGTAAGGCCCTAGTACAGTATAAAACAATAGGTACCTATCAAGTAACAACCCAAACACCCCAGGGTGATACCCCTGGTATCACCCTGGGGTGCAAACGTGTATTTTTGTAATTTTTTATAAGTATTGTATACCCGAAAGGTTAACTGATGTAAACATTTATTTGTTAGCAGTCTTAACATAAAATTTTCTGATTCTGATTCTGATAGCCTGCGGTGACTGCTTACCATCAGGCAGGCCGTAGCTTGTTTGTCACCGTAATGGTATAAAGAATAAAAACCCCAACACAAGCTTTGCTTACTTTGGGGCTAGATAACGCTATGTGAATTGATCAATTATAATTATTTATTTATTTTATTCACTATGCTCTAAGAAGCACTAAGGCACCCCAACAGGTTGTCTGGCGGATCCGATGACAGTCATGACGCATGTAAAAATCTAAAATAACACAATTTTCTTAATATAGCATTTTGGTCCCTGAGAAACCGCTTTCATTATGTTTCAAATACTAGGGCTTTTATATAGTAGAAGAACCTGGCATTTGACCGCAATCTCACCTGTTGGTAAGTGACGATGCGGCCGAAGATGGAGCATGCCCCTCTTGGAGTAGCCTATTCATTCTAGCCTTGATGGCATCCATATTATATTGATCGGAAAACACACTCGCAGGCAACGCATTCCAATCCTTAGCCGTACGCATAATAAAGGTCGAGCCGCTTTGGCTCAAACGAAGCATTCGAACGAAGAAGATTTTATTCGCAACAATCGCCTCATACATACCCACAGCCTTTTCCGACAATCTATTCATTCTATATCCGGATTCGTCCATATCCGGCTTAACACTCGAAGATTTCGATATAGGTTTGCTATCCATCGGTTTATTTGAAAATGAGAATTTGAAACCATCCTTGAAACCTTCAGCGTGTTTCTCTGTGAACAATTGTACCGCTAGATTAAATGTGGAAAATTGTGTGTATGTATGTATGTTCTTTATTGATTCACGCAAAAAGGGCTGGACGTATTTAGTTGTTTATTATAACAATGTGCCAGTTTTCACACCAGAACAACAATGAAGGGTCCAATTGTACCTGGGAAGGCCTTAGAAGCGTTGGATCAACATCAGATGCGAGAGCCAACACCTTGCGAAGTGAGAATGACGAAGACCGGGCCAAGTGGAGAAGAAAGATCAGGAAAGCGGATATTTTCAGAAGCTGGGTATGTTCGCTAGGATGATGATGACAATCATTTCCAACCGACCAATAGAATTAACAGCTATGACTATATTAATATGACCAGCGCAATTGGTTACATATTTTGGTAACTAGAGAATGCAACACCGGGATTCCGCATACATTTTGCGGGACTAATGTCGGTCGAAAATTTTGGACTGGCAGGATTACAGTAAAGCGTTGTAGAGAGTACTGGCTGGTTGGGCCCTGGCTAAACAATGCGAGGGCGCTGGACAGAATATGGTTGATGACCGAGTCAACATTTAAAAATTTTATTTGGTCCGCCAGTTAGATTACAAAAAATATTAGACACATATTTTTTTATATATCATATCAATAAAAAGCTTACAAAGATAAAGCGTATCAAAGTTTTGGAGTGGGGGCTCGTGACGTCAATTCTTAATTTTCACTTTAGGCGTGACCTAACGCAACATTTCAACGCACTGCATTGGCGTTATTTTTGTTTGAGTAACAAAATAAAAAATCTGTTCAAGCTTTTTGATAAAAAAAATTATCAGTCTTCATCCCTATTACCCCTTGTTTGTTTAATTTTTTTTGCCAGTTATGAAATTGTACTTTGACACATGGCAGTGTTTTATTAATTGAGTGTTGATTATTTAGAACTTTAAGATAGTTTTCTTATCATATTCTATGTCAATTTATGTCTTAATCTTGACGTCTAAAAGTATTAATTAACAATTTAAAATGTACCGAATAGCTTGCAAATAAATTTGGGTTTAAATTGAAACCATGAAAACGATGTCTATAAGATATTAATTACGATTGATTTCTAAGATAAACCTACAATAGTCCAACCTGCTGGATCCCGCGGATACCTGGATCCAGTGGAACTAAGATGGTTCAGTCCCGCAAATACCTGGATTGAAATTATCTTGCGGGATTGCATTCCCTGTTTGTAACAGACAATACTTAAAAAAAATACAAGTCTCCCAAAAGAAGCAACAATGGCTCTGAAAGATTTTATTTTTATTTGGAACTCTAATCATTAAAAAACTCCGTCGTAGAACGGAATTCTCCTTGAACTATGGACTATCTGCTACTTTGTGATAGTACAAAGACTTATACATACCCATAGTAGGTTCCAGCTGTCGGGCCAGAGACATCTTGTACCTCTCAGACTTGGCATTATCAGCTTGAGACTTCTCGTACCGTTGCACCTCCTTCTTGCCCTCCAAGACGCCATAATCGCTGTATGCCTGCGCCATTTTCATATGGTACAACCTCGGGCCATCGAAGTAGTCCTTCGACGGATCAAGATAGGAGTTATCAGCGTCATCAGATGCGAGTGCATGTCTATAGGATCTTGATAATTGCTTGTAGTCTGCCTCGTCAGCGTCGACAGATTTCAGCGATCGCTTGAAGTCTCTCGAGAGATGATTATAGTCTATGTCATCAACGTCAACAGACTTGAGCGACCGCTTAAACAATCCCATGCTGAAAGTCTCATCGAAAGTATTCTTGTCGCTGTTATCCATCTGTTGCATGTCCTGGTTTTCAGACGTGGTTGTCATTGGTGACGTCTCCACTAGTGAGGTAACTGGTGACACCAGTTTCTGGGGCTTTGTGCCTTGCACTTGATTGCCCTCAGCAGGTTTACCGGAGAACGTTATCTTGAAACCCTCGTAGCCCCCGGGCTGTGCGGACTTTTCTGTGAACAATAATTTGTGAATTAACATCATTGCAATGCTAACCGATGTTCTTACGGTGAGGGAAAACATCGCGAAGAAACATGCATATTGAGGTGACTGAATGTGTAACCATGATTTGTCACGGAGGACAGATGGCAGTCATAAATCCCGGCTCGTAGGCAGGGGAAGGCAGAGACATTATATGTTGCTTGGAAGAAATCGCCAAAAAGTTAAATAACTCATAAGGACAGCCAAAAAGTGATCTATCAGTTTTGACAAAAGATCTCGTGTCACCAAAATGTCGCTAAGGATCAGCCTGGAATATTATTTCAATAGAAAATCAATCTTCTTATTTTATGACTTACAACAGAATTAAATTTTTGGTCACCAGTATACATCAAACAGTGACGCTATTTAAATCATCTACAATAGATGTACATCAATAGAAGAATACAAGGCCAATGATTATAACACGCTCCTACTACTAATCTTTATTTCTACAGCAAACGAAATTACATACCCACACCAGGTTCCAACATTTGATCCAGCGACATTTTAACACGATCAGCTTTCACAGCTTTAACAGCAGCTTGGGCCTTCTCGCTTCTTTGGAATCCTTTCTTTCCTTCCAGAACTCCATAATCACTATATGCTTGTGCCATTTTGACAAGCTTCTCATATTTATTGTTAAAGTAATCCTCGATATATTGAGTGTCTAACGCATCTGACTGAAAATCTGTCTCGCCAACTTCTTTCTTGGAGAGAACAGACATATCTGGCAGCTCCTTGTTCATGTTCTGCATGACTGCTGTCTTTATCATGGTATTCAGCTCATCGGGGTAGAGCGGCATTGGGCCCTTCCAGTTCGGATTGTGGTAAAGAGGAGGGTTGTATCTGCGCGAGTTATCCAGAAATTTCTTGTCTTCCAGGTTGAATGGCTTGTTTTCTGGTTCCTGTAACAAGCTGTTTATAAATAGGGGATGACGTCTGTAGACCGTCCAGCACGGCTAGCTCAAGTGTGCGATAAGTGAGAAAACGCGCGACATATTATATACTGCTATCTCTTTCGTCTTCATATTGAGAGAAGGAAACAAACGCTCTCCCGCGGCGCGAGCTGTGTCACGGGCACACTTGTGCTAGCCGTGCTGGGCGCACAAACTGCGGCGCCAATACGCATCATGTAGTCAGCCGCAGTGTGAAGCGGCCCACCTCCTCACAATTAATGTATGGGGAGAAGGGGAGCCTTCGCGCGATATTTGGTAGAGTTTAAGCACTCTATAGATAGACATACAGATTATTCGCCGACTCAAGAGCCGTTCCACATAGCGTGGTGCGGAGATGGGAACCAACATTTGCTTCTCCTTTGAAGAAAAAGGAAAGCCATAATTACAAAGGCAGAAGAAGATGCTTGCATCTTCGCTTCCTCCTGGCCATTTTTCAGTACTTACGTCTCGTTTCATCCTATCTATTTTCTTGTCAGTATCGTCGTGTCCCTCCATCTCGTCTGAGAGTACCTCCTTGAAATCTTCATAACCTAACAATCAATTAATATTATGATTATTGCTCTCTTGTTGTTACAAGCTCTTCCTACTAAATATAGTAATCCAACTAAAACTTTTTTATTACAATTTTCAACTACTATATAAATGCTATTTGTAAGGACGGATATTTAAATGTTTGTTACTCCTTCGTGAAAAACCACCGAACGGATTTTGATTAAGTTTTGCATAGCACATAATCCTTTAATTTATCCCGAAATTCAACATGGTTCCTGGTGGGAACATTAAGCTTATTACGTGACAATCTGTTCCTAACAATCCTCTGATTTCAATGATTGGAAATGTTATTTTTGCGATTACGTATCATAAATTTCATGGGTTCAGTTGCTAACAAAGTTAAATTACTATAAACTGAAATTATAATATCGATCATACGTAATCGCAAAAGTAACAATTTCAATCATTGAAATCAGAGAATTGTTAGTAACAGAGTTACATAATTAGCTTACGGTTCTGGAACGTTACAACCAAATTTCATATGGACGAATTCATGGGCAAAAGCTAGTACAAAATATAGGTAACAATACAATACCTATGCCCTCTTGGTCCTCCTCCTCAGCTTGCATCAGCCGTCTTGCGGGCACCAGATTCAAAAACTCTGAGACACCGCTCCTCCTGAAAGGCGAAAGACTGCAAGTGAAATAAGTCGTGAGACTAGCGGAGGACAGGATGCATTGGCGTTTGTCGGGGGAGGCCTATGTCCAGCTGTGTACAGACTCCTTATTACTGGCTTTGACAGATATGCGACACGCGTAGGTAGGTATACATCATGTAGACTAGCAGTTATAGGCTGATGATGATGATAATGGTGGTGGTGGTGATGACGATGATAATGGTGGGGATGATGATGATTATGATGGGGGCTGTGGTGGTGATGACGATAATGATGGTGGTGGAGGTGGTGATGACGGTGATGATGATGATGACTCATTCCAAAACATAGGTAGCCTGTAGTAAAAGTCTGTCAAGCCTGATTAATGCGCCTAGATGGCAACTACCACCTTACCTATTACTGACGGCAAGCAGTAAATGCTTGCATTGTTGTATTGAGATGATATCGTACTCTTACTAATATTATAAATGTTTAAGTTTTTAAGGATTAATTTTGATCATATTTGGCAGTAATGTAGCGTATAGCCTATAATTGGCAAGGTTGGAACCAGAGTGATCTATGTGTCATTTTTACTAAGAGTACTTAGATCAGTGTGGCATGGAAGAATTTATTTTTCTGTGTCCCGTGGTGTATTAAACTCAATATTACTATAAGTGACTCTTAGATCACTCTGGTTCCAACCTCCCCAATTAATCCCGAAATTCAATGTAGTACCAGCTGGAAAACGTCCGGAACGTAAAAACCAATTATTATGCAAAAGAAGTCGCGGGGTTAAAAGCTAATAAAGTTATATCGATGATATAGACGATATATCATCAGATGATATACGATTATATAGAACAGCCGACGAATAATAGATATGATAAAGTAATCAGGAGTTTTCCAATAGGTATCTAAAGCATTCTTAACCACTCACTAGATGGCGGCCCGACAATTTTGGTAATTAATTACCGCTTGAAAAAGGTTCTTAGCAAAAGGGATATAAACACTGGGTACGTTGTATTGGATAATATTGTATTTATCAATAGTTTTCAACCATTTTAGAGGTTGTAATAAAATGGAACATAGTGCCTATTCATAAAAATATGTCTTTGTTCATTTCGTTCAACCTTTAAAGTTATGTTTATATTAATAACCATTTTATTTTTAGGTTTAGTATTAGATGGCTGCATGATATCACTGCCAAAATCATACAGATTTAAAAATTACCAGAACTGTAGGAGCGCCATCTATTGATGCTTTTTGAAACCAACTGACAATACCTACTGGAAAACTCCTCATTGATACACCGTGCTTTCCACTGCACTTTACCTAATGAAAGAATAGAAATCTAATTCACTCACATGAGCGTTGATATACTGATCAACATATCATAGTTGGTTATCATTGGCATCGTCGAGGTCGTCTCAGGAGTGGTGGTCTTCCTGATGGTCGTGGTAAACTTTCTAGTTGACGACTCTCTTTTCATAGTGTCTATGAGAGTCGTAGCCGTGTTCCTCATGTCATCCGGTTTCTTCTCCGGCTTTCTGAGGAAGTTGTATTTGAAATTCTTCGCTCTGAACATAGTGGGCTTCACGTACTGTCTGTACAGGTTGCCGGAGGTCGTGTAGAATGCGTGGAAGGGGTACCACGGTGTCGTCTCCTGTAAGGCGTGGGCGAATATTGTGATCGAGGCTCTAATGGTTATTCGAATGTACAATACAAGAGCTTAATGCATGGCAATCTTAAGAATCATATTGTCATAAATTTGTTATAAGGATTTTATATCATTCAGGATTTTTTATTTATTTATTATGTAAAATAAGTACTCGAATGGAAAAATAAATTCATAATAAAGCATTGTCATTCAAGTAAGTAAAATGTTTGTTACATTCACTTCCAAGGCACGAAAAGTACAAAACACAAAAAGAGAAAAACAAAAGAAAAAACACAAAATATCAATACCCGTGCCATGGAGAAGTGCAATGGGCCGCACCCACTTCAAGAAAGAAGTGAAAAGATTTTTACGGGGTCGGCAACGCGTAGGTGATGCCACTGGTATTGCAAACGGCCATAGGCTGCGGTGACTGCTTACCATCAGGCGGGCCGTAAGCTTGTTTGCTACCTTAGTGGTATTAAAAAAATGCCACTTTACCACAACCAGCAACATTAGCGAGCGGCCACACAGAAAAGACTCAGACACGTCGCGGACAGGGCACAGACGGGACGCGGACGCGACTTAAAACATACAGAAAAGACAGGGCAAGGACGCGGCGCCGTCGCGGATCAGTCAAGAGCGTAGGCAAGACAAGGACAGCAAGCGTTGCGGGCGAGGCCCGGATCCCGCGCCCCGCCCGGACCCCTGCTCTCGCCCGCGGCGCGCCCTTGCCTCGTCTTTTCTGTATGTGTCAAGTCGTGTCTGCGACGCGTCCTCGCCCTGTCCTAGCCCTGTCTTTTCTGTATGTTTTGCGTCGCGACGTTTCTATACATTTAGTATGAAAGTAAATTGAACGGGCGCCGCGTCTGCGACGTGTCTGCGTCTTACGTCTTTTCTGTGTGGCCGCTCGCTTACCTGCAACGAACTCCTGTACGTGATAAGTTTGTCCACGAAAGGCGACGCCGTGTTGGTCTCCTTCCAGGTCACCTTCTTGTCCACGAACTGATCGAAGAAGTCGTCGAAAATCGTCGGCTCATCGTTCGTCTGCTTGAAGTTCCTCATTATCGTCGATAGCCTGGCCAACTTCAGGTTCTTTGGCACGTATTTCACTAGCAGCTTCTTCTTCTCGAAGATTAGACCTGGAGTTTCCGTGCTGTTCAGGTGCCGTCTGCTTCGCATGGGCAGGTTCACCTGCGTGATAAATGCAGTTGTATGAAGATGTGGTATCTGTTTTACAAGCTTTCATTTCGTTTCACATGTCCCCATGTCTGTTCGTAATAAAATCTACCCCATTTTCCGGTTTCCGATTGAGCTGAAATTTTGCACATGTAAGTTTGGTAATAATGTAATGTTATAATGTCATCGAGCTGATCTGATGATGGAGAAGGAAGGTGGTCATAGGAACTCTTAAACTACGCATGGTAAGCCATTTTGGGCTCGTTTGATTAGTGCGCGTTTGGTGTGATAGTCGTGCCTGAGAGCACAACCGGGACACTACCGCCAAGATGTTTTTTTCTATGATCTGGCAAATGATTATGTTAACGATCTATAACTGTATTACTAAAATAAATTATTTACTTATTTATTATTATTGATTCATTTACTACCTTTTCGTGCCCCTTGGTGCTGTTCTTGAAGTGAACATTGTACTTCTTGTGGATTTGCGTCTTCTTTGGCGCTAGTTTCTTTGGTGACTTCGGCTTAGTGGCATTCCCTTTATGCTTGCCCTCCTTATGTTTCCAATGGAAGAGCGATCGCTTGACCCGATCGGCGAAATTCCTGGCGCCCGCGTAGATGTTCCGGCCGGGGACGACGCTCCTCAGCTTCTGGATCTTCGCGTCTGTATCCAGCAGTTTCTTGTAGAATTCTGGAGGGGAGAAATAAAATTTGGCGTTGATAGATTTGTTGGAAGATCATAGCGAAATTATCACAAAAATTAGATACTAATGTAAGGAACAAGACGACTAATGTTTTCGAGACAAAGATCTAGAGTCTCCGTAGGGTGGAATGGGCAGCAGTGATTTCCATTGTTATATTTATAATACTGCGGTGTCCAACCCCTTTCGTTGTGGGCTGTGACGATAATCTTTAATATATAAAATTCTCGTGTCACAGTTTTCGTTGCCATACTCCTCCGAAACGGCTTGACCGATTTTGAAGAAATTTTTTGTGCTTGTCCGGTATCTATGAGAATCGGCCAACATCTATTTTTCATCTCCCTAAATGTTAGTCCACCCCTAAATTTTTTTTTATTTATATGGCAAAACAACGTTTGCCGGGTCAGCTAGTAAAGTATAATAACCGATGCTGTTACGGTGAGGGACAACATCGTTTTGAATTTGCATTTAGGCGACTGAATGTGTGACCACGATCCAATCTGGTCAGGTTCCCCTGGTAGCAGAGCCACCGGGGTCAGATGGCGGTCGCTCCTCTGTAATTTTCTGATCTGTCAAATCCTGAATCATGGTCAGGGTGGACCCCGGGCCCTCGTGCGCTTGTGCACAACCGGAGAATTACTGCCAAAATGTTTTTTTTAATGTTATACGGCAGATAGAACAGGCAAGCGGGCCACCGCCGCCTATGGACATCAGGCACACCAGGGATGTTACCAATATGTTGATTAATTATTTCTATCCTATTTCTGTAGGTTAATTTACCTCTCAATTTGCTGCCAGCCTCCAGCTTCTCAAAATTCGGTGTGACGATGTTGCTGCCTTTCCCCTTCTTGAATCTCTGTAACAATAAGTCTTATGTGACGACCTGAGTGGTTCAATTGTCAACATTGTCTACCACACAAGAGGTCCCGGGTTCGATTCCCGGCCGGGCAGAAATAGAAATGATGAATTTTAATTTCTGTTACGGGTCTGGGTGTTCTATGTATAATAAGTACGTATTTAAAAAAAAAAGAGTATTTAAGTAGTATATCAGTTATCTAGCACCCATAGTACAAGCTTTGCTTAGTTTGGGGCTAGATGGCGCTGTGTGAATTTGTCCATGAATATTTGTTTGTTTTGTTTATTTGTTTATGTATCAGATGATTTATTGTTATAAATAAATCATTTGTTACATAGCGCGAGCTCATCGTGATTTGAGATATTTTCCCCCTTCAGGGTCAATTCAGCCCACATTCAAATCAGTCCGTAGATTCAAACGGCCAATATCATTTATGTTAAAAAATTATGGTTAACTTAGCCCGTGGGCTCAGTTAACCACTTTAAAACTCTAACTTAGCCCACATTCCCGTGCGACAATTCGTGTGACCTGACGACTCCTTCAAAACAATACCGCAAAGGTAAATTATAGGAAGTAGAGTAGGCAGAGGAAGACCTAAAGTAAATTGTGTAGTGAAGAAGAAATGCTGCCTGATACCGACCAACTTTATATTTTTTTACAATTTTTTTTTTAATTTTTTTTTATGTCATACGTAGGGCAAACAGGCAAGCGGGCCACCTGATGGAAAGTGGTCACCACTGCCTATAGACATTAGCAACACCAAGAGTATCGCCAATGCGTTGCCCACCTCTATAACACGTTGCTCTGGCAGCAAAAAGGAAAATGCCTCTCCACTGCCAAAGCCACGGTTCCCCAAATCCCCACCCCATGGAGCACTGGAAACCTTACTCGCCGGCAGAAACACAATACTATTTAAAAAAGTTTTGTTTAGCTGCGGTATTCTGTAAGGTGGAGGTACTTCCCCAGTTTGCTAAACTATTAAATCGATTTTAATAAAACAAAGCAGCCTACGGACGATTGCAATACCAGGGGCATCACCCACGCGTTGCCGACCCCGTAAAAACCTTTTACATGGCTGCATTGTGGCGCTTTACGGGAGATCGGAATGAAATAATCTGTTTAGACATTTAATGGATCGAGCATCTTACATATATACCCTAATGGGGGATGAGGCGTCCACTACATACTACAGGGCTCGATCCCGGCACCTCTCGCTTAAAAATCCAGCCCGCTAGCCCTTACGCGAGACGACCTCCCACTGTAATTCCACGCAGACAAAACAACTCACCGTAAGTACAGTGCAGGTGCAACACGTAAAATATTAGTCCAAAAAGCGATCCTAATTAACCCTAAAATGGTATTTTAAAATGGCCGACCTGCCGGGAGTTATCTTTGTAATAATTCTCCCGTAAAAAGGTTAAAGAAACACCTGCGCCGTTCTGAAAACGCACTTTTCGGCCATTTTGTCGTATTTATTGGGAAGGGTTGTGCGAAGGCGGCTAAGAGACCCTTAAGAGGTTCGTTAATTAGCAGTTGGTTGGTTTTTGTAGGTGTTTTTAGCCGCCGACGAAGAAAAAAGACATAGGCATAGACGTATCTTTGTTTGCTCCAATAACACATAATGGAATAAATAATAAATGGAACAAGTGTGGAATAAATGTGTGTCTGAGTGGAATAAATGTTTTTACTTACGTACTTACTAAATATATGGTATGAGGTTGATTTCTGGATCTTTGTGTGTCTGTCTTTGGCGTCGTAGCTCCCGCAAGGATGGACAAATACTGTTTTTTTATTACGAATTCACACAGCGCCATCTAGCCCCAAAGTAAGCAAAGCTTGCGTTATGGGTGTTAGATAATTGATAAACTACATATACAACTTTTTAAACAAAACAAAAATTATGCCTTACTGATCGTCACGCTCATACATTTCTGGTGTTGGAAATCAGTCTTCAACTTCATAAATACTTAATCTTATTGAATAATTTGTAACGCCAGAAATGAATGAGCGTACCTATATGGAAGTAGGTGTGTAGGGTGAGCGAATAATTGCCGCTGAGTGTATTTCTGTCGCCAAGCAACAATGCTTGCATTGTTGTGTTTCGGTTTGAGGGATAAGGTAGCCAGCGCAATTACAGGCATGAGGCATTTCATCTTAGTCATCAATGTGTAGGTATATATTTAATAAAAGCTATGTCTATGTCTATGTCTAAGTCTATTTTGGGCGACAGTTACAGGTGCTTACCATCAGCTGGGTTGTATTTTTTTCTGATTGAAAGCAAATTTAATCGATACCTATGGTTCTTTGCTTTGTTTCATCAAAATTCTTCTAGTACTTTAGAAAATATTGGAAAATGAGTAAACTCGTTCAAGAGGTATATTAGAGGTCTCTTCTTAGTTTATACTCAATAAACTGCATAAATATAGGTTTGTTGTACACATTCATGGCTTCAAAAAACGTAATCGAGTGTACAAATAAGAAAGTGGGGGTAAAATATAATCAAACCATCCAATCCAGAACTGGCAACCTTACTCATGGACTGGAACACAATACTATTAGTTAGTTCTGCGTTTTATGTAGCAACACAGGAAACATGTACGATCTGTCCAGACTGACTTATCTTATTTAGTAAATACCAATTATGCTAGTACACTTTGTATAGATGTCATAAATTATATAAGAAACACATAGAATGTGAATTTTAACGAATAGTGGTGCAAATTATTAAGTGAAATACATAATTTCCTTAACCAAATAAGACAAGTCAGTCTGGACAGATTTTAGTATTCTGTGACGTGGAATAGACTACCCAAAATAATTAAAATTATAAAATCGTCTTGGCATTAATGTCCCGGTTGTGCTCTCGCACACGATTGCCTGGGGTCCGCCGTGACCATGATCCAGGATTTGGCAGGTCACGTAATTACAGTGGAGCGACTGCCATCTGACCTCCATAATCCTGCTACCAGGGGAACCTGACCAGATTGGATCATGGTTACACATGCAGTCGCCTAAATGTGCAGGTTTCATCACGATGTTTACGCTCACCGTAAGAGCATCGGTTAGTATTCAACTAATGTACATAACTCAGAAAACAGTCTTTTCAATATAACTCAGAAAATTTGTACATGGCCGGAGCGGGATTCGAGCCCGGGAGCACTGGCTTACTAGTCAGATACTCTAACGGTTAGAGCCTAACCGCTCATTGAGTTATATAAAATTAGTGGACCCCGGCGCGACTTTGATAAAAATAATGCTATGGTGGGCGTCAATGTCTAGTTCTTTTGGCCTGGGACAGCCCTTATTATAATAAGTATGTATTTAAAAGTATATAACTAGTATATCAGTTATCTAGCACCCACAACACATGCTTTGCTTACTTTGGGGCTATATGGCGCTGTGTGAATTTGTCCACGATTATTTATTTATTTTATTTTATCAAACTCATTTTGACTAAAAATGCTTCAAATGCCCTGTACGTTGCTAATTTTCTTTAAGTGTTTGTTTTTTTTTTCTTTTGAAAAGTGGGCTCTCCAAGGCTTTCTGAGTCCTAGTATCACTGCGACCATTCCTGATCTATTGTGATCGCCTCTTTTTTACAGGTTTTAAGTGGCTATACACTTATACTCTTGTACTGTAGTCACCTACATTGTAAACCTATACACAATACAATATATTATCGCTGAAACCCGTACAAATGTATGGGCCAAAGTGAACTGTAGGTAATTATAGTAAATTTCAGAATGCAATATGGTGTTTTGACCTGAAACTTGGAGAATTAAAACTTCTCTAACAAAACGTATCAAACCCATGAGTATATTGACTCGACCTGTTAAGGAGAAGTGAATAGTAAAGGGTAAAATCAAACTTGGAACATTTCCCTAGCAAATCAGAACATCTGAGATACACACTTCGAAACAAATCTGATCTTAATTGTGAAGCCTACAGGTTACATAAATCAAACTTTATTATGACGAATTTCGGGCCTGTAGTCTACAATAAAATTCCGAAGTATATTAGGGACTATGACTGTTTAATAACATTTAAAAATAAACTAAAAGTATTGTTAATAGCAAAAGCTTATTACAGCTTGAAATAATTCTTTGATGACAAATTCAAATAACAATAGTTTTAAGACGTTTTAATTAAAATAATCTCCTAACGTCGATATTGACCTATAATGTGATAGACCGTATTAATTTCAATTTTATTTAAAAATGACATGTAAAATTTTGAATTTTATGTAATAAAGAGTATAAAAGGTAAATGGTAAATTACAGGGATGAGGCATTTCTACTGTAGCGCCTCGACAATGATGGCGGATTCACGAATATACTGCTTCCAAGCAATCATTCGCAAAAGATCCGCGTCTCTGTTGAGCCGAGTACGGGGGAGCGCCAACTCTATCCTCCAACCGATAGCGGAGCGGTTTCAGTGTCCTATAATGGGACACTGGAACGATGTCCATACTGGGGGCAGACCCCTTATTTTTAATATAAAATGGAATAAGTAAACTGTGTGCATTTGTTACTAACATTAGATACCTATAAGTATTATTTTTTGTTCACAAGATACTAACAAACTATCGACCTTCGTCTGAACTAAATGTATTTTTATTTACTTATTTCATCTTAGTCCTCACAGTATGAATTGTATATGTTATGAGCAACCAACACCAGGTGGGCTGTCTGCTTGTTTATCACTGAGTAGTGGCAAACGAGAAAGTGTTATTAGAGGCGAATAACTTTAAATTGAAATAAAATAAAGAAAAAGGTATTTAGAATTCGGAGTTATGTATTATGAACACTAGTCGGATGCTCGATTTGTATGTAATTCAAGCTCTTGACGCCATTGTTAAGTGTGTACCTTTTTAAAGTTTTGTAGGTTGGAAAATATAAAGAATGGAATTATCCTTTATTTTCATAGGCTATGCCGTCAGATTTACTGTAAGTTATTTATTTCTGACGTTGTTTCATAAACCTAACAGTGGACTATAAGAAAACGGAAGAATTGTTGAGCATTATAAAATATTAATAATAAAAAAACGCACGTACGCACGCACACACACTACAGTACTAAGAGGTGATTGATTATTTTAAAAATGCTTATTCTATATTTATTTTTGTTTTTGGTATCATAAAATGTACACTTATCTAAAAGGGAAGCCAAGACGTACATAATACGGACTAACCTAGTTTGGACTCCTGTCTCCCAATCGACTATTTGATATTATACATTTATAATATCAAAAAAGTAAAACATAGTTTTTTTTTTTTTTATTGTCATACGGTAGGCAAACAGGCAAGCGGGCCACCTGATGGAAAGTGGTCACCACTGCCTATAGACATTAGCAACACCAAGAGTATCGCTAATGCGTTGCCCACCTCTATAACACGTTGCTCTGGCAGCAAAAAGCAAATGCCACTCCACTGCCAAAGCCACGGTTCCCCAAATCCCCCCCCCCCCCATGGAGCACTGGAAACCTTACTCACCGGCAGAAACACAATACTATTTAAAAGAGTATTATTTAGCTGCGATATTCTGTAAGGTGGAGGTACTTCCCCAGTCGGGCGGCTCCAATTCGAACGAGATACCCCGCTATGCCCTACCTCTCTTAAATGCTATGCTCTAGCTAGGTACTCCCTAAATATACTTGCTAACATCAACATTTTAAGTTCATAAAAACAAATAAAAAAAGTTAAATTAAAATCAGCCGCCGTTAGCACTCCCCCTTAACACACCCCAGTAATTAAGCGGCCATTATTAACATGTGACGTGCACGCTTCACTAAATCACCTCGCCTCTCGCTCTACCGCCCTACACCAGAGCGGGACAACAACACACACAATCGAGCCGCCTCAGTAGATTTGGTAAAGATTTAAGGTGCAAGTGAAATGTATGTGCTTCGAATTCTGCTCATTAGTAGTCGGTATGTTTGTATTCGGGCGGCAGATTTTAATTTGAAGGCTGCCTAGACGGATAACCAAAGTTAAGCAACGCACGCGGAGGCCGGGAACTGGATGGGTGTACGTGTATAGTTTCTTACTTACTCTAAAACTAACGTTGACCTAAATTTCTAAATTATGCAATGCCGAGTTGTTTATTTTAAGAATTATGAAATTTTGTTTTTGTTTTTTTTCTTGTATGATTGTGTGTCGAAATATGTATGTAATTCTTTGTATAA
This sequence comes from Blastobasis lacticolella, assembly GCA_905147135.1. Classification (NCBI taxonomy): domain Eukaryota; kingdom Metazoa; phylum Arthropoda; class Insecta; order Lepidoptera; family Blastobasidae; genus Blastobasis; species Blastobasis lacticolella. The sequence goes on from LR990067.1 coordinate 11,088,480, forward strand.
ATGTTGTGTTGTGGCGTCCAGTTGATAATAAATGATTTATTTATTTATTTATTATTGTATGTCCTGTGGGCAGACAACAGAGCTCTCTGTATTTACTTAACATCTGTATATTATTTTTATGTATACCAACCTGTGTGTCACAAGAAAGTATTTGAATTTGAATTTACTATAAAGGCTGGTCGATCTCATCTGCTAGTCGGAAGTCGTTCTACAATAAGACTACCGAGTCGCGATCTAAAAAAAGAATCATCTTAGCGTTTATGTCCCGGTTGTGCTCTCGAGGGCCCGGGGTCCGCCTTGACCTTGATGCAGGTTTTAGCAGATCAGGTAATCACAGTGGAGCGACTGCCAGCTGACCTACGTGACCCTGCTAGGGGAATCTGACCGGATTAGATCATGGTTACACATTCAGTCGCCTGAATGTGAAATTTTCATCACGATGTTTTCCGTCACCGTAAGAGCCTCGGTTAGTATTCAATTAATGTACACAACTTAGAAGAGATGCACACAGCCACAGATACACGTGTCAAATAACACTCCCGTTTTTTGTCGGCGGTAAAAAACAGTCCACCGCGCTACCTGATCTGCCTGTCATAATAGGCTTCTAGAATTATAACAGTGTTTCCTTTGGACTATGACATGGGATCGTTCAAGAGGTATATTAAAGGTCTCTTAGAGGCGGATGCATTGGAAGCTGGTGTTGCTGATGTCCATAGGCGGCGGTGACCACGCACCATCAGGTGGCCCGCTTGCCTGTTTGTCTGCCGTATAACATAAAAAAGAAAAACGAAAACTTAAGCATTATCCCATAAGTACCAGTTTTCCATCCAAATCCTGACAACAACCCCATCCCAATCGACAGCCCCATATCTACGTATCACTGAGCTGTTTGTGATTTTTCATCTCTCGACAATTGCAAGTTTTAATCCCAACAATCGCCTGGGGAGGGCATTGTTCTGGACAGACAGACGGACGGCGGCATTGTCAACTGCGTTAGTGTCGCGGGAGCTACAGGATGCGGTGCACTGTTTTATTACTGCCAACATAAAAAAGAGGAGTGTTTTATGACGTATGTATCTGTGGATATGTGTATCTGTGTTCCTGTGGCTACGTGTGTCTGTGGTTATGTGTATCTGTAGCTGTTGGCATCAAAATTTTCTTGAAGTGCTCTTCACTTATGCTCTGTACTGCACATAACTCAGAACAGAGGAATTGGTACATGACGGCGGCAGTGGGATTCGACCCCTATACCTCTCGCATTGCGAGTCGGATACCGATACCACAAACAGGCCACCGACACTCCTGACCGATTACCAAAACTAGAACCGAGGAAAAATCGTGGCACTTCATTTTGAAACGTATTACCAAAGACATCTATATAGTAGGACCACGCTAAGTCCGAATCGACTGACAGTGGTAGAAATTATAAAGTATGGATATGGCAATATCGATTGGATAATCTGTCCTTGTCAGTCATTGCATTTTATTATTTAGGTGATTCGCACACTGTAACGCAGCACCGTACGGTTGTGCGTGACGTGCGTTAGTCCCTAAAGATAAATTGTAGTCTTTTTCCAATGAGTCTATGTTTACCAGTAGTCCCACGACAGTCAAATTCTTTGTTATGACTTTTATGAATATGACGGAAAAATGACATGGCCTAAGTTGCCATACAGAGATTTTTATTTTTATTTTTTTTAAAAGCGATTCGGACTTAGCGTGGTCTTATTATATCAATGCGTTTGTTTTGTATTAACTCTACTTTATTTTTGCAACCCCCTGTACGCGTATGCACCTAGGTATAGTGCGGTCGCGTACAAAGCTTGATGATTACTGTTTTAGAGTATCAAAAGCAGAGTTTTGCACAATTTTTTTTATTGTCTTTTTCACAACCGGGCGGCAAATAAGACGGCTGTCTGGGCTTTTGTGTTGCCACACTAGCGCGGCACGTGGCTCTCCTTGGATATTTGCACCGTGTAATATAGATTGTGAGGGAGCCGTAGGCTATTTCCAACGTCATCGAGTAGGAGAAAAAATAGAATTTGAGCGTCGTCATTGTTGACAACACAGTGACATTTCAAAATGACGACACTCAGTTCAAATTTTGGCTTCCGGGTCAAACAAGTTTGCACAACACACAAAACAAGGTAAAAATTAAACGAGTTAGGAAAATGTCAAGTTTTAAAAAGGACTAGTTTAAGAAAATTACGAAGTTATCCGGATTGGGCCGTCCGTGGTCGGTTTCTGGCGATGCCAAGTGCGAAAAAGTGCTAATTTTAGTAGATTTTTGGTTGTTATTAAAAAGGTCTTCCATAAATAAAAAATATATTAAGCAGATACTCTTACTTTAGTAATAGATCTAAATATTTGTATGAATTAAATTGTCGCCGTGACGGTTAATCCTAAGATCGGAGCGATTAAAACTAATTTTTCAGGCTTCTTGATTTTTGCAATACAAAGACAATATTTTACCCACACAGATGCATCCGTCAAACTTATCTCCCCTCTTTTTTCGTCGGCGGTTAAAATATATGCTGTCAAAATTGCTATAACTAGTGCCATGTAAGAAGAGACTTGGCGGGTCACGTGGTTCGACTTGCGCAGTAGGCGATTAGCTGCGCGAAATCCCCTCTACTGTCATTTGACAAGTCTCTTCTTTCATGACGCGGATTATACAACAACTTTGTTGGCCGACACCGAAGACTTCTATATACTAATCAATGGGCAGCATATTGGCCGTGTGGTGTCCGGCAGAGTAGAATAGCACCAACCCCTTACATTAATGGGTGTTGTACAAGGCCACTAAAATTTCGAGGCAAAATATCAAACTCTCCGTAGTCTGGAAAATGGGCAGCAGCATTTTCCATTGTTATATTTCAATACTGCGATCTCCGATCCGCCTGCCAAGCGTGAAGATTATGGCAATAACCTCCCCTTTCGTGGGAGAGGCCCTAAGTCCTGCAGTGGACTGTTACGGGCTATGATGATGGGCAGCATAGCGTTGGCCAATACAAACGCTATATGGGTCGCCGAATACTGGGCGAATAAAGTGTAAGTCAGAGTTTATTCCATTGACTCAATAAGAAGAAGAATGGCAGCACTTTAAAATTTTGTAAGCTACTTTTGTATGAACCCTGAACACACCCACTCAAAACTCTCTCTCTCTCACACCTCATTTTATTTGTCAAACCCAGCACCCCGCACTACCCCACCCCCCACCCCCGACTCCAAACCCAGTAATTATAAATCAGTGTCGCGTCTTAATATCGAACCTGGGACCGCCGTTGCGGAGCCGGCGTCGCCGCCATAAATACATCGGGAAGCAATTAACGCAGGTGCGTTCGGGGAGCTTTTGGGGGTAGTTGCAGTTTTTTATGTTTATGGTTGGAGTACCTTCAGAATTGCTCAAGTGGTTTATATTATAAGCTAACCGACAGAAAATGTCGGATAATTATGACAGTTATGTTATGCGACAAACAAACAGGCAAGCAGCCACCTGATGGTGCATGGTCACCGCCGCCTATGGACATTAGCAACACCAGGGGAGTTACGATTACGAATGTATGTATGTATTGTATGTATGTATGTCTGTAATCTCTGTATTGCATCAATTTATAACATTACAGGAAATAAAAATACAGTTTATAATGCAAAGGCGAGCTTATCCCACAACGGGATTTCTTCCAGTTAACCTTTGATAAGCCGAGAAGACTTTTGATGAGCGGTGAAGGCAATTAAGAGAATAAACAAATAACTATATAGAATACGAATGCGTTGCCCGCCTCTGAAGAGATCTCTAATGTACCTCTTGAACAAGTTTACTTATATTCTAATATTTTCTAAAGTACTAGACGAATTTTGATGAAACAAAGCGAAGAACCATCTCGATTAAATTGACTTTCAAATAGAAAAAAAAACAGCCAGGCTGATGGTAAAGCACCTGTAACTATCGCCCATAACATCTACACTGTGAAGACTAAGATGAAATGCCTCATGCCTGTAATTTGCTGGCTACCTTATCCCTCAAACCGAAACAAGACAATGCAAGCATTGTTGCTTGGCGGCAGAAATACACTCAGCGACAATTATTCGCCCACCCAATATATTTCCAAATAGGTACGCTCATTTATTTATAGCGTTACAAAAATGACAGTTTTTATGAAGTAAAAGACTGATTTCCAACGCCAGAAATGTATGAGCGTGTATGGAAAAATATAGGGTGGGCGGATAATTGTGCCGACGAAAGTAGATAAGGCATAATTTTGTGTTTTATAAAACAAAGTATAGAAGTAGTTTATCAGTTAACTAACACCCATAACACAAGCTTTGCTTACTTTGGGACTAGATGGCGCTGTATGAATTTGTCTAAGCATATTTATTTATTCTGCCACTGTTGGATTTTATTTCAAAAACTTATTATTACTAAAACAATTTTTACTTTTTTTTCCTATTTTTCTCAACAAATCCTTTCATTATAACACTTTCTACTATTGTAACTTTCTTTGTGCACAATAAATGGTTAAATAAATAAATATTTCATACTACATACATTTATTTATTTATATTTATTTATTTATTAAGAGCTAGAAGCACCAACAATAGACAGCAGCCATCTTTCAAAGTTTTATAGCCCCGGAGTCTCTACCGCTAATGTAGCAACGCGATCACAATACGAGCGGCCAGGTGGAAAATGGACGCGAACGAATATTAAACAGTCCTGCCGAGAAGGTTCAAAGTTCTTGATACGACAATCAGGCCGTAGACAGAGAGTCTAGAGTTGATTTTTTGTATAAATAATAATCATTTTGTTTAAAAACAATCATGATGAAACGTTGGTGTGCCCATATAGCATAGTCGCATGGGAGGCTACGTAATGTTTTACATATTTTAAGTATTAATGTTTCCGTTGTCTGTAATTGTAACTGTTATTGTGTCGTAGTGTGCTTTGTGTAATAAATGTCTTTTCATTCTTTCTTTCTTTCATATGCAAACTGTCACAAAAAAAATTGTGACATTTTAAAGACACTTTTTTTTGTGACTATGATGTGGCTAAAAAGCGAAACTGCAGTGTGGCGTTTTTTTTACTTCTACACCCATACAAGAGGATAAAGTAAGTACGGTCGACCAAGAAAGTGGTCTGCCAGTTTTGACAGAAGATTCTGCGAGATCTAATGATCGCTAAGGTTGACTTTTTTCACTGACATAATATTATTGCAAGTAGAAATCGACCTTGTTGTCTCGTGACGTTCAAACGAATTGCAACCGTAGGGTGGTAGACCACATTTTTGGCCGACTGTACCTACTACTGCTAACAATTTTTTTTTGTGTCAATTTGTGCACGGACAGACCAACGTTTTGTGGGTGTCTTAAACCTCTACAAAGTGAAATAGTTCTTGTCCTAATTAGTTCTTGTCAAATAAATAAATAAACATTTTCGCCCAAAATCACCGGACTCCGCGACTACAACGCCACATAATGGGACCTAAATAAGAAAAAAAAAGAGTCTGAGAGTCGTCGCTGAAACTCACCCAGACGTGCTTTCAGGCGGTCCGCAAGAATACTTGTTGATATTACCGCATCGGCTCCCCGACTATGATGTCGGTGTAATTTGGACGCTATGGCTAGGGTTGCCAACCCTACTATATTACTGTATCCTACTGATTTTGGTATTCGCCTACTATTATTTTAAAATATTAATATAGTAGGCGAAACTATAAAGGCAAGATGGACGACGACATCACCAAGGTGGCCGGGAAGATGTGGACGAGGGAGACTTCCTGTCGATCGGGATGGAGGAGACTGGGGGAGACATAATGTCCAGAGTGGACGGCGAAATGTTGAAGAAAAAGAAGAAGAAGAAGGCGAAATTACTATATTTTATCAGTAAAGTCACTTATTAGTATAACTTAGTATAAAACGGAATGTGTCTGGAATATTAATGTTAAGAATTCAGAAATAACTCAATGAAACACTACTGAAGATCAATTTTATGCTAAATATATTTGATTAAAAATATAATATATAATTTAATGAATTCCCTATCTGCTATATTTTATGGCCACTGAATCCGAAAATACTATATTTGGTCTTAAAAAAGTTGGCAACCCTAGTTATGGCGCAGACGGTATTGTGTGTGGCAAGATATGGTTGCACTTGTTTGAGTGATTATTCTTGTATCGTTTAGTGAATAACTATATTTTGGGGCTTAATGTACAGTGCTAGAACTTAACTGCATTAACACGTTAAGAAAATTTTCTTCTGCTGCTATTTATGGTATTTGGTGCATCTTTAGCCAAAATCAGTTCACTAAAACAAGGGAGCATAAGCTGTCCCTTATGCCCAAAGGACTCGTCCATTACTGTTATTATATATACTATAAGTAAAAATGTATTTCGGCTAAATGCTATAAAAACCGTTCAACAACTATTACTGTACTGTAGTGCAAAGGAATTTGATTCTTAAGGTGGTCACGCACTTATGCTCCTCATTGTACCTACACACCTGAAATGTTAGGTCCGAGGCGTTTCGTCTGGTGAAAATGACAAAAACTGTAATTTTCATACAAGCATATTTTTTAATTTCCAGGAAACAGCAAATCCGATTATAATTAATTTCGTAGGTATAAACAATCAACATTAAGCTAATTGGTGCATACAATTTTATTGTGATAACTGCCTTAAAAATTCTTCATAAAATTACGCCTGGTTTAAAAGAGGGACCTACTGTGAAACCCATATAAAAGCTAAAGATTTTTTTTTTATAAAATTTTGAAGTGTTATCGTCATCTAAATATACTCTATTCTCGAAATCCAGCATTACATAATTTCGATAAATTATATGCAATTAAAAATATTTGAGTAAAATATACATAATTGCGAGAATACACAAATTTCATAGGAAAGGACCCAATAAATTACATATTTTAATTTAATTTAATTTTTAATTTAATAAAAAATATATATATGGAATAATATTAATCCGATCGCCGACCTTATTGCCTTTACATCGATCCCTTCCAGTCAAACCGAGCCGGCTGAGCCTGGAAATGCCAATGAAATATACGTGCTTTGGGAAGTATTTTTCCCATCAATACAGACAACCAAACCACTTTGCGGTTACTCCACAAGACTACAAACTAATATCAACTCTATATACTAAAAAATAAGATGTTAAATTTAATAAAACCTGCAAATATTTATGGCAAAACATTTTGCGGTTACTTCACAAAATGTCACACGATTTTCAACTCTATTGCTTTAGATATAAAGTGCTATAGTTCCTAAGGGACCAGCAAACGTTTCTGGCGAGCTGTTCCCTCGCGGGATCGCCGATAAATATTAATATGTAATGTTCCGCGGCGTAAAACCAATCATTGGCTGTTGCCCCTTAACTATGTATAGGATGTTGCAATTTTTTTGAAATTAAAAGATATGAAAAAAAAAAGTTCAACTAATAGAACAAAGCTAAAAGACGCCACAGGTGACCGAAGAGCTGGCTCGTTCCTCGGACAGAGGATAAGTTTTGCTATCCAACGAGGCAACGTAGCCAGCTATCTGGGCACTATTCCGTGGGGGGGGGGAGTGATGTGGATGACTTTTTATGTTTTTAAGGGTTTAGTTTAGTGTTTGTTTTAGTTTTAGTTTATTTGTTATGGTTTTGTAAATATTCTGCTTGTACCAATAAAGTTCAAATCTATGGAACATATAGTTGCATATCATGGTGGAGAGGTGTGGGCGGGTAGACCCATTGTCAAACAGGATAGTAAGGTAGCCTAATGGCTAGCGAGACCGACTTCCGAGTGAGAGTTAACGGGTGCGATCCCCAGTGCCATTATTATAGAAATGAGATGAGTTGTTGGCATTCGACGGGGACTGTCGAATGCCAATTTTAACAGTCGAATGCCAAATCGACTGTTAACATTGTCCTCTACCGACCATTTTATCATATTATATGTATTTTATCTATATATATTGTAGCATATAGTGTGTAATATACACACCATAGTATCATCTCTACTTAGTCTGTGATTAGTATGAAGGTGTAAATTTTTAGCTTAAAATATAGTAGTTTACCACAAATAATTAATGCTATTTTTGTTGCTTGTCTGACTGATGTTTATCTTTTTATCTTTCTAGACAAGGGTTGATTGGAAGAGATCGCTTGTAGCGATAAGGCCGCCTTTGCCCACATGTTTCAATAGACCTGTTGAATTTTCTTTTTTGTAATTTTGTGTGCAATAAAGAGTATATCTATCTATCCTGCAGTGGCCCTGTTGTGGGTGTGATAATTATGACGATGATAGTAGTAGATAGGTTCTTTGCCAGGTATGAGAGTGTCGGTAGCCGAATGGCTAGCGGGTCCGACTTGTAAGCAAGATGTGCCGTTATTATATCAATGATTTTTTCTGACTAAAGTTGATATAAACCAACCAGTTTCAATAGTTGTTCTCTTGTTTACTTTATATGTGTGTCTCATGACATACTTTATCTAGCATCCTAATACTAAAATAGTTTAGACAGCTAATTGTATAGCGTTGTCTCGCTCTCTCGCTCGCTCGGGTTTTTCGATCAACAAGTGTCGTGTTCTTATAAAATAAATATCTAGTGCTATTCCGTGAATCTTATGCTTTTATTGCTAAAAACCCTTCAAATACATTAGTTGAACACTAACCGATACTCTTACGGCGAGGGAAACCATCATGAGAAAACCTACACATAGGCGACTAAATTTTATTTTTATGTCATACAGTAGGCAAACAGGCAAGCGGGCCACCTGCTGGAAAGTGGTCACCACTGCCTGTAGACATTAGCAACACCAAGAGCACCAACCTCGAGTGAATATGTAACCATGATCCAATTTGGGTTAGGTTTCTCTGTTACCGGAGAGCAGATGGCAGTCGCTTTACTATAATCACCTGATCTGCCATATCCTATGGTCATCATGGTCAAGGCGGACCCCGGGAGCACAACCGGGATATTAACGCCAATTTAATTATTTAACAATTCATTGTACACAAGAAAATTAAAGAGATAGTACAAATTAGATATTAGACAACAGACAGCAGGCCAATATGATTATAATTACCATTATTACTTCCGATACACCCTGTACGCGTTAAGGGCCCGCCGCACCGCCGCCCACAAATCATATCGGGCGCGAGCCCACCTTAAGGCGTTTATATTTATACCCCGCCCGGCGCAAGGGCATTAAGTGATGTACAGCCGCGACACTGCGGGGCAGGGTACCAACTTTTTTGGGGTTCCGTGAGAGCAGAAATAAATTCAGGTAGTATAAGTAGGCAAATTAAAAAAGTTTTTCTAAAAAAAAAAAGTTTTTGTGCCTTGCGTAGCCGCTTGTCTGTCTTTCTTTGTCTGTCGTCAGGGCTACCCAGTCTGGGTATCTGTAAAATGACATACAGACAGACAGAAAAAAATCAATACTAGTTTAGGCTTCAGTATCGTTAATAGAATTTGATCTGTTACAGTTTAATTATATGTCAGCATATTAGCCGAAAGACCCATGCCCACTGCTGAACATAGGCGTCCCCCAGAGATCTCCAAAACCAGCTGCCGTGCCTTCCGCATCCAGCTGGTACCTGCTATCTTTACCAGGTCGTCGGTTCACCTTGTGGGAGGCCTACGCACGCTGCGTCTGCCGGTACGTGGTCGCCACTGGACTTATTATATGTAGATAGATAGTCACACTCTTTATTTTAGACAAAATTACAAAAAAAAAAAAAATTTAACAGGTATTTTCAAACATTGTGGACAAATGCAGCCTTATCGCTACAAGCAAACAGACATCATATTCAATGTATTTATAGATGAAAAAAATTCTGGATGCTACTGAACCCTTCACATATCAAAGGCTTTACTGACGTACAGGCTGCGACACCGCGGGACTTTGTTGCAACTCTTTTTTTTTTACTAGCTCCCACGAAAGATATATCGGTCTCGAGTTGACTGAGAGAAAGTGCTGGATTAGGCCGCCCTAATGCGTTTTGGATTTATGTGTTTCGTGCGTTCTCTTTTTTTTGTTATGAGCGACTAGGTAGTTGTGACCGGTTTCAAACTGTCAAGATAATTATTTTCCTATATTAGAAAATCCCTAATTATAAAAGTAATTATACCTACCTAGCCGTTCTCAGCGCTTTTAAATCCGGATCCGGATTTCAGATCGGATCTCTATAAACGATCCATCCATTTTCCGAGGGAACCTATTATTTTTCCGAGATAAAAATAAATAGCCTGTGTTAGTCAGTAATACTAGCATTACTGACTAACACTTAGTAATACTTAGCATTCTATTAGTAACGAAAATTTTAAAATCGTTAGAGGAGTTTTTGAGCGTATTCTTAACAACTAACAGACAGAAAAAGTCGGATAAAACCGACTGGCTATCAAAACGAGAATACCGCCTTAAAGTCGGTCCATCCGTTCGGGTGCTAAGATGCCACAGACAAATACACAAAGCCACAGATACACACGTCAAAATTATAACAACCCTCTTTTATTCGTCGGTGGTTATAAAAAAAAAATTAAATTATTAATTAAATCATTTTTGTGATGTCTAAATAAATCATGTCTATGTCTATGTTTATGTCTATAATATTACTGTAGATATATTTAAAAACGCATAACAATAACCACAATACTTTAAGACAACACGTAAACCATCCCTCTTTCGCAATAGTCACAGGAGCAGCCATCGACAAGTTACCGGATCCAGAGACACAGAGCCGAAGAAGGGGTCCTGATTGATAAAAACGAGTCCCATGGGCCGGCGTGGCGTAGAACATGGAGCACCCTGTATATCGGGTGGCGCGACGCCGGGACATGCTGTATATCGCGGTTTGTCACAGAGTGGTCTAAATAAATAAAAATTATGAAGTTATGTGTATCATTAAGATTTTTGATAAGGCTTTAGAATAGATTGCGAAACGGCGTTAAATTTAAAGAAAAAAATGACTTTTTTGTTTGTTTTTAAACCACTAATGTGGCAAACAAGCTTACGGCTTGCCTGATGGTAAGCAGCCTGTGGACGTTTGCAATACCAGAGGCATCACCTACGCGTTGCCGACACCGTAAAAACCTTTTCACCCCTTTCTTGAAGAACTCCATGTTGTACTCTCCAGGGAAAACCTCTCGAGGTAGTTTTTTTAGTTTTATTTAGTTAAGCGCATTAAAATTTTCACTTTTGTTTACTTTTTGTTGAGCTGCGTTGTTTAAATAAAATAGTATTTTTCAAATAACTTATTTTACACTAAATCTGGACAGTACTAGCTCTCTGTAATAATTTCATCCGCGCGCTCTATATAAATAATATTTAAAACAATATTGTTAAATATTTATGGTATTTTAAATATTTCTAGTAATTTATGAATGAAAAAAAAATTTTTTTACTCAACCCTGTCGTTTCCGGCACAACCTGTACAGTGCGACCCGTCTTACCGATACAGCCGTCCCTAAACCTACAGGGTGCAATAATTTTGCGACCAAGATTATAGGGCAGGTTTGTTTTATGAGTGTCTTTGTGACAACTTGGTACAGCAGCGCCACCAACGTCTCTTAAGTAGACAAAATCGGAACTAAAATATTATTACCTATACTTACATACTTATTATGATGACGCAGCGGCCCAAAATTAAAATTATCAAATCATAATACTAAAATGACATTTTTACCAGGTGGTAGGACTGTGGTGTGGTGTGTGGTGCCGCCACCTCAAAGAATAGCACCACCCCATCTCTTCCCGTGGGTGTTGTAAGAGGCGACTAAGGGACTAATCCGAAAGATGGGCAGCAGCATCTTTCTGGGTAGATTTACATCAACTGCACTGCGATCTCCAACCCGCCTGCCAAGCGTGGGGATTATGGCAATGACCTCCCCTTTCGTGGGAGAGGCCCGAAGTCCTGCAGTGGATTGTTATGGGCTGTGATGGTGATGATGGTAGGACTCTGTCAAGCCCGAGGAGTGTTCGCCTGGGTGAGTCTTTTTCTGCCGCCAGGTATCAATGCTTGCATTGTTGTCTTCCAGTTCGAAGGAAAAGGTAGCAAGCTAGGTAATTACAGACTTGAGGCATTTCGTCAACAGACAAAAACCCATTTCTTTGGATCTTTTGCTGTTCTTAATATGTTGATTGCTTTTTACATTTACCTATTTTTAGTTAAAAAAACATACCCATCTCGACGCGCGGGGCTCGCCAAATTCTGTAAAAAGAGGGTGTTATAAGTTCTTATGAAGTACAATTAATTCGTTCAAATGTCAGACTTATTCGAGGTGGATTTGGATTATTTTTTATTTAAATCAGTTCAGTAGTTTGGGAAATATTCTTAATATAATATTTTTGACGATCCAAGTGGTTCAGTTGGTCTAATAGCTCTGACAGCTAGGCCCCTCCACTGCCAAAGCCACGGTTCCCCCATGGAGTACTGGAAACCTTACTCACCGGCAGGAACACAATAGTAATATAATTGTATTGTTTGGCTGTGGTATAAGGTACTTCCCCAGTCGGGGCTCCAATTAAAATTGTGTGGTTACGGTATCCGACTCGCAAGCGAGAGGTACCGGGTTCAAATCCCACTGTTGCGATGTACCAATAACTATTATCATATCATATTATCCTAGCTCAGGCTAAAAAATGTTTTATTTTTACCTTTTACGTTTTTTTTTACATCTAAAATTGAAATGTATTTCACATGATCTAATAAACTTTTCTTTTTTATTATTATTATAACTCTTTTTTTGTACATTAGTTAGATACATTAGTTGAACACTAACCAATGCTTATACGCTGAGGGAAAACATTGTGATGAAACCTGCACATTCAGGCGACTGAATATGTAACCATGATCCAATCTGGTCAAGTTCCCCTGGTAGCAGGGTCACGCACGGAGGTCAGACGGTAGTCGCTCCCCTGTAATTAACTTATCAAATACTAGATCAAGGTCAAGGTGGACCCCGGGCTCTCGTGCGCGAGAGCATAATTAGCATATTATCGGCAAGATTTGTTATATTTACCATTAACAGTGATGTCTGGAAAACTGTTCTTGTCGTACAGCTCTCGCCCGACGCTTCTGAAATTTATTTTTGTATTATAGCAACCCGCCCCGGCTTCGCACGGGCACCAACCTTAACAAGTTATACACCTAAACCTTTCTTCATGAATCACACTGTCTATTGGTGAAAACCGCATGAAAATTCGTTCAGTAGTTTTTAGTTTATTGCAAACAGACAGATAGACAGACGCGGTGTGGGACTTAGTTTTTATATGTAGTGATTGTATTACAATTTACACGCAATGAGGGTTTTCAAGATTTCAGACGGCACTAGTGAAGTGTAAGATCTGTTGTCAAAATATTATCGTGCTATTGGATAGAAGCAACTACTGTAAAATGACGAATGTATTCTAGCCAATGACTGAGCTTTATTTTGACAGCAGACCTCACGTCGCAGTAACGCCATCTCGTGGATTTTGGAACTTCACAGAGTGCCGTCACTATCATATGCATATAAGTAAATCGTTATCATCATCAAATGAAACAAAGCTAAGAACCATCTAAAATCTAGATTAAACTGTCTTTCAAATAAAGAAACCGCATCGCAATCGGTCCATCCGTTCTGGAGCTACGATTTCATATACACACTTCCACACATACACAGTCCCACAGATACGCAGACGCACAGACACACAAATACACATACATTTCATAACACCCCTCTTTTTATCGAGAACATTGTATTAAGATTATGTAGTATATCTTTATAATCTCATATTTCTTTCTTTCTTAAGTTTAATAATTGTTACCATAATCTAAAATATGATGTGGCGCCATGGGTGATTTCACTGATTCCCAAGATACAGGTTATTCCTAGTTTGGGAAGCAGGGCAACAAAAATTGTTATGAACTAATCACACCTGCCATTTTAACATGTACCTTACTGTATTTTATATAAATAAAGAGAGTATATTATATTATATTATATTATTATATTATTTTTCAAACAACTCCAGATTAAAAATACACCAACCGCCTAGCCAGAAACTTCTCCTCATCCAGCTCCCGTCTGTCGAGCTGATCGATTTCCCTCCTCAGCGCTTCACCGCGGTACGCATCGAAGTGCCTCATGGCCGGCGCTGGGGTGGACACCGCCACCATTGGCAATGTCTTGAACAGCATCAGGAAGGCCACCACGGCGGTGACGGTGAACAGGAAGATGAGGCACGCCACGCAGGCGAAGTCGTTGTTGAGCAGGCGGCGTAGGCTGCGGGGAATCGGCAGTGTGAGTGTCGAATTGGAAGTTGTAGGAAACGAATCTGATGAGTGAATTCTGGTTTATATTAGTGGGTGCTTACCTATGTGAAATTAACGTTTTTTTTTCGAAATTAACTTGATTTCTAAAACATAGTATGTTTAAAATTTAGATCCTGGTAAGCCCCTAAAATAGAATATAGTTTGCAACACATCAAGTTTAATACTCGATTTCTAAATAGAGTATAATTAGGTGCCAGTAGGTCCCTAACATTTATTAAAAAAATGTATCGCAACATTTTCATAAGGGTTTGAAAATATTTTCATTTGTCGTCAGTTTTGCCTCTTTAACCAGGCATAATTTTATAAAAAGGATAGTTATAAAAGTGAAATGGAATGGAAATTGCTACATTAACTTTGCCACGATCTGTATCATCACAGTCTCACGGATGTTATATAGAGAACTAACTAAGTTATCTTTAAAACGTCCTTAATTTGATCAACAGGATTTTAAAACATTTATTCCATACTCACGCGCACGTCATACTGCAGGACCCCGAGTCATTTCTCTTGTCCACCTCCTAGAAAATGTATTAGTCTTAGTCATGTCGAAGTATTTATCATCCATTATCGCGTAGCGAGTAGCCATAATCCAATCTGGTCAGGTTAACAGAGTCGCTGAGCGCAGATGGCAGCCATCATCATCACAGTCCACAACAGTCCACTGCAGGACTTAGGGCATCTCGCACGAAAGGGAAGTTTATAGCCATAATTTCCATGCTTGGCAGGCTGGAGGCAGGCCGGAGATCGCAGAGTTATAAATATTACAATGGAAAACACTGCTGCCCATTTTGTAGCCTACGAAGACTCCAGATCTTCTGCGTCGAAAACCTAAGTCGCCTCGTACGACACCCACGAATGTAAGGGGTTGGTGCTATTCTAGATGGCAGTCATCCCACTGTAATTACATCATCACTTCGTCATCATCAAACATAGTCAAGGCAGCGCCAGATCCTCGCGGGCGACAGCACAACCGCGATATTGTCGCCAAGGGATGTCATCAGAGTCTTCGTTATGGCCATCGTCAACGTCAACATCTTCACCACTACCATCATCATCATCATCTTCCAAGCTTCTGTCACAGTACACTTTCCGACTCTTTCTTCCCCACTACGCCCGGTCTTGGGCTTCTTCGCATCATAAGCCGATGGCTCTCACAGCTAACTCAGCGATGTCAATCCATCACTTCTCGGGCCTTCCGCGGGACTTTCTTCCTAATACCAGCAGGTGTAGGCCCCTATATTCCACGTATCCCTGGGACCTTCGCAACACGTGACCAAACCAACGTAAACGAGCCTCTAAAATCTTCACCAACTCTTCGTTACTCAACTCAACAAAGGCCGGTCCTGTGCCTTCCGCATCCAGCTGGTACCTGCGATCTTTACCAGGTCGTCGGTCCACATTGTGGTGCGTGGTACGTGGTCGCCACTCGAGAACTTTATTGCCCCATCGGCCATCTGTTCTTCGAGCTATGTGCCTTGCCCACTGCCACTAGCTGGCAATCCTTAGGGCTCAACTCACCTCAATTCATAGTTATTTCGATTGGAACCACCGCCTAGTCCATTTCTTTCATCAAACAAGAATCATTCCGTTATTGTGTTTCAGTTAGAAAAATAAGGTAGCTAAGTTACATGTCATTTTATTCCTTGCAGTAACTACGCACGCATAACGTTTCTGCTGCTCTGCATTTTTGTTACACGAAGCTGACATGTAGCAACAGCTTCCAATTCCTATTAGGCAATCTACCAGTCTACCGCTGGAATAGTATTAAAATCTAATATTTATTAGATTCTCACTTACCCAAACGCACCAACTGTCTTTCTTATCACATGGGAAGGGCTGTGGAAGACAAAATGTAATAATGAAATTGCTTGACGTTATAAATTGTATGAATGGTAATTTCATACTAGTAATGCCAGACCACTCATTCACACCGCTGCAATTCTTGCTAGCCAGGATCAACAGCGGCGAACCCAAAAGTTTTGACACTCGGGAACGCCATAGGCCAACAAGGCAAAACATTCTTAGAATCAGCAATAAATGAAGAAATAGGTAATGTGGTGGCGACGGTAACCACTGACTTTCACGCTGTATGTTCAATGAAACGTAATTTTATTAAATATGGAGTTTGGGTTACATGATTTTGCGTTCGCAATGTAGTTTCACCTGTATCTCAATGCGGTTGAAACTGCATCTTCCTACCTATTCAGGTGTATATCCACAATTTATCAAAAATTTCCAATAGGTATGTCAGGATATAATAATACTACTTATTCTAATATAAAAAATAAAAATAATGTCATTGATTAAAAGGCAGGTATCATTAAATCAAGTCACAAAAACAAAATTTCCCAAATCATCATCATCATCGTCCGAGCGGTCAACCCCGGCTACTGCCACGGTCGGCTTTCCTGCAGGTTTACGCACATCTCTCCCACTGAATTCAATAAAAATGTATGCATTGCTACTTACAGAGGTCTGTTGGTTGATGAATGTGTTACTGGTCTTCAACGGCTCCACATTGGCGTTGTACTGCTGCAGCATCCAGCGCGCGCGGCCCTCGGTGCCGCTCGAGTCCAATGTCTTCTGGAACGGTGAGAGAGCTATCGTCGCTGGTATCGTCATCATTGTTATCGTCGTATTCATCATAATTGTGCTACGTGTGTGGCATCGTTAACTCTCTAATTGGTGAGCCGATTTCAATGCTGTTTATTCAATTTGAGAGCAAGTTTAATCGAAGTGGAAATTAGATTTGTTTCACTGAAATTGGATCTGCAGTTATTTTTTTATAGAAAATAGTCAGATACTTTATTGCCATCTTACCTGATGTCACCTGATGTACAGATGCAGTTTGCGATGGCTTACCTGTATATAAAAATACTATTCACTTTTTTCTTAAAGAGACCCAAGTTGTAGCGCGTAGAGGAAACAAACTTTGGCATGCCATTCAAGGCTTCATCATCATTACATCATTGCATAGCCCTTAGCTAGAGTGAATAGGCTGTTCCTAGACAGGCATGCTCCATCATCGACCTTATCCTCACTTACCACCAGGTAAGATGGTGGTCAAATGCCTGGTTGAATCATAAGATTTATGCATGTGCAGACTTTATCGGCTTTCCGACATCTATCGATTATAGTACCCCATAGAAATCCTCCATTAAGAAACGGCAATACCCCCATCTATACCTTAATGCTCACACTCTTGTGTGACGACGTGGTCTTCTTGTCATCGTCTCGCCTTTTCTTCTTGGTCTTGCGTTTCTCTTCAATCAGATTCACTTTTTCCGTATCTCTGAGGACAAATTACATAGACATCGACAAATCTTTATTTGGCCCAAATACACATTCAAAAGAATTTAAATTTTTAATTTACAAAAAAGCAAAGTTGGTCGATATGACGTCGGATCAAACTGGACCAGCATCATCATCATATCATATTAGATTATTATAGTAATTTAATCAGATTTGAGGCTCCTCCATTTCAATATATCTATCAGGGTCACTACAAATTCATAATATCAAGGGATACCATGCATAGGCTCGTGATAACAAACAACTTTGACTATGACACAAACTCTGAAATCGCAAAGATGTTTCATACATTTTCATAAAATTCATTTTCAATTTTGTTTGAAACAGTTTTTTGCGATTTCAAGATTTGATACCATAGTAAAGTTGTTCATTATTACGAGCACATGCTGTACAATTATTTATATCATAAGTCGGTTCTCTCAGGGTGGGGAAAACATTGTGAGGAAACCTGTACATTCAGGCGACTGAAAGTGTAACCGTGATCAAATCTGATCAGGTAGGTTCCCTTGTTAAAAGGGTCACACAGTCGCGCCAGTGTAAGTACCTGTTCTGCCAAACCCTGGATAATAATTGGTCAGGGCGGATCCCGAGGCCCTCGCGCGCAAGAGCATAATCGGGATATTGACACCAAGATGATGCAATGATGATGATTATTATATTACGAATCGAGAATTAATCAAAGCTTAGAATCTTGAAGGAAAGCAGTAACTGTCGCACACAACATCGCTAATTCATACATTTTAGTTAGGACTATGTCAAGTGTGAGGAGACCGCCACAGTGTCCATTTTTAAAGCTTAAGTTTTGTAGCCAACACGATTACCGACAAGAAGCTTAACATCTTAGGCGCTGTCCTAATTGGCAGTAGTTTGTGACCATGATCGTATGACGGACGTTGCCCAACCAATAGTAGACCTCAAAACCACCTCGTACAACCGTTGCCAATTAGGACAGCGCCTTAGTCCTCACACTGACAATGCCTCTGCATTTAAAAACATAAAATACATGAACCAAGAGTGTTACAGAGATGACGGTCATTGTTGCTGGGGCACTCACTTTTCTGAAGTCTTCTCTCTCTGCATTATATCTTTGAATATCTTCAGCATAGGTGACTGAGTTTCCTTATCCGATCTCTTTGCATGACTGGAACAATCGTCATCATTATCATCATCTGACTCTGACTAAAATGTGTATAATGAAAATGCGTTTTTGGATTGAAGAGTATAATATATAGGTACCGTCACAGGGTGCCAATCTTAGTGACCTCATTACCTCAGCGGTAGACACTGGTCACCAAAATGATGATGAATTTGATCAACATTTAAAGTAGTAAGTAAAGAAATCTATAGCCACAGGGCTGATCATGGTCATGGGAATGATGGATCGGGCAGAAAACTCGGAAATGGAATGAGCTCTCAGCCACAGTATTTCCTTTGGACTATGACATGCGATCGTTCAAGAGGTAAATAAGAGGTCTCTTTAGACGCGGGCAACGCATAGGTAGCGCCCCTGATGTTGCTGATGTCCATAGGCGGCGGTGAACACTTTTCATCAGGTGACGCGCTTGCCTGTTTGTCTGCCGTATCACATAAAACGAATACTGAAGTTCTTGTGGATTCAACTCGAGCATCAATTCCTAAAACGTTAAATTGTTTGAAATGCTAATATTTCACTTCCTAAGGTCAAACTCTCTGGAGAAATTTCCTTAGAAAGCGCGTAGCCATTTGGATATGTTGCAACTGTAATGAATGCAACGATCGATTTCAATTTGGATAACTTTCAACTAAATCGTTTCAAATGTGGTACATCTAACGTTTTTGTCAAAGACAAGTCGATTAAATGGGAACATAAGAAGTAGAGTAAATGGAGGGACAATGGGAAGGTACATAAGATAAATGAAAATTCAGAGCAACAAATCAGGAACATCTAATATAGAGTGGATTTGTAAACAATCAAGATAGTCAAGTCCACCTCTTGATCCAAGAATGTTAATTGGTTGCGCTTTGGTTGCAGTTTTTTATGTCGCTAGATGATGATCTACATGATTACGTCTACCACTTACTATGTATACAAAAAGCGGTAAAATCGAGAGAACAATGTAAATTACATGCTTACCTTTGCGAACTTTTTCCCATGTTTTTGAGTTAGACATCTGTTAGATTCTGATTCTTCTTTTTCACGAGCTGCCAAGCCTATACCAAGGAGTTTATTTACGTAGCGAATAAATACTCTTTCTAGAGTTTTTGGAGTCAATTCATTTTTATTATTATTAAGCTAGACAGGTATTTGACCGCAATCTCACCTACTGGTAAGTGCAGTAACTATGCGGCCGAAGATGGAGCATGCCTGTCTAGAAACAGCCAATTAACTCTAGTTTTGAGGGGTCCAGATTACAATGATCAGGGAACACACTCGCAGGCAACGTCTACAATTCCTCAGCCGTACGTATTATAACAATCTAACCAAAGCGGCTCGCGCGGATAGCTGCAAGATCCACGACATAAGGATGAAGCGCTCGCCCGGATCACGTCTCCCGATGGCGGAAAGGGACCGACGGAAAGAGGTCGTGCAACTGCTTCGCACACTTTCCGATATGCAACCTGTGGAAGACCGAGTTTATTTATATATTTATACTCCATGCACAAACAGTACATTGGCAGACTTTAGGCAAAAATAACATTATCTACCAGTCTACCAGGAAAGAACAATCGAAAAGGGTATGCGGTGCAGGAAGACTACAAGCAAAGATTACATAGAAGTTTATTCAACCACAATCAAATAACAAACATTTACATAATAAATACACTAGTTAAAAGAAGCAAATTTTTAAATAAAATAGTTTTTACACTAGTAAACTAATCATTCATCTAGTAATTATCATTGTGATATGTTATTGTATAGTTCTAGTTCTATCGGCCGTGCGTAGGGAAGTGGCGAGCGCTGTGGAGAGGCACAAGCAGGAAACTGATGAAAGACACCCCGTCCACAGCAGAGTACTCCAGCTCCTCAACGATTGAAGAGCCGCAAAAGTTTCCTCGCCACTGCCAAGGCTACTGACTACGCCCAGAAAGCCAGAGAAAGTCTGTGGCGAGAGAAATTTGCTCCTCAATCGTTTGTCCCACCCGAGGAGAAACTGCCACTTGGCTATGAACTGCCGTGGCCGATCTGGAGGATGCTGAACAGGTTACGTGCCCCGGTCGGCAGAT
This sequence comes from Blastobasis lacticolella, assembly GCA_905147135.1. NCBI lineage: Eukaryota > Metazoa > Arthropoda > Insecta > Lepidoptera > Blastobasidae > Blastobasis > Blastobasis lacticolella. Next base: position 11,109,310 of record LR990067.1, read on the forward strand.
CAAAAGACAACTTGTGTAGATGGGGGTACATCGCCTCTGCAGAAAACGCCTGTGTGTGTGGAGCCTCGCCGCAGACCATGGCGTATTTGCATGTCTGTCTGGCCTGCCCCGACTCATGCTCACTCGATGACTTATTTAAGGCCTTGGACAGTGCCATCTGTGTCGCTCGGTTTTGGACTGGAAAAATATAAGTTAATAATAATGAAATAAAAATTTATACACTTAACCTATTTATCACTGATACGATAAGAAGAAGTTCTATCAGACGATCCAGATGTGCTGACAATGGCTATATTTGTAGGCCCACACTTAACTCTCGCGAGAGTACAACCAGCACATTATCGCCAAGATGACCACCACAGGATTATGACACTTGAAATATACGTAATAGCAGCTATTAAAAACCACTTTCCTACGTGTTCCCGGGATATCCCCGTGGGTGTACGGAAGCGGCCAGCGATTATTCTCCCGCTAAAAGTAACGCATCAAATATCGTTTTATTGGTGAGCTTCAGAGATAAGGGGTGATAGGAACTACGGTGGCATTTCGAATTGCGTTACATTTAGAGATAAAATGCTTCTGTATTATAATAATTGATGAACATATTGTAACGCTCGCTCGCTCGGAGCTAAATTGCTATGCTCGGAGTTTCTTTGCGCGATCGAGTCAGAAATGAGGAGATCCGCAAGCGAACCAAGGTCACCGACATAGCTCTATAAGGATTGCCACACTGAAGTGGCAGTGGGCAGGGCACATAGCTCGAAGAACATATGGTCGATGGGGCAGTAAAGTTCTCGAGTGGCGACCACGTACCGGTAGACGCAGCGTGGGTAGGCCTCCTACAAGGTGGACCGACGACCTTGTAAGGATCGCAGGTACTAGCTGGATGCGGAAAGCACAGGACCGGTCTTTGTGGAGATCTCTGGGGGAGGCCTATGCCCAGCAGTGGGCGTCTTCTGGCAGATATGATGATATTGTAAGGTATACAAGCACACCCAGTTTTTTAGATGCAAGCTTCACTGTTCTTCCAAATGACTGCGAAACTGGACGTCACTGAAGATGTCGACACCTAGGATATGTATGCTATTAGAGATGGTAAGAAGTGTATCCTCTAACTGTGGATATATAGCCGGCTTATAGCCGAAAATAACAATTAAGCTATAATTTATCCTGAAATCTGGTTCCCGCGGGAACGGGACTTGAACTTCATAACCAAATTTTATTTGGATGACCCAAATTATATAGGTATCCAGTAGTAGAATTTAGTATATTCTGACCTATTGTAAAATAATCAATGATGCCTACAGATAATGACTTGTAAATTATTATTTTTTTACCAAGAAAATTATTACTTGGCAAGCCTATTTTTTTTTCTACTTATCCCGACCCAAGAATTTGTACGAAAATTAAAAAGTAGAAAACAAATTCCGAACCCCCTGTACCGCAATATCTTTGAGTGATACTTTGGTTATACATTTTTTTTATTATTTATTTTTATTTGTGCCGTTCCAACGTTATGGATGGTCGACGTAACTTTTTATTGCTTCGGCCCCACACCCCAGTAATTGCATCTCCTTGGTACTAAATACGGGCATGTCGATGCCGTATTTACGCCGCTTATGCAAGCGAATTTGTTTGACTATTATGGTTAGCCTAATGAGGAGTTTTCCAGTAGGTATTGTCGATTGGTTTCAAAAAGCATCAATAGATGGCGCTCCTACAATTTTGGTAATCTTTTTATAATCTGTATGATGGTGGCAGTGATTTCATGCAGCTAACTAATACTAAACTTAAAAATAAAATGATTATTTATATAAACATAACTGTTAAAGGTTGAACGAAGTGTAAAAAGAAATATTAATAGAAGTTGGCACTAAGTTCCATTATTATTACAACCTCAAAAAGGTTGAAAACTATTGACAAATACAATATTATCCAATACAACGTACCCAGTGTTTATATCCTGTTTGCTAAGAACCTATTTCAAGCGTTTATCAATTACCAAAATTGTCGGGGCCCTATCTAGTGAGTGGTTAGGAATGCTTTAGATACCTATTGGAAAACTGCTCATTGCCATAGGGATATGCATAATGTCATGTCGTTTTCAAGGTCAAAGGTAGCTCTATCAGTGTGTGTTACTGTGCACGTCGTATCTGCGTTTCTTATGTAACATCTCACTTCTGTAGGCCTGCTGGAAAAAATTTATATTTAGAAATAAGTTGTGCCTGTTGTATGTTTTACTGTGTACAATAACATAGTTAAATAAAATAAATAAATAATGCTTCAACCAATTCACACAGCGTCATCTAGCCCCAAAGTAAGCAAAGCGTGTGTAGTGCGTTTTTGTAAGGGTTTAAAATACCCTTTTTCAGTTCTCGTTAGTTTTGCCTCTTTAACCAGATGTAATTTTATGAACAGGATAATTTTCAAAATGAAACCACCAGTAGTTTCACCAGTTAGGTTCATGTTGTCTGATTATACCTACAAAGTTTCATTGTAATCGCATTGGCCATTTCCAATAAATAAATAAATAATAAATATTCGTGGACAAATTCACACAGCGCCATCTAGCCCCAAACTAAGCAAAGCTTGTACTATGGGTGCTAGATAACTGATATACTACTTAAATACTTTTTAAATACATACTTATTATACATAGAACACCCAGACCCGTAACAGAAATTAAAATTCATCATTTCAATTTCTGCCCGGCTGGGAATTGAACCCGGGACCTCTTGCGTGGCAGACCAGCATGTTGACCATTGAACCACTCAGGTCGTCATTGACATTTGGATTTATTTCAATAAATTGAAATAAATCCTGTTTCCGTAATTTTTTTAGTTAGAGTAGTCAGGCATTTGACCGCCATCACATCTGGTGGTAAGTGACGATGTGGATGATGATAAAACATGCCAGTCTAGGAACAGCCACTCACTTTACCCTTGAAGACGTCCAGATGATCATGGACACACTCGCATTCAAATGGCATGGCATTTTCGCCATGCATATGTCGCAGCCATATTGTTAAATTAGCCGGTTAACTAAACGGCTAGCTTCTTCAGCAATTATTTAGTTGAAAATTTGCCAGTTTCATAAGATTTTAAAGTGATGTTGAAAGAACGATATTGCCTCGAGTTTACGTAGCTCTTCCACACATTGTTCCAATGCTAACCTACCCACAATAACTTCAAAGTATAATAATAGTTTGCATTAGGTTTCTATTCGGTTAGTTTAGGTTAGCATTATGACAATGAACGGAAGAGCTCCGTAAACTCGAGGCAATATCGTTCATTTGACTTTACTTTCAAAGTTCATGAATTTGGCCAATTTTCAATTAAATAACTGCTTAAATAGCTAGCCGTTTAATTAACCGGCTAATTTAACCATTTGGCTGCGACACATATATAGATAAAACTCACGCCTCTGTCCCACGAGTGGGGTAGGCAGAGACTATGACTACACTTTCGCCATAGAAAAGGTAAATTTTAAAGATAACCCAATATTTAGGTACATATTTATTCTTGCCAGTGTTACCCCGAACCCAACATACGAGCTCGCCGAATACCTTTATACCTTTCCTACACGTCTCGCGTGAGATTTGAGGGTGAAGCAAGCAATAAGACAGTCGAGTTTACGAGCGAGCTACTCCCCTGGGTTTAGTAAGCCCTGGCTGGAATCATATTCATGGATAGGTGTTGTAGTTTCGTAGGGCGAAGGAAAATAAGGTCGGGGTAGGTGAAGATCGAACTAAAAATATTAGGTCCTTAAAGTACTAGACAGAAAACAATTTATTAAATTTCACCAAAATGTCAAACAACATAACATAAATTATCAATTAAATTATGACATTGATTATATATTGGATGGTCAATCTGGGCCACGCGTCAGAAACTCATTCACACTATAAAAGCTATTTTATTATCGAACAACGAGGGGGACAAAAGATCTTCATTCATTTATGGTAGATGTCCCACCTTCTCGTACTAAGCGTTTTGCATCCACTTTTCTTATGCGCACTGCAAAGGACTGGAACTTTCTACCTGAGTCATTATTCCCCAATAAGTATAACCTTGGGGTCTTCAAATCAAGAGTGAATAGTAGGTATCTTCTAGGCACGCATGCTACATCTTCGACCTCATCATCGCTTTCCATCAGGTGAGTTGAGGTCAAATGCAAGCCCATTATTAAAACAACGGTCAATAAGCCAATCGTGTAACTCTCGCTCGAATATTGGTCCATCGAGTACACGTAACCTTTCCGGCAGCATATTATATAAATTAGATAACATTAATTGTGTATGTCAGTCGCCAGAATGTGCAGGTCTCATCACGATGTTTTCCCTCACCGTGAGAGCATCGGTTAGTGTTCAACGAGTCATTGGTACATGGTGGCAATGGGATTCGAACCCAGTACTTCGAGGTACGAATCGGATCACTTAACCATTAGGCTGTTGACGCCCTTCCTATATACACACACCTATACACTACCTATACACAGGACAAGTATTACATGGAGGGATATCAGTGAGCGAGAGGTGAGCGTGGGTATGACAGCACAGGATATAGATGAATAGAGAAAGAACAGACTGTGCCGACACCAAATGAATGGGATAAGGGCAGGCAAATGATGGCACAGGACAAGTCATAATTGTCATCATCACAGCTCACAACAGTCCACTGCAGGACTTAAGGCCTCTCCCACGAAAGGAAAGGTTATTGCCATAATCTCCACGCTTGACAGGCGGGTTGGAGATCGCAGTGATGTAAATATAACAATGGAAAACGCTGCTGCCCATTTTCCAGCCTACGGAGACTCTAGACATTTTGCCTCGGAAACATTAGTCGCCTTGTACGACACCCACAAGTGTAAGGGGTTGGTGCTATTCTACTCTGCCGGACACCACACGGCCACTGAAATGATGAATTTTAATTTCTGTTACGGGTCTGGGTGTTATATTTATAATAAGTATATATTTAAAAAAACGTATATAAGTAGTTTATCAGTTATCTGGCACCCATAACACAAGCTTTGCTTACTTTGGGGCTAGATGGCGCTGTGTGAATTTGTCCAATATTTTTCTTTTTTGTGGGTGCTATTAGGTTTAAGAACATTAAAAGTGCACTGTGCATTGTAATAGGTACTGTATGCAACATTATAGCCATAATCATAATAGTACTTATATGCTTACTCATATTTTTTATAATCTTGTTTGTTATTCTAAAATCTTTATTGTCCTATTTATCTATATCTTTATTATTTTATGGTTGCTACAAATGCTTCCAAGTTCCAACTGAGTTTATGACATGACAACAACACCGTTGTAGTAAGCATATAGGTAAAGTTGCTTGGACAAATTCACACAGCGCCATCCAGCCCCAAAGTAAGCAAAACTTGTGTTATGGATGATAAACTACTTACATACTGTTTTTTAAATACACACTTATTATACATACTACACCCAGAGCCGTAACAGAAATTAAGATTCATCTTTTCAATTTCTGCTCGGCCGGGAATCGAGTTCGGGACCACTGCATGGCGACCGGCATGTTAACCAGCTGAACCACTCAGGTCCGTCATATGTCCAGCTTCATCTACGATGATGAAACCGATTCCATGGTATTGTTGTTCTCTTTTTTATGTTAGTTATATAAGCCAGGCTTTTGATAGACATCTCACCTGGTGGTAAGTGACGATGCGGCTGTAGATGGAGCATACCTGTCTAGGGACAGCCTATTCAATCTAGCCTCGACGTCTAGATTATACAATGATCAGGGAACACACTCGCAGGCAACGCGTTTCAGTACGCATTATAAAGGTCGAACCAAAGCAGCTCGAGCGGATAGCTGGAAGATCCACGACATAAGGACGAAGCGCTCGCCCGGATCGCGTCTCCCGATGGCGGAAACCGGCTGAATGAGGTCGTGCAATCACCTGATCTGCCAAATCCCGGATCATGATGATGATAAGATATCATATCACATACCTACGCAGCTGGAAGCGGTAATAGGTAGTTACTATTTAAGGCATTAGCAAATTGGATGTCATAAATTTTAATAATAAATTGGTACTTTATTTTATAAGAAGAGATAAGATAAGCTAAATCATACTGTGTAGGAGGCCATCGCAAAAACTACTTAATGCGCTAAAAATAATTATGATTACATTATAATAATTATGACAATATAGATTGTATAGTTTTGCAAACAGGCAAGCGGACCACCTGCTGGAAAGTGGTCACCACTGCCTATATACATTACCAACACCATGAGTATCGCCAATGCGTTGCCCACCTCTATAACACGTTGCTCTGGCAGCAAAAAAAATGCCCCACTGCCAAAGCCACGGTTCCCCAAATCCCCACCCCATGGAGCACTGGAAACCTTACTCACCGGCAGAAACACAATACTATTTAAAAGAGTATTATTTAGCTGCGATATTCTGTAAGGTGGAGGTACTTCCCCAGTCGGGCGGTTCCAATTCGAACGAGATACCCCGCTATGCCCTACCTCCGAACGCATTAATAAAAAATTCTTGGACCGTATCAACTACTGTACGGCATGAAAAAATGTTGAAAGGCGCTTTCTTACTGACGACCAGAGTGGTTCAGTGGTCAACATGCCAGTCTGCCACGCAAGAGGTCCCGGGTGCAATTCCCGGCCGGGCAGAAATTTAAATGATGAATTTGAATTCTGTTACAGGTTTGAGTGTTCTAGGTATAATTGTAAAGTATGTATTTAAAAGTATATAAGTACAAGTACAAGCTTTGATTAGTTTGGGGGTAGATGGCGCTGTGTAAAATTTGTCCACATTTTTTTTTCTTTCTCAATAAACTGTACCAATTGTACCAAAAGCAATAATGCGAATTCTAAACAAGACATTTGGACCTGGGAATCGAACCCTGCACTATTACCGAGAACCCTTCACTGCGACTCTGTCTTATTTATGACCATCTGTCACTCACATATTAGCCCGTAGGGTTGGCAGTATGTTTTTTCTTTTCTTTTCGTGAGTATAACTCGCGTCATGAAAGAAGAGACTTGTCAAATGGCAGTAGAGGGGATTTCGCGCAGGTAATCGCCTGCTAAGCAAATCGAACCACGTGACCCGCCAAGTCTCTTCTTATTTGACACTAGTTGTAATCCGTGTGGTTTATTTTGACCAGCGGGGCTATTGGCTAACTCAGTTGACAACTGTATTTGACACTAGATAATTCTACACCACGTCATCTACGTTGAAAACTGCCAATAGCGTCTACCAAATTAGAGTAGTGTCAGATTTTTATGTCAAATTCAGTTGTCCACTGAGATAGCCGATAGGCCCTCTGGCCACTATGAAGCTCCATAACTTGATTGCATGGATCAAAAATCGATCAATTGTCGATAATTATCAGAGAAGGAAAAATAATTGTCGGGGTGAAGGCGCGCCGTTAAAAATTTATAGGGGAACTAGTGGACCCGGCGCGACTTCGTTCGCGTAGCGTTCTAACCCTACACCTGCCCTACACCTACCCTACACCTACCCTACACCTACCCTACACCTACCCTACACCTACCTTACACCTACCCTACATCTACCCTACACCTACCCTACACCTACCCTACACTTACCCTACACCTACCCTACACCTACCCTACACCTACCCTACACCTACCCTACACCTACCCTACACCTACCCTACACCTTAGGTGTGAATCTAAACCATTCCCAGATCCCCTTGAACACACACAAAAAATTTCATCAAAATCGGTCCAGTCGTTTGAGAGAAGTTCAGTGACATACACACTCACAGAAGAATTATATATATAAAGATAATAAAGAATAACAGTTACCGTGCCAACAGCTTTTTTCCTTTTTAATTATAATTAGACAAGTCATTAATCGCCATCTCACCTGTTGGTAAGTGACGATGCGGGCGATGATGGAGCACGCCTGTCTTGGAACAGCCTATTCACTCTAGCCTTGAAGGCGTCTAGACTATATTGATCAGGGAACATATTCCTTAGCCGTTTATTTTGGCACGGCCACCATGGAATTCCTTGAACCTTGTCAGGTATGATTGCTGGAAACAAATGTCCGTGAATTGTCCAATTCATACACAAAATTGCAGAGGCTGCAGATTTTTTTATAGGTTATACGATTTTACTTATGACATTGTATCATTTTATTTTTGACGTTACCAAAGAAATGTAAAAGTTTGTTTATCCCGAAGCTGGAATACTAAATAAGAGAAAAAAAAAATTGTTTCCGTAAATATTTCTTTTTTCAAATCTTGTTTGGCACACCCCTATAGCCCGCAGCCATTCTAACCTGTTGGTTTATTCAGGGACGCGGGTTCGACGCCGGAACGGCCGCAATTCAGCGTCCGGGAATACGGGAGTGGCTGGAAGATATCCTCCTGGAGTGTAAGGCTGCTTATGTACGGTACCTGAGCATAAGTCCATTAACGGTTGGAGAGAAAAAAAAATTGTAGTTAGGACAGCGTACAAGGTATTTGGACATCTTGGCGTTAATGTCATGGTTGTGCGTGTGTCGTTGATGTCATGTCAATGCCACCTTGACCATCCATGATTTTAGTGGACGGTGTAAAATGCAAATATCGATAGAAAACCGCAAATCCATGTACAGGATAGCCGTTTGGTACACGAGGTACTTTAGGTTAAAACAATCATTTTGAGCGGTAGTTCTTAAAAATATTCTCATATTTTTAGATCCGGCTCAGGATGCCATTTCATTTTAATAAATAATTCCATATAAAAATTGAAGACATCATCACTTCTCCCCCCATGGGACTATTTTTAAGAACTACCGCTCAAAATGATTGTTTGAATGAAAATGAAAATGAAAATGAAAATGAAAATGAAAATGAAAATGAATGAAAATGAAAATTGAATTAGGATTTCGTTAATTAATCTCTTTTCAAAAGTCAAAAATGTAACGGAAAACAATGGGAAGTTAAGCGAGCTCATTCAGGTAGGGGGCGACGCATGCAGACCGATCAGCGCGCGCGAGGGCTTACTCCGGCGAGACACCGGGCACCGATACGCGCCACGCACATAACCGCCTAGGCGAATCATGTTTTAATCTAAAGTACCCGTGTACCAAACGGTTATCCTGTACATAACTGGTCATATATGGAAAGAGACAAATAAAGAAGTAGTCCACAAACGTCAAAAAGGTCGGTCCATCTCGCAAAGGCAACCTTACTTTTGCATCCAACTAATAATAAAAAAAATCACACCATCCCTGATCCGTTCGCAAATACGAAATTAGGCTCAGAACCTCACATAATAGAAAAAAAAACTAATAGAAAAAAAAAACTTCGATTACCCCCAATTCTATTACCGAGGTGACGTCAGAATTACCCGCAGAGCTCGTAACAGGCGGCTTTACCCTCTTTTAGGATCAAAGACTATCCCCGCGTTACGGCCGTCGTAAACTGGCGCGTTTACCCTATGTGTGGACCAATACTGGTGTTACCTTGCAGTTTGGGGTAAGGTATGGACTGGTGCGTTGTCAATTTCTTTTTAATTGAGTTTCCCTCCGCAGACTTACCTTTTTTTTTATGTTATCCGGCAGACAGACAGGCATGGGGGCCACCTGATGGAAAGTAGTCACCGCCGCCTATGGACATCAGCAACACCAGGGGAGTCACCAATGCGTTGCCCGCCTCTGAAGAGATCTCTAATATACCTCTTGAACGATCCTATGTCATAGTCCAAAGGAAACACTGTGGCTGGGAGCTCATTCCACATCCGAATCGTACGAGCGAGAAACGTTCTTTCAAACCTTCGCGTGTAACATGGGTTTCTTTAAAATCATGTCTACAGATACCTCAAAGGCCGGCATCGCATTTGCTTCTCTTAGGTTGCAGATGTCCTGGACGACGGTGGCCGCGCACCATCAGGCGGAGAGATAAGCAATGAAAAGAAGTACAACGATCCATAAAGACTGTGACACCTAGCGTACGTTATTCTCAGATTTACCAAGCGGTATCCTTTGAAGGTCGCACTACGCACCGACTTCGACTCACACCGATGATGAGGACGCGGCTATGTATGAGGATATTTCCACAGCCATGTATACCTTCAAGACTCTACACCGTTGTCATGGGGGATTGCAACGCGAAACTGGGCGAACGAAGCGGAGACGAGTTGAGAGTAAGGCAATTTGGAGTTAGAAGACAGAATGTCCGTGGCCAGATGCTGGATAGCTTCATGAAGAAGGAACTCTTTGATTAAGACTGGCCGCCGCAACATTGACAGTGCCACTGAAATCAATGTAGGTGTGCGTTTACTTGTACTGCAAATGGTGTTACTTGGCAGCCTTGGCGTAAGAGATATCGCGGATAAGGTCAAAGAATCTTGGCTGCGCTGGTATGGTCACGTGTTGCGTAAGCCCCAGGGATACATGGGAAATAGGTGCCTTTTTTTATGTCATACGGTAGGCAAGCGGGCCACCTGATGGAAAGTGGTCACCACTACCTATAGACATTAGCAACACCAAGAGTATCGCCAATGCGTTGCCCACCTCTTTAACACGTTGCTCTGGCAGCAAAAAGGCAAATGCCCCTCCACTGCCTAAGCCACGGTTCCCCAAATCCCCACCCCATGGAGCACTGGAAACCTTACTCACCGGCAGAAACACAATACTATTAAAAAGAGTATTATTTAGCTGCGATATTCTGAAAGGTGGAGGTACTTCCCCAGTCGGGCGGCTCCAATTCGAACGAGATACCCCGCTATGCCCTACCTCTCTTACGAGTCTGCCCGTATCAGGAAAGAGATCCCGCGGAAGGCCCAAGAAGCGATGGATTGACATCGCCGAGTCGGAGGCGAGAGCCAACGGCTTACGAGTACGACGCGAGGATGCCGAAGACCGGGCAAAGTGGAGAAAGCAAAGCAGGAAAGCTGATCTAGCAGTAGCGAGGATGATGATGATGATGATGGTGTTACTTATCTACTTCAGACAATGCTTTTTTTGTTTTGTATTATTTTTATCTTTGTTTATTTTTGTCGTGGTGGTTTGTGGCAATTAATGTTCTTATGTTTTTCAGGAAGCCGAAACATCGCTATTGGACGTGGTCCGTGGGTTCTTCGCTTATAACACATTCCTAAATTTAGATACTAAATTCAGAAACAAAAAGCGTGAGAGCAAATCAAAGTGGAATGTATAAATCATAAAATAAGGTCCATTTTTGTATAAGGGTTTTTTGAAAAGCGGAGCTTTAAGTGACATATTATAAATGCGATTTTTGTTTCTGAATAAGCGCATTAGCCACGACGGTGTCACAAAAATGAGATTGACATCATCTTATCTACTCTTAGTCAAGTAGCAGTAGGAACTCAAAAGCCATACTATAAATAAATAAATCTACGAAACGGTTAGAGACTAAATATTACTTATATTGTTAAACTTTTACTTATATTGTTTAATATTAAGTTTCTTAAATATTGCCTTGTTAATAGCCATAGTAGGTACTAATATACTCGTAACGGCACTGTAATAATATAACCCTAGTATTTTTAAGTTTTTAATATTGCAGTGCCCGTCAGGGTCATAATTGTAAATTACTTTTATGAAGCAATAAACATTTGAGTATTGAGTATTAACGTATGAGGTCGTCTCGTTTGTGAATACAGGTATTAGAATCACGTTGGTGTGTGGGAGTTTTCCCGTGGCTGGTACCACACACTGATGCGGTATCAATAGGCGCCGCGACTTTACGAGTGTCACCTTTAACGGCTCGGCGCGCTGTGCACTGCCACCGCAGGGCATTGGCCGCTGGGAAAAAATAGAATAGAAATTTATTCATACGACAAAAAAACACAATAATTTTATGTGACATATAGAATATGTTACCAAATAGGTGTCATAGGTCTTTACTATATTTTTTCGCCTATATATGACGCACGTATCGCGACTGCGACACCATAGTTAGGACTGCAGTTAGCGACACTAGATGTAGATAGATGTATACGGGCCTTTTCCGCAGTCAGACGAACTCGCGCCTATTCTGCGTGAATGTGATGTACGAAACTATCCCGTTTCCTATTACCATCAGGGAACACACACTCCGTGCTTAGGGGTCCGATTTGGAACTGCTCGTATCCACAGGAGCGCTCACGTTCGCTACCTATCTCTTTCACACTAGTGGTAGTTGTTAGAGACAGAAGAGATAGGCATTAGAAGACAAGCGGACGAATGAATGAGCACTGTTCAAAAATCGCTTCCCTGTCCATTTTTTTAGGGTTCCGATCAGCTAGCATTCGAGACTATCATGAGCAGCAAGGTGATGATGATGATGATGATGGAGGCAAGTGGGGCCCGCCCGATGGTTACCAGGCAGGGTAACGATGACAGTGTTAAAAACACTCAACAGTAACTCTGCTGCCCAATTTCTGGTCTAAACTGGATTTAGTTGGTTGGTCGCAACACCCATTGGATCAGTAGAAGTGGTTGGTAACCCCGTTAACAGGGGAACCTGACCAGATTGGAATATGGTTAATCATTCAGTCGCCTGAATGTGCAGGTTTCAACACGATGTTTCCCCTTATTGTCGGGTAGTGTTCAACTTTCCATCAGGTGACCCACTTGCCTGTTTGCCTATCGTATGATATAAAAAAACAAAACTAATCTAACTAAGAAAAGAGTCACTGGTACATGGTGGCACTGGGATTCGAACCCAGTTCCTCGGGGTACGAGACCGACTCCTTAACCATTAGGCTACCGACGCTCTAAAATTTATGGTGGTCTCTGTCAAGCCTGAGGAGTCCGCTGGGTGAGTACCAGCGCCTTGTCTATTATTGCCGCCAAGCAACAAAACAATGCTTGCATGGTTGTGTGCCGGTTTGAAGGATAAGGTTGCCAGCGCAATTACAGGCATGAGGAATTTCATCTTAGTCCTCACAGTGACAACGCACCTGCGGTTAGGCATTTTTGTTACATGCAACCTAAATGAATAAATTGTACATGTTATGGGCGACAGTTACCACTTACCATCAGGTGGACTGTCTGCTCATTTGTCACTGAGAAACATAAAAAACAGAAAAACAGCGCTGTACGGAACCATACCGTCCCGTAACAGCATAAGCTGAGCCAGGTCTATTTGCCTTAGTTATTGTTTAGATGTAGTGGTAAAGCACGATATTTTGTCTAAGGCAATAAATGATTCTTATTCTTATTCTATTATTCTAAAAAAATCTACTCTGCTGGACACCACAAATAAAACGTCAAAGTAGCCAATACCAACCGGCGCAACTGTAACAGGATTCTCAAAACAGTAATGTCTAGAATTGTTTACAACGCGGCTTACAAGCACTCGTGTACATATCCGTGTACGTAATAACGTTCGATGTTCGGAGCCGTGTAAAAATTACGCGGAGATATGAGAAAGGTGGCTTCACATAACCAGGGTCTCGAGTCCGCTTATTTACTTACTTACTTACTTCGCTGGCTCAGCGACCCGAAGTGGATCTTGGCCTCTGACATAAGAACTCACCATTGGTCCCTTTCCGGCGCCATTTGTTCCCAGTTCGTTATCTGGAGTTCGGGTCTCGGAGCAGGTCTAATTTTTAGCTCGATCGAAAGGTCATTGAATAGCAATCGTAGGTCAGAGCTCCATGGGGTGGGAATTTGGGGAACCGTGGCTTTGGCAGTGGAGGGATATTTGTCTTTTTGCTGCCAGAGCAACGTGTTATAGAGGTGGGCAACGCATTGGCGATAGTCTCGGTGTTGCTAATGTCTATAGGCAGTGGTGACCACTTTCCGTCAGGTGGCCCGCTTTCCTGTTTGCCTATCGCAAGACATAAAAAAAAGGTCAGCGGCAGTTATAATTGTGGCGGAATAACAAAAACGTGTCAAACTGCCATTGAGCTGCAGTTACAATTCGATCGACTCAATGCCCAGTATAAAAAGAGCTAGCATTGCTATGCGCGTCTAAAGAGACGCTAGCTCATCTTAGACTGGTTTTTGGTAGGTCGATAAGTTGTCAAATGTACTTTGTTGTAGCAAGTTTTTGGAATTATTAACTAGCTACCCGCCCCGGATACGCACGGGTGTTCTCTAAATTATAGGAAACCATATCAAAATCGTTTTCTTTTTAGTTTAGACGAAGTAAGCGGAGATACAAGCCGACGAAAACAACAACTGTGTAGAGCAAAGTAAAACACATTTACCACCACTCAGACACTCTGATACACGGCACAACCACGCCACAACATCCAAAAACATTCACAGAAAAATTATCCTTCCTTGGCAGTAAGGTAAAAAACAGAGACAATTTGAAAGAAAGAAAGACATTTATTACAAATAGCACACGACGACATACTCGTAATATACATAATCACAAAAGGTAATATTAGACGTAATATAGCGTTCCGGCTCTGCCTGGCATTGTCGAGCACGGTTCGGTCGTGGTTGGCGAGGGATACGTTTATCTACGGCCATAGGGCGGTCAGCGTGTCACTGTGTGTTTCCTTCCTTTTTTTTTTTATGTTACTTAGCAGATAAACAGGCAAGCGGGCCACCTGATGGAAAGTGGTCACCGCCGCCTATGGACATCGGCAACACCAGGGGAGTCACCAATGCGTTGCCCGCCTCTAAAGAGACCTCTAATATACCTCTTGAACGATCCCATGTCATAGTCCAAAGGAAACACTGTGGCTGGGAGCTCATTCCACATCCGAATCGTACGAGCGAGAAACGTTCTTTCGAACCTTCGCGTGGTGACCAACAGAGGGTCTACGTAGTGGGGATGAGTACCCAGCCCACGGCGGGTGGTGCGATGGCGGAATTGTGCTGTGGGCACCAGATCGAAAAGTTCCTCGGAACACTCCCCATTGTACAGCCGATAGAACACACACAGGGAGCCAAAGTCCCTTCGGTTAGCCAGTGGTTCTAACTTGCTTGTTTGTATGGGATCGTCGACAATTCGTACGGCGCGTCTCTGTACGGAGTCCAAAGGATTAAGCAGGTCGGCAGTTTCGCCGGCCCAAAGATGGGAACAATACTCCATATGAGGCCGCACCTGTGCCTTGTACAGCAGCAGGCGCTGCCCTGGGGTGAAGTACCGCCTGGACCGGTTAAGCACGCCAAGCTTTTTCGAAGCCAGTTTGGCCTTACCTTCTAGGTGACTCCGGAAGCGCACGTTATCCGATATGTCGACACCAAGGATCCCGATACTTTTTGAGATGGAAAGGGGTCTCCCTTGGAACTTCGGCACATTGACAAAGGGATCCTTTTTGGCGGAAAATGCGCAGACCTGTGTCTTTGAAGGGTTGAATTCCACTAGGTTCAGTCTGCCCCAGTGAGCAACTTGCTCCAAGGAGTGTTCAATCTCTGACACAAGTCTTATTCGGCTTTCCGACACCACGGAACGAGGGATATTCGCACGGCCAGTATAACAAGCATCTCCAGTACTGTCATCTGCATAGCAATGAATACTGGGAATATTCAGCATATCATTGATATGCAGAAGAAACAGCGTGGGAGATAGCACTGAACCTTGGGGTACTCCAGAATTAATGGTCTTGGTATCGGAGCAGCATCCGTCGACAACGACTTGGATGCTCCGTCCAGACAGAAAGCTGGATACCCAATTGCAGAGCCCCTCGGGGATACCGTACTTCGGGAGTTTTGTTAGCAGTGCCCTGTGCCAGACCCGATCAAATGCCTTGGCTATATCAAGACTGACAGCCAGAGCCTCCCCCTTGCTCTCGACAGCCTCAGCCCACCGGTGTGTTAGGTACACAAGAAGGTCACCAGCTGAGCGACCATGACGGAAGCCATATTGACGGTCACTGATCTCTGGTGATCCTCGAGGTACCCAAGGAGCTGGATATTGATGATCCGCTCCATCACCTTAGAGAGCAAGGAGGTTACCGCTATAGGCCTGTAGTTTGATGGGTCCGAATTGTCACCCTTCTTGGGTATCGGATGCACATGGGCTAGCTTCCATGAAGACGGCACCGTTCCAGAGGTGTAGGAAAGCTTGAATAGGCGCATTAACACGGGAGACAACTCGGGAGCACATTTTTTGAGAACCATCAGGTCCACTGGACTTCCGGATGTCTAGGGAGAGAAGCACACGTTTTATGATTTTTTGGGTGAATCGAACCTCGGGCATGATGCCCTCACACCGTAAGATGGTAGGCAGTGCAGCTCCCCCATCATCCAGAGTTGAGTTATGAGCAAAAATATTACCTAAGAGATCGGCTTTCTCTTTTGCTGTGTGGACCAATTGGTCATCCGGCTTGCGCAAAGGTGGAAGGGTGGTCCGACAAAAGTTCCCCTCGACAGCTTTGGAGAGAGACCAAAAAGCACGGCTCCCAGAGGGGTAGCTGATCAGTTTCTCTCCAATTCCGCCGATGAAATTAAATTTTGCTCTGGCCATTACCCTCTTTGTAGACCTCGATACAGCATTGTACTTTTTCCTCAAAATGTGGGTGTTAGGGTCCTTTTGGGCCCGAGCCACTGTCCAGGCACGAAAAGCATCCTGCTTAAGGCGAGTTGCCTCAGCACTAGGCCTGTCGTACCAGGGCTGACTTTTGCCGCCGAGACGGACTACAGAAGATTTGATAAAACATTCCATTCCCTGCAGTATGACATCAGCTACAGCGGCTTTCTACTTTCCTACCCCCCTCCTTTTTGACGATTGAAAGAGATATTTAATGTCCTAATCAATAAAAAAAAATTGAATTTTGAATTTTGAATTGAATTTTGAAAAGACATGCGAGGGGGTGGCATCATACAGGCATGGGCATCTCGGACAACCACAGACCCTTCCGGAGACGTTTGTAAAACCGAACGGGTTGCTGCGTTTCCTGGAGGAGTTGGGATGGCAGGAACAATAGGGTATCCATATCCACGCAGAATGGGCGCGAGTTCTATCTAAGGGAACATTAATAAGAACATTTAAAACAATGAGTAGCCTCCCATGCCACTGTCGGTGCCGCGGCGGCCAGCGCAAATGGCTTTATACTATTTAGAGATTGTTTGTTACATTGATGTTGACAGATAAGTAATAAGTTCTACAGCTGTCTAGCCATCTTTGACAGCTCTGCTTGCGTGATGCGTGTATGGTAGAAAATTGACAGCTCGAAGTTCGACTATTTCTACCAACATCTGCATTAACTCTGATTGTGTAGGATCATCCGCCAATCCGCCTCCTTTGTACATCGAAAGTACGTGAATTGTCTATGAACCAAGAATTTCTACCACAAACTGCTTATGTCAGATAACGTTAGCTTATGTCAAATAACGTTAGCTTATGTCAAATCCCATACATTTTTTCTACCACAATCGATTGTAGATTAACGCAACTTCTTGGCTAAGGCCGCAGCTAAGTTTTATGGCAAAGTGAAGTTAAATTGTAAAAGATCAAGCGGGCAAGGGAGGTCCGGTGTGTGATAAATACAGTTCATTGCGATGTGACGACCCAATATAAATGGGATAAACATTGATATTTAAATAAATAATCCATTTATTTCCCTATGAAAACATACAGAATTTGACATGCAACTAGGTACCTACATTATTAAGATTTCTCAATTTTAAACTTCAAGTCATTAGTTCGCGGGGAAAGGTGCTGGTTGCAAAGTAACTTTATTGTATAAATTCTTTTCAGTAAGATATATAAAAAACAGTCACACGGTATACATAATATACCGTGTGACTGTTTTTTACTCCAAATAAAATAAAGTAATCAGAACATGGTGGCTACGTATACATATTTGTGGGGACTGGAGCCTGAACTAGGTAAACCTGTAGGCCTAGCACAAGTTGCTCTCGCGCGCGATAAGCGAGAAAAAGCGCGACATAGGTATTGCTATCTCTTTCGTCTTAGTATTGAGAGAAAGAGACAAACGCTCTCTCGCGGCGCGAGCTTTGTTGCACACTTGTGCTAAGGCCACTGTGCTACAATGGGCTAATTACGTAACGCTGTAGCAAACAATTATCTGATTTCAATGATTGAAATTGTTACTTTTGCGAATCCGTATCATCGATTTCATGGGATCAGTTGCTAACAAATTTCCACTGCAATACACTGAAACTATTAAATCGATCATACGTAACCGCAAAAGTAACAATTTCAATCATTGAAATCAGAGAATTGTTGGCAACAGCGTTATGTAATTAGCCTACAGGTCACCAATGTCAATAAAATGTAGATTTATCAAAGTTATCAGTTCGTATAAATACGAACATAAATATTATCTTGTCAAAGGTATGTCGCCTATCTTGTTATGTCAGGGGTTCAAAAGTAGGGTTCTCCAGTCCCCTTCCAAAACAACATCATACAATAACGAGTACTGCTCCAACAATAACTATATTACTGGAGTATTCTTTTAAATTGATTCCCACAAACCAAAAAAATAAAAAATAAATGATAATCTTGGCGTTAATGTCCCGGTTGTGCTCTCGCAGACGAGGGCCCGGGGTCCGCCTTCACCATGATCCAGGATTTGGCAGGTCAGGCAATTACAGTGGAGCGACTGCCAACTGACCTCCATTACCCTGCTACCAGGGGAACCTGACCAGATTGAATCAACCCCACAAACCAAATACCAGGAGCCTAAATTCACTCGCTACGACATCACGAATTCGATTTTTTTTCTAGAAGAGGAGTGTCTCCAAGCACGCTCCATACAAATGTAGTTTGATCCTTGTTTCAATATTAAACCAATGAAATATTGTAGACGTGATCCATAAACCAATATCAATGCTTGTAATTTCCAAAATTTCATTGGCTTTGATAGCGTAATATTGAAAATATGAGTATACTACATTTGTATGGAGCGCTTTGGAGTACGCTCGGGGACACTCCAAGAAGCTTGTTGTCAACGATCTTCTACAACTATTTAGGGCGGCTTGTACCAAATTCGTAATCGCTTATAACCTTCATTTTCATACAACATTTTTTTAAGTTTCAAAGTTATAATTCTATAATATATATATATATAATATAATTTCGATAATTTCGAACGCGGTCCGGCTCTGCCTGGCATTGTCGAGCACGGTCCGGTCGTAGTTGGCGTGGGGTGGGTTTGCTGCGGCCGTAGGGCGGCCAGCGTGTCACTGTGTGTTTCCTTCCTACTTTCCTACCCTTCATTTTGACGATTGAAAGAGATATTTAATGTCCTAATAATGAATTTTGAATTTTGATTTTTTAATAAAAATAAATATGTAATCGTGGACAAATTCTTAAAACGCCAACTTGCCCCAAACTAAGCGAAACTTGTACTATGGGTGCTAGATAACTGATATACTACTTTAAAATTTTTTTAAATACATACTTATAATACATAGAACACCCAGACCCGTAACAGAAATTTAAATTCATCATTTCAATTTCTGCCCGGCCGGGAATCGAACCCGGGACCTCTTGACTGGCAGAACGGCCCATTAAACCACTCTGGTCATCAAGACCGAAGAAGAAGTAAGATTTTAATACTTATTTATAACAAGGAAAAATTTCTTAATCGAAATCTCAATGCGCGAGAACAGCCCCCAGCGAGGACTTCCAATAATAATAAATAAATAAATAAAAGTATCATTTATTTAATAATTTACAATTCCATATCTTTTTAGGTACGTAAGTAGTTTTTAAATTCATTACCAAAAATATAAAAATAATAACAATGTCAAATTCCATACTTATGTCAATTAAGTAACTAAAAATATAAATGTCAAACAATTTCATAAAATCATAAATTTAACCATGTCAATACATTACAATAAACCAATAAATCAGTTATAATTACATATATGTATGAATGAAATATGGCGGACCATAAGAACGAAGTTGTACAGAAGCTACTGCCTAATGTCTAATGACATCGTGTTAATTTCCTGTTTTATTATGTGAGTACAAATGTATTTCATGCACTCGTATATTTTGCACAATTAAATAAGTAATCATATTGGCGTCAATATCCTGGTTGTAGGTACTTGTTGTGAATGATAAATTTTTATTTCTGAAATTTAACAAGTGAGTATTGAAAAAAAAAATGAATATACCTAAGTAGTTTATCAGTTATCTAACACCCATAACACAAGCTTTGCTTACTTCAGTGAATTGATCCACATTTATTTATTATAACATTTATCTACCGCAATAACGTTATCACACATCCTACCTACCTAACATTCCAATAGCAAAGCATACCGAAGCCAAAGCTGCCAGTCATCCGAAGGTGCGTATTACAAATCTTTCAAATATTAGAAAAGCCAAGAAGCTTATTGTTTTAGTCAAGTTTTAGTTTACGTTTTTCATAAAATTTTATGTAACCTGACTTTTTCAAGAGTTTGACGTTTTAAATGTATCAAGGGAATGTTCCGGGTTTCCTACCGCGTACGACTGTATAGTTTCAATTTGGTCAGGTCCCCCTGTTAGCAGGGTAGGTCAGATCGCAGTCGCTCTACTGCAATTATCAGATCTGCCAAATCCTGTATCACGGTCAAGGCGGACCCCGGGCCTTTGTGCGCGAGAGCACAACCGGAACATTAATGCCAAGATGGTATTTTTTCTTTTCATTATTATTATTATATTTTTGTATCAAAACAACGTTATCAAACATCCTACCTACCTAACATTCCAATAGCAAAGCATACAGCAAAGTCTAAGCTGCCAGCAATCCGAAGGTACGTATTACAAATCTATCAAATCTCTGAAAACCAAGAAACTAACTGTTTTCTGATCTTCTACAAATAATTGACGTTCCCCGTTTTCCATAAAATTTTATGTAACCTTACTTATGCATTCTTTTAAGAGCTTGAAGTTTTTAATGTAGTAAAAAATAATAATCATCTTGGCGTTAATGTCCCGGTTGTGCTCTCGAGAACGAGGGCCCCGGGGTCCTTGACCATGATCCAGGATTTGGCATATCAGATAATTACAGTGGAGCCACTACAATCCGACCTCCGTGACCCTTATACCAGGAGAACCTGAAAAATTGGATACCATATGGCGTTGTTTTGTGATTTCATTATTTTTTTATCTTAAAATATTTTATTTTAGATTACAAAAAACAGCAATTTTGATATTAGATTATTATTATTATATTTATCTACCGCAACAACGTTATCAAACATCCTACCTACCTAACATTCCAATAGCATACCAAAGCCAAAGCTGCCAGTCATCCCAAGGTGCGTATTACAAATCTATCGTTCCCCCCCCCCCCCCCCCCTCCCCTCTACCTCACCCCCTTGCAGTCATGCTCTAATTGTTCTGGGCTTTAGCACCGCGGGGATGGCGGCAGTCAGAAGGAGCCAGCGGCGTGTTTAGCCGACTTCGGAAAGGAGGAGGGTTTATTTATTTATTAGTTCATATACAGCATTTAAATACACTTGAAGTATAAGTACATAATTGTTGAAATTAATTGATAGTTGTTTTTAGGGAGGCAAACAGAAACTACTATATCGAATTCAACAATAGCCAAAGAAAAAAAATTAAGTAAAAAAAAGAAGTCCAGTAACACATCTGACAGTGACCGCTTTACACTAGGTAGACCATCTAACAATAAACTTTCATCATCACAGCCCGTAACAGTCCACTACAGGACTTAGGACCTCTCCCACGGAAGGGGAGGTTATTGCCATAATCTCCACGCTTGGCAGGCGGGTTGGAGATCGCAGTGTTTAAATAATACAATGGAAAATGCTGCTGCCCATTTTCCAGACTACGGAGACTCTTGATCTTATGCCTCGAAAACATGAGTCGCCTTGTACGACACCCATGAGTGTAAGGGGTTGGTGCTATTCTACTCTGCCGGACACCACACGGCCAATAAACAAACAATAAACTTTAGTAGGTAATAAAAATATATATTCATCGATAATTCTTCAATTTTGAAGAATGTGATGCGGAATGATCTCCCAGCAGCAGTGTTTCTTTTGGACTATGGCATGGGATCCTTCAAGAGGTATATTATGTCGGTGGCTACTTTCCACCAGGTGGCCCGCTTGCCTGTATGCCTAGCGTATGATTTCCGAGATCCATTTTTGTTTGTCGTACAGGTATCTTACAATCTATGATAGTAAAACATACCTTTTAATACTGGATTATGAAATATGATTACGATATTTCATATGATACGACAACCTTTATCATATAAGTGAATCATACCTATATTTAACCTTTAAGCTTTAATCTTCAGGATACTGTTCTGGCTGCTGCAGTAGCGCGTATATTAAAAAAAACACTTTAAAAAAAAAAAACCTGCATCACTCCATCCGGCATAAACCCATCCGAACGCACCAGTGTGAGCGCTCAATGCTTTTAAATTCCATTTAACAGAATCACCCTGTACGGTATCGCGAGACGAATAATAAAATGCGGCGGCGTCTTTTGTAAACATCCTGTGCAGTCCGACTCTACAGGCTGATGAGGTTATAATTTGTTTTTTTTTGGTGTAAAATTTTTTTTTTCTTTTTCAGTCTAGTCTAGTGTATAGACTGTGATGTCTGAGGAGTCTGTCTGGGTGGGTACCACGACCTTATCTATTTCTGCCGCCAAGCAACAATGCTTGCAATAATGTGTACCGTTTTATTTATAAGGTATAATAGCCAGCGCAAGTAAATAATTAATGACATTATGATTATTATTGAATGACATCTTGTATCTACTTTTATTAGCTAGATAGAACTACTATTGACATTTTAATTAATATGCTTATTTATAATCTTGACATTTATTAATTTTTATGAGTAATTCCATTAATAAATACAATTTTGTATCACATTTTATTTATAATGTAATTTTAAATGGTAATTAATTTAATTAAGTTAAATAATTGGAATATTATCATAATTTTATGACGTGTAATGAAAAGTTACCAATAAATAATGTCTATGTCTATAGGCATCATGTTGTATTTCATTTTCGTTCTCACAGAGAAAACACATATGTGGTTCTGCATTTTGTTAGGTAAATGAACCATAGACGCTTCTTATTATAATCTATAATGTCTCTCTTCTATAGGCCTGCTGGAAGAGATTTCTTCTTAGAAATAAGTAGTGCCTGTTGTGTCGTCTTTAATTTTGTAATTTCTGTATACTTTATATTGTGTGCAATAAATTGTTAAATAAAATAAAATAAATAAATAGACGCTATGGCCGACAGTAACCGCTTACCATGACAAGGACTGTCTGCTTGTTTGTGACTGAGTAGCATAGCAAAAATTATCAATTAATATAACCTGGTAACCTGGTCTGTAGTAACATAGCGGTTCTACAGAAATAATGCTGCAGAACATAACATTTTGACTGTACCCTGTCAATATATTTATGAAAATATTGTATATGTAAGAAAAAATACACAAATGTTCAAGAAGAACTGTGACATACATAACATTAATACTAGAAATAAAAACAAATTAGTACACTTAAAAACAAGGCTAAGCAGAATTCTGAATTCATTTGTAGGGGCCAGTATTATAATAAAATACCTAACGACATAGTCGAGCTGCCTATACATAAATTTAAGTCTGTTGTAAATACCACTTTATGTAAAAAAGCATATTATAACGTAAATGACTATGTTAGAGATAAAAATGCTTGGTGTGACATTCGGTTAAATTAAAATTATATAATTGATATGTGGCAAATGTTTTGACATTTTAATATTCATTCTTGACATTTAATTAATTTATATAAATTAAATTTAATACATTGTATGTTAGACGTATATCGATTTGACATTATCTATTAATTTTTATTTATTGTTTATGTGATTACTGTTAAGTATGGACATTGTATTAACGTTCAATAAGTGTATTTTTGATACCTATGTTGAATAAAATTAATTGATTGATTGATTGAATTGAACATATTCCAAAACGTTACTATGAGGTCTCAGAGTGCGCGCGAAAGCTTAGGATTCCTACTTCCAATACTTGAGTGGCGTTTCATACCAGTAATGCGCTGGCTGCCTTATCCTTCAAACCTGAACACAGCAATCCTCGCAAATATAAGGATACTTATATTATAAAGAGGAAAAGTCTGTATGTTGTGCGTGTTGGGGGTGATCTCCGAATTTTTTTTTATGTCATACGATAGGCAAACAGGCAAGCGGGCCACCTGATGGAAAGTGGTCACCACTGCCTATAAACATTAGCAACACCGAGACTAACGCCAATGCGTTGCCCACCTCTATAACACGTTACTCTGGCAGCAAAAAGGCAAATATCCCTCCACTGCCAAAGCCACGGATCCCCAAATTCCCACCCCATGGAGCACTGGAAACCTTACTCACCGGCAGAAACACAATACAATTTAAAAGAGTATTGTTTGGCTGCGGTATTCTGTAAGGTGGGAGGTACTTCTCCAGTCGGGCGGCTCCAATTCAAACGGGATACCCCACTATGCCCTACCTCTCTTACTTTACCTTAGATACTGAACTGATTTTGAAAATTCTTACGCTTCATTATGACTACTTAGTTTTAATACTTGTACCATGGAGGACTTGTTCGAGGCCAGTTTAACACGCTGTATGCGTCGCCGAATACTGGGCGAATAAAGTATAAGTATGTATGTATGTAAACTCTTTATTGCGTGTAACTACATAAAGAACAATAACAAAAGAAAATAAATATACATTGCAAAGGCGGGCTTATCCCACAATGGGATTTCTTCCAGCTAACCTTACCTTGGATAGTCCGAAATGAGCTATTTAACGAGCGGTGGTAGCAATATCGAGTTATGTGCAAATTTAAATATAACTATAATGTTGAATACTATATACCACATAAATATACTATACCATAAACTATAATACTATATACCTAACATACTATAAATATATAATAGTTAAAAATAAAATAAAGCTCTATTGAATACTAAGGAAGTGCTTCTTCAAGTCAGAGTTTAGTCTAGTAATAAGAAGAAGATCCCTGAACAATAATAGGGTCAAGCGGAATAGTTGAATGTTTACAGAGATCCGAACTGCGCACGGGTGACTGAAGGCTGCTAGAAGCTGCTAAGAGATTTAGGGCATAGCGGGGTATCTCGTTCGAATTGGAGCCGCCCGACTGGGGAAGTACCTCCACCTTTCAGAATATCGCAGCTAAATAATACTCTTTCAAATAGTATTGTGTTTCTGCCGGTGAGTAAGGTTTCCAGTGCTCCATGGGGTGGGGATTTGGTGAACCGTGGCTTTGGCAGTGGAGTGGCATTTGCCTTTTGCTGCCAGAGCAACGTGTTATAGAGGTGGGCAACGCATTAGCGATACTCTTGGTGTTGCTAATGTCTATAGGCAGTGGTGACCACTTTCCATGAGGTGGCCCGCTTGCCTTTTTGTCTATCGTATAACATTAAAAAATATATATATAAAAATCATATTATGAAACGCAAATGTAGCCTCTTTAGACCCTCAGGAGCGCAAAACTTTCAGAGTGCTCAATTTTTATTTTACCACGATGGCGGCAAATTATCTTACGGCCTGCCTGATGGTAAGCAGTAACCGCAGCCTATGGACGTTTGCAATACCAGGGGCATCACCCACGCGTTGCCGACCCCGTACAAACCTATGTAGTAAACAAAGCAATATTGCTGCTTTCGTCCAAAAACATCGAAAACCAGACTTGTGCTAAGTTGATAGAAAAAACAGGCATTAAATGGCGAGCGCTCGTGTGAATGCGAGCGGTTCAACATTCGGGCCCCTATGCCGCTTACATACAACAAAGTCTGTCGCTATGTATCCGTGTATGTATGTGTCTATGTACGCTTAGATCTTTTAAACTACGCAACGGATTTTAATGCGGTTTTTTACAATAGATAGAGTGATAAATATGCTTCAATATGCTAGGACAACACAGCGATGGATGGACAGGACAACCAACGGCTTACGACGCGAGGATGCCGAAGACCGGGCGAAGTGGAGAAGAATGGGAAGGAAAGCGGACCCTGACAGAGGCCGGGATAAGCCTAGGACGATGATGATGATGCTAGGACAACACAACATCATCTAGCCCAAAAGTAAGCTAAGCTTGTTTTATGGGTGTTAGATAACTGATAAACTGCTTTTGTACTTTATTTAATTCATACTTATTAAACATACTACACCCAGACCCGTAGAGCTCGTCTAATCTAAAATGACGCGCCCCACTATCGCATTAACATATACAAGCAAGTTTAAAATATGGACGCAATACATATACAAATGCCGTTGTAATTGGTCATTCAGTTGCCGGTGAGATTCAAACGTAGGAACACGCGTCGTTCATTGGCTCCCACACAGATGAAGTGTCGTTATCAATATTTGCACTCACACATCGAAATCAACTAACTAAGTAGTGGGGCGCGTCATTTTAGACTAGACAAGCTCTACCAGAAATTTAAATTCATCATTTCATTTGTTGTCGGAGTGATAGAATGAAGGTTTATAAAAGAAAAAAAGGCAGGTGGGGGTAAAAGGTGTATGCGAACGAAGTCGCGTCGGGTCCGCTAGTAGTAAACCACAGTGCAAAACAAAATTTGACAGTCTATGAAAGTAGCTAACTTTCCAATCTTTCTGTACTACTGAAACATAGCAATATCGCAGCTTTCGTCCAAAAACATCAGGAATGAGCGATCAAAATGAACAAACAAGAGAATAAAGACCAAGATGCTTATAATTCCGCGACGGTAGGGTGAGCGCTCCAGTTGTTGTCAGCTTAATATCTTAATCCGATCGCGAACAGATGTTTACAGTCGGATCTCATTATAATACTAGGGTGGAGGGCCTATTGGCGACTCGGTGGCTTGTTTTTTTTTACTTATAAATATTTTCGTTTTGTGGTTTAGCTCAGTTATTTGAATATAATTTTGGATGGTTGTTTTTTTTACTGTCATTTGTAGCTTCAGCAATAATGATATTTTTTGTAATGGTACGGCAGACAAACAGGTAATCGGGCCTCCTGATGGAAAGTGGCCACCGCCGCCTATGGACATCAGCAACACCAGGGACGCTGCCAATGCATTGCCCGCGTCTAAGGAGACATCTAATATACCTCTTGAACGATCCCATGTCATAGTCCAGAGGAAACACTGTGGCATTCCACATCCGAATCGAACGAACGAGAAACGTTCTTTCGAACCTTCGTGTGGACACGACTAGAGGGCCTGCATAATTTATTTTACATACTTCTAGTCTCCCTGTCTGTCGGACACTCACAATATGCTTTCTCTCAGGGGCAAGTAAAGATATCAGCGTGAAATTAATATTTAAAAATAGAGTCCAGAACCTCTCAATAGTGAAAATATCAGACTTCTAACTCTGGTAAACTTAATCAAAACCTTTTTAGAATCTTTACATAAAAAAGTCGCTTCCGGTCGTGTGATCTTTTAAACTGCGCAACGCATTTTATGCGTTTTGCAACAACAGATGGACTAATTCAAGAGGAAGATGCAAGAACGAAGTCGCGCTGGGTTCACCAGTTATATATCGGAGACTTATTATACCGTAATACTGTTTAGAATTGATACATTTCGTTTATTATTTAATTTGGTACCAAGTTTAATTTCTTTTTTTATTGCGTTACCCTGTCAATAACAGGGGTACCCACCCTACATCGGCTAAGTATCGCTAAAGGAAGGGATTACCGTGGTTACTCCGGTTCCTGTAAATCCTACTAATAGTATAAATACGAATGTTGGTATGATTGTATGTCCTCCAATCGCATAGAAACAAAACAGCCGATTATGGCCGTATGGTGTCCGGCAGAGTAGAATAGCACCAACCCTTTACACTCGTGGGTGTCGTACAAGGCGACTAATATTTTCAAAGCAAAAGATCTAGTGTCTCCGTCGGCTGGAAAATGGGCAGCAGCGTTTTCCATGTTATATTTATAACACTGCAATCTTCAACGCCGCCTCCCCTTTCGTGGGACAGGCCCTAAGTCCGACTGTGGATAGTGGACTGTTATGGGCTGTGATCAGCAAAGATTATGTACTTTATTTAGAAATACCTGAAGCGTGCTTGTTAGACTGATAACTAAAGTTATGCACTCAGAGTCCGGAAACTGGATGGGTGACCTTTGCATAATGGTTTTGTTTGGTAGTAGTGTAAAAACGTAACCGTTATCGTAAAAACGTAAACGTGTATATAACATTTTGTAATCAAAATAAATCATGTGTTCATCTTGCATCTTTGTCAATAACCGAGAGTTCTTATAATTTTGATCTTATAGGTCCAAACTAAAGGACCGATTTCGATATAATTTTTTTTTTTGAAGGGTAGGTATGTTCCGGGTTTCCTACCGCGTACCTTTGCCGGAACATACCCTTAAAATGTGTGATAATAACCGCGATAGTTTAAAACATTAAATCTACTATTAATAGTATCTATTATTAAAATCGGTTCTGTAGTTTTGGAATTGATTATAATAATAATGAAACTACTAGAATTTAGCAACATCAAACATCTGTCGTTTACTATCTCATGCAATTGAATTTCGAAAAAATATTGCCTAAATCCTTCCGCCAGCCAAAGTATTTACAGTTTAATGTTAAAGATCTATAGCTATACAGCTATAGTAACTTTTTTTATTCTACGCAGTGACAAACGAGCAAACAACCCACCTGATGATAAGTGGTAATAGTCGCCCATAACGTCTGTGACATCTTATCATTTATTCGTATGGCAAAATAGTGTTGTGTTTCTGCCGGTGAGTAAGGTTTCCAGTGCTCCATGGGGTGGGGAATTGGGGAACCGTGGCTTTGGCAGTGGAGGGGCATTTGCCTTTTTGCTGCCAGAGCAACGTGTTTTAGAGGTGGGCAACGCATTGGCGATACTCTTGGTGTTGCTTATGTCTATAGGCAGTGGTGACCACTTTCCAGCAGGTGGCCCGCTTACCTGTTTGCCTACTGTATGACATAGAAAAAAATACTAATTACGATCTACAAATTAAAATCAAGCGAAGTCAGCCATTCAATGGCTTCGTTACTATAGATGATCAGGCCCTCCGGTGGGCCAGGGTAACTTGTGCTAGGTCATTCCACCTTTAAACAACTATAGCTGTACCTCTAACAAACACGAATTCCTTATTTTTTACCAACTCGTTGTTCTAGCGCCAACTTTTTTGGTTGGACCTTGAGGTGGGCCGTTTTTTACTATGTTTTTTACTAATGAAATGAAATGAAATATATTTATTGATTAATAAGGACACCACATTACAACAATCACATAATATAAAATAAACAATAATCATACAAATAAAAAAAATTATGTACCAAATTACAAAATTAATATATCGATTCGGAATTGCTGTGCTGTGGCACACCTTGTCAACAAAAGGACCTCACTCAGCATGAGCCACGGCCGGAGCCGAGGCGCTGATCTCCCGTGAGTCCCGCGGAGTGAGGTCTAGAACGCTGCGGTCTAAAAATTTAAATACAAAACAAATAAAACAAAAGCTTAAAAGCAGTCAACCAAACATAAATCTATTTGCCCAAGCTTGGGCAGCCTCTGAAGCCTCTAACTCTATAAACACTTTTCCGCCGCCGCTCCCTCCGCGGTAGGATAGATTTTATCCACATAATCATTAATTATTGTTACTATTAGTCTGTTTTATGTTATTTTCTTTTCTTTTTTGTTGCACCGCCTTGTATTGTTCTCTGGTTGACTGGTAGAAAAAGCTACCTAGCTCTAATTCCGCCATTGTACTGTAATGGTACTAACCAGAGGGTGCTCCTTGAAGCCGAAGACCGAAAAGTGAAAAAGTAGGAGTAGGAATTTTATTTGGGTGACTTAATTATGATTATTTAAATAACATTAAATTATTTAAACAATTTATAAAAACTGACATACTATTATTTGGTAGTAATATTCAATTAATTATAGTTTTGACATTTCAAATGATGATTCATCTTGACATCTTATTGGTTTAGTTTGGCTTAATTTTCATTTTATTTTAAATTTATATAAAGTAATACCTATGTGGATTGTATCGTATACCGTAAGGTGGAACATGGAGATCTGTTAAATATATGTAACCAACTTTGTAACCCATGTTGACGATTAATTAAATAAATTGAAATTGAGGAAAGCGGACGTTGCGGAAGCCGGGATTGACCGCTCGGATGATGATGATGAAAAAGCTTACTTTGTCGCGTTTGAAGGATTAAGCTGTCAGTGACTGTTTACATGTTATCTGGGCACACAAGGGCCCGGGGTCCACCTTAACCATGATCCAGGATTTGGCAGATCAGATAACTACAGTGCAGCGCCTGCCACCTGACCTCCGTGATCCTGTAACCAGATGGGATATTCAGGCGCCTAAATGTGCAGGTTTTATCACGTATCAATTAGTGTTCAACTAATGTAGGTACATTACTCAGAAAAGAGTCATAGTCCATGGCGGAACTGGGGTTCGAACCCAGTACCTCGGGGTCTCGAGGTACGAGTCGGACCTCTTAACCATTAGGCCACCAGCGCTCTTTGAAGGATATTTATGCAAATATTTGTTGTAAATCTATGTCCTATTTACATATATTAGTACCTACTGATAAACTTTATCCCATTGGATGTTCACGAATGAAATTACTTTATTTAAAATTCTATTTAAATTAAATTCTCCTTTAGCATG
This sequence comes from Blastobasis lacticolella, assembly GCA_905147135.1. Lineage (NCBI taxonomy): Eukaryota > Metazoa > Arthropoda > Insecta > Lepidoptera > Blastobasidae > Blastobasis > Blastobasis lacticolella. The sequence goes on from LR990067.1 coordinate 11,139,873, forward strand.
GCCGATGAAGGAAATATTAAATGTGAATGTTAAATTTCTTGTTATTTTGGGAATTTATTCACCCCAAGACCAGAAGGGGTTGCACATTTACCGCGTCAACCGACGCCATCTACCGTCGAGTAGCGGTATCATGTTTATTTCCGGGAAGATTCTGGGTTTTGTGAGAGCAAATTATTTGAACATGTAAAAGTCGTGACACATATTTTTAATTAAGTATGTAAATGCCACAAAAATACCAATTTTAACATGTCATGTACAAAGCCAGTCCATCATCAGTATTCTATTACGTAGGTGATCTCGTCTGTCAGAATTCATTTCTTTACTCCACCCAGTCAACGAAAAAAATAAATGCAAATAATCAAATGAGCGTATGTTGTTTACTGGAGATTGGGAATTTGAAAAATTACATTAGGCAAGAGCTGTAGAGAACTTTACAAGCTTTAATTTAATAATAGATCTTAATCCCCGTAGGATGCACTGTTTTCTAGATATTTACAAAAAACCATAAACAACTAATTTACAAAAAGCGCCAAGAACACAAGCAAGTTATTAAAGGTTTTTACGGACCTATAGAAGACCGACAGATGAGCAACCCTTCGCTAAAAGACATATAATTTAGTTTTCCTCACTCCGTCTCCGTTGGTAAGACTCTATTAAGCCTGAGGAATTCGCCTGGGTGAGCACCACCGCCTTATCTATTTCTGTTACCAGTGGTATTCCGGTTTATTATTTTATTTATTTTTATTTTTAGCCATTTCTGTCCCACTGCAGGGCAAAGGCCTTCCTTTCGATCTTCCACGACTCACGGTCGGATGCTTTCCTCGGCCAATCGAAAAGGCGTCCAACTCGTCCCGCCATCTCCGTTTAGGCCTTCCGCGCTTCCTTGTTACGTTTTAACGGATAAATTATTATAAATTCCTAGCCACTACAGCAATGAGGTTAGGCAATACAAAGGACCTGGAAGACGCTAAGTAAGCTGCGAACCCAGGTGGGCCGATGTAAAGAAAACTCTTTAGGTGGGGATCGCAACGCATCCTACGGTTCTGCTTTTTTCTGATTCTGATTACGACATGAAACCTTTGTGGGTGTTATACCTTGTGTGCGAAAGTGACGACGTTCCAAGAAGCGTCGACGAAGGTTATAAGGGTATCATTAAAAAAATTAAATTTTTTTTCTCCTTTGACATTTTTGTTTTGACATTGTTTATTTATTTCATTAGCCGTGTGGTGTACGGCAGAGTAGAATAGCACCAACCCCTTACGTTCGTGGAGATTATAGCAATAACCTCCCCTTTCGTATGAGAGGCACTATGTTCTGCAGTGGTCTGATATGGGTTGTGATGATTATTTATTTCATTAATTATGATGAATGTGAAATTTTCAATATAATTAACTTACCTTATGTAGGCAGGATTACATTCATACTAATACATTTATCTTGTTTGTTGTTTATTTATATTGTTGTTGACAATACATATACTTGTGAATTGACTAACAATTAATGTAATATTCTTAACATTGAAAAATATTTGAAAGAACGGTTCTTGCTCACACGATACGGTTGTGAAATGAGCTGACACTGTAGCTCCCAGCTACTTGTTCCCAGCTACAGCTTTCCTTTGGACTATGACATAGGTTCCTTCAAGAGGTATATCAGAGGTCTCCTTAGAGGCCGGCAACGCATTGGTAGCGCCCTGGTGTTGCTGATACCCATAGGCGGCGGTGACCACTTCCCATCAGGCGGACCGCATGCCTGTTTGTCTGTCGAATAACAAAATAAAATTATTATTGGTAAATAAACTAAACTAAATTAGCCGATATGCGTAACGACGATATCAGGATGTGTAATGCGGTAACTGACTCAAGGTAAAAGAAATGAAGGCAATTAATGTTTATTTCATTATCAATGCGCGCTCGCGTCCTCCTCGGCGATTTGATCTCGAAGCACGACGTCGATATATTTGCTGATGGACTGCGTAAATTTTCTCGTTCTATAAATATTTTTATTAATAACGCCTAAATGATTATTAAATTGTCAATGTGTCTGTATATCTTAATGTATTTTATTTTATTTTATTGTATTAATGTAGTGATTCAATTGATTTATATTATGAATTCATTTATATTTTTTTGTTATGAAATATGAATTATGTTTTTAAATGTTAAATGTAAACGTTTTGGATTCTGTCTGTAAGTTTGCATTTATTTTAAATAAATAAATAAATAAATGTTTGGTTATCTTATCGGATATGGAACACAGTCACTAGCACCTGAATATGAAGTTCAAGTTAAAATCAAATAACATGATATAACTACTTATACATAGATTATGAATAAAATCACCTTTTGAACATTTGTAGAGCTCGTCTAGTCTAAGATGTCGCGCCCCACTACTTAGTTAGTTGATTTCGATGTGTGAGTGCAAATATTGATAACGACACTTCATCTGTGTGGGAGCCAATGAACGGCGCGTGCTCCGACGTTTGAATCTTACCGGCAACTGAATGACCAATTACAACGGCATTTGTATATGTATTGCGTTCATATTTTAAACTTGCTTGTGTGCGTTAATGCGATAGTGGGGCGCGTCATTTTAAATTAGACGAGCTCTACCACTGTATTATACTTTTATTATTAGTAGATAAGGATCTGGTAATGATCGCAGGCACCAGCTGAATGCGGAAGGCACAGGATCGGTCTTTGTGGTGATCTCTGGGGAGGCCTATGCCCAGCTGTGGGCGTCTTCTGGCTGATATGATGAATAGAAGATGAGTAATTCAAAACCGGTTGCAATTGAATAAAATTAGTGTAATAAAGGTTTTTTTATACCACTTAGGTGGCAAACAAGCTTGCGGCCTGCCTGATGGTAAGCAGTCACCGCAGCCTATGGACGTTTGCAATACCAGGGGAATCACCCACGCGTTGCCGATCCCGAAAAATCCTTTTAACCCTTTTCTTGATGAACTCCATGTTGTACTCTCCAGGGAAAACCTCTCCAGGGAAAACCTCTCCAGGTAGTGTACAAAAGATGATTTAATATGTTTAAAGGTTTTATTTACATTTTAAATTACAGTTATTAACATAAAGAAAAAAAAAGGCTTACTCTAACACCAAAAACCTTAATTCTAACTGAACTAAAGATAAAAAACTTGACCCAGTTCCCCGAATTTGGAAAAGTCCCCAGAAGATTAATTCATTATATTATGGAGTTCCATTATAAGATGAAAGATGATTGAATTCAAGATTAGGATGTTAAGATGGATGTGTAGAGTGACGAGGTGTGACAAAGTATGAAACGAATACATAAGAGGAAGCTTGAAAGTAGCCCCAATTGGTGACAAGATTCAAAGTAGCCGCTTGTCATGGTTCGGCCATATTATGCGGAGAGAAGAAAATCATCACCAGAAGGGTATTGAATATGAATGTGGATGAACACCAAAGAAAAGATGAAGGGATTATGTGATGAGGGACAGATGAGGGATATCAGTGAGCGAGAGGTGAGCGTGGAGATGACAGCGGATAGGGATAAAAAGAGAAAGAAAACATACTATATTTTAAGAGAGGTAGGGCATAGCCGGGTATCCTGTTGGAATTGGAGCCGCCCGACTGGGGAAGTACCTCCACCTTACAGAATACCGCAGCTAAACAAAACTCTTTTAAATAGTGTTGTGTTTCTGCCGGTGAGTAAGGTTTCCAGTGCTCCATGGGGTGGGGATTTGGGGAACCGTGGCTTTGGCAGTGGATTTGTCTTTTTGCTGCCAGAGCAACGTGTTATAGAGGTGGGCACCGCATTGGCGATACTCTTGGTGTTGCTAATTTCTAAAGGCAGTGGTGACCACTTTCCAGCAGGTGGCCCGCTTGCCTGTTATCCTACTGTTATCCTACTATAAAACTGTGCCTACCCCAAATGCTTAGAAAATAATGCCATATTTCCCATGTAAATTTGTTTGCTATCCTATATATGACTTATCACATTTGATCTTATCTGTGTCTTTGAATATGAATATCCTTTCCTGAATAAATAGAAATTTATATTTAACTAATGTGCCCTACTTTTCATTTCATTCAACGTGAGAACGTTTAGTTTTCGATAAAATACTAGGATAACCTCATTCATCACCCCTAAATACTTAAATACACACATTAGATCAGTACACTCTATTTATTTATCTAACACATGCAACTGCGTCGAAATATCGGGCTACTCGTTAACAAAGGTACGCGGTAGGCATAGAGAAAATATTTACTAAAGTAATAGAGGAGACACCGCAAGTATTTTCTTTAAACCACGTTTGCGGTCCATGGACAACAGTGGCCGCAGTCAGTTCTGAGACATTGCGCGACGCGGACCAATCTGACAGTGGCTTGGATATTCAATAAAACGCCATCTTGTGCATTAAAAACTGTACGAACCATTCGAGGGCCAAAATAAAGAAAATTATAACATATAATCGGTCATTCTATGACTTAGCAGCCTCCCCCCGCACCTCCCGCACGTGACAGGTTGGTACAATATTTTTGTTTGTGATGGCTGCTCTATTACATTAGTAAATATTTTCTCTATGGCGGTAGGAAACCCGGAACATACCTTTAAAATGCAAGCATTGTTGCTGGGCGGCAGAAATATCCTACCACCTGATAAATAGCGCATTATCGTAGCCACCTTTACCTTGAAAGATACAATCGCCTAATCCATTCCGAGATAAACGTGAAAGGCTTTTAATGCATCTACTCATATTACAATGAATAATCGGTACTTTACCTAAAATACTTCACAGAAGAACCCTTTATAAGTGCATTGATATGGTATATCGTAGTAACCCTTAAGTCAGATAACCGATAATAAGGATTGGGTTAATATCAAAATAAAAATGCAAAGTCCAACACGAGAGATGGGCAGAGACTATGGACAGTTAGTTTTCTCTGTCCTGAGACAACTTCTTATGAAGAAAGAAGGAAAGAAGACACGATTTTACAAAAATATTGTTAAAAACATCATCATTATGTTTATATGATTTATAAGTACCTACATTTTTCCATTTGATACAAAATGCAAATTTTTACACTTGCTACTGGAATCCCAGCTTTTAAAGCATCGGCATCGTAGCTATAGTAAAGTAAACAACGTTTATTCCATTCAGACACACGGCATAACATTCAGAAATGTTCATAGAAAATAAAAGTAAAACAGGGACGTAAGCAGAAAAAAAGAGACTCTAATCTCGTAACCTGTGCCATGTGGAGAGTGCAATGGGGCCACACTCAGCATATGCCACGACAGTCGCCGTGACACTGGTTTTCAGTTTGCCCCCTTAGTGATAAACATATAACACCCGTCAGCGTTGCACTAAAATTCGTACATTACTATGAGAAATACCCGTCATAAGCTGTCGAGAATGAGGATCAGTCACGATTTCTGTTTAGTGACTTTTCCATTAGCTTATGATACCATATTAATGACGGTAAAGATATTTTCACAATGTCTCTTAAACCTGAGAATGTCTGCACTAGAACGCTTGATTTTAGTATGTATGATTGCGCTTGACATTTCCTTCAAACCCATATAAATTTCAAAATTTACTTCAAAAATGCATTCACTGAGTTTGAATTTGAACATGAGTTCAAATTTTAAAATTCCTTATTCAGCGTGGGTATAATACATACCTATAAACTTACTGACGTCATCATCATCACAGTCCACTGAAGGACTAAGGGCCTCTCCCACGAAAGAGGAGGTTATTGCCATAATCTATAAGCTTGGCAAGCGGGTTAGAAATCGCAATGTTATAAATATAACAATGAAAAACGCTGCTGCAAACGCCACGAGTGTAAGGGGTTGGTGGTAATATTTACAGAGTAGGTTCTACTCGATATTTTTATATTTTTAATGTAAATAAAGTCCTGTCAAAATGTTTGAAAATTTACATTACAGCTTCAGGAAATGGAACCACACTCCACTTCTTCATATCTGGGTAAGAAGAAAGGAAAGGTGGAGGAAAGGAGGCTAGGGGGCGTCTTCACAATTTGCTACACACAAGACTCCTCCTGAGTTTGGCACACATTTAGCACAGTTTAAAATAGTAAAAGTTGTGGTGCCGCCACCTCAAAGAATAGCACCACCCCATCTCTTTCCGTGGGTGTCGTAAGAGGCGACTAAGGGGCAAATCCGAAAGGTGGGCAGCAGCATCTTTCTGGGTAGATTTACATCAACTGCACTGCGATCTCCAACCCGCCTGCCAAGCGTGGAGATTATGGCAATGACCTCCCCTTTCGTGGGAGAGGCCTGAAGTCCTGCAGTGGACTGTTATGGGATGTGATGATGAGTTGATCACTAACCTATGCTTTTACCGTAAGTGAAAACGTAACCTAACCTGCACATTCAGGCGATCATTATCCATGAATCTGGTCAGGTCCCCTGTCAACAGGATCACGGAGGTCAGATGGCACTCGCTCTACTATAATTACCTGATCTGCCAAATCCTGGATCATGGTCAAGGCGGACCCCGGGCCCTCGCACGCGACATCACCGTCTGAGTAGTCCATCCGGGAGGATTCCACCGCCTAATCTATTTCTGCTGCTAAGCAGGTTTTAGTATCCGGTTCTGTAGATAACACAGGCACGTGTCATATCAGTCTAGTCCAAAGTTACGATACAGCTCACTTGTTTATATTATTTTCCTGTTATTACATTTCTTTAGGTTAGGTACAACTTGCATTATGTCTCATTCTGTCAGCTTTAGTTACAGAAAAAATATTTGCAATCAGAAAGAAAACATATTTAGAATTAGAAAATATTAGTAGAAGATAACATAACTTGACTAACCAAAACTAGGTTAATCTAATACTAAATTTATCAAAAACTAAAAATAATAAAAAATTAAGGTATATATCTACTAAACTAATAAACCGCTGCCATTACGTAAGGTACCCAAAATGCTGGCGGCATTGCCACGTTGAATTAGAAATAAAATTAAACACTAATACAAAATTATTATCTGTATATTAAAAAATTCATCCACATCGTTGTCCCGCGGAATGGTGCCCAGAAAGCTAGCTGCGTTGCTTCGTTGGATAGCAATGCTATCCTCTGTCCGAGGAACGAGCCAGCTCTCTGGTCTGTGGTGTCTATCTGGTACCTTTTTGCTTAAGTCTTTAATAAGCTTGAAAGCGTCAGGGTTGGTGACGTGGAAAATATAGCTACAGAAAAGATAAACAGAGCTACAGAGCCACAAATACACTTCAAAGGTAACGTAACGTCATAATACCTATTTTTTTATACCACTAAGGTGGCAAACAAGCTTACGGCCCGCCTGATGTGTGAAAATCTGTCCAGGTAGTTCATTCCATAACCTTAGTGTGCATGGGAGAAAGTTCCTTTAAAACCGCATAGTTTTGTCCAATTTCCTCTATTAGTGTATACTTCAGTAGAGCATAGTGCAAATTTCATACTGATCGACTCCTTACCTCTCACATACTTCCATCGGCTCCCTCTCTCTACAACCTTGTTAGTAGTGAGTCTTCCGAGTAATCACAGGTAGCAGTCATTCCAGTGGTTTGGTTTGGGGCCGGGGTATATTATACTAAATTTTTTATGCGTTATACGGCAGGCAAACAGGCAAGCGAGCCACTTGATGGGAAGTGGTCACCGCCACATTATGAACATCATCAAGATCAGGGGAGTTACCAAAGCGTTGCCCGCGTCTGAAGAGACCTCTAATATACCTCTTAAATGATCCCATATCCAAAGGAAACATGGTGACTGGGAGGTCATTCCACATCCGAATCGTACGAGATTGTATTTATTTTTAAATGTTACTTAAGTATTTAGACATAGACAGCACTGTACACTACGTCCTTGCCTAAGGTGAGTACAGTAAATTCTTTTTTATTAGACTAGCATAGACCGCCATGTCATCTGGTGGTAAGTGAAGATGCGGCCGAAGATGGAGTATGCCATGTCTTGGAACAGATTATTCACTCACGTCTTAAAGGCTTCCAGATTACCGTAATCAGGGAACACACTAGCAGGCAACAGGCAATATGTTGGTGTACATACATATTTCATCATCACGGCCCATAACAGTCCACTGCAGGACTTCGGGCCTCTCCCACGAAAGGGAAGGTTATTGCCATAATCTCCACGCTTGGCAGGCGGGTTGGAGATCGCAGTGTTTAAATATAACAATGGAAAATGCTGCTGCCCATTTTCCAGACTACGGAGACTCTTGATCTTTTGCCTCGAAAACATTAGTCGCCTTGTACGACACCCAAGAGCGTAAGGGGTTGATGCTATTCTACTCTGCCGGACACCACACGGCCATACATATTTAGTATTTAGTAATTTATTAATTTTTTTAAATGTAGTTAGTATAACGCCCGTGACGTACCTAAGAAAGGGGCCTACAGAACACCAGCGCTGTGAGTCGCATCTTGCGTATGACAGCATGTAAATGCTGAGTGGGTACAATTTACCCGCGGCCGCGACACCGACACTGGCATGGGAGGCTACGCATTGTTTCAAAACTCAATATTCAAAATTAATATATTGATTTGGACATCAAATATCTCTTTCAATCGTCAAAAAGGAGGGGATAGGAAAGGAAACACACAATGACACGCTGACCGCTCTATGGCTGCAGCAAACTCACCCCACGAGTGGACCGTGCTCGACAATGCCAGGCAGAGGCGGAGTTTCAGATGTTTTAATGATTAATTATATCTTTGGCTGTAACTCATATTGTTACTGTTATTGTGTCGTGGTGTGCTATGTGTAATAAATGTTTTTTCTTCTTTCTTCCTTACCTTATAAATAAAATAAACCTTAGCCACCCATCTCGCGGGGGGCCGATAGCCGGTACTTGTCGCACGAGCATACAAATGAGGAGATAGCGACAGTACAGATAGAGGTCTATCTAAGATACTATCAGAACACTATCGAACCAATAAACATTATTATTTACGGCAAATTATGCTCATAAACGATAATCTAGTCGCTACCAAAAGGAAAAAAAGCAGATAGTGGGCTATAAAGTTATCGGGTAAGATGACGGCGTCGCTGTTTTGGCATCGACTTGACATTTCAAAATGGCGTCGCTTAGTTCCAGTTCCCGCCACTGGATGAGATAACATTATGGCGTTGTAACTTTTTATTTATCTTTACAAGAAATTAGCGTATTTGTGAGTATCGATTATTATAATCTTATGGTTGTAAAACGGCTACCACATTGTTCTATAAAAGGATTATTTGGGAGTATAATGATCGCAGTTTGGACTTATAGCTCATTATATTGTGAGTTCCTTGATACGCTGCAAAAAATAGAAAAGCGTCTTTAGAGACGCAGAATCACTATGCTAGGTACGTACTGTATTTAATTAGTGTTTGGTTTAATATAAGTTTTATTAAGTGTAAGTGGCGTTGGTAATACATATATTTAATTAGAAAAAAATATATAAATAAATTGCACAGTGTATTGAAAGGTATATTGCCAAGCAGTATCAAACAAAAGTATTGACACACATCAAATACAAATATACAAATAATTGTTCTTATTGTAAAACTAAATAACCAGGTCCTACAGAGTTTTAACAGTAATAAGTGGAGATAAGTTGGAATCTAAGTTGATCACTTTATCACACACAAGTGGGCAAGCGACTTCAATTGCGTAGCTCTTACCTATAGAAAAATATCTTACCCTACCCTACACGTTTCTACTTACATACCTACAGACCTCATCCTGATTCTTACAAATCTAACAATAAAATATTATTAAGATGTTTGAAGCTGTTCTGAAATTATCCGCGATGTCGCAATATTTTATTCATATTCATATTCATATTCATATTCATTTATTCGTAGTAATAATCATACATCGTCATTTAAAATAGTTTCATGAATAGAATTAAGTACTAATAGTTGATGTCAATGTTAAAAAACAATTAATTCAATAGTATCAAATTATCATGATTCGAAATTGTCAAGAAGTAAATTAGTATTATAATATTAAATAATAATTAAGTCAAATGTTAAATTAAATAATTATAAGAAAAACACAAAATGCTTCAAACATGTCAAATATAAAATTAAATCATAATATGAAATGTCAAATACAATGTTCGAAAACTATATGTCAAATATTAATTAATCGAAATGTCAAATACAATACAATGAAACAAATAGTCGCATACAATATTGCGTGTCACAGAAAGAAACAATTTTCTATAGTGTATTATTATTCATTGTATTCAATTAAATGACTAGAAGTGGGTGATATCAATCTAATAACGGAGAGGGACTAAAGGCTTCGCTCATCTAAAAACTCATCTATAGAGTAGTATGCTTTTTTTATTAATATCAATTTTAATAGCTTGCAGAACCTGTGGTAGGTTTTGCATTCACGAATATCCGTATGCAGTCTATTATAGATCCGCGGGCCCATGATATATAGCGAACGGGTAGTTTTGTCCAGTCTGTGAGTCGGTATTGGTAGGTCATGTTGTCTCCTAGAGGATACTCGTAGGCCAAGAGTTGCGTTATTAATAAACTCGCCCATATTACGCCTCACGTATTTGGCTACTTCGAAGATGTAAAGTGAAGGAAGCGTCATGATGTTCAGATCTATAAATAATTGCCTCGCTGGCGCATCAAGCGCCACGTGTGACAAAATCCGCACTGTATTTTATAATAAGTATGTATTTAAAAAAAGTATTTAAGTAGTAGGTATATCAGTTATCTAGCACCCATAGTACAAGCTTTGCTTAGTTTGGGGCTAGATGGCGCTGCGTGAATTTGTCCACGAATTAAAAAAAAAAAAAAAAAAATTGATATCTCGGGTATATATTATTGCAATTTTCCTACGGATCTCTAATTTATTTAAAGATAAAATAAAGCCTACGCTACTCACTGGTAATGTTGCTTTCTATGGGTGAAATAGTTAAAAAAATCGGTCAAGTAGTTTTTAAATTTATCCTTTACAAACAAATAAACCGAAAAACAATCAAATCTTTCCTCTTTATAGTATTAGTATAAAATAAAACGCCTCTTTTTTCGTTGGGGGATTAAAGGAAACTGACGAGTACACTTGACCAGACAAATGTTTTACTACAATAAGGTCGAAGTTCAGTTGCAGGCCAAACTCAACCTTAGATTTTTTAGTATTTGCTCCTACCGCAAACGATATAATTGCACCCTCCGGACTATCGAGAGAGGGAGGTAGAGAACACGCTGGACTCGCAAGAGACCTAGGCGCCTACTCTGCCTTCGGAGTACCTATAGCCGGGAAGGATTTTCAGGTTTCATGCGACACCCCTTAGGGACGGGGTGCGCACACCGTCACTCCTCACGGGGCATACGCTGGAGAAATTATAGCGTGACCCCAGAAGGGGGTCCTCCTACTGTGGGTTGCGATTGGGGGCCTATAGGGGCCGCTGAAACGGCTTGTAAGGTCTTCGTTGAGTCGGCCTAGGCCTCCAGGAGGTTTAGAGCGCTCGACAGATCGTCAGGGGGTCAGTGAGGACGTGCCTCGGTCTCCACACCATCATTGATAATAAAATAATATCTTTAACCGTTCCGGATGCATGGGCTTTTTGCATCCACTTTTCTTATGCGCACTGCAAAGGACTGGAACTCTCTGCCTGAGTCATTGTTCCCCGTTAAGTATAACCTTGGGGTCTTCAAATCGAGAGTGAATAGGTATCTTCTAGGCAAGCATACTACATCTTCGACCTCATCGTCGCTTTCCATCAGCTGAGTTGAGGTCAAATGCAAGCCAATTATTAAGAATAAAAAAAAACGGAACTAAGACGTATTGCATTAAAATGACAGTTTAAAACGCCCATTTCTTCACTACTAGCGATGTCCTACAAACAGATAAGGTGGTCGCACTCAATGCCGTAATAAAGTCCTTACTCTTGTACTGTAAACGGGAAGAATTGCCAAACCTTACTGACTGATCCACAAATCCATAAATAATCCCATAGTACAAGCTTTGCTTAGTTTGGGGCTGGATGGCGCTGTGTGAATTTGTCCACGATTATTTATTTATTTAATTCTCCAGGAAAGATACTTCTCCTGGCGCTCGTCGCGGCGGCCACCGCCAGGCCGAAGAGCGAAGCCAGTCCACAGACTGAGGACTTGAAGAATGGCTGTCCAGCTAACTTCGATGTCCACAGACTGCTGCCTCACGACCAGTGCAACAAGTACTACTCATGCAACCTAGGGGAGAAGGTGGAATTGGCCTGCACGCCTGGGACCTACTTCAATACGGAGGCGCAGGTAATGTTCTTTCATGTTTTTTTTTAAGGCCGCCTGATGGAAAGTGGTCACCGCTTATTCCATGTTACAATTATTTATTTGTAAGATATGGGTATTATAGAGGTTTTAAATATCTTCAATAGTTTGCCATTATCTCGATCCTTTGCCCGCATGCTGAGGCGTACAAATAAATAAATATAATTTTTTCATGTTCCATTAGGTACACAATAAAATCTTCCAAATAATGTAAAAAGATTTAAATGTTTAAAAATAAATTAAGTAATAAAATATTAAATAAATAAACCATGTCATACAAATTAAATATCTATTAACTCTTGCAGTTTTTATTTAATAAAAGTGCAATCATTAAGAAAACAATGTCATAAATTTTAAATGTTTTTATAATAACCCGTTCATAATATGACTTACCTACTAAGTAAGGTTTGATCACGTATTGTGGGGTGGGATATAGGTGTCTGAGCCTACCGGTATCAGGAAAGCAATCGCGCAAATGACACTAGAAGCGACGAACCAACCACTCATAGCATCTCTTTGTTGTCCGTCTGTCCATCTGTCTGTCTGACACTCTAGTAGCCTTCTTCACCTTGAAATTAATATCAAGTACCTACCAAGTTCTGTGACCTCATCACTGTCATTTTTCATCTTGGCGGTTAATGTCCCGGTTGTTGGCTCTCACACGCCGGGGTCCGCCTAGACCATGATTCAGGATTTGGCAGATCAGGTTATTATAGTGGAGCGACTGCTATCTGACCTCCGTGATCCTGTTAACAGGGGAACCTGACCAGTCGCCTGAATAACGAGTGAGTGTAAATGTGAGTCTCTGGTTTCGTCATGTTCTTTTTTCACGCCGTAAGAGCATCGGTTAGTATTCAACTGAAGTGCATAACTCAGAAAAGAGTCATTGGTACATGGCGTTCAAGCCCGATGCCATGGAGTAGTAGTCGGACCCCTTTACCATTAGATCAACGATGCTCTAACGATCCCATATCTGTCATTAACGCGATTGGAAGATATGGCTACTTAGTAATGTTATATATTTTAATCCTTGTAAACTCATCCAACAAAATTGATAGGGTACTTCCCGTAGATCTAGAATCTTGAAATTAGGCATGAGGGGAGGTCTTCATCATCATCATCACAGCCCAGAATAATCTACTTCAGTACTTAAACTCCATTAACAAAATCTAAACGTAGGTCCAGATTTATAAGGCAAGAAGCGAGGTCTTACAGCACAAGTAATGGAAAAAATTCCAAAATACAATAATTTGTAAAATATTTTATTTTATTTTCTTAAGGAAAACCAACAGCAATGATTACAATATAAAATAACACTGGCAGCACAGGGCCAATTACAGGTTTCCATCGATAGAATATATCATACAATAGCGGAAAACTAATATATTCACGGCCAGGTTTTCGTACGATAATCAATAGATTATTATTATCAATAGATAACAATAGTTAATCATCAATGAGCAGTTTTCCAATAGGTATCTAAAGCATTCCTAACCACTCACTAGATGGCGCCCCGACAATTTTGGTAATTGATAATCGCTTAAAATAGGTTCTTAGCAAACAGGATATAAACACTGGGTACGTTGTATTGGATAATATTGTATTTATCAATAGTTTTCAACCATTTTAGAGGTTGTAATAATAATGGAACATAGTGCCAACTTGTGTAAATATTTCTTTTTACACTTCGTTCAACCTTTAACAGTTATGTTTATATTAATAAACATTTTATTTTTAAGTTTAGTATTAGTTGGCTGCATGAAATCACTGCCACCATCATACAGATTAAAAAAAGATTACCAAAATTGTAGGAGCGCCATCTATTGATGCTTTTTGAAACCAATTATCAATACCTACTGGAAAACTTCTCATTAAAATTTACCATCCTTATCTACGGTGAGTTGTAGACCGAGACGGAAAGAGTGTTAATCGATGATTAACATTGGCATTGGTTTCACAAACTGGGCGTTAATCTCTAACACAAAAGATTATAAGCTTAGCTAAAGCCATTCGATAATTATTTCATTATCATAACGTTACGACTAATCCCAAATGTCACTTATTGAAAAACATCGAGGAAGGAGGGAAAGAACCTTTGTCAAATCTCAATCCTAGATAAACTACTATTAGTCACTGAAAATATCTACCATCTTGGCGTTAATGTCCCGGATGTGCTCTCCATGATCCAGGATTTGACAAATCAGATAATTACCATGGAGTGACTGCCATCTGACCTCCATGACCCTGCTACCAGGGGAACTTGACCAGATTGGATCATGGTTACACATTCAGTCCCCTGAATGTGCAGGTTTCATCAGGATGTTTTCCGTCATCGTAAGAGCATCGGTTAGTATTCAACTTATGTACATAACTCAGAAAAGAATAATTGGTACATGGCCGCAGCGGGATTCGAAAACGGTAACTCTCGCTTATGAGTCGAATACCCGCTCGGCCACAGACGCTCCAAATATCTGATTCATTCTATAATTTCGATCAAGACAATCTCTTTTTCTCCCTAAGTTTTCCTTGACATTTTCTGGTGTCTTAAAAAATCTGTTTCATTTCAATTTCAAGCTTTGCGACTTCGCGTGGAACGTGGACTGTGGAAACCGTGGAACGGGGGCCAGCGACGACGGAAATGCCAACGACAACGACAACGCAAGCCATGAATACGTCGGCGAATGGTTGAACAACGGATGTCCATCGGACTTTAATGTCCTCTACCTCTTACCGCACGAGTCTGAGTGCCAGAGATTCTACTCTTGCGTCCATGGAGAGAAAATACAGCACACTTGCCGTTCTGGCACTTACTTTGATGTCAAGTCGCAAGTCTGCGATTGGGCCCAGAATGTGCCTTGCGCGGGAGCAGCCGGTGGAGACAGGGAGAGTAATGAAGACAACGATAACGGAAGTGAAGACGGTAGCAGCAGTGAGGAGCTGCCAGAGTGGTTGGACAACGGGTGCCCGTCTAACATCCACATCCACCATCTGATACCTCACGAGAGTGATTGTAAGAAGTTCTACTACTGCGTCTTCGGTGAAAAGCACGAGAGCGACTGCCATAACGGAAACCATTTCAACCCGGAAACTAAGGTATTTGGGATATTTTGTTGTATTCTTGTTTTCGTGAAGTTTACAAAAATCAAAATTCAAATTTCTTTATTGATTAGGACAATAAATATCTCTTTCAATCGTCAAAAAGGAGGGGAATAGGAAAGTAGGAAGGAAACACACAGTGACACGCTGACCGCCCTATGGCCGTAGATAAACGTATCCCTCGCCAACCGAACCGTGCTCGACAATGCCAGGCAGAGCCGGAACGCTATATTATATTATATAGGTATGTCTAGTATAATTACAGCAGCCTAGTTACGTAACTCTGTTGCAAACAAGTCTCTGATTTCAATTTAGTAGTTTCAGTTTATTGCAATGGAACTTTGTTAGCAACGGAACCAATGAAATCGGAGAATTTTTAGCAACAAAGTTACGTAATTTGCATACAGGTGCCACTGCTGTTTAAAAAGAATATATATAAATTTAAAAATTGTGTTACGACTCTGCGCACGTAATTTAACGATTTGCGCTAATCCTTATTATTGATTGATATTCTGATTTAAAATTTTCAAATAGAGAAATCTTTAGGTTTCGAAGAGTGTGAGAAGTAGTTGCACAACCACATTTCTTCGGCCCCCTACCACTATCGTGAAACGTGAACCTTCTAGCTATCCGTATAAACCGCTTTGGTTTTATACGTACGGCTAAGGTGGATGCTACCACACACGATATTTATCGTGATACGGATCGTGTATTTCTGATTTTCTGGAAATCCAGTGAATCGTATCACGATCCGTGAGTACACACTCGATAAATATCGTGATCCAGGATCGTAATCCACGAATCACGATAAATATCGTGTGTGTAGGACTTAAGGAACACAAGAACACAACACAAGTCAAGTCAAGTCAAAATAATTTATTCAGATTAGGGTATACATACCACTTATGAATGTCAAACAAATAAATTTAAATGTACATTACAATAATGGTGAAACTGGAAAAATAGTTTATCAAATATAGATTAATGTCAAATATAAATAACATATAATTACTTAATCAATATTAATCATAAATCATAAAAATCTTTATTGTTTTTACTGTGTGTTACATAGGTGGAAAAATATGTATTTGACATTCGATCAGCAGTAAATATCTGTCTCATACAGATATACAATAGGTTTATTACTACACTAATTTAATTAAAGAACAATAACAATGACTCGTAACAATTACTAATTTAAATTATAATTATAAAATTCTTGCAGTGTATAAAAGGTTTTACTAAAAAAAAAATGTTACCAACACGTTGTCTGCGATGTAAGAATAGATTTCATAGGCTCGACAGGCATCCTCCATCTTCGTCCACGTCGTCACTTACCGCCAGGAAGATGGCGCTTAAATGCCTGGTCAGATATTTTGATAAAAACAAAACGCTAAGCAAAATTCCATCCTAGGTGGATAATGACTTTCTCAGACAAAAACCGTTGAGCACGACCACGATCGTCTAATCGATCTGGCAATATAATTAATTAAATTAATATTATTATGTAATGGTCGTCAGTTATTTTCATGTTAGAAATGAAATTAAGGGGCAATTTTGTGGAAAATTCTTTATCTGACAAAATTTATGAATCCAATAAAATCTTCGGAATAATAACGATTCAGGTAAAATAGTCTACTAAATGGATTTATCAATATTTTTCATAAATGAGAATGCAGTGCTTACATATTTGATTCTCATTTTTTTAAGAAGCTTAGTCATTAATCATAAAGCAAACAATAATAAATAAATAAAAAATTCGACTTCTTTCCAGGTATGTGACTGGCCCGAGTCCGCTGGTTGTCCTCACGCCGGTGGAAGCGGTGAGGCCGCCGGAAGTGGAGAGAACAGCGGAAGCGGAGAGAACAGCGGAAGTGGTGAGGCTGCCGGAAGTGGTGAGGCCGCTGGAAGCGATGAGGCCGCCGGAAGCGATGAGGCCGCCGGAAGCGATGAGGCCGCCGGAAGCGGTGAGGCCGCCGGAAGCGGTGAGGCCGCCGGAAGCGATGAGGCCGCCGTAAGTGGTGAGACCAGCGGAAGTGGTGAAGACAGCAACGAAGATACTACGGGCACATGGTTAGCCAATGGATGCCCAGCTGATTTTGACGTCCACTATTTGCTACCCCACGAATCAAACTGTCGGAAATTCTACTACTGCGTGTTCGGAAACAAGGTGGAGAGGATTTGTGGACCAGGAACGCAATTCAACCCAGTTATTCAGGTATTTTTATTTTATTTTCCCCCCGTATGAGGCTGGCTGGCCGTGTGGTGACCGGCAGAGTAGAATAGCACCAACGCCTTACGCTCATGGGTGTCTTACAAGGCGACTAATGTTTTCGAGGTAAAAGATTAAGAGTCTCCGTAGTCTGGAAAATGGGCAGCAGCATTTTCCATTGTTATATTTAAACACTGCGATCTCCAACCCGCCTGCCCAGCGTGGAGATTATGGCAATAACCTCCTCTTTCGTGGGAGAGGCCCTAAGTCCTGCAGTGGACTGTTACGGGCTGCGATGATGAGGCTGGCACAAGATATGTGACAACAAAACACGCTTCGTCCGCGATTTTAAGCTGTTTTATTGTGAGGAATAAGGGTTGCTTTTCTGAGGCTAGCTTTTGCCAGTTACTTTTCCCGCGTAAAATTCGGTTATCACCTTTTTCTTTTTACCTTTCCCGTGGGGATCACATTGAAATTCGAGATAAATTAGCACCATTGTCATTATACTGGGCTATAATTTTTTTATTAATATTGTCAAAATAAAAAAGGAGTAACAAACATACAAACATCCACCCTTACAAACTGTCACATTAATAATAACAGTAAGATTATCGTACAAAACTGTCAGAACTGTCAGAAATAAACCAACCAACGGAATATTGCAACCAACCAATATCAATCTAGTCCAGCTTATTAAATAATAATCGTTGACATTTCATGTGACCCTGCTGTCGAGATAGAAACATGTCTATCTTAGAGATTACATTTACTGAAAGATTTGTGTTATAATGTAAATCCCGGACACCAATAAAATTTTAAATTTTAGGTATGTGACTGGCCTGAGAGAGTCGGCTGCACTCTATCCGGAGAAGACAGCGAGAGCGAAGAAAACAGTGGAAGTGGAGAAAATAGCGGAAGTGGAGAGAACAGCGGAAGTGGTGAAACCAGTGTTGAATGGTTAGACAACGGATGCCCAGCTGACTTCGACGTCCACTACTTACTGCCTAGCGAAACCAGCTGCCGCCGGTTCTATTACTGCGTGAATGGAGAGAAGGTCGAAAGAACTTGTGGTTCTGGAACAAACTTTAATCCTGTATTGCAAGTTTGCGATTGGCCAGTGAATGCTGGATGTACTGCCGGTGGTGACGGTGGAAGTGGAGATAGCGGCAGTGGAGGTGATGGAAGCGGAAGTGGAGAAGGCAGTAGTGGAGGAGAGAGCAGCGAGGAAGTAGGAGAGTGGCTGGAGAACGGTTGCCCGTCTAATTTCGATGTCCATCACCTGTTGCCCCACGAGAGTGACTGCGAGAAATTCTACTACTGCGTCTTTGGAGACAAAGTAGAGAGAACTTGTGCGAGTGGAACTCACTTCAACCCAGCAAAACAGGTATTGCTTTATCAATATATTTCGTACAATTTGGAGAAGTAAGTTGAATTTCTGCAAGCAATTTGAACATACTAAACTTTAAAATATATTACAGGTATGTGATTGGCCAGCCAATGCGGGATGTGCCAATGCTGGAAGTGGAGAGAGCGCTGGAAGCGGAGAGAGTGCCGGAAGTGGAGAGAGCGCTGGAAGCGGAGAGAGCGCCGGAAGCGGAGAGAGCGCCGGAAGCGGAGAGAGCGCCGGAAGCGGAGAGAGCGCCGGAAGCGGAGAGAGCGCCGGAAGCGGAGAGAGCGCCGGAAGCGGAGAGAGCGCCGGAAGCGGAGAGAGCGCCGGAAGCGGAGAGAGCGCCGGAAGCGGAGAGAGCGCCGGAAGCGGAGAAAACGCCGGAAGCGGAGAGAGCGCCGGAAGCGGAGAGAGCGCCGGAAGCGGAGAGAGCGCCGGAAGCGGGGAGAGCGCCGGAAGCGGAGAGAGCGCCGGAAGCGGAGAGAGTGCCGGAAGTGCAGAGAGCGCCGGAAGCGGAGAGGCCGGAGGTGAATGGCTAGACAATGGGTGCCCAGCTGACTTCGATGTCCATCATTTACTTCCTCACGAAACCAGCTGCCGCAGGTTCTACTACTGTGTACATGGAGAGAAAGTGGAAAGAATTTGCGGTTCAGGAACACATTTCAATCCCGTTCTTCAGGTATTTATTTTCATTTTATTATTGTTTTTGTGTTGTCATAAAATAAACATGGACAAGACGAAACTTATGTCACTGGCCTCCGGAAAGGGGGGGCTCTATTCTCGACGTTTATGAATTTGTTAAAATGGTACGGACGGTACAGTTAGATAGGTTCCATTTTTTATACCACTAAAATAGCAAACAAGCTTACGGCCTGCTTGATGCTGCGCAGTCACCGCAGCCTAAGGACGTTTGCAATACCAGGGGCATCACCCACGCGTTGCCGACCCTGGAAAAACCTTTTCACCCTAACTTCAAGAAAGAGGTTAATCGACTAATCTAGCCCAGTTATGTTGCGTTCGGGGAATAAAATTCCGTAATTAAAATGTCTCAAGATCAGACCAATTGATCAGTGCGTGTTGCCAGTAATAACTTATGAACCAGACGTGGTAGTTTGATAAGTGCTTCATGAGAAGGCTCAGAATCATATATTGGAACAGTTTATAGGGACCTACTCGTACATTGTCATTGTAAAGCTTGGGTCCGAAGTGGCAAGAATAAAAGGCGATGTATGAAAAGTGTTGTGGATATATGCGAGGCTAGGGAGTTGTGTCACGACAGAGCAAAGTGGCGGCCAATAGTCTCTGCCTACCACACCTGTGGGACACAGGCGTGAGCATTATGTATGTACAGAGCACAGAGCAGGCCCCAGTGGATGTCCTCCAGCTAAGATGATGATGATGACTAGTTATCTTCTATTTTTTTAAACATCACATATATTCGCTAGCTACGCGGTGCCTCCCCATAAATAGTATAAATTGCCAAGGAATGGAACTCTTGGCACGGATTTATGCGTTGTTACGTTTTATTAAGCAGTATTTTATGTCTATTAAAATAATTCCGAATGACCTATCTAAAATATTCATAACAATTCATACGCCATAAATTTCAGGTATGCGACTGGCCTCAAAACGCTGGTTGCGCTTCTTCCGGAGACACCAGTGAAAGCGAAGAGAATAGTGGAAGTGGAGAAAGCAGCGGAAGTGGAGAGAACAGCGGAAGTGGTGAAACCAGTGTTGAATGGTTAGACAACGGATGCCCAGCTGACTTCGACGTCCACTACTTACTGCCTAGCGAAACCAGCTGCCGCCGGTTCTATTACTGCGTGAATGGAGAGAAGGTCGAAAGAACTTGTGGTTCTGGAACACACTTTAATCCTGTATTGCAAGTTTGCGATTGGCCAGTGAATGCTGGATGTACTGCCGGTGGTGACGGTGGAAGTGGAGATAGCGGCAGCGGAGGTGATGGAAGCGGAAGTGGAGAAGGTAGTAGTGGAGGAAAGAGCAGCGAGGAAGTAGGAGAATGGCTGGACAATGGCTGCCCGTCAGACTTTGATGTCCATCACCTTTTGCCCCACGAGAGTGACTGCGGAAAATTCTACTACTGTGTCTTTGGAGACAAAGTTGAGAGATCTTGCGCGAGTGGCACGCATTTCAACCCTACCCTACAGGTTTGTTCTTATTTTTTTTTCGCAACTTAGTTTAAATGACAATCAACAGAAGAATCTTCAAAGTGGCTAATTATCGCCATCTTTCAATTCCTTCAGGTTTTTTTTTATTTTTTATTTATGTAAATTGTTATTGTTACTATATTTTAAGAGCAAATTAATTAAAGAAATAAATTGTGTATTTAATACATTTTAGGAAATAAATGATGACAATTGAATTACTCATCTTTTTTTAATTATAGGTTTGTGACTGGCCTCGAAATGCGGGATGTGCTAACGCCGGAAGCGGAGAGAGCGCCGGTAGCGGTGAGAGCGCCGGAAGCGGAGAAAGCGCCGGAAGCGGAGAGAGCGCCGGGAGCGGAGAGAGCGCCGGAGGCGGAGAGAGCGCTGGAAGCGGAGAGAGCACCGGAAGCGGAGAGAGTGCTGGAAGCGGAGAGAGCGCCGGAAGCGGAGAGAGTGCCGGAAGCGGTGAGAGCGCCGGAAGCGGTGAGAGCGCCGGAAGCGGAGAAGGCGCTGGAAGCGGAGAGAGCGCCGGAAGCGGAGAGAGCGCCGGAAGCGGAGAGAGCGCCGGAAGCGGAGAGAGCGCCGGAAGCGGAGAGAGCGCCGGGAGCGGAGAAAACAGTGGTAGCAGCGAAGCTGGAGGTGATTGGTTAGCCAACGGATGCCCGGCTGACTTTGACGTCCACCACTTACTGCCTAGCGAAACCAGCTGCAGCCGGTTCTATTACTGCGTGCATGGAGAGAAGGTCGAAAGAACTTGTGGTTCTGGAACCCACTTTAATCCCGTATTGCAAGTTTGCGATTGGCCAGAGAATGCTGGATGTACTGCCGGTGGTGACGGTGGAAGTGGAGATAGCGGCAGCGGAGGTGACGGAAGCGGAAGTGGAGAAGGCAGTAGTGGAGGAGAGAGCAGCGAGGAAGTAGGAGAGTGGCTGGAGAACGGTTGCCCGTCTAATTTCGATGTCCATCACCTGTTGCCCCACGAGAGTGACTGCGAGAAATTCTACTACTGCGTCTTTGGAGACAAAGTCGAGAGAACTTGTGCGAGTGGAACGCATTTCAACCCTACCCTACAGGTTTGTTCTTATTTTTTTACTATCAACATATTATATTTGTAGCGTGGCATATTATTGCCACCTTCTAATTCCTACAGATTGGGAAGGTCAGGTCATTACAGTAGTGCGACTGCCACCTGTCTTCCGTGACCCTGTTAACAAACCTGGATCATGATAACACATTCAGTCGCCTGAATGTGCAGGTTTTCTCACAATGTTTTTCCTCACCGTAAGAGCATCGGTTTGTGTTCAACTGATGTACGTAGCTCAGAAAATGTGATTGGCACATGGCCGTACTGGGTATTTCGTCTTGGCCAAGTTACTGAGAGCGCCATATCTCGAACATCATTGATAATATCTGACAGTACCCACTGGAAAACTGCTCATTTATATGAATAGGTACAAACAATTGACTTACGAGTATCGTATACTTGTTCTACTATTTTTTATAGTGTGTATTATTTCTATATAATTACGTGATTCTTAAAATTTTTCTTTTAAATTAAACTACGATGTAAGAAGGTACATATTAACGAAGAATCGTTGTAACAATAATTTCCGCTTAAGATTAGTATGTCAAAGCAAGAACTACAGATAAATAAATAAATAAATAAATAAATAAATAAATAACCGTGGACAAATTCACACAGCGCCATCTAGCCCCAAAGTAAGCATAGTGTTATGGGTGCTAGATAACTGATAAACTACTTATATACTTTTTTTTTTTTAACTACATACTTATTATACATAGAACACCCAGACCCGTAACAGAAATTAAAATTCATCATTTCAATTTCTGTCCGGCCGGGAATCGAACCCGGGACCTCTTGCGTGGCAGACCGGCCTGTTGACCACTGAACCACTCAGGTCGTCGTTAGATAGAATGGTGTTTAAGGCAAATTTTATAACAAAGTATAACACAATACTTGCACAGTAATCCTTACCTTTAGTTCGCCCGTTTATCAAACAAAAGCGACCGTCACGACTTTTGAGTCGATCTAACTTTTATTTTGTCAATGTGATCACGCCACAAACACTGTACGTAGTAACTTAAACAACATTATTTCAATTTATTGTCAAACTTTCTATTTTAACATTCTATTCTAATTAAAGAATTTCAGAGACCAATTTTTAAACTCGAATATAATCATAATGATATACTTACCATTAATCGGCTCCCGAGACTATTCAACCACACTGACTATGGTGTATGTGTCTTTAATTATATTTAATTAAAATTTTTAATAACAATTTAAAAATTTAAAATTACAGGTATGCGACTGGCCACAAAATGCGGGATGTGCTAACGCTGGAAGTGGAGAAGCTAGCGGAAGCGGTGAGAACAGCGGAAGCGGTGAGAACTCTGGAAGCGGAGAAAACAGCGGAAGTGGAGAGAACAGCGGAAGCGGAGAGAACAGCGGAAGCGGTGAGAACTCAGGAAGCGGAGAGAACAGCGGAAGCGGTGAGAACAGCGGAAGCGGTGAGAACAGCGGAAGCGGTGAGAACAACGGAAGCGGTGAGAACAGCGGAAGCGGTGAGAACAACGGAAGCGGTGAGAACAGCGGAAGCGGTGAGAACAGCGGAAGCGGTGAGAACTCCGGAAGCGGAGAGAACAGCGGAAGTGGAGAAAATAGCGGGGAAGGTGGAGTTGACATTCCAGACCATGGTAGATGCTCTGAGCAATGCAACATACTCCCTTGGGGTCATGAGACTGCTTGCGACAAATATTGGAGATGTGAAGGCACTTCGGCAGTCCTGGTCATCTGCTCCGAAGGTCTACATTTCAATGCCGCGACGGCTACCTGCGACTTCATCTGCAACGCCAACTGTGCGAGGGAATACATCCAAACCACTTCCAATGCTCATGGTCTGAAGATCTTCGTGCCTTGGGACAAAGTTGACGACAACATGAGGGAAACGTACAACCCTATCATCCCATTCAGACATGTGAAAGATTAAAGAGACAAATATTTAATTTTGGTTTTGTTATTGTTAAAAAATTGCTTAATAAATATAATATAAATTTTGAATCGTTTAATGGTTGTCTTTTATTTCCACTACAGATAGCCGATAAAGTAGATATTGTGTGTGTTATCGTTCGTTATTTTCAGCTATGTTTTGCAATTTATGAAACGAATTATTTTGATTTAAATTAGAGATATCCTCAATTCTAATCAAAGCTAGATTATTAAAATTACTAAGAGTATTGAGCGGCGTATTAATTATTTGAGCATCGGTAGTCGGGCGGTTGAGTATCCAACTCGAGTAGGAGAGAGATACCGGGTTCGAATCCCGCTGCGGCCATGTACCAATTCTAAGTTATGTACATTAGTTGAATACTAACCAATGCTCTTACGGTGAAGGATATCATCGTGATGAAACCTGCAAACTTGGGCAACTGAATTTGTAACCATGATCCAATCTGGTTAGGTTCCCCTGGTAGCAGGGTCACAGAGGTCAGATGGTAGTCGCTCCACTGTAATTACCTGATCGCCAAATCCTGGATCATGGTCAAGTCGGACCCGGGCCCTCGTTCCCGAGAGCACAACCGGGACATTAACGCCAAGATGATTATTTTATTTATTAAAATTACCTTATCGAATCGACGGAATATCTACTGCCATTATCAATGGCCGAGATGTTCCAAAATAACCTATTTGTAATTATTTCTTGGTTTGCAAGTACAAAATTCAGTTGGACTCTAAAGAGATTGTAAGATGGTTAGAACCAAAATTAGTTTCTTAAAAATCAAACGTCCTAATTTATCCCAAATTAACTTTAAAAGATATCACCGACGGAGTGTTGTAATCAGTATTTAAGATACACCTAGTAATTCTTCCGCAATAGCATGTCAGTGTATTCTAGTGGATTAACGGAGTGCGCATTACATACATTCGGGCGATTTAAACCAATTTTTACTAATTCTAAGTTATGTACATTAGTTGAATACTAACCGATGCTCTTACGGTGAAGGATATCATCGTGATGAAACCTGCAAATTTAGGCAACTGAATTTGTAACCATGATCCTATCTGGTTACGTTACCCTGGTAACAGGGTCACAGAGGTCAGGATCAGAACCACAGGCAAGTAAGCGTGCGCATCACCTGTCATTAGGTCTGCCGCGGTGCGTATGACCGAGAGGTTGATAGGACTCTGAATGGAAGTTGGTAGATCATGCCTTAAAAAATCAGGTTATAAACCCTCGACAAACTATATGCAGGGGTTTTTAATTGGAAACTAACAAACAAGCTTACCTGATGGGAAAGCGATAACTGTCGCCCATAACGACCATTGACGACCTAAGTGGTTCAATGGTCAACATGCCGGTCTGCACGCAAGAGGTCCCGGGTTCGATTCCCGGCCGGGCAGAAATTGAAATGATGAATTTTAATTTCTGTTACGGGTATGAGTGTTCTATGTATAATAAGTATGTATTTAAAAGTATTTAAGTAGTATATCAGTTATTTAGCACCCATAGTACAAGCTTTGCTTAGTTAGGGGCTAGATGGCGCTGTGTGAATTTGTCCACGAATATTTATATTTATAACATAGCATCACAGATTATTTATCTACCAGTGGCGATGGTAGTGGTATAGTATAGTCTGGTGAGCCATTGCACAGGTGGGACAAAGCTAAATATACAATATTTTAGATCACGATGTGACCACTTAGATTTAATCTGTAACAAACCCGTTTCTTGTGAATGAAATTGAAGGAAAGCTACAGAGCCTTGAGCATCAGCGTAGTTAAACGCTTCTGTCGGTCCTCTATAGGTAGCATTTTGGGCACTGTGCGAAGCAGTTGCACGACCTCATTCCGCCGAGAACTTTCCGCCATCGTGAAACGCGATCCGGGCGAGCGCTTCATCCTTATGTCGTGGATCTTTCAGCTATCCGCATGAGCCGCTTTATTTATTATTATTTATTTATTTAACAGTTTATTGTGCACAGGAAATACATAGCGAATAACAGGCAAAGTAATAAATGGCACAACAGGCGCTACTTATTTCTAAAAGAAATCTCGTGGAATTTGGTTCAACCTTTTTGATGCGTACGGCTAACGAACACGTTGCCTGCGTGTGTTCCCTGATTATTATAGTCTGGCCTTGTTAATACTGACATTATTAACTTGCTGGGTGTATAGATAAGGCGGTAGTACTCACCCGGGATGGGTCCTCAGGCTTGACAGAGCCCTATCACTGGTATTTATTTGTGATTCAAGCATAGTCCGACATTCTAACGCATATTAATACGCAGTCAAACATCCACAATCGACGTGGTCATTCAATCTGCTTAATAATTACCATTATCGAAAATTTAATTCTGATTAACACAAAGGGAGAGATTAGGCAAATAAATCTCTGTCTAATGCGAAATTTGTGTGATTAAATATGTAATTAATGTGTTGGTTTTGATTATAATTAATCCCAAGTACCTAGGCGTCAAAGACTGCGTGACGTGAGCAAACCTGCTCAATCAGGCGACTGACTGTGTAACCATAATCCACTCTGGTCATACTCCACATTTAACTAATCTTCTCGTTATCCTCAGACGGCGAATAGATATCCGTAAATGGACTTTACCCACGTAAAAGCAGTTCTTTTTTATACTACCAAGATGGCAAACAAGCTTACGGCCC
Source organism: Blastobasis lacticolella (assembly GCA_905147135.1). Lineage (NCBI taxonomy): Eukaryota > Metazoa > Arthropoda > Insecta > Lepidoptera > Blastobasidae > Blastobasis > Blastobasis lacticolella. The sequence continues at coordinate 11,166,713 of LR990067.1, forward strand.
GCCTGATGGTAAGCAGTAACCGCAGCCTATGGACGTTTGCAATACCAGAGCCATCACCCACACGTTGCCGAGCCCGTAAAAACCTTTTCACCTCTTTCTTGAAGAACTCCATGTTGTACTATCCAGGTAGATGGCAGTCGCTCCACTGTATCTTTCTGTAGCCGTATTCACAATGGCTCGGAAATCGGATTCGGATACGGAATCGACTAAGGACCCTGCAAAAGTTCTTAGGAAAATGTAGTTTCAGTTAATTTTGATGAAATTTTCATATGTTATAGAGAGTAGAGTTTCCGTGGAATCTATCGGGATTCTGAATAACAGTTTTCGAATCGATCGACACGGATTCGCCACTCACGAATTTCGTGTCGAATCGTTCGGAAACGGTTTCGAATCATTGTAAACACGGCTACTGATCTGCAAAATACTGGATCATGGTCAGGGCAGATCTCGGGCCCTCGTGCGTGAGAGCACGACCGTATATTAGCTGCCCTAAATAGGAGAAAGTGGCTTAATCTTCTGATGGAAAAAATATCGCCTTTGAATTTCGGTGGTGATGCAAATCAGCTAGTTTCGGCTTCGTGTCTACTCACACGCACACGCGTGTGACAGAGACGACACTCTTTTTAAAGTTATGTTTCGGGCTGTTAACCTTTGTTAACAGATAGCCCGATATTTCGACGCAGTTGCATGCATAATGGTCACGGGACGACTGGAAAGCTGTGAGCACCGAGCGGTGTTGGTTAGCGATAAAGCGGTCGAAGCGATAATAACTGCGATAGTTTAAGTGACGACACTCTTAAGGCATTCCAGGTTTCATTGACTTCTGTAATGACGCTAAGATTTGCAGTCTTATCATCGCCACGGTTTCGCCATCAACATAAAGGTTTATCATTACCTTGAAACATAAATTGTTTTTTTCTATGAATGATAAAGTCGAATAAATGACGAACAAGCGGGTCACCTGATATGAAGTTGTAGGCTTGTTTCTTGAACGTTTCAATGTCGTTATGTTGAAAATCTGGGGGCACGGTACTTCCCCAACCATCCGAGCAAAAAGTATGGGGCACTACGTATTTTTTCTTGAAGAGTTTCGCCAAATTTATACACCCTCATATCTTCTGGCTGGGTAATGCAAGATTGCTTAAATTTTCAGAATAACATGTGAGTAGCGAGTGTTATAAATAAGACCAAGTTTCATTTATCTAGCTTTTATACCTTGGATTTTATTAGCACCTTAATTAATTAATCAATCAATGTATTTATTGCGTTCATGAGGTTACAAAAGATCTTACAGATTAAGGCGACTGACTGACTGATTCACTGTTTAACTCACTGCTTCAGTTCTGATCAAAACCTGTAGGACACTTCCCGAAGTCGAGCAAGCTGAAATTTGATACGCTATTTGCACACGAATAACAAGAAAATTAAAAAATCTGTGACTATTGCCTCTAACCCCCACAAAGGGCGATGCAAACCCGTTTAAAAAATTAACTTTAAAGGGCACTTCCTAAAGTGCTAGAAATCTGAAATTTGATATGCTGGTCAAGTACAAGTAGGGTTCTTTTTTCTTTTAATTTACACTATGCAGGCATTTGACCGCCATCTCACCCGGTGGTAAGTGACGATGCGGCGGAAGATGGAGCATGCCTGTCTAGGAACAGCCTATTCACTCTGGCCTTGAAAGCGTCTAGATGCTTGGGTGTTTCATGGAACTATTGCGTTGACACATTGTGGGATAAGCTCGCCTTCGCAATGTATTTTATATCACTTTTGTTATATAGTTCTAAGGTATCTGATGCAATAAAGAGTTTACATACAAACATACACATAGGCTTGATTCTGTGCTCGAGCGACGCGACGGCACGGTCGTCGTAGCTTGTATCAGTTGATCATTGTCTCTGATAGAGCTACCATTGAATCTATGAAACGGCTAGCCTATACTTTCTGAACAAAATATGAATTTTTTTTTAATTCATTTATTTCAGGTAACAAGACCCATATATAAATATTGAAATAACTGTAAAACTTATAAACTTATTTATTTAGTTTATTATTTTTGTTGCTTTGTTTTTTTGGGGTTTTGTAATATATTATATCTATGAAATATAAACTTATACATAAAAAGGAACAATAGTTACATAAAAAACAATCAGCACTTTGACTGTACTGTACTGTACTGTATTATGTTTTTGTATGAGCAATAAAGTGTTATCTATCTATCACTTTATAACTTAGTAGGTACTTAAAATAGGGACACAATGTATCACATCGGTGATGATGTCAGCGCACGTAAATGTCCGCGGAATCGACGATACACCACACCCTTCGCCCAACACTCTGCCTGCATGAGGGAACCCATGTCCTCTGTGGGTCTCAGTGCCACGAACGAGTTGAAAGTGCGTTCATGGCTTGACCGCAAAGGCTGGACCTCACGATGTACTCGTTGACTTACCTGATGTACTCCACCACATCTTGCGCTGTGTAGGTTTAGGTTATTGGCTCCCATTTTTCGCATTTGGACTCAAAGTCGGTCCTTTACGCGTGACTGAGAACCGGCTATGATAGCCAGCCCAGCTCTTTCCAGAAGTCTATGTGTCTCTTAGGACGTTGACAGACCTCTCGAAAGGAACCTGTTCCTAGCGAGGCATTGGTTCTGTAATCCTTTAGTCCCTCACACTCCAGGACCACGTGAGCTGTCGTTTCCTCAACTGATAAACAGCTCCTGCTCAGGGGGCTGTCCGTAGCTCCGAAAGTAACTATTTTAATCATTATGAGTATTAGTAAATTTCTGACAATTTTGTTTCAATACACAATTTTCATTCACTACGAATCCCTTAATGTATTTTTATTAATCCTCAGTGGTCTGGAGCAATTTAATTTAAAAAACGTTCCCTTATTACTAGTTTTGTTATTTAGTAAAATGTTCTCCTTTTTGTACATTAATGGCAATAATTCACTATTCATTGTAGATACATTTATGTATTGTACCATTATAAAATCTACTTGTAACCGACATTAATTTAAAATTATTAGCCACTCATGTATTCGTACATTTTTTATAAGTACCTAAGATGTTTAAACATTGTTTAAAAAATAAATTTTGCAATTTTTTTTATAAAAAAGTGTAATAGCTAGACATACTATGTATTTTTTATCTGTTAGCAAAGTTAGGGTATAATAATAAAACAACAAAAAACCGATGGAATCCATTCATATCTGATCGTAGTGTTCATAAAAGTAAAATAAGGTAAAAGAAATAGACTTTTCTTTAAAAAAAATATAACTTTATAAGTAGTAGAGCTCGTCTAATTTAAAATAACGCGCCCCACTATCGCATTAACGCACACAAGCAAGTTTAAAATATGGACGCAATACATATACAAATGCCGTTGTAATTGGTCATTCAGTTGCCGGTAAGATTCAAACGTCGGAGCACGCGCCGTTCATTGGCTCCCACACAGATGAAGTGTCGTTATTAATATTTGCACTTACACATCGAAATCAACTAACTAAGTAGTGGGGCGCGTCATCTTAGACTAGACGAGCTCTACCACTTATGATATATTTTGTTATAATTTTTTTCTGAACGGCCATAGGTTTTACTATAAGACATTTCAAGGTTTCCATTCATTAACGGACATGTGAAATTAAAATTAAAGAAAAATAGTAAAATTAAAGAATATAAGTTTGGCTACTGATATTGCAAATGACCACAGGTGACACTTGGCTATACCTGTTTGTTACAGTACAAAAATGTAGATCTGATATCTATAAACTTCCGTATCAAAAGGATTACCTAGCTCATCGACCAATTTTTATCAAGCACTTCCTACGAACTCAAATTTTATCGCTGAACTCGCATTCTCGTGGTGATATATTAATTACTTCTGAGAAATTACTAAGCAGGGCATGAATGAAAGTTTGCAAGATTGAGGGAAAACCCATGATAGCAATTTAAACAACAACAATAATATGAAATAATTATCTTGTCGCCAATATCCCGGGGGTCCGCCTTGACCATGATACAGGATTTCATTAGATCAGTATTCAATTCAATTCAATTCAAAATGTCTTTATTGATTAGGACATTAAATATCTTTTTCAATCGTCAAAAAGGAGGGGGGTAGGAAAGTAAGGAAACACACAGTGACACGCTGACCGCCCTATGGCCGTAGCAAACCCACCCCACGCCAACCACGACCGGACCGTGCTCGACAATGCCAGGCAGAGCCGGACCGCGTTCGATATATTATATAGGTATGTCTAGTATAATTAAGAAAAACACCTTAAACTACAGGAAGAGTAGGTAGGGTAATGGCGTACTCTGTTGCTAACAATTTTCTGATTTCAATCATTTAAATTGATGCTTTTGCGTATGATCGATTTAATAGTTTCAGTTTAATGCAACGGAACTTTGTTAGCAACTGAATCCATGAATTCGATGATACGGAATCCCAAAAGTAACAACTTCAATCATTGAAGATTAGATCCCATAAGCCTCCGGAGAGACGTTTGCTCCCTGCCTGTTGTCTACCGTCTGTACAACGGTGAATGTTCCGAAGAACTGTTTAAACTGTTTAAAGTTTTTTACCATCATTTTTCCGCCACCGCACCCTCCGACGATGGGATAGATTTCATACACACCATCTAAATTCTTCGGCCGTGTAGTGTCCGGCAGAGTAGAATAGCACCAACCCCTTACACTCATGGGTGTCGTACAAGGCGACTAATGTTTTCGAGGCAAAAGATCAAGAGTCTCCGTAGTCTGGAAAATGGGCAGCAGCATTTTCCATTGTTATATTTAAACACTGCGATCCCCAACCCGCCTGCCAAGCGTGGAGATTATGGCAATGACCTCCCCTTTCGTGGGAGAGGCCCTAAGTCCTGCAGTGGATTGTTACGGGCTGTGATGATGATCTAAATTCTTGGCATCCAACTAACGTACGAGCATCGATAGCCTTTTTAACGCGCACGTACATGATGTTGAATGAGCTCCCTCCCGATGTCTTTCACTTGCACTATAACATGGGGTACTTCAAAGGGCATGCCTACAGGTACCTCAAACGCTGGCACCGCATCCGTTCCCCAGTTGTTGCAGTTGCAGATGTTTTGGACGCCGATGGCTGTTTTCAATCAGGTTGACCATCAGTCCGTGTCTCTCTAGGCAAAAAAAAAATTGTGGAAATTCTTTAAAACATTACTCGTTTTTACAACATCCGTCAATGGACATTTTACTCTGCCGGACACCATATGGTCAATCCGTCTGAATGCCTTTCTATTTTGGCAGAATGTTGACTTCTGACGAGGGACCGATGCGCGTCGCTAGAATAACGCAATTTGCGTTGATATAATTCACATCCTACACGTTTCTACTTTAACTGACCTAATCGGAATCTAAAATAAGAAACTGACTACCTTAGTATATATCGTCCTGAGAATCTGATCTTCATCTTCGATTTCCTTCTGTGGCATTGGTAGTGACAGTTAAGAAAAGTAGTGCAAAGAGGAATATTTCGTTCGAATTGGAGCCACCCGACAGGTAGAGTACCTCAAGATAGGGGAATAAATCCAACGTGCAGAATTCCGCAGCCAAACAATATTATTAATAGCATTACGTTTATAAACGGTGAGTAAGATCTCCAGTGGCCATCGAGAATCTTGACTTTGGTAGCAAGAACATAACATGTCCCTTAGCAGGATCCAAATAACAACTGGCTGCTTTGGATTCGGTGGAAAACGTGCAAAGAAATTAATTTGTGATCCGCAGTTGATTGAAGCTAAGCTGCGTAAGTGGAATGCGTTGCCTGCGAATGTGTTTCCTGATCAATATAATCTGGATGTTCCTAGACAGGCATGCTCCATCGTCGGCCGCATCGTCACGTACCACCAGGTGAGGTGACGGTTAAATGCCTGGCTAGTCAATGAGTAAAAAAAAAGAAAGATAATTTGCCTAAAGTCCCGAGGTTTAGGTGTGCTACACACTGATGGCACACCTGGTGTCCTTCCGTCGTCCTTTCAGGTGGCCCGCTTGCCTGTGTTCCTTCCTATTCATTGTTTAAAACAACGCCCATATTACTCGTAAGTTCGCCGAATCGACAGCTAAGCCTTGATGTATTACCATAATCGTTTAATCCATTACCTGAATGATTATCGTGAAAGTCATCAATTCGAGTAATTACTCTACAAAGTGAATGTATAGTGCGACTAACTTTTCTGTTGATGGCGTCGCCAGTGGTGAAGGTGTGGGCGTGTCAATCTGTCACTTTATTACGATTATGCCTAGTTCCTGTTTTGTCCACTGAATAGTTAAGTTGGTGGTACTGTGTAGGTAATTACTACGAAGAGTTCACGGAATTTCAACTATTATGTTTTCTATTGTTATTATACGACCTAGTTAGACGTGCGGACAAAGTCCCTCCACCACTGCAATATCTGATTCTTACTATTTTTGTGTGTATGTATGTGTGTGTTTCGTTGTGATCGCCTAGATATATGTTCCAGACAAAACCGAGAACATTTTAAAGAAAGGCAAATCTAGGTGCTGCAAAACCGTGAAAGGGTCAGTGTGAAGTGGAAGAAGTGAAAGTGTTAAGACCATAGCAAGTGAAAACAACAAAAAAGAGGGAGATCATGCTGTACTTTAAATATTCAAAGATACATAGACGAATCTTTATTTGGCAAAGTAGGGCGATGTGACGCAAATAATAAAAATGTGATTGTTATTTGGATAATATAAGTGGAGCTTATAATAACCCAGAATAACGTAAAGGCCGTAACTTATTCCACTTGGGGAGAATACACGCAAAACTTCCCAAAAAAATCAACAAGGACAGAGGAAAATATAAACCCTTAACAGTCGTCTGCTTGATTTATATTTTCATGCTAGGCTGTGACAAACGAGCTGCCAGCCTACCTGAATTTGCCTGCCAGTCCACCGCCACATCAAGAGATGAAGATACCATCCATGGCCTGATGAACCATTTTTCTTCAATCCATGAAACAGAATGGAAGCCAGGAACTGACTTCTGCGATCCTGGAGAGATTCAGTGCAGTACACACGGAACGACCATTCACGGAGCAGGTGCTAAAGTCGTTTGCTCAATATAATCCGCAGAAGGCCTGGGCGGCTACAGCAATATTTTTACGGTACATAGTTTTGCCAAGAACGGTTATTAAAGGACGCTGCTGAAATGAGCCCTACGTTAAAATTTTAGGGGTAGCGAAGGAGGAAGAAAAAATTACAATAGAGCCAGACATCTTCCAAAAATGTCACGCCGAGCCGACCTGCATTCGACAATGCCAAACAGAGATGAACCGCGTCAGACAATGCCAAGCAGGGATGGACCGCGTTTGACAATGCAAGGCAGAGCCTGACAACGTCCACCCAAAGAATCTGAGAGAGATTTCTATATGTGATATGATTAATAATTTTGGTAATAAGTACCAATAACAAACAATGCCAGGTAGAGCGGGACTATATCCAGCACCGTCCGGCCGTTCATAAAACCGGAGTTTTAAAACTGGTTCCGTAATGCTGCTTTTTATTTACTTATATGGACTGTCGGGCATAACCGAAGCGTGCCAGATAATGCCAGACCGCTTCCGACTGTATGCAACAATGCCAAGCAGAACCGGACGATGTCCAACAATGCCACCCGCACGACCAAAGCTGAGCAGGCGTTAGAAAAAGTGTGAATGACTAAGGCAACGTTCCACAAATTCTTAAATTCGATAATTATCAATAATGTTCGCTACCGGTTGTTGCAAATGAGGGGCAGTGACTTGTAAGTATATAGTAATGAAGACCGCATGTCGACCTACACAAAACCAGTATGAAAGGAGCTAACATTACTCCGTCCGTCTATAGAGACGCTAGATTATCTTATACTGGATTTGTGTAGGTTGCTATTGATCGATCAGGTTTTCTGTTCAGTTGATGGCGTCGCTAGTGATTAAGAAGTTGGCGTTCCAACCTGTCTTTTTAGTACAATAATGGCTTAGTTTCAATTTTTTCTACCAAGCAGAAAACTTGATGGCGCCATAGTAATGTCTTTAATCGTAATGTAAATCAAATCAAGTAACAGCAATACCTAATTTGAAGTAAGTTCTTGAACATACAAATAATTATCTTGTTAATGAAGGAAACAAAACCGATAAACCTTTATCTTTACATGAAAATACGTGTTCAGGATACTCAATCAAACATTTAAATCGATTAAAAGTAATCTTTTTGTTATCAGATTTGGCTCCTACATTGATTTCTATAAAAGGATTAGGGGCTTTATAATATTCGCAGTTTCATATAGCTCATTGTCATTGTGAGTTTCCTGAATCACTGCAAAAATTTCAATAGCGTCTTTTAGGCGCTCGGATTCACGATGCTAGGTATGTTAATTTACACTTTTATACGAAGAATTATAAGTTTAATTTATAACTGCTTGAAGAGTGAACTGTGTTATTATATGAGACGGGACTTACACGCGGACTACCTTTTCGATTTGAGGGTAGGAAGTCTACCAGCACATCACCGCAGCTGTCACCTCTCCACTGCAGTCGTCTCGTGACCACGGTGGGTGTAACCCTACCGGAACGTCGGGAAAACAAATCTAAAACGTATGTCGCGTGTAAGTCCGGTCTAATATAAAAATATGTGTTAAGAACGCCAGTTTAGTTTATAACAAATATGAGTGAACCGTGCTCAATAATATCAGAAAGTGGAAAAATTATGACATCCAGCACTTTGCGTCGGTGTGGTTGGAATCAGGAAGCCGGAGTATTCGACTGCCATATTATTGTGTTTTTCCGGATGGTAGGTTTTATAATTACAGGAACGAGGCACAGTGATTCCGCATTTGCAATTGTGGACTTTTGTTGCTAATAATGACACATCCATAAGGTGGAACGTCAATCCGTGTGCCATTGACTATATATACTCTATAAAACAAAACGAAAATAATTGCGGAAAAGTGTAAAAATCAACTACTTCATTTATTTTTATAATCAACCATACAATATGTACATGACCAGCCTTTTTAAATAATTATACTGGCCCAGTGTAGTTGTTTTATACATTTGGTACTAAAACTATGTAAAACAAGATGCAGGCAGAATAATATTTACGCAACATAGAAAATCATTTTATAAGGCTGTTTTTGCTGCTGTTATTTGATTTAAATAAAATAAAAAAATTTGGGTTTTATAAATAGATAAATAGGATATTATTTTTGAAAAAAAAATTTTTTTTGCCAATCAATGTAGCACCGATTTCTATCTATATTATATACTTTAAGGGCTATCACCGCTGCCGGCTCCCAAATATGAGATGAGATGGGGTCAAATGCCTGTCTAGTATTTATTCACTGAATTTATTAACATGGGTACAAACAATGCCTGTCTTGTCTAATATGAAAAAAAAAATGTCGCCATCGCCAACCGGCAGCGGTAGTTCACTGCCGGTTGCTAGATTTTAAGCATCGACGGCCGGCAAGAAAATGGCCGCCAGCAATAATTGATTGTCATCGCGCAAAGGTCGCAAAGATTTTCTAATTAGCAAGTCGATACCTATAAAGGTATATTTCTTTATAATATTCTCTTTTTAAATATTTTAGTACAACTTTGTCTACTTTTGTATTACAGAAAAATTTATCAGGTTTATTTTTAATATGAGAATCAGTGCGCAATATATTAAAATTTTAATGGTCTACTTACTTTGACTGGCATCTACATATAAAAATGTGTATTTTTAAAAACAATCATTAATTAATTTGTTAAAAAAGAAGTAACTTACGTGGCAATTACCATGATGATTGTAAAATCATGCGGCTCTGAAATTTATAAAGGTGTTTTTGTCTCTGCTATAAAAATTTTCAATTAAGACTAAGTTAAAGTTATGGTTAATTAACAGAGAATTTTATGGCTTAAATGAATATTTTAATCTAGGACATTATTTAAATTTATTTAATTGTAATGCAAATTGTAAATTCCTAACTTACTATTGTACACCTAAATTTGGATAAACTGTTATAATTTCGGCTCTAAATCATATAAATAAATAAATAATCGTGGACAAATTCACACAGCGCCATCTAGCCCCAAAGTAAGCAAAGCTTGTGTTATGGGTGCTAGATAACTGATATACACCAACAATGTAGAGCTCGTCTAATCTTAAATGACGCGCCCCACTATCGCATTAACGCACACAAGCAAGTTTAAAATATGGACGCAATACATATACAAATGCCGTTGTAATTGGTCATACAGTTGCCGGTGACCAACGTAGCAGCTCGCGTCGTTCGATTGGAGCAGTCGACGCTCCCACACAGATGAAGTGTCGTTATTAAAATTTGCACTGACGCATCGAAATCAACTAACTAAGTAGTGAGGGGTGTCATCTTAGACTAGACGAGGTCTACTACAGTTTTACATTATATGATTTCTGATACTGACCCAAATCGACAGCGGTCTCACGCGCGTTGACCACGATCCATCGCTGAATAGTGTACGACAAGAGAAAATCTATTGTAGTTTCCTACAAGCGTACCTGTATTTTACATCCATTTTTTTTAAATTTCTTAGACTTTTTTAAAGCGGCCGAAGATGGAGCATGCCCTTCTAATAACAGCCTATTTACTCTAGTCTTGAAGGCGTCCAGATTACAATCAGGGAACACATTCGCAGCCAACGTGTTCTATTGACTGTATTAGGCGTTTTATCGGTGGCGTGGGGGCCAGGTCGCTCTTTTCTCTCAAATATGGTTGAATTGGACGATGGCTGGGCCCTGCGTTATATTCGTGAACGGGTTCTGCCTTGGTAGACTGGCTTACTCTTGCTGTAGTTTTAGGTGGTTTTTCTTAATTTTACTAGACATATTTATATAATATATTGAGCGCGGTCCGGCTTTGCCTGGCATTGCCGGGCACGGTCCAGCCGTGACTGGCGTGAGGTAAGTTTGCTGCTGCCATGGGGCGGCCAGCGTGTCACTGTGTGCTTCCTTCCTTTTTGACGATTGAAAGAGATATTTAATGTCCTAATCAATAAATAAATTTTGAATTTTAGAATTGAATTTATCCCCGAACGTTTTACTTACCAGGAAAGCTCCTCATCCTAGCGGTGGTCGCTGCGATCCACGCACGACCGGAGCTCGACACCAACAACGATGTGGCCTCTGCGCACGACCTCTGCCCTTCAGACCGGAGGCACTACCTCTTAGAGCACGAGTACGACTGTACGAAGTTCTATTACTGCGAGTACGGGTACAAATGGGCGACGCCGCACAGCTGCGCGCCGGGCACGCATTTTTCTTACGCGTTGCAGGTTTGTGTTCTTCTTTCTTCTTTTATCATATTTTCATCGTCATCATCATCCCCTTAAGAGGACGACCCAGAAAAACATTCACTGATTAGATGGCTTTGGCAGTGGAAGGGCATTTGCCTTTTTGCTGTCGGAGCAACGTGTTATAGAGGTGGGCAACGCATTGGCGATACTCTTGGTGTTGCTAATGTCTGTAGTAGGGATGTTACGGAGGTGGTTTTATCGGAACCGAAGTCGGAGTCGGAGTTTCTAAATTTGGTTTTTCGGAGTCGGAACCGGAATCGGAAGCGGAATCGGAGTCGGAGGCGAAGTTGGAGATGGTAGCGGAGAAGAAAGATGTGTTAAGGGCAGGCAATAAAATAAAATAGTAAAAACATTAATTAATCAGCCTCTTGAATTTCAATTAAAAAATAATAAACCTATACCTATCATATAGGTGCCACAAATAAAAATAATATTTTTTTTTATGACAGTTAGCAAATTAAATCAAAAACAAATAACTTTAATTGACACACCGCACAAAACAAAACAAACCATCCGTATTGCGTAACAACAAGTGAAATATGAATCGATGACAGAACGGGTGCTTTTCCCACGTGTATGTGTCGTGTCCCCGGGCGACATGCAGGTTTATACCTGTTCGTACACGTTGACCGCAGACGCCGCGCGTCGCCGCCGCCGCTATCTGTTATGGTTCGACCTCCGATTAAAACCTCCGATTTAAAAGTATCGAAACCGAAGTCGGAACCGGAGGTGTAAGATCAATCGGAAGCTCCGACTTATCGGAGTCGGAGTCGAAGCTCCGTAACATCCCTAGTCTGTAGGCAGTGGTGACCACTTTCGATCAGGTGGTCCGCTTGCCTGTTTGCCTATCGTATGAAATAAAAAATATAAAAAAAAGATCAATAATGTTCTCAAAAAAGCAGGGGTCCGAAGTGGCAAGAATATAAGGAGATGTATGAAAAGAGTTGCAGATATATGTGAGGTTAGGGAGTTGTATCCCACCTGTGGGACACAGGCGTAAGCTTTATGTAGGTATGTATGAATGCCTCATCATCCGAGCGGTAATCCCGGCTGCTGCCACCTTTTCATGCTTCAAAATTTTGCGGTATTTTCGCTTTTTACGTGCGGCGACTACCATCCGGCCCGCATAACCCGTTAGGGTAAAACCGGTTCGCCAGAGCCTCGTCCGTCTGTCAGTAGGGGCGACCGGGGGCAGGTGAGGTTGGCTTGGGCTCATGAGATGATGATTGGGTCCCATACTCTCAGTGGTCCATTTGTTGTTAGTAAATCTTAGGTTATGTTAACAAAATTAATAATACCTATGTCATAAAATTAATTAAATGACATTTAATTGCTCTTTAGTCCCTTATATTATTATTAAATCTTCCTCTTCACCGTACTTGTTTTATTTCTAATTCTTTTGTACTGAGGGCTGTAAGGCTCTGGAATGAACTCCCTCCCGACCTTAGATTGCTCTCCAGCAAATACTCATTTAAGAAAGCTGTTCGTGAGTATTACCTCAATGATCTTTAGTGTTGGGCCTCACGAGTTTGTCTCCGATCTCCCTCATGTTTGACTGAGCTTCTGGTTTTGTCTCTCCTTTACTTGTGCAGTATATGTATGGTTATCTATTCTTGCTATATTACCCACTCACTCACGTTTATTTCTAGCTTTATTATATTTATATTACTTATTTTCAGTTATCTTTCTATTTATCTGTACTGTTATCTCTGGTTCGGCTATAATTGCATAAACGGTTCCCCTCCTTCATCTTGTTTAGTAGCTTCTCTTGCACCGCCTTACTTTTTCTTTACCTTTTATCTCCTGGTTGACTGGTAGATAAGGCTATTTTAGCTTTAAGTCCGCCTTTGTACTATTTTGTGCATGAAGATTTAATAAATAAATAAATATATTTGACATTCATTAATTGATCGTGGTAGTTTAATATTATTCAAATAATTATCTCAATATGGTTATAATTGCTAATTTATAATAATGATTTAACATGACATTCTATGTTTAGTTAATACTTCGTTTTTTTTTATTATTTCATACGGAAGGCAAACAGGCAAGCGGACCACCTGATGGAAAGTGGTCACCACTGCCTATAGACATTAGCAACACTAAGAGTACCGCCAATGCGTTGCGCACCTCTATAACTTGTTGCTCTGGCAGCAAAAAGGCAAATGCCCCTTCTCTCCTCTGGCTAAAGCCACGGTTCTCCAAATCCTAGCCCCGTGGAGCACTGGAGACCTTACTCACCGTCAGAAACACAATACTATTTAAAAGAGTATTGTTTAGCTGCGGTATTCTGTAAGGTGGAGGTACTTCCCCAGTCGGGCAGGTCCAATTCGAACGGGATACCCCGCTGTGCCCTATTTCTCTAATACCCCGCTATGCCCTACCTCTCGTATGCCTAATATTTGAATTATATAAATTAAATTTAATATAGATTTGTATATAAATTAACATGTCGTATGTCGTATAAACAATCGTATTTTAGCGTAATCAGCTTTGTAACCTGTGTTGACAAATAAATAAATTGAATTAAAATTGAAATCATAGGAGAGGGACAGACGATCAGAGATCTTCATAGGTCTTAATATTGAAAGTCTAGAGTGCCAGTCTCTGTCACTCTTTTCCTCTCTGCCATAGTTTAGTTTAATTTAGTTTATTTATCTATAATTGAAAATTAAATGTACATAATATCACATTAATTGTAAGTCGATTCACAATTATATTGTCAATAACAACATACATTAATAACAAACAAGATAACTGTATCAATATCAATGTAATCCTACCCATAGGTAAGTAATATTTAAAATTACACATGTCATAATTAATAAAATAAATAATAGATACTTACTTATCTTCACTAAGAATCTTGACGTTAATGCCCCGATTGTGCTGTCGCGCACGAGGATCCGGGGTCCGCTTTGACCATGATCCTTACTTAATGCACTTACTAACTTTATTCTATTTCTTTCCAGGTCTGCGTCCATCCCGCACAAGCAGGATGCACTTTACCAGGAGTTCCGCCGACAGAAACCCCTAAACCATCGACTGAACCACCCACTGAACCTGCGACTGTGCCTACTACTAGACCACCCACAGCACCTCCTACTAAACCACCCACTCAGCCTCCGACTGAACCACCAACTGAGCCACCGACTGAACCACCAACTGAGCCACCGACTGAACCTCCTACCCAACCACCCACTCAGCCTCCGACTGAACCACCGACTGAACCTCCTACTCAACCACCCACTCAGCCTCCGACTGAACCACCGACCGAACCGCCTACTAAACCTCCTACTCAACCGCCCACTCAGCCTCCGACTCAACCACCAACTGAGCCACCGACTAAACCACCGACTGAACCTACAACTGTGCCTACTACTAGACCACCCACAGCACCTCCTACTAAACCACCCACTCAGCCTCCGACTGAACCACCAACTGAGCCTCCTACTCAACCACCCACTCAGCCTCCGACTCAACCACCCACTCAGCCTCCGACTGAACCACCGACTGAACCTCCTACTCAACCACCCACTCAGCCTCCGACTGAACCACCAACTCAGCCACCGACTGAACCACCGACTGAACCACCTACTAAACCTCCTACTCAACTGCCCACAGAACCTCCCACAGAACCACAACCTGAACCTACCACACAACGTCCTACTAGACCGCCTAAAACAACGACTGAACCTACCACAGAACGTCCCACTAGACCGCCTAAACCAACAACTCAACCACCAAGCGAAGTAACAGATCCTCCGGCACCAGAGGACCTACCGAACGGCTGTCCAGCCGACTTCGAAGTCCACAGACTGCTTCCACACGAGACCGAATGCAATAAATTCTACTATTGCAACTTTGGTGAGACGGTGCTGAGAGAATGCGCAGCCGGTACCTACTTCAATGCGGAATTGCAGGTAATTAACACATTACTAATATTAAGAGTTGTGTAGTGTCATCTCCCTTCGAATTACGAGTTAGGTGCATACTGGTCCCAACCCGGACTCGGCCCAGAGACTAGATGACGACTGCAGAAAATGATAATCGTAGACAGGGTCCACAACACCAACTTGATCTTAGTGGACGGGTGTAATGAGAGTCAAAGTCGTCATGGGCGATGGAAAATCTAACTTCTTCTTCAGTTATTATTTGATACTCAAACAAAATCGCAGGCCCGGGCCTATACAATAACGCCATAGGAACATACTGTGTCTATATAGGAACAGATGGCGGAAGCAATTTTGTTTTATACTATGTATGGATAGGTAGATTGAGAGCGTCGGTGGCCGAACGGTTAGAGTATACGACTCGTAAGCCAGAGGTCCCAGGTTCGAATCCCGCTCCGGCCATGTACCAATGACTGTTTTCTGAGTTATGTACATTAGTTGAATACTAACCGATGCTCTTACGGTGAGGGAAAACATCGTGATGAAACCTGCACATTCAGGCGACTGGATGTGTAATCATGATCTAATCTGGTCAGTTTCCCTTGTTAGTAGGGTCATGGAGGTCAGACGGCAGTCGCTCCACTGTAATTACCTGACCTGCCAAATCCTGGATCATGGTCAAGGCGGACCCCGGGCCCTCGTGCGCGAGAGCACAACCGGGACATAAACGCCAAGATGATGATGATGATGGATAGGTAGATTCACCTTTTGTCCAATACTTGTGGTCACCATTATCCTGGACATCTGCAACAATACCGTTGAAGACATAAAAAATTGATGATGATAGTGATGCCCCTGGTATTGCAAGAGTCCATAGGTTGCGGTAATTGCTGCCACCAGGCAGGCCACAAGCATTGATTGCCACCTTGGCAGTATTAAAAAAATTACCTTGAAATCTAGAATACTAGTTCACCGAAAGGCGTAATTAGTTCAACGAGTGATTCAGTCGAATTTTGGTCAAGGCAATACCTTCAACTGATACGGGGGTTTCACCGAAATTATTACGTGCCAATTTTGCACTGATATTGTGTGTTTGGGTTCGAAATAACCAGAATAAGAACTATTTCAACTCATAATGTATGTCAATAATTGATCTAGATAAAATCGCGTAACCTTATCTACTTTTTATAAATTGCCGCTTTGTAAGTAGGTACATTTGCTTCGAAAATTTGCAATAGATAGACGGCAAGTTGAGATTAGTATCTAAAATCTTAGATAATTTTATAAGACATGGGATTTACTACTTGCGTTATGACATGTTTCTTGGCCACCATTTCACCATTGACACCTTACCGCCTTCGGAGCACAAGAGCAAGCAAGCACCAGCAGTATGTGCTAGAAGCAGCTATCCTCAGGAACCGCTTTGACTCTCCAGACTCTACGATTCCCTTGCGAGCGTCAAAATGTGCGGCATAATGGGAGCTTAAAGGGCTGTACGTTTTCATTGCACTGACTTAGAAGTTTCATTTTTTCTTTACTCTGATCGCTCAGTGCAGACCTAAGTATTCGATATTAATTTCAGCTTGATACCTCCTCGATGAAAGGAACTTGATAGACGGATAGACGAATGGATGAACGGACAACGAAGTGATTCTTTAATAAGGTTTCGTTATATTCTTTTGAGGTACGGGACTACAAATATTGTTTGTTATACATTTAAGGTGTGCGACCACCCGTGGAACGTGGACTGCGCCGGCAGCGGTGATAGCGGCGAATGGTTAGACAACGGATGCCCATCCAACTTTAGTATCCACCAACTGCTGCCTCACGAGTATGATTGCGAGAGATTCTACTATTGCAACTTCGGGGAAAAGGTGGAACGAACTTGCGCTCCAGGGACACATTTCAATCCCGTTCTACAGGTACATTTCATTATTTTTTTATACCATCTCAGTGACAAACGACAAGAGCTAGGCTAATGTAAACTAATGATGAAAAATGACAAACGCTTTTTGTTCGAGTTGAAAACAAAACAAAATAAACCGAAATGAAAATTTTCGTTTGAAAGTACACAAAACATTTTTAATAATTTCAGGTGTGTGACTGGCCGGAGAACGCTGGTTGTGCTTCTTCTGGACCACCCACTCAACCACCCACTAATCCATCAACTCAACCACCAACTACACCACCTGAATGGTTAGATAACGGATGCCCATCCAACTTTAGTATCCACCAACTGCTGCCTCACGAGTATGATTGCGAGAAGTTCTACTATTGCAATTTTGGGGAAAAAGTGGAACGAACTTGCGCTCCAGGGACACATTTCAATCCCGCTCTACAGGTACATTTCATTATTTTTTTATACTACCTCAAAATCCCACCCCATGGAGCACTGGAGACCTTATTCACCGACAGGAACACAATACTATTTAAAAGAGTATTGTTTAGCTGCGGTATTCTGTACGGTGGAGGTACTTTCCCAGTCGGGCGGCTCCAACTCGAACGGGATACCCCGCTATGCCCTACCTCTCTTACAAAGCTGAGCTGAAAAAGAAACAAAATAAGCAAAGTTACAATTTTCTATCAAAATATTTTTTATAATTTCAGGTGTGTGACTGGCCGGAGAATGCTGGATGTGCTTCTTCTGGACCACCAACTCAAGAACCCACAGAACGTCCTACTAGACCACCTAAACCAACGACTGAACTCCCCACAGAACGTCCCACTAGACCGCCTAAACCCACGACGCAACCACCCACTAACCCACCAACTACACCACCTGAATGGTTAGACAACGGATGCCCATCCAACTTTAGTATCCACCAACTGCTGCCTCACGAGTACGATTGCGAGAGGTTCTACTACTGCGTTTTCGGAGAAAAAGTGGAACGAACTTGCGCTCCAGGGACACATTTCAATCCCGTTCTACAGGTACATTATATTATTTTTTTATACTGCCTCAATGACAAACGACAAAAGCAAGGCTTACGAAAAGTGACAAAACTAACTACTGGTATGCGGTAACTGTCGCCCATAACATCTATGATTTTCACTTAGATAAACATTGTTGTGTGGAACAACATAGCTTACAGCCAAGCCACTTTATAAAGCTTTCCAATATCTTCACTTTTTAAAACATCCTAGCCCTTGGAACAAAATATATCTTAAAGAATTGAATGCCGCTTTAAGAGATTTTTTATCACGAAAAATTTTATTTTGCTTAAGTTTTTTTTATGTCATACGGTAGGCAAACAGGCAAGCGGGACACCTGATGGAAAGTGGTCACCATTGCCTATAGACATTAGCAACACCAAGAGTATCGCCAATGCGTTGCCCACCTCTATAACACGTTGCTCTGGCAGCAAAAAGGCAAATGCCCTACTGCCAAGGCCAAGGTTTCCTAAATCCCCACCCCATGGACCACAGAACACGATAGAAATGGCATCTTCGCCATTTGTACCGAAACCGATACCGCCGTTCCCGAACCCACTATTTTTACCACTACTCTTGCAACTTATGCACAGGCTTACGCACGCACACGCAAAGTCAAACGAGCGCTGTGATTAGTCCATCGGTCACTACCACATACACACATTGCGTTGCGTGTGTGCTGTAAATCCTCTCTGAATTTTCATTTACGCTACGGATTGACAAAACCGAATTATTATCGATATTAATATTTCGATAAAATTGTAACTATTATTATGTTATTTATTATTTAATATATATTTAATAATAATGAATTGAAAATGTTATTATATTGAGGGGGGTGAGGCGGGGTTGAAGGACGCGAGGAGATAGAGAGAGTAGGGGTACGGTAGATTTACCGTAGGGGTATGGCAGGAGTACGGCAGAGTTATGTGAGGAGTACGATAGTGTGTGACGTCCTGAGTGGCTCAGTGGTTAACATGCTAGTTTGCCATACAAGAGGTTGTGGGCTCGTTTCCCGGCCGGGCAGAAACTGAAATGAAGAATTTTAATTTCTATAACGGGTCTGGGTGTTCTATGTTAAATAAGAATGTATTTAAAAAAAGTGTATAAGTACTATATCAATTATCTAGCTAGCACCCATAATACAAGCTTTGCTCAGTTTAGGGCTAGATGGCGCTGTGTGAATTTGTCTACGATTAGGTATTTATTTTATAATAATGTTAAGGTAACTGCATCCCACATCTACCCCACCCGTGTCCCTACCGTACCCATACAATACCCTGCTGTGCCCCTACTAAAAACTTATATCAGAATCTGTCCGGAATTGACGAAAATTTCAAGGAACACACGTACCTACAATGAGCAGCTTTCCAATAGGTATTTAAGGCATTCCTAACCACTCACTAGATGGCGCCCCGACAATTTTGGTAATTGATAATCGCTTGAAATAGGTTCTTAGCAAACAGGATATAAACACTGGATACGTTGTATTGGATAATATTATATTTGTCAATAGTTTTCAACCATTTTAGAGGTTGTAATAATAATGGAATATAGTGCCAACTTCTATAAATATTTCTTTTTACACTTCGTTCAACATTTAACAGTTATGTTTATATTGATAAACACTTTATTTTCAAGTTCAGTATTACTTGGCTGCAGGAAATCACTGCCACCATTATACAGATTTAAAGAAGATTACCAAAATTGTAGGAGCGCCATCTATTGATGCTTTTTGAAACAAACTATCAATACCTACTGGAAAACTCCTCATCAAAAAACATTCAATCGAAATAAGAATCTTCTCCTTTTTTGATGTCAATTCCACCAGTGGCGTAGCATAGGTCACTGGCACCCGGTGCGGATTCCAAATTTGCCGCCCTCTAATTTTTGTAATCCATTATAAAAAAGTTGGGGCATGGTAAAAAGAGTACTTTTATTGATTAACACTAACCTGAAAAGTGAAATTAACATTTTTTGACATAGAGTAGAAGGTAGAATATCACTTAGAAAAATTACAGAGAAAACGTAATACAATAATGGAGAAATCGCCTACTTCACGAACGCTCTTTGCGCACGAGTATCATTCTAACCTCAACTCTTTAGTAAAGTTTGGTAGTTAGATATATTTGGCATGTTACTATTTTCGTTCCGATTGTACCTGCGCGCACCGGCGCTCGCAGCTAGGTAGAGCTCGTCCAGTCTAAGATGACGCGCCCCACTACTTAGTTAGTTGATTTCGATGTGTGAGTGCAAATATTAATAACGACACTTCATCTGTGTGGGAGCCAATGAACGGCGCGTGCTCCGACGTTTGAATCTTACCGGCAACTGAATGACCAATTACAACGGCATTTGTATATGTATTGCGTCCATATTTTAAACTTGCTTGTGTGCGTTAATGCGATAGTGGGGCGCGTCATTTTAGATTAGACGAGCTCTAACAACAAATGACGAAAAAACACTGAAAGAAATTAACTTTTTTTTATATTTTAATTTTTTTTTCTAACTGCCACCTCCGCAGCGCCGCCCCCGGCAAAGTGCCGCCCGGTGCGGACCGCACCCTCCGCCCCCCCCATGCTACGCCTCTGAATTCCACTATACTACAAATATATTATATCGATAAACAAGATAATTTATCGATGAGGTCGGTTCATGTGCATAGCACTATCTTGGTGTCGCATGGTGTTCTTGAGTGCGGGTGAATATTTTTCCCAAAATATTGATAAATACAAGGTTTTTAGACTTAACGGTGAAATGAAATCACTCCTTTTGTTTAAAAAGTCTGTTAGCTTCATGTTTTGCAATTAACTATTGCGCAAGATGGCATATTTTTAACACCTTAGGCACAGTTGTTTTTGATGCGCACTACTATGAATTCCGCAAGAGACTGACGGCGCGTTCGCGCCTTTTGGAAGAATGAAGCCCATTTGCTCATAGTTGTGGCGAGCCTACACCACCTACTTAGCTTTTCTTACTACTTATTTTTCTATGCCATGTACCATTGGAGACCTTACTCACTGGCAGGAGCAAAATACGATTTAATAGAGTATTGTTTCGTTGCGCTATTCTGTACGGTGGAGTTACTTCTCCAGTCGGGCGGCTCCAATTACAACGGGATACCCCGCTATGCCCTACCTCTCTTACAAAGCTAAGCTGACAAAAAAAAGCAATATTACAATTTTCTATCAAAATATTTTTTATATTTTCAGGTGTGTGACTGGCCGGAGAACGCTGGATGTGCTTCTTCTGAACCAACAACTCAAGCGCCCACAGAACGTCCTACTAGACCACCTAAACCAACGATTGCACCGCCAACTGAACCTGAACTGAACTCAACTCAATCACCAACTCAACCACCAACTCAACCACCAACTAACCCACCAACTACACCACCTGAATGGTTAGACAACGGATGCCCATCCAACTTCAGTATCCACCAACTGCTGCCTCACGAGTATGATTGCAAGAAGTTCTACTATTGCGTATTTGGTCAAAAAGTGGAGAGCACTTGCGGTGCTGGAACACATTTCAATCCCGTTCTACAGGTACATTGAATTTTTTTTATACTGGCTTAGTGGCGAGCCAAAAGAGAAAGGATTAATCTAATGACGAAAATAGACAAATATTTTTTGTTTAAGTTGAAACCAATACAAAATAAACCAAAATTACAATTTTCTATCAGAAGTATACAACTTTTTTTTTTATTTCAGGTGTGTGACTGGCCGGAGAACGCTGGATGTGCTTCTTCTGAACCAACAACTCAAGCTCCCACAGAACGTCCTACTAGACCACCTAAACCAACGACTGCACCGCCAACTGAACCTGAACTGAACTCAACTCAATCACCAACTCAACCACCAACTAACCCACCAACTACACCACCTGAATGGTTAGACAACGGATGCCCATCCAACTTCAGTATCCACCAACTGCTGCCTCACGAGTATGATTGCGAGAAATTCTACTACTGCGTTTACGGAGAAAAGGTCGAGAGAAACTGCAGTAAAGGAACTCATTTCAATCCCATTCTTCAGGTAAGTTTCATTATTTTTTTACTGCCTCAGTGACAAACGACAAGAGCTAGGCTTATGTAAGCTAATGACAAAAGTAACATACGAGCAGACCAACCTACTCTGATTGATGGTGAGCGGGAACTGTCGCCCATAACATCTATGATTATCACATAGATAAACAATGTTGTTTGCATTGTTGTGTGAAACAACATAGCTTGCCGCCAAGCCAGTAATAGATAAGCCGCAAGTACTCTCAGGCGGACTCCTCGGGCGTGACAAGAGGCTTACCACTTTATAAAGCTTCCCGATATGTTTACTTTTTAAGATATTCTATCTCTTGAAACAAAATATATCTTAAAGAACTGGATGCCGCTCCAAGAGAATATTTATCACCAATAATTTTATTTTGTTTAAGTTTTTTTTTATTCATACGGTAGGCAAACAGGCAAGCCGGCCACCTGATGGAAAGTGGTCACCACTGCCTATAGACATTAGCAACACCAAGAGTATCGCTAATGCGTTGCCCACTTCTATAACACGTTGCTCTGGCAGCAAAAAGGCAAATTCCCTACTGCCAAGGCCACGGGTTCCTAAATCCCCACCCCATGGACCATTGCAGACCTTTCTCACCGGCAGGAGCACAATGCCATTTAATAGAGTGTTGTTTAGTTGCGGTATTCTGTACTGTGGAAGTACGTCCACAGTCGGGCGGCTTCAATTCAAACGGGATACCCCGCTATGCCCTACCTCTCTTACAAAGCTGAGCTGAGAAAGAAACAAAATAAGCAAAATTACAATTTTCTATCAAAATATTTTTTATAATTTCAGGTGTGTGACTGGCCCGAGAATGCTGGATGTGCTTCTTCTGAACCACCAACTCAAGCTCCCACAGAACGTCCTACTAGACCACCTAAACCAACGACTGCACCGCCAACTGAACCTGAATTGAACTCAACTCAATCACCAACTCAACCACCAACTCAACCACCAACTCAACCACCAACTCAACCACCAACTCAACCACCAACTAACCCACCAACTACACCACCTGAATGGTTAGACAACGGATGCCCATCCAACTTTAGTATCCACCAACTGCTGCCTCACGAGTATGATTGCGAGAAGTTCTACTATTGCAATTTTGGAGAAAAAGTGGAACGAACTTGCGCTCCAGGGACACATTTCAATCCCGTTCTGCAGGTACATTTCATTAATTAATTAATAAATATTCGTGGACAAATTCACACAGCGCCATCTAGCCCCAAACTAAGCAAAGCTTGTGCTGTGGGTGCTAGATAACTGATAAACTACTTAAATACTTTTAAATACATACTTATTATACATAGAACACCCAGACCCGTAACAGAAATTAAAATTCATCATTTCAAATTCTGCCCGGCCGGGAATCGAACCCAGGACCTCTTGCATGGCATACCGGCATTTTGACCACTGAACCACTTAGGTCGTCAATTATTTTTAAGACATTATTTTTTTATACTGCCTCAAATCCCCACCCCATGGAGCACTGGAGACCTTATTCACCGACAGGAACACAATACTATTTAAAAGAGTATTGTTTAGCTGCGGTATTCTGTACGGTGGAGGTACTTCCCCAGTCGGGCGGCTCCAACTCGAACGGGATACTCCGCTATGCCCTACCTCTCTTACAAAGCTGAGCTGAAAAAGAAACAAAATAAGCAAAATTACAATTTTCTATCAAAATATTTTTTATAATTTCAGGTGTGTGACTGGCCGGAGAACGCTGGATGTGCTTCTTCTGAACCAACAACTCAAGCTCCCACAGAACGTCCTACTAGACCACCTAAACCAACGACTGCACCGCCAACTGAACCTGAATTGAACTCAACTCAATCACCAACTCAACCACCAACTCAACCACCAACTCAACCACCAACTACACCACCTGAATGGTTAGACAACGGATGCCCATCCAACTTCAGTATCCACCAACTGCTGCCTCACGAGTATGATTGCAAGAAGTTCTACTATTGCGTATTTGGTCAGAAAGTGGAGAGCACTTGCGGTGCTGGAACACATTTCAATCCCGTTCTACAGGTACATTTCATTATTTTTTATACTGGCTTAGTGGCGATCCAAAAGAGAAAGGAGTAATCTAATGACGAAAATAGACAAATATTTTTAGTTTGAGTTGAAAGCAATACAAAATAAACCAAAATTACAATTTTCTATCAGAAGTATACAACTTTTTTTTTATTTCAGGTGTGTGACTGGCCGGAGAACGCTGGATGTGCTTCTTCTGAACCAACAACTCAAGCTCCCACAGAACGTCCTACTAGACCACCTAAACCAACGACTGCACCGCCAACTGAACCTGAACTGAACTCAACTCAATCTCCAACTCAACCACCAACTCAACCACCAACTCAACCACCAACTAACCCACCAACTACACCACCTGAATGGTTAGACAACGGATGCCCATCCAACTTTAGTATCCACCAACTGCTGCCTCACGAGTATGATTGCGAGAGGTTCTACTACTGCGTTTTCGGAGAAAAAGTGGAACGAACTTGCGCTCCAGGGACACATTTCAATCCCGTTCTACAGGTACATTATATTATTTTTTTATACTGCCTCAATGACAAACGACAAAAGCAAAGCTTACGAAAAGTGACAAAAGACGAGACACATCTACTCTAACTGATAGTAAGCGGTAACTGTAACCCATAACATCTATGATTATCACTTAGTGAACATTGTTGTTTGCATTGTTGTGTGGAACAACATAGCTTACAGCCAAGCCAGAAAAAGATGAGCTGGTAGTACTCCCAAGCAGACTCCTCGGGCTTGCCAGGGTCCTACTACTTGATAAAGATTTCCGATATTTTCATTTTTTAAGATATCCTAGCCCTTGGAACAAAAGATATCTTAAATAACTGGATGCCGCACCAAGAGAATATTTATTGCCACTAATTTTATTTTGCTTAAGTTTTTTTTGTATTCATACGGTAGGCAAACTGGCAAGCGGGTCACCTGATGGAAAGTGGTCACCACTGCCTATACACATTAGCAACAACAAGAGTATCGCCAATGCGTTGCCCATCTCTATAACACGTTGCTCTAGCAGCCAAAAGGCAAATACCCCATTGCCAAGGCTACGGTTCCCCAAATCCCCACCCCATGATGCACTGGAAACCTTACTTACCGGCAGAAACACAATACTATTACTACTAATTTTTAAGATTATTTTTGTAACTCCTGTATTTATTAAGCAATAAAGAGTTTACATACATACATCCATACATACTATTTAAAAGAATATTGTTTAGCTGCGGTATTCTGTACGGTGGAGGTACTTCCCCAGTCAGGCGGCTCCAATTCGAACGGGATACCCCGCTATGCCCTACCTCTCTTACATCGCTAAGCTAAAAACAAAACAAAGAAAAAGCAAAATTACGAGGTTCTATCAACATATTTTTTATAATTTCAGGTTTGTGACTGGCCGGAAAACGCTGGATGTGCTTCTTCTGAACCAACAACTCAAGCTCCCACAGAACGTCCTACTAGACCACCTAAACCAACGACTGCACCGCCAACTGAACCTGAATTGAACTCAACTCAATCACCAACTCAACCACCAACTCAACCACCAACTACACCACCTGAATGGTTAGACAACGGATGCCCATCCAACTTCAGTATCCACCAACTGCTGCCTCACGAGTATGATTGCAAGAAGTTCTACTATTGCGTATTTGGTCAGAAAGTGGAGAGCACTTGCGGTGCTGGAACACATTTCAATCCCGTTCTACAGGTACATTTCATTATTTTGTATACTGGCTTAGTGGCGAACCATAAAAGAAAGGAGTAATCTAATGACAAAAATAGACAAATATTTTTTGTTTGAGTTGAAAGCAATACAAAATAAATTAAAATTACAATTTTCTATCAGAAGTATACAACTTTTTTTTATTTCAGGTGTGTGACTGGCCAGAGAACGCTGGATGTGCTTCTGCTGAACCAACAACTCAAGCTCCCACAGAACGTCCTACTAGACCACCTAAACCAACGACTGCACCGCCAACTGAACCTGAACTGAACTCAACTCAATCACCAACTCAACCACCAACTCAACCACCAACTAACCCACCAACTACACCACCTGAATGGTTGGACAACGGATGCCCATCCAACTTCAGTATCCACCAACTGCTGCCTCACGAGTATGATTGCAAGAAGTTCTACTATTGCGTATTTGGTCAGAAAGTGGAGAGCACTTGCGGTGCTGGAACACATTTCAATCCCGTTCTACAGGTACATTTCATTTTTTTTTATACTTGCTTAGTGGCGAACCAAAAGAGAAAGGAGTAATCTAATGACGAAAATAGACAAATATTTTTTGTTTGAGTTGAAAGCAATACAAAATAAACCAAAATTACAATTTTCTATCAGAAGTATAAAATTTTTTTTTTATTTCAGTTGTGTGACTGGCCGGAGAACGCTGGATGTGCTTCATCTGAACCAACAACTCAAGCTCCCACAGAACGTCCTACTAGACCACCTAAACCAACGACTGAACTCCCCACAGAACGTCCCACTAGACCGCCTAAGCCCACGACGCAACCACCCACTAACCCACCAACTACACCACCTGAATGGTTAGACAACGGATGCCCATCCAACTTTAGTATCCACCAACTGCTGCCTCACGAGTACGATTGCGAGAGGTTCTACTACTGCGTTTTCGGAGAAAAAGTGGAACGAACTTGCGCTCCAGGGACACATTTCAATCCCGTTCTACAGGTACATTATATTATTTTTTTATACTGCCTCAATGACAAACGATAATAGCAAGGCTTATGAAAAGTGACAAAAGACGAGACACACCTACTCTGATTGATGGTAAGCGGTAACTGTCGCCCATAACATCTATGATTATCACTTAGATAAACAATGTTGTTTGCATTGTTGTGTGGAACAACATAGCTTGCCGCCCAGCCAGTAATAGATAAGCCGGAAGTACTCTCAGGCGGACTCCTCGGGCGTGACAAGAGGCTTACCACTTTATAAAGCTTTCCGATATGTTCACTTTTTCAGATATTCTAGCTCTTGGAACAAAATATATCTTAAAGAACTTTATGCCGCTCCAAGAGAATATTAATCACAAATAATTTTATTTTATTTATGTTTTTTTTATTCATATGGTAGGCAAAGTGGCAAGCAGGCCTCCTGATGAAAAGTGGTCACCACTGCCTATAGACATTAACAACACCAAGAGAATAGCCAATGCGTTGCCAACCTCTATAACACGTTGCTCTGGCAGCAAAAAAGCAAATGCCCCATTGCCAAGGCCACGGTTTCCCAAATCCCCACCCCATGGTGCACTGGAAACCTTACTTACCAGCAGATACACAATATTAAGCAATAAAGAATTTACATACATACAAAGAATTTACATTACATACATAGGTGATTTCAATCTCTCCAGTTTAAATTGGACAGGAACTGGTCAATTGCTTTGCGATGGTCCTCATGTAGGTGTGTCTCAGAGAGTATCTGATTTCTCGGCTCTCCATGGCTTACAGCAGCACAACAATGTAGCCAACAAGGATGGTCGAATACTGGACCTCGTGTTCAGTAACATCCCCAATATTGGAACTGAAATTGCGGACGTTGCCTTATCTAGAGTTGATGAATTTCACCCGCCGTTGGTTGTGTCAATGAACGTACTTAAGAAGAGTTATCTACCTAAGTCAAACGTGAAAGCATTGAATTTCCATAAAGCGGATTATGACAAAATCAATGAGGAAATCGCTGCTCTGGACTGGGACATGCTGGTTTCATGTGTCACGGTTGATGAAATGGTTGATAAATTTTACGAACTTATAAATGCCATTATAATCAAACATGTCCCTGTATCCCCTTGTTCCGGCAGGTATCCTGTTTGGTATGACACCAATTTGATAAAACTTATCAAGGAAAAAGAAAAGTGTCGACGCCGTTTCAAAAAGCAAGGCAATAAAATGGACGAATTTGAATTTAAAGAAGCCAGAGTTAGGTGCCATAGACAGATAAAAGTCAGCTACAATAAATATATCGCATCGATCGAATCATCTCTGGAGAACGGCAATGTCAAAGCTTTTTGGTCCTATATTCGTAATAAACGGACTAACAGCGGCACGATTCCTGCGCAAATGTATCTCAATGATATGCCTTTAAAAACCAAACAGGATATTTGTAATGCTTTTGCTGAGAACTTTTCATCTGTATATGTAGACAACAGTCCACCACTTAATACCAAACTAGATATGTCTTATTCTTACAATTCTGTGACATCAAATTGCCTATGGTCGTTTGATACCAGTCCAAATGCAGTATTGACGGCCATTAAGAAAATCAATGGTAGGCAGGGCGCTGGTCCTGATGGTATTCCGGCTTGTTTTGTGGTCAACTGTGCGGAATCTCTCTGCTATCCACTCTCTCTTATTTATGGATTTTCTCTCCGTTCGGGTGTTTTCCCTTCCAAATGGAAGATTGCTAATATTGTACCTGTATCCAAGGGTGGAAATATAAATGATATAAAAAATTACAGACCAATTTCGCTTTTGTCTATTCCTGGAAAGATTTTCGAATCACTATTCTGTCCCTCTCTCGTGCATCACCTAAAGAATTTGCTTGTTTCGGAACAGCATGGTTTTAGGCCGAAAATGTCCACCCAATCTAACTTGGCTTGTTATAGCTCTGACATTGCTTGCGCTGTCGATGCTGGATATCAAGTCGATGCCATCTACACAGACATCAGTAAAGCCTTTGATCGTGTCGACCATTCGCTGTTGCTGGAAAAGCTTTATCTTTTTGGATGCAGTGGCACGTTGATAAGGTGGCTTGCATCATATTTATTTGACAGACTTCAGAAAGTCGTGGTTTGCGGCCAAGAATCATCAAAATTTGGGGCACCTTCTGGCGTTCCTCAGGGCTCCCATGTTGGTCCTGTTTTGTTCTTGATTTTTATTAACGATTTGGCCTCAAACATCCAGCATTCCAAATTTTATTTTTTTGCGGATGATTTAAAAATATTTCGCACTATTCAATCGCCAATGGACTCTGAACTCTTGCAGCAAGACCTTGATGTGATTTCTAAGTGGTCACTTGATAATAAGCTGCCGCTCAACATAGGGAAATGTAAGCATATTAAGTTTACCAAAAAGAAATCGCCCATGCAAACTTCATACTCAATAAGTGGTCACACTCTAGAGGAAGTTAATCAGATAAGAGATCTTGGTATTACACTTGACTCTAAACTTTCCTTCAATCCACATATTGATACCATCATCAGTAAATCATTTCGTATGTTGGGATTTGTCTGGAGAAACTGCAAGTGCTTCAAGAGCATTTCTGCGCTTAAGTACCTGTATAGTGCATTGGTGCGTAGTAATCTAGAATACTGTTCTTCCATCTGGAATCCACAGTATGAATGTCATGTTTCTAGAATAGAGAGAATCCAGAAACGCTTTTTGTTCTTCCTTACTGTGCACCAAGGGCAATTATCTAGGCTTACCTCATACGGGGATCGACTGTCGCATCATAATATGATTTCTCTCAGGGATCGTCGATGGGTGGCGGATCAAATGTTTCTATTTAAAATTGTTAGGGGGCTGATTGACTGTTCGTCCATGTTAAGTGGATTATCTTTCTCGGTGCCTAGACGTAATGCCAGAATAACTAATTTCAGACCTTTTACATTTAGAAACAGCAGAACGAATGTCGGTAGAAACGAGATAATTACTAGGTTATCCAATGAACATAACAAGTTATTTAATAAGGATAAGTCTGTTGATGTATTTCACTTTTCTCTTTCTAAATACAAAACATGTTTATATAATTATATAAATCTGTAAATTCAGTTATTTTTTGTAACAAAATTGCTTAAGTATCGATTAATTTGTGTAATATATTTTATTGTAATAGTTTAGTACTTACGTTATAAGCGCGATTTATATAGTGCACGTAAGGTTTGCCTGTTATTGGCTTTACATTTATGTTAATTGTTATTGCTACTATAGTTTAAGAGCATTGTAAAAAAAAATGTAAATCTGTTGGCAAATTAAATAAATAAATAAATAAATAAATACATACTATTTAAAAGAGTATTATTCTGTACGGTGGAGGTACTTCCCCAGTCGGGTGGCTCTAATTCGAACGGGATACCCCGCTATGACCTACCTCTCTTGCATTGCTAAGCTGAAAACAAAACAGAGAAAAAGCAAAATTACTTTCTATCAAAATATTTTTTATAATTTCAGGTCTGTGACTGGCCCGAGAACGCTGGATGTGCTTCTTCTGAACCAACAACTCAAGCTCCCACAGAACGTCCTACTAGACCACCTAAACCAACGACTGCACCGCCAACTGAACCTGAATTGAACTCAACTCAATCACCAACTCAACCACCAACTCAACCACCAACTCAACCGCCAACTCAACCACCAACTAACCCACCAACTACACCACCTGAATGGTTAGACAACGGATGCCCATCCAACTTCAGTATCCACCAACTGCTGCCTCACGAGACTGACTGCGAGAAATTCTACTACTGCGTTTACGGAGAAAAGGTCGTGAGAAACTGCAGTGAAGGAACTCATTTCAATCCGATTTTACAGGTGTGTTCAATACCATTTTTATAGTATAATAACAATCATGTTGGCGTTAACGTCCACTTACCACTTAATGAACTATTTGATATCTTTACTTTTTAACACATCCTAGCACTTAGAACAAAAGACATCTTAAAAAACTGGATATCGCTCCAAGAGAATTTTTATCAACAATTATTATATCTTGCTCAAGCTGAAAACAAAATAAAACAAATCAAAGTTAAAATTTTCTATCGAAAGCATACAAAATATTTTTTATAATTTCAGGTGTGTGACTGGCCGGAGAACGCTGGTTGTGCTTCTTCTGAACCATCAACTAAACCTACCACACAACGTCCTACAAGACCACCTAAACCAACGACGCAACCGCCAACTGAACTACCAACTGAACCAGCGACTGAACCTTCCACAGAACGTCCCACTAGTCCGACTGAACCTTCCACAGAACGTCCCACTAGACCACCTAAACCAACGACGCAACCACCAACTGAACCACCAACTGAACCAACAACTCAACCACCCACTAACCCACCAACTCCAGATGACAGCAAATGTTCCGACAACTGCAATGTCCTTCCTTGGGCACATGAGACAGCTTGCGACAAATACTGGAGATGTGACGGTGAAAAAGCAGTTTTAGTCGTATGTGCTGAAGGTCTACATTTCAATGCTCAGACAGCTACTTGCGACTTCATCTGCAACGCTAACTGTGTTAGGGAGAATGTCCAAGCTACTTCCAATGCCCAGGGTGTAAAACTTTTCTTACCCTGGGACAAAGTTGACAATATCAGTGAACAACACTTATCTTTTAGACAATTGTTAAAGTCATACAATAAGCGTGTTTAATAGTAAAGGAGAAATATGTAGTAGTAACTTAGTTGTAGAAATATTATAGTAGTAGTCTAATAAAATTGTACATTGTAAATTGTAGTTATTTATTTAATTAGATAAGTTCTAAAGATGTGTTTGTTGGATACGTTGTTTTTTTTTAAATATAAATTCGTATAACTACTTTGAAGTTACCAGTTACAGCTACATGATAACTGAAAGTCAGAATAGAATCATATTAGGTTTAGTTTAAATTTTAGAAATCATGTGAATACACACATCTGTATAAATCCCGAAAAAATATACAAAGTCCATTAATCATGTTTAAATAAAATACAAGAACTCGCTGCACATTTTTATTAAATTTTTGAAATATATAATTTATATTTTTTATTTTAATATTTAATAAATCTTAACCTTAGATTAGGTATTATTTCAATTATTCGTTATTTTCTTGTATTAAAAATCATCGCAAAAAATCTATCGGATAATAACTCTAAGGCTAAATTTTTGCCATTGCGCGTATTTGTTGCGCAATCGATGCCTCTTCGTTTAGTATAATTTATATTATTTTCACCATCTATACCACTCGACACGTGTTTTATGCTAGAATCTTTATAGTCATCTCTACCAGAGCTTTCTCCAAATTTTTCTATGGTACGACATAAACTGTTCATTTTAATATTGCTTCTAACGTTTTTCTTTGTCACCTTCACATTTATTTCTTTCGATCTCTCGATAGATTCGTGTATCACATCTATAATGCCGTTATAAGTAGTTTTATAAATTTCAATAATTTCATTGATTTGCTCTACTTTATAAGAATCAAGTCCACCATTCGCTATATTTGAGTTTGAACTTTCAAAGGCCAATAGATGCGCCTTTTCCAGTTCCGCTAGATCATCTAGAATTCCCATCGACGTGCTTAGAGAACCTACGTCTGATGTTGTACTCGTCAATGAAGATCTCTTCAAAGAGCCCATATCTGCAGCAGTGGTTGTCATAGATAACACATCAAAATCATGACTAACCACATTGGAGTTTTCAAAATCATCATTGACTATTCCAGTGCCAATATCTTCATTTACATTATTATCATTGGGTCTCTCGGAAAAATGCGTATTGTCTTCTTCAAAACATGATGTTGTCGCATTTATTTTATCAGGATGATAGTTGTTCTTAACAGGTGCCATCTTAAAGCGTATAGTCTCGTTGCAATCGTTTTTAAAAGTCTGTGTCTTTAACGATTTTCTCCGCTACTGATGCACAATTCATCACAGCATTAAGACAGCCGATATTCTCACTAAGGCCAAGTTCCTCTGGATCAGGACTATTCAAAGCACAACTGCTTCTCATGTAGGTAATTATGAAGACAAATTATTTTAAGGTCTCTTTTTTATTACCTTTCCTATTAGTAGCGGATATCCATCGCAACGCTAGTATAATCCAGATTTATTGGCTACAAGCTTTGTCTATTTATCATAAGTAAATCTTAGAAGAAATAATAGTAAATAAACAAAGTTTGTAGATAATGGAGTGACATCTTTGTGACAAACGCACGTTTGTCAAGTTAGTGGTATATGTATATACTCATAGCCTCCTTCATCATTCTTCGTAGATAAAGGAGGCTATGATATACTCCATCTTTCGATGACAATTGTTCGCGGCTGATAATGGAACTAAATTTGACTGGCAGCTAACCAGTATAACTTCCAATAAACGCAATATCAGAGACGCCATACCCAAGTGCAGAGTTATCTTGCGCGTACTCTACTCTATGCAATGACGAAAGAAACTCCTTACTCCGTAAGTAGGACTGGTCCGATTTTACAATTTATGTGACAATAACAGGCCATGAGCATGCTAAATCGCCATATCATGTCCAGTTAGCATCAAATGTAGCTAAGCAACCAGACTGACCAAACTGGGAAATTAATCTTTGTATAAACATATCTAATTAGAAAAACATTTGCCGTGAACTACTGAAACGAACTTTATATCATGGATACCATTAGCTTTTGACATTTATTATAGACTAGTAAAGCTCTACCCAAACGAATTAAATGAAACATGCCTTGATTTTAAGTTGGACCCCAAACTACCAAATTGTGAAAACCCCATCAGAATCAAAACATTATAGTTTAGCTAGTCTATTATAGCTCTAGTTATTATAGTCTATTATAGTGGTGTGTGGTGCCGCCACCTCAAAGAATAGCACCACCCCATCTCTTCTCGTGGGTGTCGTAAGAGGCGAGTAAGGGACAAATCCGAAAGGTGGGCAGCAGCATCTTTCTGGGTAGATTTACATCAACTGCACTGCGATCTCCAATCCGCCTGCCAAGCGTGGAGATTATGGCAATGACCTCCCCTTTCGTGGGAGAGGCCCGAAGTCCTGCAGTGGACTGTTATGGGCTGTGATGATGATGATGATTATAGCTCTACATCAGTGTTCACGTTTTCTAAATCAATTATCTTTATATATATAATTCTTCTGTGAGTGTGTATGTCACTGAACTTCTCTCAAACGACTGGACCGATTTTGATGGAATTTTTTGTGTGTGTTCAAGGGGTAGGTGTAGGGTAGGTGTAGGGTAGGTGTAGGGTAGGTGTAGGGTAGGTGTAGGGTAGGTGTAGGGTAGGTGTAGGGTAGGTGTAGGGTAGGTGTAGGGTAGGTGTAGGGTAGGTGTAGGGTAGGTGTAGGGTAGATATAGGGTAGGTGTAAGGTAGGTGTAGGGTAGGTGTAGGGTAGGTGTAGGGTAGGTGTACGGTAGGTGTAGGGCAGGTGTAGGGTTAGAACGCTACGCGAACGAAGTCGCGCCGGGTCCACTAGTACCCTATATGTTGCCCAGGCTAAATAAATTAAATATCTCTTTCAATCGTCAAGAAGGGGAATGAATTTAGGGAAGAAACACACAGTGACGTATTGGCCGCCCCAGAACCGGAGCACACCCACCCCATGCCGACAACGTCTGACAGTGTTCGACAATATCAGACAGAGCCGGTTAGTACTGGACAATGCCAAGCAGAGCCGGACCTTGCCCGAATTAATATATGTATAGGTATATTATACTTAAAAAAACACCTACAACTACAGCAAGAGTAAGCCAGTCCACCAAGGCAGCACCCGATCACGAGCATAACGCAGGGCCCAGCCATCGACCAATTCAGTCATATTTGAGGGTGAAGAGCGACCCGACCCAACGCCTCTAGCCAGACCGGTCTCTAACGATCTAGACAGACCTTTAAGCGATGCAAACCATTAATGAATAACGCTTTATTTCACATTTAAAAGAATACCATGCTTACAGATTATGCATATGATAGGTAGCTGCTCCTACCCTTCCCTGCCCCTACTACCCTACCCTTACCCTGCCAGTACCCCTATCCTACACCTACCCTATGCCAGCCTTCCTCTAGTCTATCCCTACGCACCCCTACCCTACCCCTTCTCTTTCCCAATCCTATCCCTACCCAACCAACCAACTCCACCGCAGCCAACGTAAAGCAGGCGAACCCTAGTGCTCAATTACGGTGCTCAAATGAGGTGTTTCCCTCCCAAAAGTACTTTAAAGCACTCGGAATATAATGTTCTTAAAATAGCAATTACATAAGATTGAATAATTGCAACTGATGATTCTTAAGTTAAAAATAAAATTTAATAAAAAATTAGGAAAATAATTAAACAAGAGGGTAATCTATTTCCTGTTTTTCTTAAAACAGTTATTAAAAGATCTCCAGCAATTATATTTGCTGTTAATCGAACGGCTAAAGTTCCTGGGCGAATAATGTTTGTAATATTGATTCAATTAATACTATTAAATCTATAACAAGATTAGGAAATCCTTGGGGAATTTATATGTGCATATGTTATGAGTTAATAATTCATCCATAAAATATAAAACTTAATCGGAGTGGTAAGGAAAGAAACATAAGGAATAAAAATATATGGGAATAATGCTAAAACGTTATTAAATAAAATGAATGAAAATGATTAAGTAAAAATAAAAGTTGGTCCATTAGATTTATTAGATTTTAATAGGGTTTTAAATTCGTGAAGAATATGCAGTGTTGCGGAGACTTCTGAAATCATAAAAAATCGCCACTCTAAATTGTTTTCTCGTTAATTCCATTTTTGCTACGGACGAACTTTCATTTTGTGATAAAAACAAGTGACACGCGAATTTCCGCCAATTTCTTTCTAAATCATAGTTTCTTAAATTTAAAAATATTTAACATTCTATATTCAAAAATTTATGAGCGGCCAGGAGCGTAGAACTTTCAGCGTGCTTGTCAAGTCTTGCCTAAAGGTAGAAGTTTGGTGAAATGGACCAATTAAGGAAGGTAAAGGATAGGAGTTTCGTAGTTAGGAAATGCTTAATTCAAGTTTAGTGACAACAAGTTTGTGGCTTTGTACACGCATTATTTAACATTATGTCCTATCTTCTAACTAGAAGTTTCTTTCCTCTCTGACTCTATAATGTTCACAGTACCACAGAGCAACATAATACCATAGATTTCCACATGGAGGTTTCTTTTTCGTTATCTTTTTGGTCTCAGATGGTGTAGCTCAAAGAGATTGGACAGTGAGCTACCTGCTTGCCAGTCTAAGCATGAAGGTAGCTAACTTTCCAATCTTTTTGGTGTAGCTGGGTGCGACGTGCGCAAATTTTTTTATACACTCTCTGAGAAACGAGCAGACAACCCATCTGGGGCCTTACCATGAACTCTTATAGCAGGACCTAAACAGAACGGCCCTGCTTAGAACGAGACAGCGCTATACGTATCACATAAGCTTGTCTCGTTCAAACCGAAAGCAATTCTGTTTAGGTCCTGCTATAAGAGTTCATGGTAAGCCATCTATTACAAGATACCTATTACATCACTCATAACACAAGCTTTCCTTACTTTGGGACTCGAGGAAGACGTAAGAGCATTGGTTAGTGTTCAGCTGATGTACATAACTCAAAAAAGATTGGAACTCGGTATCTCTCGCGTACGAGTTCGACCCGCTAGACTTAAACCCTTGATACAGGGTTTAAGTCTAGCGGGTCGAACTTTTCATGCTCTTTTTTTGAGAGTGCCACAAACTTATCTGACCCGATAGCCAAAGCTAAAACTAAGTGCCGCCATTTTGAAATGTCATGTCAATGAGGAGTTTTCCAGTAGGTATTGATAATTGGTTTCAAAAAGCATCAATAGATGGCGCTCCTACAATTTTGGTAATATTTTTTTAATCGTTATGATGGTGGCAGTGATTTCATGCAGCCGATTTAACTTAAAAATAAAATGTTTATTAATATAAACATAACTGTTAAAGGTTGAACGATAGGTAAAAAGAAATAATTGTAGAAGTTGGCACTATGCTCCATTATTATTACAACCTCTAAAATGGTTGAAAACTATTGACAAATACAATATTATCCAATACAACGTACCCAGTGTTTATATCGTGTTTGCTAAGAACCTATTTCAAGCGATTATCAATTACCAAAATTGTCGGGGCGCCATCTTGTGAGTGGCTAGGAATGCTTTAGATACCTATTGGAAAACTGCTCATTCCAACAACAGCGACGCTGTTACCTTCAAAGAGATTGGAAAGTTAGCTACCTTCTTGCCAGTCTAGAAAGTAGCTAACTTTCCAATATTTTTGGTTACCTTGTCAGATAAGTTTTATGCAGTATATTCTCAGCCCATAATAGTCCACTGCAGAACTTTGGGCCTCTCCCACGAAAGGGGAGTTTATGGCCATAAACTACACGCTTGGCAGGCCGGTTGGAGATCGCAGTGTATAAATATAACAATGGAAAACGCTGCTACCCATTTTCCAGCCTACGGAGACTATCCTCGAAAACATTAGTCGCCTTGTACGACACCTACGAGTGTAAGGGGTTGGTGCTATTCTACTCTGCCGGACACCACACGGCCATACTTGTAAATATCTACAACAATTTAATAACCATTTATTTTTTAATATAAATAAATAAAATATTTTTACAAAGTCTTAAAACTATTACAACGATAAGTCTCTTAAATGATAGTTAATAAACAATTAACATGATGATGGAATACTAATTAAACTTACGAGTTTACTTAGGTACAGAGAATAGCCTTAGCATAAAAACTGGAATGCTTAAAATTATACAACATGGAGGAGTACAGACTTAAATTAGACAACCCAGTCTACATACATTTTGGTCGTATGAATAAATTATTATACGTATTACATATATTCTCCTAATTGTTTTAAACATTACGTATTGTGTAATTTAATTATTTAAAATGTACAAAAACAGTTTTCCTTCAGTTCTGATTTATTGGCTGTCAGCAATGTTGTTACTTTCAATAACCTGAAACAATAAAATACAATAAAATAACACTTTATTGCACACTAAAGTACATACAGAATGCATGGAAGCACAGTACAATGACCGGACTTATCACAGTCGTGATCTCTTCCAGACAACCTCGGTGGAAGTAAAAGAATACAATATGAATATTAAGGACTATAATATTAATGGGTAAAAATCTCGTTTATTAAGGTACGATATACACTAATAATATTAATAAATCAGTGGTCTTCATAATCGATGGCCTAATGGTTAACGGCACCGACTCACAAGCGAAAGGTACTTATTCTATTTCTAATGATTGCGTATTTACAGCATTTGAAATTCTGGGGCCATGAGGTCCGGTCCGGAAGCAAAAAGGCTTCTTAGGATGTAGGGGAGGCTTTTTTATACCTCAAAGGTGGCAAACAAGCTTACGGCTTGCCTGATGGCAAGCAGTCACCGCAGCCTATGGACGTTTGCAATACCGGGGGCATCACTAATGCGTTGCCGACCCCGTACAAAACTTTTCACCCCTTTCTTGAAGTACTCCATGTTGTTCTCTCCAGCGAAAACCTCTCCAAGTAGTTCAATCCACAACCTTAGTGTGCATGGGAGAAAGTTCCTATAGAACCGCACAGTTCGCGACCAATTTGGCTCAAAGATGTGAGGATGAACCCTGTCGGTGGCCAGCGATGCGATGATAGAATGTAGTTGTAGGCATCATGCAACACAGGTTTAGGATTGGGTTAGGGTAGGTTTGTCTACAAATAGTCATAAGGTTATAGTCACAAAGAGAGAAGCTACTCACATGCTTAATCTTCTTCCCGTATTTAGACCAGAAGGTGACAGTGACGGGCGTGGGCCGGCCGGTGCGTGCGTCGAACACGCGGCAGGAGTCGAACGGCGGGCAGTAGAGATGGAGGGAGACCGCGCCGTCCACGTGCGAGGGGTTCTCCATGCGATGGAGGCCTAGGGCGTCTGTGGAGAGAAGTAAAAGTATTTATATATTGCACACAAAAATGGTGACAAAGACATGGCAAATATATACATGAAACAAAAGGCTGGAAAGGAAGGTTGGAAGGTTGGCTGGAAGAAATCCCATTGTGGGATAAGCCCGCCTTTGCTTTGTAAAATTATTTTTGTTACTCCTGTATTTATTAAGCAATAAAGAGTTTACATACATACACAAAAGACACCACTTATTCCCTAAAAAGAAATTTAGTAATGTCATACAATAATGTTAGTAGTGGTATCCAATAAAAATAATAAAAAGTCATTCGCATTTATAATATTAGTAGGATTACTAGCGACCCGCCCCGGCTTTGCTCGGGTGTTCTCGAGTTTTCATGTATAATAATAATATCGTACGTAATATGAACCTTCTGGAAGAAATTCTGTAATTTATGGTGAAAATCGCAGCTATATCGTTGTAATGATCAGGGAACACACTCGCAGGCAACGTGTTCCATTCCTAAGCCGTACGCATTATAAAGGTTAAACAAAGCGGCTCGTGCGGATAGCTGGAAGATCCACGACTTAAGGATGAAGCGTTCGCCCGGATCGCGTCTTCCGATGGTAGAAACTATAATACTGTATTAGGAGATGCACCTAACGAGTGGCAAGCTCGTTGCAATGTTGATCTACTGGGCTTTTATAAGGACCTTGTTACACGGATTCTTGCCACCTTGACACGTTTAACATGAATTGCGCCGAATCTCGAATTGATAATAAGAGAAAATCATTTTTAAACACATTAATATCGCATGACGATATTTTTAAGCGATAAGTTTATGTTTTCGTGATTCCCAATGACGAAAATAAATCGTCATCGTGTTGTTTTCGCAGTGACAAAGGGTTTTACACTCAATATTTTTAAAGTAAGTACAATATAGAGATAAAGGTAACGTATTGTCGATGGAACGTGGGTGGCCAAGAGGCTAAGGTATCTGACTCGTAAGCGAAAGGTTACGGGTCGAATCCCGCTGCGGCCATGTACCAATGACTCTTTTTTGAGTTATATACATTAGTTCAATTCTAACCGATGCTCATACGGTGAGGAAAACCATCGTGATGAAACCTGCACATTCAGGCGACTGAATGTGTAACCGTGATCCAATCTGGTCAGGTTTCCCTGGAAGCAGGACCACGGAGGTCAGATGGCATTCGCTCTTTGATCAAGGATGGCCAAGGCGGACCCCAGGACCTCGTGCGCGAGAGTAATATCCCGTTTAATGTCCCGGTTGTGACATTAAAGCAAATATGATGTTTTATGACCTATTGTGGATTAGCGTAGTGTTTGTAAAATCGGAGTGACCACGTCCGAACACGGGAAGAAAACTGACACCAGAGGTCAAAGAAAATGGCAGTTATCGATTTCGTTTCTCGTAAGTTGCAGATGTCCTGGACGGTGTCCGCTTTCCATCTGTGTCATCTCGAATTCGACAATTTATCTAGCCACATATCTCCATTAATTATGACATTGAAATGTCTATTGCAGCCGAAACATATTTTCTCAACTATATTCGACAGTCAAATATTGTCGCAGATAAGCTTTGTACAGCATAAGGCGATGCCCCGGTGTGAAGCACTTTTTGGCTTTATTAAGCATCCCAAGCTTTTTTGAAGCTAGTTTGACTAGGGTGGATTTGAGGCTATATGAGTAATAGGTATGTAGCTTTATATCACCCACTGTGTCAACTCGAAGCCGGTCATAAACATCGTAATCTCGCCGAGATAAAAGCGATTTAGCGCAACACAATAACAAGATAAACTATGACACTGTTCGCGAGCCTCTAATCATTCGTATTTGGCAAATTGTTTTATCAAATCTGTGACGTTTTTTAGCCTATGGCAGATAATGGCAGTGAAGGTGCTGATATTGTCGCCGTTGCTAACACCAACATCTTGGAGATGGAAACCTTCAAGAAATGAGCCTATTTCTATCTTCCCAGGCTGGCATTACATTCGCGACTTCCCGGGTGTTGTAGCCCCGCATGCGTGTTAGCCTCTCTCCTCAGAAGAACAACACAACAAGGAGTATAACATGGAGTTCTTCAAGAACGCGGTGAAAAGGTTTCTACGGGGTCAGCAACGCGTGGGTGATGCCCCTGGTATTGCAAACGGCCATAGGCTGCAGCGACTGCTTACCATTAGGCAGGCCGTAGCTAGCCAACTTAATGGTTTAAAAAATGATTGCTACGCTATAATCATAGTGTGAAGACTCCGGTTTCATTTTCATATTGTCAGCAAGACTTAGAGATAGTAATTTATATATAAATTATATTAAACCCTTTTTTTATACCAGGGGCATCACCCATGCGTTGCCGATCCCGTAAAACCTTTTAACCCCTTTCTTGAAGAACTCCATGTTGTACTCTCCAGGAAAAACCTCTCCAAGTAGTTTATTCAACCTTAGTGTGCTGAGAATACTGCCCTTTATTTTCTTTCCTTCTGTTTATCAGTCAACTTCAGCCGGAGTCATTGTCCCGAATTACGAACTCTAAGTATATCGTCTCAGTTGCCAGGGAGGTGTGTACGGAGAGATTACGCTATCAATTGTTGCAAATATATTTGTCAATATAATAATAAAGATTGCATTATCTCGATCGGATGCTATTATATACTTGATACGGGTGATCGTTCAAGTGGCTATTGTCTTGGCACGTACCATTTCGGCCTAATCCTAGATTGCTTTATCTTCTTATTTTTCTTTTGCTTTGTACCTACTTCGTTTATTTTTTACACGTGTATAAATTACAGATATAGATTAGGTACGTGAAAATCGAGGTACGTATACGGGTGTCCCAAAAGCCAATACATTTCCTGAAGGGCTGATAGAACAGCTCGTGACCAACCTTAGCAAGAAATTAAACAGCGAATAAGCTTATTTATGATGCTGTAATATCCGAAAATATGCAATTGAGTTCTATGTCGACAACCTAACCGACAGAAAAAGTCGGATAACCCGCGACCAAGTACAGAACCGATTTTAATGAAACAAATCTAAGAACCAACTCTATTTCAAATAGAGAAAACCACATTCTCAAATCGGTCCTTCTGTTCGGGAGCTACGATACCACAGACAGATACACAAAGGCGCAGATACACAGCCAGTCACGCGTTGGTTAGTCCTCCAAGGAACATCGTTGCACACCTATTGCTACTTTATAACTCACTTCTTTCATGTGATTACTAGACGCAACTACCTGACCTGTGGTACAACTAGAATCCTTAAAAAAGTTACTTTCAGTATCTGTATTCGTCAACTCCTCCTAAACAATGAACCAGATTTCGATATGGTTTTAACTATCATTTATATAATTTCTTCCGGAATGTTTACATGTACGTACCTACATATAAAACATACGCGACATGCATCTATCTATTATTTTATATATATAAAAGAAAGTCGTGTTTGTTACAACACTTATAACTCGAGAACGGCTGGACCGATTGCCATGGTTTTTGATTTGTTGGATTTGTTTCCTTCCCGAATAGCAGAATACATCTTAAAAACAATGAAAACTCGATATGTGTAATGAATACTTAATTTGGTGGTTTTATGCGAGTGCACATTTTAATAACAATGCCGCGTCCTAGAAGATCTAATCTTTCCCAGCAAAGCCGTAATGCAATCAGGCAACGGAATATCGCGAGTCAATTAGTGTAGGGTAGGTGTAGGGTAGGTGTAGGGTAGGGGTAGGTGTAGGGTAGGTGTAGGGTAGGTGTAGGGTAGGTGTAGGGTAAGTGTACGGTAGGTGTACGGTAGGTGTAGGGTAGGTGTAGGGTAGGGGTAGGTGTAGGGTAGGTGTAGGGTAGGTGTAGGGTAGGTGTAGGGTAGGGGTAGGTGTAGTGTAGGGTAGGTGTAGGGTAGGTGTAGGGTAGGTGTAGGGTAGGTGCAGGGTAGGTGTAGGGTAGGTGTAGGGTAGGTGTAGGGTAGGTGTAGGGTAAGTGTACGGTAGGTGTAGGGTAGGTGTAGGGTTAGAACGCTACGCGAACGAAGTCGCGCCGGGTCAGCTAGTATTTTAATAAAAAAAGCCAAAGAACACCCGTGCGCCAGGCCGCTAGTTTTAGACATTTCTTTTGACATCGACTCCGTCGTCCCCGATTACGGTCTCTAGAGTAGCCCTTCTAATTTACGGAATCTGT
This sequence comes from Blastobasis lacticolella, assembly GCA_905147135.1. Taxonomy (NCBI): domain Eukaryota; kingdom Metazoa; phylum Arthropoda; class Insecta; order Lepidoptera; family Blastobasidae; genus Blastobasis; species Blastobasis lacticolella. The sequence continues at coordinate 11,209,831 of LR990067.1, forward strand.
AATGTAGGTAGAACTGAAGTAAATAGTAATAAAGAAATTATCTTACCATTTATGTAACAGACGTCGTCGACCTCCAACTTAGTCCTTCCAGTTTCAACCATGTTTTGTGAGTCGTAACAACGTTCGTTGCCATTCTGGTCGCCATCTTGTTCTGCATCCTGTCCGCCATTTTGTGAACCGTTGTCACATGGGCTGTCAATTTTACCGCCATAATTCTGACATCTTTCATTCTGACAGCTGCTGCAGTCTGTGGTGCCGTTGGCCTTGTCGCTCTCCGAGCAACATCTCCTTGGTTTGTTTCTTAATTTCTTCATCACTTCAGGTTCGACGTTGTCCGGCCAGTTGTATCTGGAATGGTGAGTAATCTATTAGCAAAAGGTAACAGCTCAAGAGCTCAAGACCGATGTATATTGCCACCAGTGATAGATAACATTGTAGGTATTATAAAAGGTTTCAATGTAAAGTTGTATCACCTCTTTAGGTTACTTTGATAGCGGAAAAATTAGTACCTATACAAAATTTATTTTATTGGCAATAATCTATTCCTATAACCAACCTTCCCGCCATCAGTCCTTAGATCTTTGAAACTACGCATTGGATTTTAATGCGATTTTCAACATTAGATAGAGTTATTTAAGAGGAAGGTTTATAAGCATGAAAAAATGGTAGAAAAGAGTGAAGTAGGTGTTCGCGTGGCGTCCTACCCCTACATACACCTATTTAACCCCTACCTTATTCTTTCTTATATACCTTCCCCTTGAATCACTCTATATATTGTTGAAAACCGCATTACAATCCGCTGTATAGTTTAAAAGATCTAAGCGTACATAAATAGATAAATAGGGACAGACGGCGGGAAGGATAACATGTATTTATTTATCTTTGATGTATTCATTCATTTATTTATTTATTCGTATGGCATATTAATATAAAAATAAAGACTATACTAGGTATAAATAAATCTATAAATCCATTTTACAAGACTAGAGCCTCATAATGTATAAAACATCTATTTTAGATGATTTTAACAGCGGCATCGTTAGGGGTTTTCTCTGATGACTGTAGAGCCCAACACGGAAAAGACAGACTCGGTTACACAGTGAGCAGACATAAGAATGCGCCGATGTAAAGGTACATTGTTTTTTTTTTCTTTTTCTTTTTTTTTAAACGGGGTGAGGCAAATCAACAAGCTTGGCCCCGAGCCCGCTAACTTATTTAGCTGGATCGAATTGTAAGAGCAGCTTAACGCTCAACAGCAGAATTGCTGCAATTAAAACTGCCGTTGAGCACCAAAAACCAAATACCAAATTTGAATAAGGTTAATAAGTAATCTAAAACTGCCATTGAGCTGTAATTGCGATCATTACATTAAACATTAAAGTTGTAAAGATCTGTCATGTATTATTTCAATGTAACAAAAAGTGTAAATCTGTTGGCAAATAAAATAAATAAATAAATTACAATTCTATCGAGCCTTTCAAATACTCAAATACTCTTTTTTACTATTGTACAATTCAAAATTTTACATGATATTTGTAAATTAAAATTGAAATTAATACAGTCTATAACAGTATTTGTTTTAAACTAAACTCGCGTTCTTTACACATATTATTATATTAGACGGGACTTGGACGTGACGAACCTTTTAGATTGGTTACACCCACCGTGGTCACGAGACGACTGCAACATCGTGACCACGGTGGGTGTAACTCTACCGAAACGTCGGGAAAACAAATCTAAAAGGTACGTCGCGTCCAAGTCCCGTCTAATATAACAATAAGTCTATAACATTATAGGTCAATATCGACGTTAGTAGATTATTTTAATTAAAACGTCTTAAAACTCTTGTTATTTGAATTTGTCATCAAATAATTCTTTCAAGCTGTAATAAGCTTTTGCTATTAACAATTTTTTAAGTTTATTTCAAATTTTATAAACAGTCATAGTCCCTAATAGACGCATACCCCCCCCCCCCCCCCTAATAGTCCCGAATACTTTGGAATTTTATTGTAGACTACAGGACCGAAATTCGTCATTATAAATTTTGATTTATATAACTGTAGGCTTCACAATTAAGAACATAATACACATAAATACATTTAAACCCAGGTTATCTAAAACTGATCCGCGACACCAATAAGACCGTGTTGATATTCAAATGATTCTACTTGACTTTCTAGAAATAAACTTATAATAACAAATCCAAACCGCGATAGCATTATGAAAACATCGTCCGTCGTTATCATTTATGACGATTATTGGCACATTATTGCAACAATATAATTTATTATTGTTGCCATTTTATTAATAATTACCCTTTTAGCATAACATTATGGTTTAACGATGTAAACAGTGGGGGATAGCTATCGTTTGAAAAAGGGGCGTCCATTTGTTGCGTGACCTCAAAATGAGAAGGGATGGGTGCAGCAAAATCTCAACAAATCTCATTGAAGAGGGGGTTAAGAAAATTTCACGTCAACTTTTTATTTTGATAATACTTATATTTTATTGGAGAAATTTTTGTGGTGTGTGGTGCCGCCACCTCAAAGAATAGCACCACCCCATCTCTTCCCGTGGGTGTCGTAAGAGGCGACTAAGGGACAAATCCGAAAGGTGGGCAGCAGCATCTTTCTGGGTAGATTTACATCAACTGCACTGCGATCTCCAACCCGCCTGCCAAGCGTGGAGATTATGGCAATGACCTCTCCTTTCGTGGGAGAGGCCCGAAGTCCTGCAGTGGACTGTTATGGGCTGTGATGATGATTGGAGAAAAGATATAAATGATTTGCTCAGTGTATTGAAAGGTATATTGCCAAGCAGTATCAAACAAAAGTATTGACACACATCAAATACAAATATACTTATTAATTGTAAACCGAAACAGCCAGGTCCTAAAGAGTTTTAACTATAATAAACATTATTATTAAATTATCTAAATTAAAAATGTTATTTTTGTATTAAATTATTTAGTATATAGAAATAAATTTGTACCTACATAGATAACACTTAAGTAATATTTTTTTTATATACCACTAAGGTGGCAAACAAGCTTACGGTCCGCCTGATGGTAAACAGTCACCACAGCCTATGGACGTACTGCTTATTATTATTTTAAAGCGATATGAAGCAAGATACATGAAAATATTTAGTGAATTTCATTAAGTATTTAAAAAGTATAGGGTGAGGGTAAAGGGGAGCCCCACCATATCTCATAAAATCTCGCCAAGGTGGAAGGGGAATTAATGGATGGCCCCAAAATAACGATAAAACGTGTTAAGTGACAGATATCGAAAAGCCCCTGACAAAGACTACAATATTACTGAACTGATTTTAATGAAACAAAGCTTTTTTTATGTTATACGGTAGACAAACAGGCGAGCTGGCCACCTGATGGAAAGTGGTCACCGCCTATGGACATCAGCAACACCGGAGTGTTATTATATATCCCTAAGGTGGCAAACAAGCTTCCGGCCTGGCCTGATGGTAATCGTAACTTATGGACATTTGTAATACAAGGTAGCCCTCCGTGTTGCAGACTCGGTTTAAACTTCAGAGAATACCTCTCCAGGGCGCCCATTCCACAGTTAAGTGTGCGAGAGAGAAAGTTTTATTAACCATCTCGATCTATCTAAATCGAGATCCGGCTCTGCTTGGCATTGTCGGGCACTGCCCGGCTCAGTTTGGTATCGTCGGACACTGTCCGGCCGTGGTCGGCGTGGGGTGGGTATGCTCCGGTCCTGTGGCGGCCAACATGTCACTGTGTGTTTCCTTCCTACTCTCCTGCCCCCTCATCTTTGACGATTAAAATAATCATCTTGGCGTTAATGTCCCGGTTGTGCTCTCGCCGCGAGGGCCCGGGGCCCACCTTGACCATCCAGGATTTGGCAGATCAGGTAATTACAGTGGAGCGACTGCCATCTGACCTCCGTGACGAGGAGCCTGGTGAGCCTATTTGGATCATATGTTTGTCGATTGAAAGAGATATTTAATGTCCTACTCTAGAAAGAAATGTGGATTTTGAGTTTTGATTAAATTAATATATGTAATTATGGATGTTTAGATGTTAGTAACTCCACGCAAAAACCACTCAGCGTTATTATAACTCACAATAGCACATAGCCTATAATTTCTCGAATCTCGACATTCAATGTGGTTTATTTATTTATTTATTAAATCTTCATGCACAAAATAGTACAAAGGCGGACCTAAAGCTTAAATAGCCTTATCTACCAGTCAACCAGGAGATAAAGGGTAAAGAAAAAGTAAGGCGGTGCAAGAGAAGCTACTAAACAAGATGGAGGAGGGGAACCGTTAATGCAATTATAGCCGAACCAGAGATAACAGTACAGATAAATAGATATATAACTGAAAACCCGCAGGAACGGGTATCTATGGAACGTTATAATTCGTTTTTGGTATACGTTTTTTTTTTTTTTTCTCAGTGACAAACGAACAGACAGCCCACCTAATGGTAAATGGTAACTATCGCCCATAACATCTACAATTAGGTAGCAGATAACAAAAACGCAGAACCGCAGGTGCGTTGACGCTGTACGGATTGATTGATGCCTCGTGCCTGTAATTTCGCTGGCTACCTCAACCTTCAAACCGGAACACAATAATAAAAGTATTGTCGCTTGGTGGCAGAAATAGATAAGTCGGTGGTACTCACCCAGGCGAACTACTCAGGCTTTACAGAGTCCTACCACCATAGTTATTTATGGTAGTGACCACCACCACCAATGAACACTAACATCTCCAAGGAGGTCGCTCTGCCCTTCGAGAAAGGTGTACCTACAATAGGACCACAATAAGTCCGTATTGACTGACAGTGGTAAACATTATAAAGTGTGGATATGGCAATAATCTGGGGATAATCTGTCCTTGTCAGTCCTTCTTGTAAACATTCAGTTACTCGGTCACTATTAGCTTGAACTTGTACTTTTAGTTTGTCTAAATCATGCTGAAAATTATCTACCGCACTTTCTTTTAAATTGTTTTGACTCACAAAAATAAACAATCCTACAGAAATCAAATTGTTTGTTATGACTATTATGAATGACGTTCTATGACATTTAAAAACTTACCATACAGAATGTTTAAGCTATTGCATAGCTTTTATCGCGGGCTTTGAGCGCGGCGACCGAATCAAGAAATTCCGTAACGAAAAATCCTAACAACAACTCCAACCGGCACAGCGAAGCCGTGCATTGTCTAACGTCGTTTCAGTTCGGCAGACTTCGGCACGGTGTTTGTGTGCGTGCGACTAGACGTATGCGTGTAGACTAGCTGCTACCTGCTCATAACTGATTCTATCTCTTTTAGACACAATGCTAGGTGAGACTGCGTGCTTTTTGGCCGCGTACACGAGTGAGTTCGAGCCCGCGACTAGTTGAACCTTAACGTGTATGTAGGTATATGGTACGACTGTACGAAGCTCGCATTAATTAGCTCGAATTAATATCAAAGAAAAAAAATACTGCATAAATAAATATAAATGCATACGTTGATAAAAAATGCTATGCAATAGCTTTACCGCGGCAGTCCCCGAGTGCCACACGTATTTTTTTAATAATCGATTCGGACTTATCGTGGTCTTATTATACCAGCTACATACACGTGGCATCTGTTATTTGTGTAATCAATTGGAAGATAGAGGTATCACGTATTTACTAATAGATTATAATGTGGAGACGCGAGGTGGCACGGGTCAGCCTCCCAACATGCAATCACGAGGTGTGTTTACACCGATATTTGTCTATACACCGCGATAAATCTACGAGTATGTAGGTATTTGTATAAGATCGATGACGCTTGTCATACCATTCACGTCACAACTCAGCCCATGACAGTCCGCTGCAAGACTTAGGGCCTCTGTCACGAAAAGTATGGTTAGTGCCGTAATCTCCTTCCTTGGGAAAAGGCTTGGATATCGCAGCCTATAATAATAGAAAACGCTGCTGCCCATTTTCCAGCCTACGGGCACTAGATCTTTTGCCTCGAAAAATTAGTCGCCTTGTTCGACACCCACGAGTGTAAGGGGTTGGTGCTATTCTACTTTGCCGGACACCACACGGCCACCATTTCCGTCGTCGTACCGTTCCCGTGAAAAAATAAACTGCCACGGGATGCCAATCGGCTCCTGAGACTGTTCAACCAGTCTCAAGTTCCTTGGCCAAGCTCGCTCCGCCAACGGTATTAGGAGGCACACCTAACGAGTGGCGAGCTCGTTGCGGTGCTGACGTTAACTAGCCTTAGAGTACGAAACGGTAGGAACAGGGTCTCTTCGAGAAGTCTGTGAACGTCCTAAGAGACTAATAGACTTCTGAAAGCAGCTGGGCTGGCTACTATAGGAGACTGTCAGTCACGCTCACTTAAAAGTCTGTCTGGCGGTGGCGTGGGGGCCGGGTCGCTCTTTTCCCTCAAATATGGTTGAATTGGACGATGGCTGGGCCCTGCGTTATACTCGTGAACGGGTGCTGCCTTGGTGGACTGGCTTACTCTTGCTGTAGTTTTAGGTGGTTTTTCTTAATTATACTAGACATACCTATATAATATAATATAGCGTTCCGGCTCTGCTTGGCATTGTCGAGCACGGTTCGGTCGTGGTTGGCGAGGGATACGTTTATCTACGGCCATAGGGCGGTCAGCGTGTCACTGTGTGTTTCCTTCCTACCTACCTACCCCTCCTTTTTGATGATTGAAAGAGATATTTAATGTCCTAATCAATAAAGAAATTATGAATTTTGAATTTTGACGTATAAAGGACCGAATTAGAGTCCAAGTACGGAAAATGGGAGCTCCTAACCTAAACCTAAGTTTGAAACGGTCACCCATCCAGTACTCGAACTCTGCAACGTAACTTTGATGGAATGAATGAAAAATGATTTATAGCTTATACACAACTATAACAAAAACAAAGGAAAAAAGAAAAGCAACCGGCGGCCTTATCGCTTAAAGCGATTTCTTCCAGGCAACCTTAGACACCTAGAAAACAGAATATACTCTACGATACTTATCTGTTCTGCAGAACATTACTGTGGCATATTTCAGCAATAACTTTTGTTAATCGGTCCCGCAAGTATGCACTCAAAGTGCTCGTAATCAAGTACCAACCTGACTTCCTCCAAGCTCCCAGCGAGCAGTTTCATGAAGCAGTGCGAGTCGGCGTGGTCGTGGATGGCCGAGGCGTGGCCGCCTCCCCAGCACAGGATCATGATGTTGAACGCCCCGTTGCCGGCGTCTACCAGGTTGCGAGTGTACCTGGAAACCGTGATCAGGTTACAGGCTTGGTTAAGTTAAAATCGTCAGCGACCATTGTCTAGTCCACAATGAATACCTACATCCGTTGCAGCGTTGGCATGAGAGACGCTGCGGATAAAATCGAGAAGGCTTGCCTGCGCTGGTTTGCTCACGTACTGCGTAAACCGTAAGGATACATGGGAAACAGGTATCCATTCCCTGAAGGTATCAGGAAAGAGATCCCCCGAGAGGCCCAAGAAGCGATGCGACACGAGAGTAGACGGCCTACGAAGGGAGGACGCTGAAGACTAGGCAAAGTGGAGAAAGGAAGTAAGAAGACGAACCCTGTCAGAAGCCTGATTATAAAGAAGAAGAAGATGATAAGCGATATCGACGTCAATTAAATTATCGATTAATTGATTGAAAGGTCACTAATTTTACTTCTTTTTTAGTTAGTCTAGCCATGCCTTTGACCACCATCTCATCTGGCGGTAAGTGAGGATACGGCCGATGATGGAGCATGCCTGTCCAGGAACAGCATTTTATATTTGTTCATTTACGTTATATTTCTAATAATAGCAAAAACCTCACCTGAAGCGATCGAACTTGGCGTATTTCTTCCAGTCCTTGATATTGGACTTGTACCCGGCCATCAGTTTCTGGACGTCATGAATGTTGACGTGGTCTCTGCTGAACACCACGTGGAGCTCCTCTATTAGTTTGTCCAAGTGCGTTATTTCTCTGGAAATAAATGAAAATGTTTAGATCATCGTAAGATGTAGGAAGTATCCGCCATGTACAATGGAAAAGCAGAAGTGCTTGATCACCTTTAGAATTATATTCCTTTAGTTGTTAAACAGTTTTTATAGCATTCATGAATTAAATGAAACCTTTAAAAAGCTAGTTAAAAGGGTATTATCTTTCCATTTGTTATCCATAGTATATATGTATGTATTTAAGTATGTATATTGTATGTAACTTTGTATTTAATTAGGTATTATAGTTTCATTTGTAGTAAATTTTTTATTATTAGGTAGGTTAGGTATTTTAAGGTGCACGCCGTCTGCCTTTCTGATTATGCCCTGTCTCTTCCGTAGGTCTGCTGTGAGATATTTCTTATGAAATAAGCTGTACCTGTTGTGTTGTTTTCCTTATGTCAATATTGTATAAATGTTATTGTGCACAATAAACTGTTAAATAAATAAATAAATTTTCATGAAATACCTATATAAAAAACGCCCTGGTGTTAAAGAATGAGTCACTTGGGCATAAGCGGCAGCCAATGCTATCTTACCTACCCTTCTTTTAATAAACTAATTTTGGCTAAGTTGCTCCAAATTCCGTGAATATTGCTGTATCAGCAAAGTACATTTTTTGAATTGGTAATGCTCTTAAGCTCTTGTACTGTAACTACCAACAACTTTTTCTGTTTTAGACTGTCATACGTACTCGCAATACAATTAATTGTAGATATGGGATCTCACTGAATTCGTTGCCACTAATAATTTATTTATGAGATAAAAATATTTTTATTAATTCGTTTTTTTTTTTAAGTAAGGTTGTCATTTAAGTTACGAACTTATGGTCGTGGTCTAACATAACCTAACCTATACAAACATCGATATCCCCATTGACAAAATGGCTAAATAACGTTTAGCCAAGTAGCTGGACGTTACAATCAACTACTTGGCTAATTGTCTATTAGCCACTCAATTGAATGCCGGCGTTTAACTAACGGGCTAGCCTTCTAACTTAATGGCTGATTTACCCAGATGGCTGCGACATATGTTTGTTTAACAGTAACCGATGTTCTTACGGTGAAGTATGACATCGCGAGGAAACCTGCACATTCAGGTGTCTAAGCTTTTTTTTTTTTTTTTTTACGCGGGGAATGCATTACGCACGATACCCTCCGTTGGGGGACGAAGGGCCTGTGTGGGACTCACGGTATTGGCCGGTCTACCCACTAAACCCCGCGGCGCTCCTACGACGTCTGAATGGAGGTGTCATGAGAGCAGCCATGCCCCCCGCAAGGGGGACGGATGGGAATAGCCGGAAGCGCCGGACCATTCTCATCCAGCGCAGGTGGAGGCCTATGCAATGCAGGCGGAGATGCCCCCGCACCTAACCTAACTCAGTTGCCAACTGAATTTGACATTAGATAATTCTACACTACGTCATCTACGTTGGCCACTGGCTACAGCGTCTACCTAATTAAAGTAGTGTAAGATTATTATATCTCAAATTTAAAATATTTAACACTTTGCGTTGTCACTTCATGATGGAACTCCATTATTATGAATTAAATCACTTTTTGTACACTAGTTCCACTTTATTATACAATTTTATTAAATTGCAACCGGTTTCGAATTACTCATCTTCAGGTAAAGTGGAACTAGTGTACAAAAAGTGATTTAATTCATCTAAAATTTACTTGTCCACTGATATAGCCAATAGCCCGCTGGTCATGTAACCGGATCACCGAGGACAGACGGCAGTCGTTCTACTGTAATTACCTAATAAACTGTAAACTTCAAGAAGTTATTTATTGATTAGGACATTGAATATCTCTTTCAATCGTCGGGGGGTAGGAAAGTAGGAAGGAAACACACAGTGACACGCTGACCGCCCTATGGCCGCAGCAAACCCACTCCACGCCAACCACGACCGGACCGTGCTCGACAATGCCAGGCAGAGCCGGACCGCGCTCGATATATTATATAGGTATGTCATGATCTGCCAAATCTTGGGTCATGGTCGAAGCGGACACCGGGCCCTCGTAGGCCCACCGGGCGCGCGAGAGTAGAATCGGAATATTAACGGTAGAAGATTGCACTAGTCAGCAGTAATGATAAATAATGCACAATACAGAATCAGGCAGAGACGACATTTCCCGTAATGCGCTCATTACATTTGACTAGATTCAGTCTTCAAAATTTAGAAGCAAAAAGCGTGAGCGCAAATCAAAATAGAATGTATTGCTCATAAAATAAGATCCCTTTTTGTATCGCGCCTTTTAAAAGGCGGAGCGTCGCGTAACCTAATATTAGTGATACAAAAATTGACCTTATTCTGTGAGCAATATGTTTCACATTGATTTGCTCTCCCGCTTTATGTTTCTGAATTTAGACGACTGAATTTAGCCAAATGTGATAAGCGCTAAAGATGAATATGGAAGTGGCAAAAGAGGCATTTAGGGCCGGCCTGTGTTTGTATGACATACAGTAGGCTTACCTACAGGAAAGCGGGCCACCTAATGGGAAGTGGTCACCACTGCCTATAGACATTAGCAACACCAAGAGTATCGCCAATGCGTTGCCCACCTCTATAGCACGTGGCTCTGGCAGCAAAAAGGCAAATGCCCCTCCACTGCCAAAGCCACGGTTCCCCAAATCCCCACCCCATGGAGCACTGGAGACATTACCTAACGCAGAATAGGCGCGAGTTCGTCTGAATGCGGTAACGGCCCAGATATATATATATGTAAGGGGGAGGTACTTCCCCAGTCGGGCGGCTTCAATTCGAACGGGATACCCCGCTATGCCCTACCTCTCTTAAAATTATCTTTTAGATATAGCTTACTTTTCGATCTTGATCGGTCTGTCGATGGTCAGCGCCTCCATGTCCAGGCATTCCGACACTCTGTTCTTGCAGTTGGCATTGTCAATATCCATTTGGAGGAATTAGAGTACCTGTGAGCAACGAAAAGGTATGGATTAATTTTGTCTCCATGTAGTTTAGGAATTATATTTATAGTTCACCTACTCTAGATTCGTTTGTTCGTGATTGCAAGAGGCGTAAGAATAGCATCCTAATCCTTACAATGAAAAAAACGCATATTTGGTTCTGCATTTTTGTTACATAACACATAGGAGCGTCATTGGCCGAGTAGTTAGGGTACCTATCCGACTCGTATGTGAGAGGTACCGGGTTCGAATCCCATGTTTATTTGTTGAACGCTAACCGTGATGAAACCTGTACAATCTGGCGGCTGAATGTATAACCGTCGCTCCACTGTAATTACCTGATCTGCCAAATCCTGGACCGTGGTCAAGGCTGACCCCGGGCCCCTGTGCGCGAGAGCACAACCGGGACATTAACGCCAAGATAACGCTTACGTCTGTACTTGTTTTTATTGAAAATTATTCCTAACTGCTTTCCTTATCCTTTACAACCTGAACTTAAAGAAAGGTCAGGTTAAAAGACCCGTAATCCGACCGTAGCAAGTTGAACGATGTTATCTCTGCCATTTATTTCCGGGACTGGGTGCGGTGTCGCCTAAGTTCAACAACTCTAACAGAGACAGTATCTGGAGTAAACCAGTTCTTTAGGTAATACCCGTGCCATCCGCTGGCTCGGTTGCTCAAAATACAAGTACAGACGACGGAAACACCGATGAGGGCGAAGCCACACCTGGTTCTTGCTGATTTGACCTACATACACCCTTGAAGAAGTATTTCTGGATGGTTTCGTACCAGAACGGAATGGGTCGTACCCACTACATACGGAATAAAATTCCCAGTCGTTCCTAGTAACTTTCCCGAGAATAAATAAATAAATAATCGTGGACAAATTCACACAGCGCCACCTAGCCCCAAAGTAAGCAAATCTTGTGTTATGGGCGCTAGATAACTGATAAACTACTTATATACTTTTAAATATATACTTATTATACATAGAACACCCGGACCCGTAACAGAAATTAAAATTTATCATTTCAATTTCTGCCCGGCCGGGAATCGAACCCGGGACCTCTTGCGTGGCAGACCGGCTATAACTAACGGAATAACTATTTCCAGTCGTTCCTCGCTGGAATTGTCATGGGTAGGTGTAGGGGAGATGTTGGGGTAGGGGAGGTATAGGGGACGTGAGAGCTTTGCCTACCCCTAAGGGGAAAAGTAATAATGACCGTCAGGGGGTGTCACTTGTCTTTTCTTCATTATAGTTTCCGTTTTCGTGGTTTTCTTTATGTTATACGGCAGACAAACAGGCAAGCGAGCCTGATGGAAAGTGGTCACCGCCGCCTATGGATCTCTGCAACACCAGGGGAGTCACCAATGCGTTGCCCGCCTCTGAAGCGACCTCTAATATACCTCTTGAACGAACCGATGTCATAGTCCAAAGGAAACAATGTGGCTGTGTTCCACATACGAATCGTACGAGCGAGAAATATAGCCGTTCCTTGTTACGCCATATTCATATCTAGTGTTCTACGGCATTTGCATACAACTACTTTACACCTACCTACCCTCGTTTTCTTGCTTATAAACCTTCCTCTTTAATCACTCAATCTATTGTTGATAACCGCATTAAAATCCGTTGCGTAGTTTAAAAGATCTAAGCGTACATATTTACGTAGATATATATTATAAATACGTAAAGACAGACGGCAGGAAGCGACTTTGTTTTATGCAATGTATAGATCATAGACATAGATGTATCTTTATTTGGTCCAATATCGAGTAGTTCAGGAACTATTTGAGTGAATGAATGAATGAATGAATTATTTATTGCTTCAAAATTTGGTATAAAAAAGTTTTTACAATAAGATACTCGCTTCTCACACTTTACCAGAATCTGGCATGCAATATTTAAAGTAATTGGTTAATCTAGTTAATAGCAAAATGTCCGTAGGTAACAAATTTCATAAATAATCATTAATCTACGAAATAAATATGTCATACCAAATAATAAATTAAATAAATTGAGTCTTTGAGAATAAGTATACTTCGTCGAGGGTTTTCCGACGTTTTTCTATCTGTAAGGTTACGTTTTCCTGTCTGTCATGTTATCTTTTTCTATTGTGACGAACTGAGTTATTTTCCCTAAGGAAGAGCATCAATATATAAGTGATGGTACTATCACGTTGTCTGACAATGGGCCCTCATCTAGTTAATGATTAAAGGTCAAATGTCAGTGATAATGTGATAAAGTTTTCTCCGCTTATTGTTTACTTATCATTATAAGAATAAAGGCAAAGAATAGCGGGATATCCCGTTCGAAATCAATTAATCTGTTGGAGCCGCCCGACTGGGGACCTACCTCCCATTACAGAACACCGCAGCCAATATTATTTTTAATAGTATTGTGTTCCAACCATTGAGTAAGATAAAATCCAATGCTCCATGTAGGCGCGGCGCCTACGTCATTGCGATAGGTCAGAAGTTGCAACGCAATAACTTCTTCTTGAATGGGGGATATTCAGAAGAGAGGTAGGGCATAGCGGGGTATTGCGTTCGAATTGGAGCCGCCCGACTGGGGAAGTACCTCCACCTTACAGAATACCGCAGCTAAACAATACTCTTTTAAATAGTATTGTGTGTAAGGTCTCCAGTGCTCCATGGGGTGGGTATTTGGGGAACCGCGGCTTTGGCAGTGGAGGGGAATTTACCTTTTTGCTGCCAGAGAAACGTGTTATAGAGGTGGGCAACGCATTGGCGGTACTCTTGGTGATGCTAATGTCTATAGGCAGTGGTGACTACTTTCCATCGGGTGGCCCGCTTGCCTGTTTGCCTACCGTACTACTTAATAAAAAAAACTTCCCAGGCGGCTCCAATTCGAACGGGATACCCCGCTACCTCTCTTAACCGTAGTTACTAGAAAAGGTGGTTCGTGATACGAAGGGGAATAACCTCCGACGAAAATAGAGGGGTGTTATGAGTTTGACGTGTCCATCTGTGACTCTGTGTATATGTGTAGGTGTATGTCGTCGCATTGTAGCTCCCGAACGGATGGACTGATTTCGATGCTATTCTTCAAAAACAATAAAACTGAAAAATCTATTAATTAATAATCTTTAATTAATCGTGGACAAATTCACACAGCACCATCTAGCCCCAAAGTAAGCAAAGCTTGTGTTATGGGTGCTGGATAACTGATAAACTACTTATATCCTTTTTTTTTAATACATTCTTATTATACATAGAACACTTAGACCCGTAACAGAAATTAAAATTCATCATTTCAATTTCTGCCCGGCCGGGAATCGAACCCGGGACCTCTTGCGTGGCAGACTGGCATGTTGACCACTGAACCAATCAGGTCGTCAATCTATGAAAACTGCTACCATGATGCTACAAGATATGGAACAAAATAAAAATAGAACTAGTGTATGAAAGTGTTTTCATCTATACATTTTTTTTATACCACTGAGGTGGCAAACAAGCTTACGGCCTGCCTGATGGTAAGCAGTCACCGCAGCCTATGGACGTTTGCAATACCAGGGGCATCACCCACGCGTTGCCGGCCCCGTAAAAACCTTTTCACCCCTTTCTTTCTTGAAGATCTCCATGTTGTACTCTCCAAGAAAAACCTCTCTAGGTAGTTCATAAATAAAAAAGGTAACTCTATGTCTTTGTCTATGAAATCAATCCATCAAGATATCTGTACCTGCAGTAAGGTAAAATAACTCACGACCGAGAATACATATACTAAATATTTCCTGAACTACCTAATCGATTTTAATGAAACATAGCTAAGGAAGATCTCGATTAAACTGGCTTTCGAACAAAGTAAACCGCATCAAAATCTGTCCATCCGTTCGGGAGCCACAGAGCCGCATACATACGTCAAACTTATAAACATGCCTCTTTTTTCGTCGAGAGTTAAAAATAAAACTATGTTAGCTTTACTATATTTATCCTACAAGGCTTTTGATATAAAGATAGATAAGAAAGAAGTGAAAGAAAGAGTAAAGATTTTCTAATTAGGGTTTAGGCGGACACCGAGCTTCGGTGGCCTTTTGGTTAAGGGGTCCGACTCCTATCCTGAGGTACCGGGTTCGAACCCCAGTACCGCCATGTGCCGATGATTCTTTTGTAAGTTATAAACATTATTTGAAAAGTTGAATAAAGGAAAACGTCGCGATGAAACTGAATGTGTAACCATGATCCAATATGGTCAACCAAAGGGTCACGGAGGTCAGATGGCGGTCGCTCCATTGTTATTACGTGATCTGTCAAATCCTGGATCATGGGCAAGGTAGACCGCGGACCGGAGAACACAACCCGGACAAGATGACCGCAAACTTTTACATGGTGCTCTTTGACCTAACCTTTTTGTAATCAATTATTTGAACCAAGCAAGAGGGGAAATACAAAACAATCTCGCAAAATAACCAAAATAACGTGAAGCCAACATCAAGCTTTTCATCTTAGTCCTCATAGCGACAATACGCAGCATAAATCGCAGATGTTACGGGCGACAGGCACCGCATTCCATCAACCGGCCTATTCGTTTGTCGCCGACAACTATTCCAGCCACAAAAACTCCAGACTAAACAAACATCTCGACAAAAAAACAACAACAAAACCAACTTACTCTCCACAACACAACAGTTAAAACCTGCAAACACTTTCACTGTGCGTAAATATTTAATTGTTCGAACGGAAACACTGCTAAACTGTGTACACAACAAGGCAGTATGGCCGAACGCCTTCGCCCGAAATGTCAGTATAAAAAGCGTGCGTTTTCGCGCGCGGTTCCCAACCGAGTGACAGTACGTTTGGCGCGCAAAATCGTTTTATTTGACACCTTTTTAACATTATCGCAACTTTGTAAGCTGTAGGGTGATTGCGAAGAAATAAACGATTGGATCGCGCACGCCCACGCCTACTTTTCTCTCTGTTCCCTCCTCGATGGAACGTCTACGCCCAGCATCTCATATGTCTCCGGGAGAATGCTGTCAAAGGTAATCACAATACTATTTTTTAAACAATAAATAGTAGTGGTTTGTTTATTCTATTCAGTGGCAAACGAGCAGACACTCCACCTGATGGTAAGTGGTAACTGTCGCCCATGATATCTACAATTCGTACATTTAGGTTGCAAGTAACAAAAATTTAGAACCGCAGGTGCGTTGTCGCTGTAAGGGGGGGACTCAGTTGAATTGCCTCATGTCTGTAATTTCGCTGTGTAGTGGTTCAAATCGGCTCCAGAGACTGTTCAATCAGTCTCAGGATCTCCTATGGTAGACCTTGGTCAACCTTGCATCGCCAACGGTGTTAGGAGGCACACCTGAGGAGTGACGAGCTCGTTCTGGTACTGAAGTTCGACTGGTGTACCCTCAATAGACTCCGCTCAGGTCATGGTCGCTGCGCTCAGTACAGGTACCGCTGTGGGTGGATAGACTCTCCAGCCTGTTCTTGTGGTGCCGCTGTGCAGGATATCCAGCACATTATCTCCGAGTGTCCTTTAACCAGATGACCAGATTGGCCTAAGTGACGAAGCCATTGTGTAGCTTATGTCTTGTAAAATAGATCTGTAGATTTAATGGTACCTAATATAGGTCTTGATTTTCATATTAATATGCCATACGAATAAATAAATAAAAGTTCGACTAGCCTCAAAGTACGAAACGGTCACCCATTCAGTTTCCCGACTCTGCGAACGTTGCTTAACATTGGTTATCTGTTTCGCAAGCCACTAGACAAATGCCGTTCTAGACGCAATAGATATCCTTGAAATAAAACCAACTGTGGATATCACTGGAGGGCTGCAGAGGCCAGGGAGACCCCTGTCAGGGTGGCTATTAAAACTAACTAAAAGGCAGTTACGAATGGTAAGCAACAGGAGCAATAACCGAACATTGTTCTTTTATTAAACACCTTTTCGGCATAGCTCAGCCACCGCTATCTGTGCAGAGAATACCTGGAGGAAGAGAAGATAGCAACCTATAACAGAGTAATATCTTTATTATTATTTATTTATTTATTTATTCAGGAAACAAACAGTCTTTAACAATATTATATGCAATTTCATTTCACAAACAGACCTACAGTTCCATATAAAATTAAACAAGTCTTACTATAACTAGTCGAGCAGAAAAAGACTATTGCACGAATACGACACAACATTGAAGTAAAACACGAGCTGCTAGTTAAACACTGACTTTATTTAGGCTTACCCGCATTGGTACATCATTGTAAATACATGGCGGTAGTTTAAACTTATAATGTATACAACATCTTCCCCTTATCAGTGCCAACTGATAAAAACAATAAACAGTAAAACAGGCAACAGTATTACACTATTACAAAGAAACTAAAGCTAACATAACTACGGTAGGTAAGTATATAATTTCGAGACCAAGATTTTACATGTACGGTATTAGAACAATGTATAGAGGTATACCTACTTACAGAATTAAATATAACCGCTAAACCCTATTGGATCGTTATACTATTCCACAACTACCACCGTAGGTATATCTAAGGATATCGAATAGGTTAGTTACATAAGCAATTTGATCACTACTAAACGTAGGTACCTACAAAGTAGGTTCGTGAGTTAATTATTACATTTATGTTACATCCTTCAATAGTAGGAAACAAATTAAACAAAAAAAAAAAACTGATTTAGCATACAATAATAAGCATAGGTATTTATCAGTTTGTTTCTATTAAGAACTAGTTTATTTAATACTAATAGAAAGTACACAATGGTGCAGTAGGCACTGGCTAATACTTAATACCTGAGGTGCGGCGGTTATCTACAAGTACCTACTTTGATATAGGTATACTTTAGCCTATAGGCAGTCTTAGCATTTAGGTAACTTTGACCGTATTTATAACAAAATATCTAAACTAAAATAAACAACTCAAACCAACTTAGGCACCCTAACCTAACAAATACTTAGGCAGAGAATAAAATAAACACCCTATCAAGAACTTAGAACTAGCGAGGTAAGTTAATCAAATTCTGGTATTTTATATTTTGCTTTACTTCTTGTAATCGGACCAACTGCTTCCGACTTTAATTCGCTATGCTTAGGCATTTCTAGCACAGGTACAGCACCGTACGGCGCAGCCGGCGTGGTGCGCGCGGCGGCGGGCATGTTCCTCCCGAACGGCGGCGGCGGCTCGGCAACCGGCTGTTGGGTGACGTCACCGCCGTCGGCGCCGGCGCATCGCGCGACTTCGACTCTGCTTTGTGATTCCCTTTTTATTAGGTGGCGCCTATTGCGCCGGTACTTACGGCCTGCTGCATCTTGCAGTAGGTAAGACCTCGGCTCCAGACTTTTCCCGACGACTTCCATGAACTCTCGTCTTCCACCGTCCGCTACGACTACCTTGTCGTTATTATGTAGTGTAGGGAGGCTCCGGGTTGACTTGTCGTAATTGTTTTTATGTTTTTTCTGTTTATTCAGAATTGATTGGTGATTCATTTTATTGTTAGATTTTTGCTCCAATAGCGTTTTATGCATCGGTAGCCGGGTACTTAATTTTCGACCCATTAATATTTCAGCCGGCGAGTCGATGTTATCCCTAGGCGTACTCCTATAGTTCAATAGACCTATGTAATAATCTCCACCAGACAGTAAACATTTCTTTAAAATAGATTTTACAGTACGAACTGTACGTTCAGCCTTGCCATTAGACTGAGGGTACATAGGTGAAGAGGTTATGTGCTTAATATCCCAAACCTTAATGAATTTTTTAAATTCACCTGAAGAGTATGCCGGACCGTTGTCCGTCACTAATTCCTTTGGAATGCCATGTCTCGAGAACTGCTCCTTTAATGCTGTTATAACCGATTTACTATTAATGTGATTAATTTGATTAACCTCCACAAAATTAGAAAAATAATCGACCAGTATGACGTAATATTTCTTTTTATATTCGAATATGTCGGAGGCCAATTTGTACCACGGCACGTCGGGTACAGCATGCGGCAGCAGCGGCTCGGCGCGCGGCCGCGGCGCGAGCTGCGCGCACGCAGCGCAGTCGCGCACGGCGCGCTCCACGTCGCGCGACATGCCCGGCCAGAACATGGCGTCGCGCGCGCGCCGCTTGCACCGGTCGATGCCCAAGTGCCCTTCGTGAATACGGTTTAACATTTCACCACGTAAAGCTTTTGGGATAAAAACCTTATAGTCATTAAATATAAGACCGTCAATGGTTTGTAAGCATTCCCGGTATGACCAGAATAATTTCACTTCATTTTCAACCTTGCGTTTATGTTCAGGCCATCCGTTATTTATATAGTTCATTATTAATTTACACTGGTTGTCCATTTTAGTATACTCTTTCACCGATTTTAATTTCTCATCGCTAAACTGGACTTGCTGTAGTAAAAAGCATGATTGCGCCTCGATCTCCTCGTTTAGTCGTTCGTGCATAAGCGTAGGCAATGCCGCCCGCGATAAAGTGTCCGCTATATACATATATTTGCCAGGAGTATATTCTACCTTGAAACTATAGCATTGTAGCCGTAGCATCATTCTCTGTAACCGCGCGGGGACTGCTGATAAAGATTTCTTAAAAATACCTTCTAAAGGCTTGTGATCTGTCTGTACAGTAATGTCACGACGTCCAAACACATATTGGTGAAAACGTTCACAAGCAAAGACTATGGCCAATAATTCTTTTTCGATTTGAGCATATCGACGTTGTGTTTCCGTTAGTGTCAGCGAGGCGAACTCCACCGGCTGCCCGTTCTGCAACACGACCGCCCCGAGGGCCTCTGCGCTGGCATCAACGGACAGTGTTATAGGCAATTTATTTGAATATAACGCCAACACTGGTGCTGACGATATTTTTTGTTTTATTGACATAATGGCATCTGAATGGTGTTGGTCCCATACCCACTCAGTGTTCTTTTTGAGGAGTCCCCTCAGCACGGCTACGCTTTCTGAATAATTGGGTATAAACTTAGACAGGTAATTTACCATACCCAAAAATCGTTCCAACGTGCGTCGGTCAGTAGGCTCCGGCATAGCGACTATGGCTTGTATTTTATCTTCATCTGGACGCATTCCTCGAAAATCAAATACATGTCCTAAGTATTTTAATTCAGTAAGTCCAAACTTGCATTTTTCCCTATTAAATTTAATGCCGATTTCTTTAGATCGCTGTAACAGACGTTGTAAACGAACGTCGTGCTCGTCTTTCGTGCTGCCCCACACTATTATATCGTCTATGAACGAATCTGTCCCCTCCAGATCTTCCAGATACTGCCTTATTTTTGCGTGGAACATTTCCGGTGCACAGTTAATGCCGTAGGGCAGCCGCAGGAACTGGTACCTACCGAATGGGGTGTTGAACGTGCACAGGTCTGCGCTCGCGTCGTCCAGCTTGAGCATCCAGAACCCGCAGCGCGCGTCCAGCACGCTGAAGTAGCGCGCGCCGCGCAGCCGCGCCGCCAGCTCACTGACCGTGGGCAGCGCGAAGTGTGCGCGCCGCACCGCGCGGTTCAGGTGCAGAGGGTCCAAACATACGCGAATATCGCCGTTCTTTTTTGCAGCAATCACTATCGGGCTAACCCATTGTGTAGGATGATTAACTTTCCTCACTACGCCTAGTTGCTCCATTCTACCTAATTCACCTCGCAACTTGTCACGCATGCCAAGAGGTATTCTACGAACTGGACATATGACCGGCTGTGCATTCGGGTCAATCGTTATTTTATGTTTACCAGGTAACTCGCCCAAACCCTCAAATAATTCACTGTATTTTTGTAATTCTAGAGTGTCCACTCGTTGAATAACTCCCAGCTCTGTGCAGGCCTCTAAACCTAAAATATTCTGGCAACGCATAGAAGCTACTACAAAATTTAAGTTAAATTTAATATTTTCTTTACTAACTAGTAACTCACACTTGCCTATTATTGGCACCAAATCGCCTGTATAGGAATAAACTCGCTTGTTATAAGGTGTTAAATCGCACAAATTACCGTTCAGTGACTTATATTGCGATTCAGACAAAATATTTAACATGGATCCTGTATCTAGTTTAAATTGAATGCGCTTACCATTAACAAGTAGATATTCATACCATTCCCGTGACCGTTTGGGTGAACCTTGAGGCTCATTAATGACACTTACGTACAAAACATCCGAGCCCGAGTCCTCCGAATACTCTTCAATACTCACATTATGCACACGATTGGCATATCTTTTAGAGCACACCTTGGCGAAATGACCACGCATATCACACACGAAGCACGTCGCCCTCACCGCCGGGCAACGGTTCCCGGCGTCGCAGTAGGCGCCACCGCAGCGCGCGCACGGCGGCCGCCGCGGCGCCGCGCCGGGCCGCACGCGCCGGCCCGCGCCGCCGCGCCTGCCGCGCCCGCGCCCGCGAACCTCGACACCATTATCCCGATTGTAGACTGCATCTACTTGAACCACACTTGAACTCGAACTTTGTAGTTGTTCAATTTGCTTGTTCTCCTCTTTTGACAACTCATCCGCTTCACATATTTGTATGGCCTTTGTTAACGTCAAATCATCAGTTCGTAATAAACGATCCCTGACGATGTTGTTCGATAATCCGCAAACTATCCGATCACGTATGAGACTATCTGTCAATGTTTCGAATTGACATCCTTGACTTAGCAACTTTAACGCTGTTACGTATTGATTTATTGTTTCACCGTCGTTCTGGTTGCGGGTAAAAAATTTAAATCGTAACATCGTAACATTAACCTTCGTGCCGAAATGCGCATCAAATTTTTTTTTCAAACATGACAAATCTTCGGCATTCTCGCCCTTTTCGTAGCTAAACGTTGAAAATATCTCATAACCCTCCGCTCCAATGAGGTTAACCAACAAGCTCGCTTGCACTTCCGTCGTCTCCTTATTTACGCCCGACGCTTTCAAAAACAAAGAAAACTGCGTCCACCATTTTTGCCAGGCAGCCGCCCGCACTGCGGGACTGCCCTCCACACTTAGTTCCGACGGAGGCCGTGCGTGTTCCATAACACAATATCAATATTATCACTATATATTTAATATTTATCACTTCTTAAACTTATATCGGGACGATTTCTATTAAAATCGTACCACCGCTGTCACCATGAAGTAAAACACGAGCTGCTAGTTAAACACTGACTTTATTTAGGCTTACCCGCATTGGTACATCATTGTAAATACATGGCGGTAGTTTAAACTTATAATGTATACAACAAACATTACTAGCAACACTTAAAGATTTAACATCGTAATTCAGTATGAAGGTAGACATTTCACATAATATTCACTAAAAGGTATTGTGAACTACATTAGTTCTTTTAATTTCTTTTTAAATTGCGAGATACTTAAGAAAAATACGTCAACACCGCTTAGATTATTATTGTGATAGTAAAAGGATCGTCTGAAATAGGTATTCTTGGCATAATTCGTTTTAAATTGTGCTATATCTTACAGGCTTACATCTTGGATAACCACAAACCCTTCCAAAGACGTTTGTAAGACTAAAAAGCCTATTGCAGTTACTGGAGCAGTTGTGATGGCATTGCACGACCTCTTTCCGTTCGACCCTTTCCGCAATCGGAAGACGCGGTCCGAGCGAACGCTTCATCCTTATGTCGTGAATCATCCAGCTATCCGCACAAGCCGCTATGGTTCAACCTTGTTAATGCGTACGGCTAAGGAATGAAACACGTTGCCTATACTTATTTTTTTGCTTATAAACCATCCTCCTGAATCACTCTATCTATTGTTAAAAACCGCATTAAAATCCGTTGTTTAGTTTAAACGATGCAAACGATGGGATCGACTGTGTTTTTTACTATGGATAGTTAATCTATTACCATATTTTTAACTTTTCAGTCATTTTAATTTAAGCTTTTTAGTTTAATAATCGTAATCTTTCGTTAAGTCTAAGACTACTTGCTGTAAAAATTATGTAATAACATGATAATTATAAGTGAGATAGGGAATTTAACTGCGAATAGTTATTAACTAACTTTAAATCGTTATAGATCCTAAATGGTCATTCTCTAATGACCTCTAAATGGTCAATTACTACGAGTATTTAGTGTACACTTCCGGACTATAGTTGAATAAATCCCTTCTCCTTTTTACTAATGTAGTTTTTTCCTGCACCGCCTACCTTTCTCAGACTTAGATTATCCCGGTTGATTGGTAGATAAGGCTATTTTAGCTTTAAGTCCGCCACTGTACTTTTTGTGCATTAAGTAGTAATAAATAAATAAATTCTGAATGAAAATTTACTGTGTGGTGTCCGGCAGAATAGAATACCACCAACCCCTTACACTCGTGGGTGTCGTACAAGGCGACTAATGTTTTCGAGGCAAAAGATATACTCGTAGTCCTATAAAATGGGCAGCAGCGTTTTCCATTGTTATATTTATAACACTACGATCTTCAACCCGCCAGCCAAGCGTGGAGATTATGGCAGTAACCCCTTTCGTGAGGCCCTTAGTCCTGCAGTGGATTGTTATGGGCTGTGATGATGAAATGATAAATGATAAGAGAAAATCGGATAAATACCGTCACGCGGCCCTAAACTGTTCGACCAGTCTCAGTCCATAACAGGAAATAATATTATCATATTCACTGAGTGAGTCTAGTTTGAGCTGGATTCGATAATATTGTTATGATCAAATAAAACTGGTAGAAGCGTAGTTCCGATAAACTGAAGTAAATACTGATTTAGAGCGTCGTCGGTGGCCGAGCGGGTTCGAATCCCGCTGCGGCCATACACCAATGACTCTTTTCTGAGTTATGTTAGTTGAATTCTAATTACATTAATTAAATCCTAGCCGATGTTCGTACGGTGAGGAAAAACATCGTGATCAAACCTGCGAATTTAGGCAACTGAATGTGGAACCATGAGCCAATCTGGTCAGGTTCCCCTGGGAGCAGGGTCACGGAGGTCAGATGGTAGTCGCTCCACTGTAATTACCCGATCGCCAAATCATGGATTCATGACTTGACATGGTCAAGACGGACCCCGGGCCCTCGTGATCAAGAGCACAACCGCGACATTAACGCCAAGATTATTGTTTTACTGAGTATGAAGTAAATAATCAGAATGTAGACTTTTATCTATTCGCCTGTAAGCTCTAATCCGATGAGGAAATAGAATCACCTTATTAAGAGGAGAGAGCATGCGTTAGAGGTAAGCGTACAACGCTCCGTACATCATAATCTCCCTTGCCTTGAATACGCTTTGACTATACATATAGCGTGAGCGAAGCGAATTTTTTTCTGATATCAAATCATGATGAATCGGCTGTCATTGCCATAAAAACCATAAACACGGAGCTGGTCCTCCTTATGGAGTAAGGAGTTTTATAAGTCAATGGTTCTACCCATGTTCTACCATATTTGGGTTAAAATATGAACGGACGTATTACGATGCTGTCCCTAATACTGGCCAGGGGCTCTATTTATCTGGATGTGGAAGGCCAGGAACGGGACCGGCCTTTGTGGAGATCTCTGGGGGAGGTCTATGCCCAGCAGTTGGCGTCTTTCGGCTGATATGATGAAGTAAGCAGGCGCCTATACGAATATGGGATCTGACTGCTTTAAAGTTTTAATTACAGTAAAATTTACATTATTATTATTAACTTTTCAGTTTTTAATAACAGTCGAGTATTTTTTTATTTTTTGTACTACATTTTTTGTTGGGTATATATACCAAATTGCTCGTGGAGTATAAATTTAAACCAAGCCGTGTTTCAAATTCCTTGGAGAGTAGGTACAACTTGGAGTTCTACAAGAAATGGGTGAAAATGTTTTCACGGTGTCGGCAACGCGTGGGGTATGCTCCTGGTCAATGGCGTTACTGTCATACAAGCCCAACAGCCGGGCTAGCCTTACAAAAATAATTATCGTTAATGTTCTTTCCTGTAATTTTGTGTGCAATAAAAGTTAATCTATCTATCTATCTATCTATCGATCAAACATTAAACGTAATGAGAGCACGAACTATTTAAAGTTCGCGTTCCTATTACTTTTTAAGTCAGGTCAGATCAGTAATGTGGCAATAACATGGGTTTACCTTCGATATCCGTAAAAACTACAAAAACTGCATCTCTCGGCTTTCCCTACTCTGGTACCCCAAGGCACGCCACTGCTCCTGGTATTGCAAACATCCATAGGCTGCGGTGACTGCTTACCGGGCAGGCCGTAAGCGTGTGTCTTTAGTGCTTTACCAAATTACCTATAAGAGTTTGTATTAGGTGGAAGGACTCTGTCAAGCCTGAGGAGTCCGCGTCCGCCTAGGTATAACTGCCTTATCCATTACTGCCGCCAAGCAATCACATCTTAGTGTACGGCGCATCCTGTCACTTGCACGATGTAGGAACTGAGCCTGGCTTGGCGACTGATAATTCTATTGATATGCTAAATATGCTTGGACAACTGACACAGCGCCAGCTAGCCCCAAAAGTAACATAGCCGCAAACTGATAAGCTACATATTCATATACTGAGCTTTGGCCTTTTTAGCGTTTGAAGCCTTGCCACACACAAAGCTCGGCGCGAGCGCGGTGCGATAGTTGCTAGGCAACCATCGCGCCGCGCTGTAGTTGCCTAGCAACTATCACACCGCGCTCGCGCCGAGCTTTGTGTGTGGCAAGGCCTTTAGTGTTTTTATACTTTTTTTTTTCCTCATTATTTTTTTACCTTGTTTAATTTATTTTAATTTTATGTTATTTTCTTTTTTTTATATGTCTCAGCTAAAGGCTAAATAAATACCTTTTTATTAGTTTTATTTTTATTTTTATATAGGCACTTTTAAATACACACTTATGAGACTTATTATAACACCCAGCACGGCTAGAACAAGTCTGCTCTCGCACGCGACAATCGAGAAATGGCGCGGCATAGATAGTGCTATCTCTTTAATCTTAGTATTGAGAGAAGGAAACAATTACTCTCTCGCGGCGCGAGCTATTTCGCGGGCAAATTTGTGTTAGTCGTACTGAACAGGACAAAAATCATCATTTCAATTTCTACTCGGCGTGGAATCGAACCCGGGACCTCATGGGTGGCAGACCGACATGTTAACGAATGAACCACTCGAGCTCTTTAATATGCTAAGCTATATTTTCGTTTTTTTTTTATGTACCACGGTTCGTTTAAATTGGCAAACAAGCTTGCGGCCTGCCTGATGGTAAGCAGTCACCCCAGCCTATGGACGTTTGCAATACCAGGGGCATCACC
This sequence comes from Blastobasis lacticolella, assembly GCA_905147135.1. NCBI lineage: Eukaryota > Metazoa > Arthropoda > Insecta > Lepidoptera > Blastobasidae > Blastobasis > Blastobasis lacticolella. The sequence goes on from LR990067.1 coordinate 11,235,988, forward strand.
CACATGGCGACTTTAACATTCTGAACCCACTAAAAATCTAGACCGGATGAAATCTTCCCAATAATGGAACCCGATTAATCATTTCGCTATGTTTCACATTGGAATTGGTTTCGGACCTGTGTTTTTGAGTAGAGTGGAGTTTGAAGAATAACCTAATAAACAAAAATACAAAAACTCAAATTTTTACAATAAAAACAACAACAGCATTTGCCAAATTAGTGGTATATAAAAATTTAAATAAAGGACAGTTTTTGCATCATTCCAATTTCTACTCGGCTGAAAATACAGCCCGGGCCCTCTGCTGGCAGACTCGAAACGCCTGAACACTCACAGCTACCATCTGACCCACACAACCCGTTGGGAAAAGGCCGATTCGTCAGAGCAGCAAGGGGATCCAATTGAGGTCGGCTTGGGCCAAGGGTAGTAGTAGGTTCTCATGATTACAATTTTGTTGCCAATTATTTCTTGACTGTCTACCGCTACGGAGAATAATCGACAGAAATATGTCAGAGGAACCCCGACCAACCGTCGACCCCAAGTCTTTTTATTGCCTAGGAAGGCACACGGACGGTTCACCTGATGGAAAGAGGTCACCGTCGTCAAGGAAATCTGCAATCTGTATCATCATCATCATCACAGCCCGTAACAGTCCACTGCAGGACTTAGGGCCTCTCCCACGAAAGGGGAGGTTATTGCTATAATCTTTACGCTTGGCAGGCGGATTGGAGATCGCAGTGGTATAAATATAACAATGGAAAACGCTGCTGCCCATTTTCCAGCCTACGGAGTCTAGATCTTTTGCCTCGAAAACATGAGTCGCCTTGTACGACACCCATGAGTGTAAGGGGTTGGTGCTATTCTACTCTGCCGGACACCACACACCAATCTGTATAGTGCAAAGGAAATATTTCGGGAGCTCATTTCACAACTTATACGTACGCGGTAAGAAGGTTCGTGATGCCCGTACGTGAGTTGGATGCCAGGCATCTTTGATCCGTTTAAACTGACTTGTCTTATTTGGTGAACAAACAATGTCCAAAATCACGACTTGCCGTGTTAATCACGCTACGTATATTGTGTATAGGTGTCGAAAATTATACAAGAAACACATAGAATGTAAATTTCAACGAATACTGCTGCACATTATCCATTTAACCCGGCGTCTGTTAGGTTGGGTCATAATGACCCGAGACATTTTTAAACGCCTATATTTTTAATGTGATAATGTGAAGTTATCGGGCTTATCAGTAGCTGCAGTTGTTACACAGCCCCTTGAGTTTCTAAAACCGGTTTAGTCGGTGTGCACCTGCGCAGGTAGTCAAACATCAAACAGGTAAATATGACCCAACCTTACATTCCATGTAACCTTTTTATACCAATTACGTTTAAACATTTATTTGGTTTGAATATATATTTTAAATGGTATTTTGGATATTTTAGTTTAACTTGCACAATGGACCGAGAAGAACGTGAAAGACAGCGAATTTTAGCGGTATTGGAAGAAGATGACCCGGAAGAAAAAAACTCGAAGTAAGAAGAGGATCACATTAGTGAGCGAAGTAACAGAGTGACACCGAACAAGATTGATCGGATAATGATGATAACGGTGCCTTAGCAGGACATTGTCCTGCTAAAAAAGATAGGAAAACAAGTCACACCTGTCAAAATTGTAAGAAGTTTATCTGCCCAGAGCACATAATTTCTTATTGCGGCGGATGTGCAAATTTAGATGCTGGCAGTGATTAGTTTTAAAATTTCAGTTAAATTTAGAGTTAAGTTTCTCAAAAAACCTTACATTAAGTATTCCTAAAAGTAAAAAATTTTTTTTAAAGTTTGAATTTTGTTGATTTATTTGTAAGATTACAGAAGTTAGATCATTTGCCCTTCCCTGAGTTAGATTTTATAGACCTTTCGTAAATACACAACAAGTACCTAATATTGTTTGATTTTTTATTGTTTTTCACAAAAATATAGTAATTTAAACATCACAAAACTGATTTACTATAACATTCTCAAAAAATCATTGAAATAGTAAGTATTAAACCATTCTTTTAAATCCGGGTCTTATTGACCCACCATACAGTCCTAGTTCTGATTATCCACCATACAGACGCCGGGTTAAATACATAATTTCCTTAACCAAATAAGACAAGTCAGTTTAAACGGATCGGTGTGGATGAAATCTAAGTAAAATCTAAGTAAACAAATTCTTGAATATTACCTAAACTACTCAACCGATTTGAATGAAACAAAGCTAGGAACCATCTCGACTTAATTCGATTTCGAATACAGAAAACTTCATCGAAATCGGTAAATCCGTTCGAGAGCTACGATGCCACAGACAAATACACACCTCCAGATTTACACACATATAACAAACACACATTAGAAATAATAGAAATAGAAATAGAAATATTTATTTGTCTAAAAATTAACAGGTTTATATCAATATATTTTTAGATTATTTATTATTATAGACAAAATGGTCCATGACTCAGCGTTTGGGTGCAGGTAGAACCCACACCCGCTGGTATTCTGTCATGGCCAGACTTAAGACTAAAAATAACAACGTCACTCATAGGGACACAAATACACAAGTATAACACCCTTCTTTTTCGCCTTGGGTTAAAAAACCGCTTATTAATAACTGACTTATAGTTTAGACAAACTGACTAGTTAGCTAGCTACTGACAAGTAGCTAATTTATTGTTTACTTTATTTTATTTATTTTACAGTTTTACAGGATATAAAATATTATTCAAAAAGGTTACACTATTAAGTTGTAATTACAAAACTGCAATTTATAATTTTGGTAATTAATATAGCCAGTATACACCATATAAAATACAAATAAAAAAAAAACAACAATCAAAATTAAAATATAAACTTCTCTCTCTAAAATATAATATACTAGCAGCCGCCCCGGCTTCGCACGGGTACACGGGTATATAGCCTATGTCACCCGGGGATAGTGTAGCTTCACAACGGTGAAAGAATTTTTGAAATCGGTTCAGTAGTTTCGAAGCCTATTCAATACAAACAAACAAACAAACAAAAAATCAAACCTTTCCTCTTTATAATATTATTATAGTATAGTATAGGAGATTCTCTCTCTGTATGTGTGTGTGTTCGTGTGTTTGTTTAATGTATGAGCGTGTTATCCTTCACGCAACTGGAGGTACTGGATAACCCTTTTTGTGTATTATTATTTTTCAACGAATGAACTTATTGTAATTTATACTTATCTCAATGGTGGTTCGATCGTGATACAATGTTGCAGCTCACTGAACAGCAGTGTTCGAGTACAACGAAGAACTCATAATGTTTTTAACTATCGCGGTTATTATTACACATTTCAAGGGTATGTTCCGGGTTTCCTACCGCGGACGTTTGTTGACGAGTAATAAAAAATTACCTTAAATCTATGGTTGCTGGAGACTCCTTTTAAGCTAAGCCTGTGTCAGGAGAACGACACGAGACGACGGCGACGAGTAGCCCGATATTCAGCAGTTGCACGCATCATGGTCACGGGACGACTGAGCTACTCGTCAAAGAATAGCACCACCCCATCTCTTCCCGTGGGTGTCGTAAGAGGCGACTACTTAGGGACAAATCTGAAAGGTGGGCAGCAGCATCTTTCTGGGTAGATTTACATCAACTGCACTGCGATCCCCAACCCGCCTGCCAAGCGTGGAGATTATGGCAATAACCTCCCCTTTCGTGGGAGAGGCCCGAAGTCCTGCAGTGGACTGTTATGGGATAATGATGTGTGATAATAACCGCGATAGTTTAAATCATTATCCTTTTGGCGAGTTAGGTTTAGAGGTAGGTCGATCATTTTCTTGAAAAGTCAATTTAGGAGGAAGTCGTAAGTCCAGTCAAAAGTGTGTTTTGGTAAATCCGTTCGGGAGCTACAATGTTACAAACAGAAACACATCTCCACAGCTACACAGATCCACAAATAAATAAAAATCATCTTTGCGTTTATGGCCCGGGGTCCGCCTTGACCTAATCCAGGATTTGGCAGCTCAGGTAATTACAGTGGAGCGACTGCCGTCTGACCTCCATGACCCTGCTACCAGGGAAACCTGACCAGATTGGATCATGGTTACACATCCAGTCGCCTTACCGTAAGAGCATCGATTAGTATTCAACTAATGTACATAACTCAGAAAACAGTCATTGGTACATGGCCGGAGCGGGATTCGAACCCGGGACCTCTGGCTTACGAGTTGTATACTCTAACCGCTCGGCCACCGACGCTCCCCATACGTAGATCCACAGATCAACATGTCAATTTAATAACACCCATATTTTTTTCATCAGGGTTAAATAGGATGGCATTATGTAATTTACGTACAAATGTCGTCAGGTCTTGCAAAATTCGAGTCCAATTAAACTGCAGTTCAAAAGTCAAATGATAATGATCAGTATGGAATTTTTCTCTCTCATTAGCCGTGCAATCTAATTTGATATCCGGTTTAATATATATATTTTTATAAGTAATACGGCAGACAAACAGGCATGCGGGCCACCTGATTTAAAATTGTTACCGCTGCCTATGGACATCTGCAATACCAGGGGCGCTACCAATGCGTAGCCCGCCTCTAAGGAGACATCTAATATACCTCTTGAACGATCCAATGCCATAGTCCAAAGGAAACACTGTGGCTGGAAGCTCATTCCACATCCGAATCGTACGAGCGAGAAACGCTCTTTCGGATAGGACTCTATCTAGCCTGAGGAGTTGGGCTGGGCTGGATGAGTGCCGTCTCTTTATTTCTTCTTTATTTTGAGAATGGAAGGCATGAGCAAGTACTGCACACAGCGGAAATGAGAATGCTATGGTGGGCGGGTGGTGTATAATCCGCGTCATGAAAGAAGAGACTTGTCAAATGGCAGTAGAGGGGAATTCGCGCAGGTAATCGCCTACTAAGCAAGTCGAACCACGTGACCCGCCAAGTCTCTTCTTATTTGACACTAGTTGTAACGTGCTTGAATAGGGTGCGCAACGGGTATGTCCGTGGATAATTCAGAGTGGCTTCAATTTCCCACAAGCTTATGGAAAGCAGGCTCCGCTGGTACGGTGATGTTATGCGTCGCGATGATAACTACTCTGTCAAAACTGTTCTTAACATCAGCACACAGCCAAGAGCTAGAGGCAGACTACTACCCACATGATGGTCAACTATCGCAAAGGATCTAAAAACTGAAAATCTGGCACCGATGACAACCCGGGATAGACGTTCTTGGCGCAAGTGCACAAGGAGACCCGACCCCAGCTAATGTCGGACACATGCAGGAGGAAGAAGAAGAAGATTTTGAGAATGGAAGGCTAACGCACCTAGGGCCGTACCAATCTACGACCCCACACAAAGCCCCAAGGTTTCTAGGCCCCGAGACTGCAATGGTGCCAGTTAAACAGGCTTCGAACTAACTCTCATCATCACAGCCCATATCAGTCCACTGCAGAACTTAGGACCTCTCCCACGAAAGGGGAGGTTATTGCCAAAGTCTCCACGCTGGCAGCCGGGTTGGAGATCGCAGTGTTATAAATATTACAATGGAAAACGCTGCTGCCCATTTTCCAGACTACGGAGACTCTTGATCTTTTGCCTCGAAAACATTAGTCGCCTTGTACAACACCCACGAGTGTAAGGGGTTGGTGCTATTCTACTCTGCCGGACACCACACGGCTATGCACTGACACAGGCACGGACTCTGCGGCGAGTAATGTTCAGGGGCCCTATTTCTGTATCGTTTGTATCTACACGAGCGCTCGCTTCCTATCTCGTTCTCACGTGCTATTTTGCAAGAGATAGAAAAGACAGGCATTAGAATACGAGCGCTCGCGACGTTTCTATATATTTTGTATGAAAGTAAATTAAACGGGCGCAGCATCTGTGACTGTCTGCGTCTTACGTCTTTTCTGTGTGGCTAGTCGCTTAGAAGTGGTAGCTCGCGTAGATTCGAGCGGTACAAAAATACAGCCCCTGGTGTGGTTGGCGAACTTCTCCAGCGTGCGATTGCGGTGCCCCTGTGCAGTCCATACACCATATCATCCATGAATGTGCAAAGCGCAAATACCCTGGACACTCTTTGGTTTTGTTCTCTCCTGATGAAAACGCAGCCCAATGGGTGAAGAATTTAGATAGGCTTGTAGTTTTAATGTCCATTAATAATAGGTTAAAGATAGCGACTCGCCATTATTAAATGGCATTCGAATAAATGAATCAATTTCTCCCGCCAAGCATCGGATAGAAGGATAGGTAACCAGTAACATTAATTGCGCGGACCCCGATAGAACTGTATTTTGACATAGACATAGACATAGACATAATATTTATTTGGCAATTTCTACAATATAAGTCAACAAAATATTTCTTACTAACATAAATTAGGTGATAAATACGAGTATAACCTGGGAGTTATCAAATCCAAAGCATAAAGTTCCTTTTCTGATAAGAGTGCCACTAAACCACAGTGTTATCATACATACATATCTGGATAAACCGAACGTCCTGTGATCCAGACGAACGAAGTCGCGGTCACAGCTAGTCTAAAATAATTGTATGAATCGTAGATACTATAAGCAATAGATACCGTTTCCGGTAGCCTGTCTACTCGTTTTTTACTCAGTATAATTTAAAAATAATGTACCACTAACCGGTCGCCTTCGTGTGTGGTACGATTAAAAAAATTCTGGGAAAAAGACAGACCGTAATAAGTTCCCAAATATATTGTTTTACATAACATGCGTACTTCGCGTATATTTAAGCATATATGTATATGTGTATGTATCTAGTAGCATAATAATTTTTATTCTGTACTGTGCACGTCGTAATTGCGTTTCTGATGTAACATCTCACTTCTGTGGGCCTGCTGGAAGAAATTTCTTTTTAGAAATAAGTTGTGCCTGTTGTGTCTTTTATAATTGTGTTTTTACCTGTATGTTTTACTGTGTACAATAAAAAGTTAAATAAAAATAATGCGTTTTGTTTTAACTAAATACCATCTAGGATCAGTTAGAGTACTTGTCAAGTCAAATCAAACGAGCCCAAACTCGATGGTTGTATCATGCGTTGTTTAAGAGTTCTTCTTCTTCCTCCCGTCATCATTAACAGACCTTGAATATCACCTAGGATTACTCAACAAGGTGAATCCAAACAAGATGCGTCTTATTGCGTTCATTAGTTTCTATGACCACTTTCCGACCCCATTATCAGAACAACTACATGATACCATACTAATGAATGTGATCCAAGTTACATAGGTATTATATACCATATTTCAGCTCAATTGAAGGCCGAGAAGAGGTTCAAATTAGGATTGCAAAATTGAACCCGAAAATACAAACATTGCAAGTTTTAAAGTAGTGGGCACTACCTCCCACGAAGCATCAAAATGCTTGGCTTGAAAAGGCCAAGCCATACTTTGTTACCAAAATGTAAGATTTGTAGAGTTAGATTCTTGGCTGTTCATGAAATCTGGTAACTTATAGAGCAGATAAAAAGCTTGTGAGTGTTGGAAATCTATTTTTAACCCCCAACATTTTATTTTAATCTTTTAAAATACATTACAATGTTACATCACTCTCTGTCAATGACTCTTTTTTGAGTTAGGTAGTTAGTTACGCCCTCATACGCGAGAGCACAACCGCGACATAAACGCCAGGATGATTATTTATTTTATACTCGGTCGGGGGATTCCCTAAGCCAGAAAATGGGCAGTAGTTCTTTTTCAATACCACTAAGGAGCCAAATTGGTCGCGAACTGTGCAGTTCCAAAGGAACTTTCTCCCACGCACACTACGGTTGTGGAATGAACTACCTGGAGAGGTTTTCCCTGGAGAGTACAACATGGAGTTCTTCAAGAAAGGGGTTAAAAGGTTTTTACGGGGTCGGCAACGCGTGGGTGATGCCCCTGGTATTGCAAACGTCCATAGGCTGCGGTGACTGCTTACCATCAGGCAGGCCGCAAGCTTGTTTGCCACCTTAGTGGTATAAAAAAAACTAAGGGGCAAATAAGCTTACGGCATTCCTGATGATAAGCAGGTACGCAGCCTATGAATGTTTGCAATACCAGGGGTATCTCTCTTACGTGCTGTCAACCCCGAAAAACCTTTACACCCGTTTCATGGAGCCTCCATATTGAACTACCTAGGGAAAAACCCAGTAAATCTCGCTTACTAGTCGGATACTCTAACCACTTGGCCACCGACGCTCCTGATGATGATCAATCTTAATGTCTGCGGTTATTCATCTGGTCACTGTGTGCATTCAGGTCACCAAAACTCTTTTAAAAAAAAGGTTCTTTACACAAAGGTTGCCTGGCAGAGATCGCTTACAGCGATAAGGCCGCCTTTGCCCACAACAAGTTATGGTTTTTTGTCGGAACTTTTTAATGTAATTATTCTTGTGTGAGCAATAAAGAATTTATCTATCTATCCATCAAAACTCTCCTCTTCAGACAATGATATTCTACTAATTTGATCTGTCAATGCTAGTTACCTATATCAATACGAGAGAAAAACACTCGAAAAATATTGTTTTTTACTCGACACTGTCGTCAAGACGCGATAATTCACTATTACTGATAAAACATAAGACAAATAATTTAGATACAATATCTACTGAACTCAATAAACATGCACACCTTGCTTTGTTTTGCTTAAAAGCCGACTTTATCTAAAAAATTGAACTTTAATCATTGTTTATTAACGTTTTTAATAAACTTTTAACCCTCATCGCAAAAAGAGGTGTGTTATGTTTGATGTCATTGCGCTTATCTGTGACACCATATCTCTCGGAGGTATGGAATAATTTTGATGTAGCGAAAACACGAGGATAGGGATACTCAAGAATAGTCTAGATAGTATTATTTTTTAATTGGTCCTTTATAATGCATACGGCTTAGGAACAGGAACACGTTGCCTGCGAGTGTGTTCCCTGATCAATATAATCTGGATGCCTTCAAGGCTGGAGTGAATAGGCTGTTCCAAGACTCGCATCGTCACTTACCAACAGGTGAGAATGGCTGTCTTGTCATAAAAAAAAAAAAACAAAAAAAGGTATCCAGGCATTTGACCGCCGTCTCACCTGCAGATGTCTCACGATGCAGCCGAAGATGGAGCGGAGCAGCCTATTCACTCAAGCCTTGAAGGCGTCCAGATTAAAGTGATCAGGGAACACACTCGCACACACTGAACCAATGCGGCTCGTACGGATAGCTGGTAGATCCACGACATAAGGCTCAAGCGTTCGCCCGGATTATTTTTCCCGATGTCGGCGCGGGGCCGGCGGAATGAGGTCGTGTGACTGCTTCACACACTCTCCGAAATGCAACCTGTAAAAGTCATCATCATCATCATCATCACAGCCCATAACAGCTCACTGCAGTACTTCGGTCCTCTTCCACGAAAGGGGAGATTATTGCCGTAATCTCCACGCTTGGCAGGCGGGTTGGAGATCGCAGTGTTTAAATATAACAATAGAAAATGCTGCTGCCCATTTCCCAGACTACGGAGACTCTTGATCTTTTGCCTCGAAAACATTAGTCGCCTTGTACGACACCCATGTGTAAGGGGTTGGTGCTATTCTACTCTGCCGGACACCACACGGCCATGTAAAAGTCATAGTCAAAATATTTTTATTTAAGTTAGGTTTACACAAACACTTATGAACGTCAATTCAAAGAATGTTTTACGCCACAGCATCGTCGATCCGGCAACGGTTTGTTTGACTCATTACTATTTCGGTCAGTCAGACAACTGAATTTGACATAAAAAATCTGACACTACTCTAATTTGGTAGACGCTATTGCCAGTTTTCAACGTAGATGACGTGGTGTAGAATTCATCATCATCATCATCAGCCAGAAGACGCCCACTGCTGGGCATAGGCCTCCCCCAGAGATCTCCACAAAGACCGGTCCTGTGCTTTCCGCATCCAGCTGGTACCTGCGATCCTTACCAGGTCGTCGGTCCACCTTGTAGGAGGCCTACCCACGCTGCGTCTACCGGTACGTGGTCGCCACTCGAGAACTTTACTGCCCCATCGGCCATCTGTTCTTCGAGCTATGTGCCCTGCCCACTGCCACTTCAAGTGGAGTGCCTCCAACTGTCACTGGAGTAGGCACAACATGGACATTCGACATAATTTTCGTCTTGTCCATGTTCATTTTAAGACCTACTTGTTGAGAGGCACTACAGAGGCCATCGAGCATTTTGCCCAAGTCTTCCAGGGTTTCAGCCATGACTACGATATCATCAGCAAATCAAATCAAATCAAAGCATATCTGAGGTGTCAAATACAGTTGTCAACTGAGTTGGCCAATATGGCCCCGCTGATCCACGTTGCCGTGCCGCGAGCTGCACGTATAAATAAAACAAGAATACACGAAACAAAACATTCTCAGTGTAAATTAATGACACAGTAATAGCGATATTCATGTTGCCCTGCTTATAATTCAAAAAATTCAAAATTCAAAATTTCTTTATTGATTAGGACATTAAATATCTCTTTCAATCGTCAAATTATCGTTAAATAATCAATCGGGAAATAATTATGACGTAGGTACTTTCTGGTAAGACCGACAGACGCGCATCCCTACGCCGATGCTCGAGGTACGGCAGCTTATTTATTTATACATTTTATTTAACTATTTATTGCACACAATAAAGAAATACAGAGATATAACATAGATATAACTGACACAACAGGCACTACTTAGGCTTAGCTTTTTTTTATGCCATACGGTAGGCAAACAGGCAAGCGGGCCACCTGAATGAAAGTGGTCACCACTGCCTATAGACATTAGTAACACCGAGAGTATAATCTATAACAAGTTGCTCTGGCAGCAAAAAGGCAAAAGTCCCTCCACAGCCAAAGCCACGGTTCCCCAAATTCCCACCCCATGGAGAACTGGAAACCTTACTCACCGGCAGAAACACAATACTATTTAAAAGAATATTCTTTAGCTGCGGTATTCTGTAAGGAGGAGGTACTTCCCCAGTCGGGCGGCTCCAATTCGAACGGGATACCCCGCTATGCCCTACCTCTCTTAAACTAGCTTCAATCTGTAATGTGAAATGACGTCTCTAGCATTCATGCAGTGTATGGTAGCGGGTCCGTTTACCCAGGCGGACTCTTCAGGCCTATCAGTCCTACAATCTGATGTTGTGAGGCGTGTAAGTATTCTAGGGTTTTAGCCAAGACTACCATATCGTCACACACACATAGATATCTCCATTTTACACGATACTATACTATATCGGTGGAATGAGCTCGCAGCCACAGTGTTTCCTTTGGACTATGACATGGGATCGTTCAAGAGTTATATTAGAGGTCTCTTTAGAGGCGGGCAAAGCATTGGTGACTCCCCTGGTGTTGCTGATGTCCATAGGCGGCGGTGACCACTTTCCATCAGGTGGCCCGCTTGCCTGTTTGTCTGCTGAGTAACATAAAAAAATAATCTCGTACCTACAAACTCACACTAAAACATTAAAATCAAAATAATGTTGACAATTACATTTATAAAAACAACATAGCCAGGGTAAGCAGCCCGTTATTGGCGCCGGCGATCGCGAAGGGCTAAGGACGTTCGCGATAAGACCGAGGTTCGTTCACCGAACCCGGTGATACGGGGTGTGGTGTACAATCGGCATTGTTACCTCTTAATGGATCTTTTATATACTTAATATAGGATAATATACATTATTAGTTGCTAATAGCAACCTATTATACTCGTAGACGTTGGCGATACTCTTGGGGTTGCTAATGTCTATAGGCAGTGGTGACCACTTTCCATCAGGTGGCCCGCTTGCCTGTTGCCTACCGTATGATATATATAAAATATTTGAACTCCCAGAAATCAAAATTTATACATATGTTAGAACTAATCAAATTTTTGACAGTTTATCTCTTATGGGGCGAGCATAATAAAAGTAATTCAAATGAAGTACCTAGTAGAGCAAGCTCGAAATTTTTTACATTTTTGTTCTTTCAAGTTAGGGTGACCGCCAAAATAAATGATTGACCCAGCGCAGTCAGTTAGGAATTGTTGGCCTTTTAGCTTATAAAACCGCGCATGTACTCAAATAATACAAGTGTTTATTTAACGTCCGCACAAAATAGGACGGCGGTCCTGTAGCCGTATTCACAATGATTCGAAACCGTTTCCGAACGATTCGACACGAAATTCGTGAGCGGCGAATCCGTGTCGATCGATTCGAAAACTGTTATTCAGAATCCCGATAGATTCCACGGAAACTCTACTCTCTATAACATATGAAAATTTCATCAAAATTAACTGACACCACATTTTCCTAAGAACTTTTGCGGGGTCCTTTGTCGATTCCGTATCCGAATCCGATTTTCGAGCCATTGTGAGTACGGCTACTGATCCGGACCGAGGTCCGCCATTTCGTGACTCCTGTTCTATAGGGTAGTTCTACGTTTTTTTATGTAATACAAAAACCATATTTTAAAAATGTATTCGGTACATTTATATTACCTCTAAGCCCACCTCGCCAAAAGGATTTCTTCATTGTAGAACACTCTGTATATCGCTGAGCTGCAACATTGTATCACAATCGAACCATCATTGAGATAAGTGCGTCGAATTACAATAAATTAGCTGCGCGCGTAAATAAAATCTGCATACTTATATGTATAGCTTGTAGAAACTATGACTAATTTAAATAAGGAGTATTTTAACCCCCGGCGAAAGTGAGGGGTGTTATACTTGTGTATCTGTGTAACTATATGTGGCTCTAATGTATGTTTGTATTTGTAGAAGTGTTTGCCTGTGGCAAGTAGCTTTCGAACGGATGGACCGATTTTGATGCGGTTTTCTTTGTTTAAAAGGCAGTTTAATCGAGACTGTTTTAGCTTTGTTTAATAAAAATTGGTTTATTAGTTTAGGAAATATTTGAGTATATGTAAATATGATCGGGGGATTCCCGACGTTTTTCTATCGGTTAGGTTATTATACTGTGGGAGCGTCGGTGGTTCGAATCCCACTGTCACTGCCTCCACGATTCAATCTGGTCAGGTTCCTCTGGCAGCAGGGCCGCGGAGGTCAGATGGCAGTCGCTGTAGAGGCTGACCACGGGCCCTCATGCACGACAGCACAACCGGACATTTACGTCAAGATGGGTTTTTGTGATACGCACATGCGCGAAATTATCTACGGCGCGGTGTCAGACAAGCTTACGGCCCGGTTGATGGTAAGTAGTTCCCGCCGTAGATATATTGACGTTTGCAATACCAGGGGCATCACTCACATGCTGCCAACATCGTAAATATCTATTCAACCCTTTCTTAAAGAACTCCATGTTGTACTCACCAATGATATCCTCCCCAGGGACATTCACAACCTTAGTGTGCGTGAGAAAAAGTTCCTTGAAGTTCCATTCCTATTCTATATTTTACTAAGACAAAAGAGGTATGTAATGTTAGCTTCGCCACATGGAGAGTCTACGAAGTTATCAAATGTATCGTGCGAATGTGAATGGAAGGGTTGGCAGAGGGCGTCCGCGGAAGACATTTTACTGATTCACTAAATGACCTTAGCAAAAGACAGGTTCCCTCTACTGGCGTAAATATACGAGAAGACTTATGTATGTGGAAGACGGGGCGTGTCATGCAGGGTTTTAATTTTTTTTAAATTAAGTTAGAAAATAAAAAGAAACAGAATAATAATAATAAATGTACCTAACTACAGTTAACTATTCCCAGTGGCATTGTTAAAACTCCGTGTCGCGGCTTCCAGTGCAACTGGACCCCTCAGCATGATGTTGTGGCCGACGCGTACCACAATGCTGGGCTTGCTGGTGGTAATTGGCAGCTGTGGTCCGACTATGGTCGTACGACGGACGTCGCCCGACCAATAGGCGACCTCAAAACCGCCCGTCGCACGATCACGGTCGCGCGACCGTTGCCAGTCAGGACAGCGCCTAAGAAGGCTCGCGATGCTCTTACGTTAGTTGGATGCCAGGCATCTAGATGGTCTCTAGAGGTAGTCTCTGCCTACCCCTATGGGATACGGGTGTGAGTGTGTAGTGTGGCCGATAGTACATAGGTACACACTGTGTACCTATGTACTATCGGCCACCACATCGCTCCAGCCAGAGGACAACGTATTAAAAATTGCGAGTCCGTAACCGAGTCTACAGTTACGCACAGTTTAACTTTCGCAATCGAAAAGCAGAATTTCTACTAAAAAAATTCCAGCACAAGCCCTTTGTTACACACGAAAGGTGTCTAATCACCAACAAGTGTACGGTCGCTTACGCCCTTCCGCCACTACGCGGCTCCGAATGTAAAAGTGGTATACCATTTTTAAAGGAGACCACGTGTCCCCCAGTTCGAGAACGCCGTATCCTACCGCTGAAACCGTATAGAGATACGTCGTTTTCGCTGGCGTCGATTCGCGCGAAAAAGTAGTATACTATTTACTAAACATCGACGCTAAAACGACGTAAGTGCTGCTAGTTGGGAGTGCTGTACGCCGTTTTGGAGTTGACGGAATGGCGGCTGGCGTTTACGCATTCTGGTTACGTGGTGTAATATAGGTGAGCGAGTCTGTGGCGCGCAAAAGGAATTTATTAAGTGTAACTCTAATTGTGCGTCCGCTATTGTTTTGCTAAACAGTCTCACGCACGAGATTTGCGATGGAGTTGTTTTTGAGTGGATCGAGAGATAGCGGCGCATGCGTCGATGTTGTTGATGTCGTCGTGATTACTCATGAACTCATCAACATAGCGTAACAGTTCATAATGTGTCAAGTATAATAATAAATACGCTTGGAGAAATTCACACAGTGCGATCTAGACCCAAAATAAGCAAAGCTTGTGTTATGGGTTTTAGATAACTGATAGAAATCTGCCTCTCTATTCTAGCCCTCTCTCTTCAGTAGGTCTGCTGTAAGACATTTCTTTTTAGAAATAAGCTGTACCTTTTGTGATTGTTATCTTTATGTTCATATTTTTGTAACTTTCTTTGTGCACAATAAATGGTTAAATAAATAAATAAATAAATAAATAAATCAAATTTTTGTTATGAATAATTTAGTTTAGTCTACGGCGTCGACATTGTAAATTATAAAGAATTGTAATGTGTTTCTTATAAAGATACTTCCTAGGTACCAACTTGCCACTTTGACGTGTAACTCTGTTACTAATAAAGTATTTGTATTTGTATTTGTAAGTAAGTAAGTAAGTAAGTAAGTAAATAATTTATTATCAACTGGACGCCACAACACAACATATATACTTACAAAGAATTACATACATATTTCGACACACAATCATACAACAAAAAAAAAACAAAAATAAAAACAAAAATAAAATTACATAATTCTTAAAAAATTAACTTGGCATTGCCGTGCTGTGCCCTCCCGGTCGATAAAAGGACCTCACTCAGCATGAGCCGCGGCCAAAGCCGTTAATTGTAACGTTATTTGTAATTAAATACTTATTTTTAATACATACTACACCTAGACCCCATCATTTCTGTTTCTACTCGGCCGGGAATCGAACCCGGAACCTCTGCGTGGCGACCGGCATGTTAACCAACTGAATCACTCAGGTCGTCAAATCTATGTATAGTAAATAGATAAAGCAGGGTATCTATTCATCCGGTGTGATGCCTCCATCTCCGCCTACATTGCACTGGCTTCCACATGCGTTGGATGGGAATAGTCTGGTGATGTAGGAGGTTTTAGTAGGTAGACCGACGAACGCCAGGAGTCCCACACAGGTCCTTCATCCCCGACGGAGGGTAACGTGCGTAATATGTTGTACGCGAAAAAAAATTGATAATCCATTTAGGCCAAAAAGAAAAGGGCCAAGAAGATTGGAAACCTTCATGGTTAGACATTTTTTTATACCGATAAGGTGGCAAACAAGCTTACGGCCCGCTGGATGGTAAGCAGTCACCGCAGCCTATGGACGGGAAATTTTTTCTGCTCTGCGATTCAGGCAGACATCCGAGAGTTCTACTAGATCGTCAGTTCCAAGCCGTCACATTATTATGGACCTCTTTGACATTGTTCATGTCGACTCTTTCTATTAAAAATTACTTTCTTAGCATTGCATATATTGTTTTTTCTTTTCACGTACGGACTGCTACCCGATCTACCGCCAGAGCTACGTCCGTCTGTCTGCAGGGGGACCGCGAGCAGATGAGATTGACTATGGCCCTTGCACGTCGCGCTTAAACACGACCGAGACTGAAGCCAGTGGCCCTAGCACAAGTGTGTCCGCAACAAAGCTCGCGCCGCGAGAGAGCGTTCGTCTCTTTCTGTCAATACTAAGACGAAAGAGATAACAATGTCTATGTCGCGCTTTTTCTCGCTTATTGCGCGCGAGAGCAACTTGTGCTAGGCCTACAGCAGGCTAGCACAAGTGAACTCTCGCGCGCGATAAGCGAGAAAAGCCACTACTGCTATATCTTTCATCTTAGTATTGAGAGAAGAAGACACGCCTACCAAACTCAATCGTGATTCATCTCAGGAAGATCTTTCGACCTCAACTTCATTAGCCAGGTAAATATTTGTGATAAGTATTGAACCATTACTCTTTTTTTTTATATCATACGGTAGGCAAACAGGCAAGCGGGCCACCTGATGGAAAGTGGTCGCCACTGCCTATAAACATTAGCAACACTAAGTGTATCGCCAATGCGTTGCCCACCTCTGTAGCACGTTGCTCTGGCAGCAAAACGGGCAAATGCCCCTCCACTGCCAAAGCCACGGTTCCCCAAATCCCCACCCCATGGAGCACTGGAGACATTACTCACCGGCAGAAACAGAATACTATTTAAAAGAGTATTATTTATATGATCAGGGATCACACTCGCAGGCAACGTGTTCCATTCCTATGCCCTAGATACGCATTATAAAGATTGAAGTAATGCGGCTCGTGCGGATAGCTGGAAGATCCACGACATAAGGATGAACCGTTCGCCCGGATCGCGTTTCCCGATGGCGGAAACGAGCCGGCGGAATGAGGTTGTGCAACTGTTTCGCACTCTCCGAAATGCAACCTGTCGAAGACCGACAGAGGCGCAACCCTACGCCGATGCTCGAGGCTCTGCAGCTTAGCTTCAATCAATTGCGGGTCACAAATGATGTTCTTTGCACGATTTTCCACGGAATCCAAAGCGGCTATTTGGTCTCTAAGGTATTCGCTCAGTAAAGATACATAAGCTTAATCTTTGCATCTCGGTTGCGCGGCACGCGTCATAATGAAATGGAAGTTTACTGTCTGTCAAACCCTATCAGTAACCTTTAGCTGGAAAGATCGTTCGCGCCAAAATTAAACCACGTTGCTAGGCCATACATTACGTACGTACTTTCAAGATTATTATCGCATATAAGATAATTTAGAACGCAAGTAAACATATTTGTTGCCAATACGTATTAGTATGTGAGGAAAAACACAGGATTCTGATTGATAACATTATATCGCCTTATTAGATCACTGTTCATAACACGCCATAATAACTAGTGATTCATTTTTATTTACTTTCCGTGGGCTTACATAAACATAATCTTGGCGGTAATGTCCCGACTGTGTTCTCGCGCACGAGGGCCTGGCGTCAGCCTTGAGCATGATCCAGGACTTGGCAGATCTATGTCTACTTTCTCCCACGCACACTAAGGTTGTGGAATGGAATACCTGGAGAGGTATTCCTTAGAGAGTACAAAATGGAGTTCTTCAAGAAAGGGGTTAAAAGGTTTTTACGGGGTCGGCAACGCGTGGGTGATGCCCCTGGTATTGCAAACGTCCATAGGCTGCGGTGACTGCTTACCATCAGGCAGGCCGTAAGCTTGTTTGCCAACTTGGTGGCATAAAAAATATTTCTAGATAATTACGGTGGAGCTACTGCCATCTGACCTCCGTGACCCTGCTACAGGGAAACCTGACCAGATTGGATCATTGTTACACATTCAGTCTTCTGAATGTGCTGGTTTCATCACGATGTTCCCTCACCGTAAGAGCATCGCTTAGCATTCTACTAATGTACATAACTTAGTAAAGAGTCATTGATACATGGCCGCAGTGGCACTCGAACCCGGTACCTCTCGCTTACGAGTGGGATACCTTAACCGCTCGGCCACCGACGCCGACGCTCTGTTCAGTGGGCTAATAACTGTGTACTAAATGCTTGGAAAATTGGAATCGGAAGTGTACGGCTAAAAATGGAGCGGCGTTGCTTTCGAATGTGTTGTCTGCAATGTTCCCCGAACACTGTACAAGTTTTAAAGTTGAGGCTTGGTTAGAGCGGGCACCCTTTTATTGCACTTTGTGCTAGAAGGCTGTCTTTTTTTAAATCCACACGGACTTACTCTAGACAGCGAACGAAACAAATTGTATCATCATAATTTATTAACGCTTCATCTTTTATGACGTGGATATTCCAGCTATCCGCACGAGCCGCTTTGGTTAATCCTTTATAATGCGTACGGCAGGAATGGAACACGTTGCCTGCGAGTGTGTTCCGGGATCATTATAATCTGGACGCCTTCAAGGCTAGAGTGATGCTAATCCTACGCAGACTTGCTCCATTTTTGGTCGCATCGTAGATCGCAGATCATACGTAATTTTCAAATTTTGATCAAAAGTACCAATTTTAATCATTGAAATCAGAGAATTGTTGGCAAAAATTATGACATCGTCGTTATCGCCTTTAATCGTTTTACTGTAAGTGGAGCGGCGGTGGTCTGACTCCTAAGTGAGAGGTACTGGGTTCGATTTCTCTCTCCAGCGCCGTCATGTACAAAACTTTTCCTGAATCATATAGGTACGATCTCTCTGCTGTAGGCCTGCTGGAAGAAATTTCTTCATAGAAATAAGTTGGCCTGTTGTGTCTAATATATTATGTAATATACTTTTTGTAACAATCTTGTGTACAATAAATGGTTAAATAATAAATAATAAATAGGTACATTAGTTGTACACTAAACGATGCTCCTACGGTGAGGGAAAACATCGTGAGGAAACCTGTACACGTGCGGCTGAATGTGTAACCAGGTTTACGAAGGTCAGGTTGTAGTCCCTCTACTGTAAAAACCTAATCTGCCAATTCCTAAATCTCGCGCGTGAGAGCACATCATCATCATCACAGCCCATAACAGTCCACTGCAGGACTTTGAGCCTCTCCCACGAAAGGGGAGGTTATTGCCATAATCTCCACGCTTAGCAGGTGGGTTGGAGATCGCAGTGTTGCAAGCATAACAATGGAAAACGCTGCTGCCCATTTTCCAGTTTACGGAGACTAGATCTTTTATCTCTAAACATTAGTCGCCTTGTACGACACCCGCGAGTGTAAGGGGTTGGTGCTATTCTACTCTGCCGGATACCACACGGCTCTGCTTCGCGAGAGCACAACCGGGACGTTAATAACGCCAAGTTAATGATTTTGTTTAGATGGAACAAAAACCTACACATCGGAAATCTCTGCTGCTTATTTTCTGGTTGCTTAGATGATTCTTTCCACATGAGGTTTCCAATTGTTGACGAGTAGCCCGATATTGCGACGCAGTTGATGTTTGTGGTCATCAAAGATACACGGTAAGAAACCCGGAACATACATTTAAAATGTGAGATAATAACCGCGTTCAAGAGGTATATTAGAGGTCTCTTCAGAGGCGAGCAACGCATTGGTGACTCCCCTAGTGTTGCTGATGTCCATAGGCGGCGGTGACCACTTTCCATCAGGTGGCCCGCTTGCCTGTTTGCCTACCGTATGACATAAAAAAAAGAGTAATGGTTCAATACTTATCACAAATATTTACCTGGCTAATAAAGTTCAGGTCGAAAGATCTTCCTGAGATGAATCACGATTGAGTTTGGTAGGCGTGTCTCCTTCTATCAATACTAAGATGAAAGATATAGCAGTAGTGCCTTTACTCGCTTATCGCGCGCGAGAGGGCACTTGTGCTAGCCTGCTGTAGGCCTAGCACAAGTTGCTCTCGCGCGCGATAAGCGAGAAAAAGCGCGACATAGGTAGGTTATGCTATCTCTTTCATCTTACTATTGAAAGAAAGAGACAAACGCTCTCTCACGGCGCGAGTTTTGTCGCGGACGCACTTGTGCTAGGGCGACTGGACGAGACGATGAAGATCTCAGGAAATCGCAGAAATGGGGGATTTTCAGACATCCACTTTAAAAATGTAAACAGTGTACTTCGACGTGCCTCACTAGATGGCGCTGCTTTGATTCTTCTTTTATTCTACTCGGTGACAAACGAGCAGGCATCCTACCTGATGGTAAATGATAACGGTCGCCCATAAACATTTGCAATTCATACATTCCTCAGGCTTGACAGAGTCAACCACCTGATAGACAAGATTCTCAAGTATTTAAATTGGTAACCGATATTACTCGGAAAGGTGTTTCGTGAAAAGATACTTAGGTTATATAGTACATTTCCTGACGAGAAAGCGCAAAATGTCAATATTTTTATACATTTTACGTTCTCGTTATGATTTTATTTTACAGAATCAACGCCATCTATTACAACTATTTGAACTATTTTATTAATCGGCTCTCGGAAAATCCCCCATTATTTGTAAAGGTTCTGACTCGAGTGTAATCTATAGATTATCTTAAAACAAAATAAAAGTTCGGTTAAACATACTGGCTTCCAGGCCATATAAATTTAAAAAATATCAATGTCTGATGTTGCCAATTAACCTTATTCCGCCATAATCGTTTTTTTAATTACATTTTAATTTAGTTTTTGAGCTTAAATAAATAAATAAAAATCGTTAATTACATCTATCTCAAACACGGCACAGTACATTTGGTCACAATACATGGCATAATTCTGCATACAAGAAAGAACGAGAAAGAGACAATGCAATAGTTACCTGTACGATAACCAGACGTGCAACAGGGCCACACTCAGCATAAGCCACGGCTGACGCCATGGCGCTGGTTTTCAGTGTGCCCATCAGTGAAGCACGGACGTACGTGGATTCACATGCCATTAATAAATAAAAATTAAAACAAAACTTGTCTACAAAATACTATAGGAACATAATATAAATTAAATAATTCTAAATAAATAAATTGTGATTTGTATAGTGGAGAGTGTCTGCATATTGCGGAATGTAAAAAATTAAACGACTAATTTTAACTATTTTTAAAAGACACGAATGTCGCGCGTCGGTCCGGAACGTAGCCATCTCCGCCCACCCCAACCCACACCCATGTATCTACTTACATTTTGTTCCCAGTCGCTATGCACATAGGTGATTTAGATCACGCTCTCATTGAAAATTGCAATTAATTAAAATTATAAAACATATTCTAAGATTCAACTTTAATTAAATTATATTCTAACATTAGATTCTATCGACACTACATTCAATGGCAGATTCAATTTACGTGTATAATCAAGATAGCTAACAGGTCTTATGTTCATTTATATTAGCCCATTGAGTTTGATCGGTATTACAGGATAGTAATCAGTATGAGGAGATCGATGGAAGGAGGGTGGAGGAATTCTCTTTGACCCAGCATCTAATATAGAGGTGGAATAATATATTAAAATACCAAGAAGATGGTATCTTGTAAATATTATAAATTGATAAATTTTATAAAATCAATAAGTCGGTAGCCAGGCGGTTGAGTATCCAACTCGTAAGCGAGAAGTACCGGGTTCAAACCCCCCCAAAGGTTATGTCCATTAATTGAATACTAACTGATGCTCTTAAGGTGAGGGAAAACATCGTGATGAAACCTGCAAATTCAGGCAACTGAGTTTGTAACCATGATCCAATCTGGTCAGGTTCCCCTGGTCGTTTTCATCCTATTATACTCAATGATACCAGCTCTAAAATAATAAAATTCCCTGCGCATTCTCCAATGCAAAGAATAAAAAATTATCTGTATTAGTTTATTTTGTTGCTGGAGGTGCGGAGTATTTTCATGTGTAACATTGGCAACATTTATGCTGTCACTGTCAATGTCAAACGTCAAACCCGTGCGTCAAATCAAACAAATTTTGTGATGTAAACAAAATGTTTTGTTATGTTTGCTGATGCATTTTATCGTGAAATCTGAATATTTTTATAAATAAGGATAACTGAAAGAATAATAATTCGATTTAAGCATAAATTGATTCTAATCTTAGCTTTTTTTGTGTAAAACTTTTCAAAATGTCTGATGTAGAAACCGAAGCGCCTACTACGTTTATAAAGCGTGTATTGAAGAACAGAGGTGGTAGGAAGCGTAAATCATCAAGCTCAGAAGGTATGCCATGTCTCTTGCTCCGTATAAATGAAATTTATACCCATTTAAGTTCAGTAATTTCACCACAAAGTTGAGGTTATGCCAAGTGTTCATAGCTTTAGGGTTAGGTTCTAAAGCTTTAGGTTCAAACTTTAGTACTTCTCCTGTTATCCGGTACGTTCTTTAAAGAAGCAAGACGGTATAGATTCTAACCATACAGAAACTAGCTCCAAAGTTTCAAAGATTATTGTGAAAATCAAGTTTTAATGAGGATCATAATAATTATTAAATTTATTTCAAGTCATACAGAGACAAACCCGTTTATTCCATACTACTTTCAACACTGCAATCACTCAATCCACAGGCCATTTTTTTTTAAGGTAATGTTAATATTCTCGGTCAAAGCGCTGACATTGCTTACATTGCATATGCGCTGACATTATTTATTAAAAGAAGACTAGAAGTTTTTTCTATTTTTCACAGTTTTTTGAATTGTCTCCTTTTAACTCTGATAAAAGGCAAACGCTGATGTGAAGGATACTCCACCAATAGACATTATTCATATTGCTGGCAAAGTGAGTTTGACAGAGGTCTTCCGCTGGAGATCCTGGGATTTTTTTTATGCTACTTAGTGACAAGGGAGCAGACAGCCCACCTGATGGTGAATGGTAACTGTCCCATAACATCTACGATTCCTACATTTAGGTCGCAGGTAACAAAAATGCAAAACTTCGATGTAATTTCGCTGGCTACCTTATCCTTCAAACCGAAAACAACAACACAAGCATTGATGTTTGGCGGCAGAAATATATTGTTCAAGGTTGTCAACAATACAAATAATCTCAATTGTTTAGTCCGTAAAACACAGTTTCTATCGAAAATAACACCTGTACAACGTTTTCACAACCTCTGCAACACTTTAAAACTGAATTTATGCTGTTTTACAAAGTTTCACTTGCGAAATTAAGTTATTTGTTGGAGCGCAGTTTCGCCTTGACAGTGCCTTTGACAGTTCGACCTTGTTCGAGTTTGATTTGGTTTGAGATTGGTTGAAGTCTCTAGATTGGCACCCCTTAACCACTCAAGCATCCGGGGCGCAAGCGTACCTAGTCTTACACGTCCGCGCGCTAAATAGTAACGCTAGCCAGCCGCGCATTTTCGAGAAAAACAAATATTTCCATAGATTAAAAATTTATTACAGACCCATATAGTGATCTCAGTACTATCATGGATTAATAATTTAATACAGAACCATCTGTTGACATTTTGTAAAACAAATGACAACTGTCAAACTGTCAACAGGTAACAAACTGACTTTGGGACTGTAGTTCCCTCGAACGGTTGATCATTTTTTTTGGATACTACACTTTTCGTGGACGTTTGATTGGTTAAGGTATTAAAGAAAACTCATTGTAATACGCAACCTTATTATATTACAGAGAAGAACAGTTCTGAATCCGATGAGCAGACAGTGGTGCAGCCAACTAAGAGGCCGGCCAAGTTGAATCCAAACGTACAGTCCACGTCTGGTGTTAAGAAACCAAGGCCCGAAATACATGTTAGCAGCGACAGTGATGATGAAAAGGTATGTCTGTTGATCACTGTAAGAAATGCAAAGGATAATTGGAGGAGGCCTTTGTCAGTGAACAAATAAAGATTTCAGTTGAAGCTAGTATTCAATTGAACATTTCCTGAAAAATGTATGTCAATGTAAGAGGAAAGAGGGGTTCTTTTGTAGTGTAACACAAAAAATTTAAACGCAAAACAGCGCAAAATGGTGTTTTGGGCACCTTTGCATTGGAACGGTTTAGACATAGTAATTATACACAAAGATAAATTATTATAGTTAGACTGTTAGCTATTTTAGACTATCAAAATGGATTAAATTGTTATTTTGTTTCCTCAAATTACCCCGACATGAAAATGTCATAATTATTATCTACTCAAAATAACTTGTTAACAGCAGTAACGTGGGTGATGCCCCTGGTATTGCAAATATGCATAGGCTATGGTGACTGCTTAACATCAGGCAGGCCGTAAGCTTGTTTGCCACCTTAGTGTTATAAATAATCTCACCAACAGAAAAAGTCATATAACCCCTCCAAGTTTACTTAAACTCAAATATTTTCTAAACTATGGAACCGATTATAATGAAACAAAGCTAAGAACCAACTCAATTAAACTGGCTATCAAACAGAGAAAACCGCATCCAAATCGGTCAATCCGTTCGGGAGCTAATGCACAGACAGACACACAAAGCTAAAAGCACATCAAACTTAAAACTCAGAACCTACAAACAAAGCAGTATCAACAAAGCTAAGCCAGTGACTCCTCTCTACCAAATTGCTGTGCCCAATCCGGGTCCATTCTTGATTCTTATTTTTATTATAACATCTAAATGTAAAACATGGAATGCACTTTTCAAAGGACTGGAACTCTCTGGTTGAGTCATTATTCCCGGATAAGTATAACCTTGGGGTCTTCAAATCAAGAGTGAATAGGTATCTTGTAGGCCCGCATGCTACATCTTCGACCTCATCGTCGCTTTCCATCAGGTGAATTGAGGTCAAGTGCAAGCCTATTGCTAATAATAAAAAGATAAATTGAAATTGTAATTATAACACCCCTCTTCTTTCAACGAGGGTGCAAAAAACAGCCTGTTTTATATTCATTTTGTAATTTGGTATATATGCTTTTTAATTGTATGATTATTGTTTATTTTATATTATGTGATTGTTGTAATGTGGTGTCCTTGTTAATCAATAAATATCTTTCATTTCATTTCTCCTCCCACCAGCTTCCAGAAGCTAGGACCACACTATCAGTACAACAGCAAAGGGAGAACGCGACGGCCACGTACGAGCTGGACACAGAGCGGGACCGCGACGCGCAGGCCATATTCGAGAAGGCTCAGAAGATCAATGAGGAACTGCAAGGACAGGCCGATGATAAGGTATTGTTATTATTATTTATAAATACACTAGCACCTAATGCTTGTACATGTTGGATTCCTCCTTAATAGAAACTCGGTTGATAGGACACAACTCACTTTTAATAATGTCAGACAATTATTTCTTCTATATTTTACACAACATTGGTAAACTTAGGCGCCAACGACGTCAACTTTCACAATGGCCGCTTTCACTAAATGAAAAAGTATTTATTGAATTAGGATTACGTTAATTAATCTCTTTTCAAAAGTCAAAAATCTAACGGAAAACAATGGGAAAGTTAAGCGAGCTCATCCAGGTAGGGGGCGACGCATGCAGACCGATCAGCGCGCTCGAGGGCTTACTCCGCTAATGATTTATTATTTAATTGCTTCCAAACTTACACTTTATCAGGTGGTAGGACTCTGTCAAGCCTGAGGAGTCCGCCTGAGTGAGTACCACCGCCTGATCTATTTCTGCCGCCAACCGACAATGCTTGCATTCTTGTGTTCCGGTTTAAAGGATAAGGTAGCCAGCGCAATTACAGGCATAAGGCATTTCATCTTAGTCCTCACAGTGACAACGCACCTGCGGTTGTGAATTTTTGTTGCCAGCAACCTAAATGCATGTATCGTATATGTTATAGGCGACAGTTACCGCTTACCATCAGGGGGACTGTCTGCTCGTTTGTCACTGAGTATAATAAAAAATAAAACAAGGACCGACGACCTGGTAAAGATCGCAGGTACTAGCGGGATGCGGAAGGCACAGGACCGGCCGCCGTGGAGATCTCTAGGGGAGGCCTATGCCAATCCGTGGGCGTCTTTCTACTGATATGATGATGATGATGATGAATACTAGCAGCTAAAGCTTATACGTGTGATGTAGTCGTGTGGAGGTCAGTGGCTGTAATTATATGATCTGCCAAATCCTGATTCATGAACCGGACATAGTCCCTCGTGCGCGAGAGCACAACCGGCACATT
Source organism: Blastobasis lacticolella (assembly GCA_905147135.1). Classification (NCBI taxonomy): domain Eukaryota; kingdom Metazoa; phylum Arthropoda; class Insecta; order Lepidoptera; family Blastobasidae; genus Blastobasis; species Blastobasis lacticolella. Next base: position 11,262,149 of record LR990067.1, read on the forward strand.
GACGCCAAGATGATTATTATTTTTAGTATTAATCCTGTTATGAAATTACTTAAAAGCTATTCATTTCTCATTCTAATGTTTAATAAATTATAACCAGCCTCGGGCTGAATAAATGGTGTATGGCTCCAGGACAATTTTAAGCCCACATTATTGTAAAATACACGTAGTCATGTTCGGGCGGGCCGTAGACAAGAGCGAGTGATAGAACGGCGTTACCCACAGACTATAAACTATATGTGACAGTAATAAACCAACTGACTATCTGCCCGTTCCAGATATACCGCGGCATAAACAACTACGCACAGTACTACAAGAAGCGTGACACAGCCGCGGGCAACGCCAGCTCGGGACTCGTGAGGAAGGGGCCCATTCGGGCGCCCGCCAACCTTAGGGCTACTGTCAGGTGATTGCTGAATGTTATTTATTCTACTAAATGCTTATTGCTCATGGAATAAGCTCCATTTTTGTATCACTTATATTATGTTATGAGACGCTTCGCTTTTCAAAAGCCGTGATACAAAAATTGACCTTATTTAATGAGGAATACATTTCACTTTGATTTGCTCTCACGCTTTTTACTTCTGAATTTAGTTACTGTATTTAGGGCCGATTTTTCAATCCTCAGTTAAAATTTATCTGCCCGATAAAGTAATATACTGCCAAATTAAAACAATCTGTAATCCTTCACTTATATTTGAAGTAATTATACCATTTTATTTAGTCGTATAATAACTTATCAAACTGATATGTTTTATCTGAGGATTGAAAAATCAGTTCGTAGTCAAATGTAATCAGCGCATAACCCGGAAAAATTAATTGTGGTGGGGCGCATGGAAGGAAAAAGAGGTAACGGTAGATCTTGATCCCATCCTGTACAATGACGTCATAGAATCGGCACCGCCTAACTTAGTATCGGCAGAATGAACGAATGATTGCCATTGGTGAGTAAAGTAACGATCCGTTTCGCATTTTGATTTTGCAACATCGTAAAATGGCTTTAATTTTCAGTTAGACCTCAAGTTACCAAGTTACAAACCTCCATCAAAATAACTCCAGATGTTTTTGCGTGATTCGCACACAGGCAAACACAATATTTAAAATATTTTTTTTGGGTCTGCTTACGTTTTGTCAAAAAGTAGCCGTTCTTCTATGTCCGAATATTTAATACTCTAAGCCTGATACCCTGATCTACTGCAAAATACAAAATAATTTATCGAAATCGGTTCAGTGCTTGCGGAGATTACACCCAAGAGCGAACTTAGAAACATAATATGTTTTGTTCACACTGTTGCTCATACATTTGGTACGAATTATAATCATAGATATTATCCGTTCCAACAGATGGGACTACCAGCCGGATATCTGCAAGGATTATAAAGAGACCGGATTCTGTGGCTTCGGCGGTGAGTATTCTCTTAAGAATATATTTGATAGCTTGTCTTCGTTTATCTTTCATTGACACCGCTCTAACTGACAACCGAGCAGACAACCTTTTTTATGGTAAGCGGTAACCGGTAACTGTCGCCCGTAATATCTGCGATTCTTTATTAGGTTGTATGATAGGTACTATTCTGATGTGGAATGAGCTCCCAGCCACAGTGTTTCCATTGGATTATGGGCGGTATTCACAGTCGATTCTTAAATGTAAGTCGGTCTTAAGGCGATCTTAAGATCGCATTTCGATTCACAGATGCACCTTGAGACCGTCTTAAGGCAGAACTCAATTCGCTACCTTACCTAAGGCAGAACTAATTCACAAACGATGCTTGAGCTCGGTCTCAAGACCATCTTACTGCGCATGATTCACAGTCGATTCTGAGAGATCTTAAATGCCAACATAACCTCACTATTTGAGCACAGCAGTCGAAATATTTCAAGTCGACATTACACTCGACTTAAGATGATCTCAGAAACATTATATTTTTATAAATAATACGGTTTCAGTTATATCAATGGTATTAATTATTTCATGATAGGAGTATTCGAATTATATTATTAAACGCTATTGTGTTTACACGCGTTTGTCATGTATTGCTGAGTTTTTCGGAGTTTTTTGGAGAATATTTTCTCTATGTACAGAACTCTGAAATCTTTGGAGTCTCAGCGCAGTTCCGTACGTTTAATTTTCGCGCATTCAATCACGTCTCGTAGCTCTCCCCACCGAAGGGTCTGGCCTCTTGTGAGTAGGCCCTTTCATGCTCGTGAGAGGGTTCGATCGCTGTTGTGCTCGACTCTAGTACGTTCGAATAAACAAAACTCTCGATATTTTTTCGATAAACATTACAAACTACTAAAATTTTATGGAGGAACCCATAAAATTACAAGTACCGTCAGAATATGTTATTGTTTAATGCTGACGTCTTATAGGTAACCACATCCCCTATTACATTCCTCTCATAACTCGTTAATAATCTAAATTTATAATGAATGCCTATTCCTTTCTGATAAAATATTAAAATAATTATATCGAATGTATTGCTCTTTGCAATTTCGCGGTCTTTTTGCGAAAGTTACTAGCGCACTCTGTCGACGAATTTCACATTCGTCACACAACTATATGAGCTTATTGATTGGCTGCTCTAACGGAATAATTCTGGAAAGACCCGAACCTCATGTGAGATCGTCTCAAGCATTGACTTCGCTAAGGTGATCTTAAACGAAATAAGTAAATGGTTGTGACCAAATTCTTACGTAAGGTGATCTTACTTTCCGACTGTGAATACATAAGGTCTCAAGATCGTCTCAGTGTCTTAAGACGAACTTACGTGAGGCGATCTCAAGAACGGTCTTGAGACTCGACTGTGAATACGGCCCTATGACATGGGATCGTTCAAGAGGTATATTAGAGATCTCTTCAGCGGCGGGCAACGCAACTGGTGTTGCTGATTTCGCACCATCTGGTGGCCCGATGGCTTGTTTATCTGATGTATAACATAAAAATAAAAATAGTAAAATTGCCACTGTGAAGAACCTTAATTATGGCTGTAATTGCGTTAGCTACCTTACCCTTCAATTCAACTAGAACACAGCACTGCAATCATTGTGGCTTCGCGGCAGATTAGATGAGGCTATGATACTCAATGCAATCTCCGAGAACTGGATGGTTGACCGTTTCGTACTTCGACTTTGCCACGAGTTCGCACTCGTTAGGCGTGTCTCCTATTACCGTTGGATTGACGAGGTTGACCAAGGTCTTCCGCTGGAGACCCGGAGACTGGACCCGTCTAGTGTCGGTATACGGTTATATACGGTATTTTTATGATATGAGGCGGACTCCTCAAACTTGACTGAGTGCTACCAACTTATCCTTGTCATCCGAGCGGTCACCTTCTGCCAGGGTCCGCAGCCGACCACACAAAACACTAATACAAATACAAATACAAAAATTACAAGCCGGTGCTACAAGAGAAGAAGATAAAACAGACTAAAAGTAACATTAATTAAATAAGTATATCAAACATTCACAGACCGAAACTTATAGATAGTATAATAGGAGAGAGAGAAAGGGAGAGAGAACAAGGCACACTCAACAACACTACTGCCTAAACACTTAAAAAAAAAAGAGAAAGACTAAGTAGGAAGTTCGGTTTTCTGTAACTTTTCCCCGGGAACCTATTATGTTCCCGGGATAGAAAGTAGCCTATGTTACTCGGTGATAATGTAGCATTCTATGAGTTAATCCATTACAAACAAAAATACAAACATGCAAATCTTTTTTCTTTATAATACTAGTAGAATACAAAACAGATTAATTAGACTATTGTGACAAGATATTACAAACAAACAAACAAACCATTCAACGAGGTAATGCGGCCAGCATCCTGGAAACGCTTCCGCTTGGCAGTGGTTTAGAATTTGTTTCTTGTACGTTATTTTTTTTTTTGTTTTCGTGAAACACTTTTAATTATTTATTTATTTATTTAGAATTATTTATTTATTTAGAATTAGGTTTATGATCGTTCTAAGTTTGTAAATAATGTATTATAACAATCTGTTGTTACAATGTAATAAATATTTAAATAGCCGTGTGGTGTCCGGCAGAGTAGAATAGCACCAACCTCTTACACTCATGGGTGTCGTACAAGGCGACTAATGTTTTCGAGGCAAAAAAACAAGAGTCTCCGTAGTCTGGGAAATGGGCAGCAGCATTTTCCATTGTTATATTTAAACACTGCGATCTCCAACCCGCCTGCCAAGCGTGGAGATTATGGCAATAACCTCCCCTTTCGTGGGAGAGACCCTAAGTCCTGCAGTGGACTGTTGCGGGCTGTGATGAAGAAATATTTAAAAAAGTTAACAATACCCATACATTTAAATATCTAAACCAATTATTTATTTACGCTATATTTCCAGACTCGTGCAAGTTCCTCCACGACCGGTCCGACTACAAGCACGGCTGGCAGCTGGAGCGGGAGGAGATCGAGCAGGCCAACGCCGGCGGTGAGTACTGACACCCGTCGGAAACGCACCGACAGCTGTCGGAAAATCACCGACGGCTGTCGGAAAAGTACCGACGGCCGTCGGAAAGGTACCGACAGCTGTCGGAAAAGTACCGTCAAATTCTATGTTCACGGGCAGAGCCCCACCACTTGCTCCCATTGCAATCCTGTTTTTCCTTGGCCACTATTATAGCGAAAGTTCTTGACAGTGTGCTTAACACCTCTCTGGGAAAGCGGATTAAAATGCATGACGCCCAATTTGGATTTAACTGAAACTGCCATATTGAGTTTGAAGCATACTGTCAAGTACTACGCAGATAGACGGGACACCAATCTATGCATGTTTTATGGACCTTTCAACGGTATTCGACTTGGTGTCTTATGACGTACTATGGTCGAAACTGAAAGACGAGAAGGTGCCACCGGAGTTGATATCGATTCTGAAGTTTTCGTATCTTAATCAAGAGAACCGTCTGAAGTGGGGAGGCGTCCTTTCGGAAGCCCACAGGCTGGAAAGCGGGGTGAGACAGGGAGGGTTGAGCTCACCTCTGCTTTTCAGTCTGTATGTGAATGCACTGATTGAGCGGCTCAGTGGCATGCATGTCGGATGCTATGTTGATGGAGTTTGTTTTAACTATATCAACTACGGTGCAATTAAGCAGCTTATCCGGATCTGTGAGTTGTATGCGGCCGGAAACGGACTTATTTACAACACCAGAGACCAAGTTCTTTCAAGTTCCATGGAGTTCTTCAAGAAAGGGGTTAAAATGTTTTTACGGGGTCGGCAACGCGTGGGTGATGCCCCTGGTATTGCAAACGTCCATAGGCTGCGGTGACTGCTTACCATCAGGCGCAAGCTTGTTTGCCACCTTAGTGGTATAAAAAAAAAAAAGTTTTTGCTTTTTAAAGCTGGGATCAAAAGCCCAACTTCCATACCTCCCATCGTACTAAATGGACAGCCCATCAAACGGGTTAATAAATTTAAATATCTGGGCCATCTGGTAACGGACGATTTGAAGGATGAGGGGACGCAGGGCTATATTCTGTCCAGACTGAGTTGTCTTATTTCGTGGGCAAACAATACCCAAAATCACGACTTGCCGTATCAATCACGCTACGTACATTGTGTAAAGATATCCTAAATTATATAAGAAACATAGAATGTGAATTTCAACGAATACCGCTGCAAGTTATCCATTTAAATACATAATTTCCGTAACCAAATAGGACAAGTCAGTCTGGACAGATTGCCTGTCCTGCAGTGGACTGTTTGGGCTGTGATGATGATGTGTATGTGTATCTGTCAGGCGACAGCGACTACGAGGTCCACAGCGACGACGAGTTGCCGTTCAAATGCTTCATTTGCCGCAGCAGCTTCACCGATCCCGTTGTTACCAAGTAGGTGTCCATTTAAATCATAATTTGTTTATTTATTTTTCAGTTTATCATCATCATCATCTTGGCTTAAATGCCCCTGTGCTGTCGACCCGAGAATAGAGATAAGATTTTCTTTTGAGAGTGTAATTAATCTGTTCAGGAACAGAGTAGATCAGGAAAACTTACAACTGTATTCTAGGATCGGAAATAACGTGATAGCTATAAGTATAGCTTAAGTAAAATATGTATTAGGTGAGTGAGGTTTCCAGTTCTCCGTGGGGCGGGAATTTGGGGAACCGTGGCTTCGGCAGTGGAGGGACATTTGCCTTTTTGCTGCCAGAGTAACGTGTTATAGAGGTGGGCAACGCATTGGCGATACTCTCGGTGTTGCTAATGTCTACAGGCAGTGGTGACCACTTTCTATCAGGTGGCCCGCTTGACTGTTTGCCTACCGTATGATATAAAAAAATGTATATGGTATATTTTGAATAATATACAATAGCATATGCAAAACAATGCACGAAAACTGTATTAATATAAAAAAAGGTGTAGCGTGAAGAACACTGCCTTTCATCATCATCTTGGCGTTAATGTCCGCCTTGACCATGATCCAGGAATTGGCAGATCAGGTAATTACAGTGGAGCGCCATCTAACTTTCGTGGTGGACGTTTGTAATACTGTCCATATTAACTTTTATGGGTGGTTTACATTGGTCAAGTGTTAAGCCTACTTCACAAGTGAAGTGAGCAACTAAACACACGCACACACAAGCACACGCATACACACACACACACACACACGCACACACACGCACCCGCACTCGCACACGCACCCGCACACGCACACGCACACGCACACGCACACGCACACGCACCCGCACACGCACACGCACACGCATTTGTCATTAGGGTATCTGCGAAGCTGCTTACTGGCTATATATCAATATTTTAAAATGCCTTTTTATCGTTGTCATTTCAACCATAATGTATTTAACTGCTAAAAATACATGTCGCACTCGGGGACTGCCGCGGTAAAGCTATTGCATAGCATTTTTTATCAACTTATGCAATTCATTATTTATTTATTTTATTTATGCAGTATTTTTTTTCTTTTATATTAATTCGAGCTAATTAATGCGAGCTTCGTACAGTCGTACCATATACACGTTAAGGTTCAACTAGTCGAGGGCTCGAACTCACTCGTGTACGCGGCCAAAAAGCACGCTGTCTCACCTAGCATTGTGTCTAAAAGAGATAGAATCACTTATGAGCAGTTAGCAGCTAGTCTACACGCATACGTCTAGTCGCACGCACACAAACACCGTGCCGAAGTCTGCCGAACTGAAACGACGTTAGACGATGCACGGCTTTCAACGTCGCACCGCTGCGCCGGTCGGAGTGGGGGGTGTTAGGTTTTTTTCGTTACGGAATTTCTTGATTCGGTCGCCGCGCTCAAAACCCGCGATAAAAGCTATGCAATAGCTTAAAAACTGTAAAACGAACTAATAAATAAATAAACTAGACTGGTGTAAACTGAACGGAAAGTAGCGTGTCAACGTTGCAAGTGTCACAAAGTTATCTGACATGACGACCAAGACTGGAACTAAGCGAGCGGCCACACAGAAAAGACGCAGACACGTCACGGACAGGGCACAGACGGGACGCGGACTATAGTTTGCATGAAAAGTTGTGTAGAATTAGTATATCTGATCTGTGTCCTGTGAAAAGTAATATGTACATCTCAAAACAGAATATTTTTTCTAAGTGACTGTTTTTGTATGTACTTGCAGATTATGACAGGAGTTAGATCTATTATTTTATGAAATATTAAAATCTAAACTTTAATAAAATAATGGATTTAACTCTTTTCATAACCGTCATATATAAAAAAATTCACTCTGAATGGATGACCTGTTTTGAGATGTATCACTTTTCACATGACTACAGCTTTGTAATATAATGTAAGAAAAAGTACTCGATGTTTACAAAAAATCGATGTTTTCATCCGATACATCGAAAGACATCGATGTACAGTTCCGATTTATCGAATTGAAAAAAACATCGATGTATTTTCAAAGTGTACACCCCTACGCGCCCCCCGCACCCCCGCGCAGGCCCGCGGCGCGCCCGTTCCCCGTCTTTTCTGTATGTTTTAAGTCGTGTCTGCGACGCGTCTGCGCCCTGTCCGCGCCCTGTCTTTCCCGTATGTTTTGCGTCGCGACGTTTCTATACATTTAGAATGAAAGTAAATTGAACGGGCGCCGCGTCCGCGACGTGTCTGCGTCTTACGTCTTTTCTGTGTGGCCGCTCGCTAAGCGTCGCCATTTTGAAATGTCATGTCGTTGCCAACAACAGGGATACCGTCACCGAGTGCCTCCACTGGCGTTGCTGATGTCCATAGGCGGCGGTGACCACGTACCATCAGGTGGCTCTCTGGCCTGTTTATCTTGCCGACAAGTGGAGTGATATTATGCGGAAAACCCTACATTTCGCAGAAGTGCCACCCCACCAAATTAACGTTTAATTGATGTTACTATCTTGTTTAGTAATCCTTTTGTTTTGTATATTTTCTTCTTTTATATCTAGTTTGAATTAGGCATAAGCTGTGTATGTAAACTTATTTGAAATAAATAAATAAATAAATCTTAAATCTTCCGTATAACATAAAAAAAAATTACGCCAAGATGATTATTTAAATTAACTTTTCTCCCCAGATGCAAGCACTACTTCTGCGAGAAGTGCGCTCTGGACAACTACAAGAAGTCGAAGCGATGCTTCATCTGCAACACTCAGACTGGAGGCGTCTTCAATCCCGCCAAAGATATAGCAGAGAAGATGAGAAGGGAACGCGAGGCAGGGGGAGGCGCGGATAGTGGGGATAGCGATGGGGATTAGTTGTTGGGGATGAATAAATAAATAATTTTAGAAAAAAAAATTGACTTTTATTTTTAAAGCCTGATGAAAATGTAGGAGTATTGTAATAATAAAATAAAATAATGATGTCGGCGTTAATTTCCCGGGTTGTGCTCTCGAGAACGAGGGCCCGGGGTCCGCCTTGACCATGACCGTGTTCAACTAATGTACATAACTCAGAAAAGAGTCATTGGTACATGGCCGCAGCGGGATTCGGAACTGGTACCTCTCGCTTACGAGTGGGATACCCTAACCGCTCGGCCACCGAGGCTCTTGCCAAATGGCGCGAGGTGACAGGTGTCATTTGTGACCCTAAAATGCCGATAAAGCTGAAAGTATACAGCAGCGAGACTAGTCCCCATTAGAGCGACATACCATAAAAGAGAAGGGGAGGCCGGACCAAGAAGCGTTGGCTTAGGTTGACAGTATAAATAAATTATTACCCATGAGATTTTTAAGTTTTTTTTTGTTTATATCATGCAGTAGGCAAACAGGCAAGCGGACCACCTGCTGGAAAGTGGTCACCACTGCCTATAGACATTAGCAGCACCAAGAGTATCGCCAATGCGTTGCCCACCTCTATAACACGTTGCTCTGGCAGCAAAAAGACAAATGCCGCACTGCCAAAGCCACGGTTCCTTAAATCCCCACCCCATGGAGCACTGGAGACCTTACTCACCGGCAGAAACACAATACTATTTAAAAGAGTATTGTTTAGCTGCGGTATTCTGTAAGGTGGAGGTACTTCCCCAGTCGGGCGGCTCCAATCCGAAAGGGATACCCCGCTATGCCCTACCTCCATTGATCTACTACCAACCGTAGATAAAGCACTTCATACAAAAATGCGCTTGAAATCTGTCGCCTAATTGACTATACAGTTGTACGTAGCAATTTTTTAGGTAAATACGCACGCCCGAATCAAAATGTCATTACGTACAGTATCGTATTTACCAAATATCAACTTTTTTTCATACTCATAAAGCTCAAAATGGCTTTTCGAGCTGTGAATAATGCTGCGACTTCATTTCTTTTTGTGTGCAATTTGTTTTCGCTTTAACGCATGCGCATGAATGAGACAACTGACGTGATGTCTGACACTGACAATAGGTTTATGATTAAAATAATAATTTTTAAAGGTTTTTTTTGTGTAAATCGCTATATTTATGCATGATAAGATGTATAATGTGTTTATTCACGCAAAATATGAAATCCCATCCTTTTTTCGTCGTTTAAGGCTATTTCGACAATTTTTGAACGCGCACTTGGGCATGCTTACTTGTCGACGGCTAATGACGGACTACGGAAAAGGACTGCTTGACTAGCGATTAAGCAGTACTTCCTCGGCCCACTTTTCAAGCGTTCATGCTTACTTGTCAACGGCTAATGACGGACTACGGAAAAGGACTGCTTGACTAGCGATTAAGCAGTACTTCCTCGGCCCACTTTTCAAGCGTTCATGCTTACTTGTCAACGGCTAATGACGGACTACGGAAAAGGACTGCTTGACTAGCGATTAAGCAGTACTTCCTCGGCCCACTTTTCAAGCGTTCATGCTTACTTGTCAACGGCTAATGACGGACTACGGAAAAGGACTGCTTGACTAGCGATTAAGCAGTACTTCCTCGGCCCACTTTTCAAGCGTTCATGCTTACTTGTCAACGGCTAATGACGGACTACGGAAAAGGACTGCTTGACTAGCGATTAAGCAGTACTTCCTCGGCCCACTTTTCAAGCGTTCATGCTCTATCTACGGTTAGTAATAAATCAATGCCTAACTCTCTTAAAAGTTGATTAAAACAAAAATTTGGTTACGGCAAGTTGATTCTATTTATTTGATTGGTCAGTATATCTCACACGCGTCCTTGCACAAAACTTACACAAGTAGATACTTAAAAAACACACAAATAAAAAATAGTCTAAAATTACGCTGATACAAATAAGTACTTATAAAAAATGAAATAAATTATTATCCGAAATGTTTTTTTTGTACACCGAGCGTTCTGTTCTTGGGCGTTTGCTTGCTCGTGCGACATCTGGGAATAAAATAATATATTTAAAACTTATGTTTAGTTTAGTCTATTTATCCATAATTGAAAATTAAATGTACATAATATTGCATTAATTGTAAGTCAATTCACAAATATATTGTCAACAACAACATAAATGAACATGATAAATGTATAAATATCAATGTCATCATAAAAATATGAAAAATAAATTAAGATACCTATACATATAGGTATGTGATATAATGTGATATAAAATTAAAACTTTGACGTGTCATTTCATTAAATAACTAAACAATATCAATACTAAATGTCAAAAGATGTAACTAATAAGTATGTGGACAGAATGGAAATAACAAAATACATATTCTGTAAAACTGTGAAATAAATAAATAAATAATCGTGGACAAATTCACACAGCGCCATCTAGCTCCAAAGTAAGAAAAGCTTGTGTTATGGGTGCTAGATAACTGATAAACAACACATATACTTTTAAATACATAATTATTTTACATAGAACACCCAGACCCATAACAGAAATTAAAATTCATCATTTCAATTTCTACCCGGCCGGGAATCGAACCCGGGACCTCTTGCGTGGCAGATATTGACCATTGAACCACCCAGGTCGTCATAATAAATGATAAATAATATAATAAATGCTTAGGTTAATGTAAAATATACGGATTTATCCATCAAAAGGTCAAAGAAAATGCAATGTGCTTAACATCCAGCCAAACCAAGTATCTAAAATATACTTTATCTACTCTCATAGCGTAATGTTCCAATTTCATATTCAAAAACAGTTGTTTAAGGATACACTTTTTTCACGACCGCCTACAAAATTTTTAAAAATTACTTTTTGGTACAGCATTTCCCATACTATTTTCATTACAGCTGTATCGTAAAATAACTTTTTAATCATTATGCAACACTTTCATTTTTTTATTTTTTGTCGGGCGCCGGGACACGTCGAAATGTAGGTTGAATCTAGGTAAGATGTCTATAACAAATTCAAAATTTCAATTTTCTTCTTTATATTCTGTGTAATTATTTTCCCGCTAAACAGAATATTTTTTGTAATTGTTGTAATTTGTGTTTGTGAATGTTTTTTCTTATTTTAAGCAAATAAATAGATAAATGTGAAAGTGAATTTCCCGCCGCTTGATATCCTCGACTCGCAACTGACTCGCAGCTTACTTCCAGCAAAGTTGAGAAAATTATAGTTACGATATTTTAACATAAAAATATGAGTGTAGATAAAGTAGTGTATGCAACTGCATATAATTAGGTATTAAAACACTCGTGTCAAACTATTATCATACTCGGCTACGCCTCGTATGATAAACAGACACTCATGTTTTAATACCCCCTTTTATATGACAGTTGCATAAACTACTATTATATTATACTTAAGCACCACCCGCCGTGGGCTGGGTACTCATCCCCTTTACGTAGACCCTCTGTCGGTCACCACGCGAAGGTTCGAAAGAACGTTTCTTGCTCATACGATTCGGATGTGGAATGAGCTCCCAGTCACAGTGTTTCCTTTAGACTATGATATGGGATCGTTCAAGAAGTATATTAGAGGTCTCTTCAGAGGCGGGCAACGCATTGGTAAGTTCCCTGGCATTGCTGATGTCCATAGGGAGCGTTGACCATGCACCATCAGGTGGCCCGCTTGACTGGTTTGTCTGCCGTATAACATAAAAAATATCTTAAAAAAAAATAAAAAAAATATGCACCGTTCCAGTAGCGCCATCTATTGCCGATATCTTCGAAGTACAGCGCTAAGGTACGTAAGTATTTAGGTAAGTCACGAATTGGGTATTTTTTGTCATTGTATCACTTCCCGATAGCCCCCTCTCCTAATGAGTTTCACCCGCCTTCCATCGAGTATTCTTCAGCTGCGAAAAGAAATCACAAAATTAGGTACAAACAATTCAAGTAAATCCTTACTTTGATCTTTTTAATAGCTTTTTTCCGCGCATCGTCCATGTGGAAGTCGTTTTTAGGGTGGTTTATCTTTTTGACATATAAAATTTCGGTAGTTCATGCGCGGGCAAAACCTAATACCTACATAGGTTCCAACACTACAAACTCCAATACTTAGGTAGTAAATACAGTTAGCATCTGAATAATGAAAATGAAAAAAATTAAAATGTTTATTTGTTTTGCTTAGGTAATACAATACAAAGAGGAAATGCATTTGTAAGAAAAAATTTAACAATAATTATTATTAATTTTGAATATCGATGGTTCATACCTTCACATTTTGGTGAAGGCGATGTGTTTGTAAGACCATCTGGAAATAAAAGAACATTTAGTCAAAATATAGTTTTGCCACAATTATAATGAGAAACACTGATTTTATTTGGACATTACTACAATTATAATAAATAAATAATGCTTGGACCACTCACACAGAGAAATCTAGCCCCAAACTAAGCTAGGCTTGTGTTATGGGTGCTAAACAAGTGATAAACTACATAATATATGTATACTTTTAAATACATACTTATTACACATATAACACCCAGACCCGCAACAGGAATCAAAATTCATCATTTAAATTTCTGCCCGGCCGGGAATCGAACCCGGGACCTATGCGTGGCAGACCGGCATTTTGACCACTGAACTCAGGTCGTCAAACACAACACTCAGGTGTCCACACACACCATTGTATGTTTGAGTGTGACTGTGTGTATGTGCATGTGTGTTGGCACTGCAGCTTATCTGCGATATCACGGTCACCAAGGCTACCACGAATTTCGAACGCAGCCTTTCCGTGAAGTTTTTTTTTTTAAACAAGATAGGCATTTGACCGCCATCTCACCTGTTGGTAAGTGACGATGCGGCCGAAGATGAAGCATGCCCGTCTTGTAACAGCTTATTCACTCTAGCCTTGAAGGCATCCAGATTTTATTGATCAGGGAACACACTCGCAGGCAACGTGTTCCATTCCTTAGCCGTACGCATTATAAAGGTCGAGCCAAAACGACTCGTGCGGATAGCTGGAAGATCCACGACATAAGGATGAAGCGCTCGCCCGGATCGTGTCTCCCGATGGCGGAAAGGGGCCGGTGGAATGAGGTCGTGCAGCTGCTTTGCACACTCTCCGAAATGTAACCTGTAGAATACCGACAGACGCGCAACCCTACGCCGATGTTCGAGGCTCTGCAGCCTAGCCTTAATCAACCGCGGGTCACAAATTATCTTCTTTACTTTACATAAACACCGCAGCAGCATCTTAATTTCCGTGACACGCAGCCCCGATCTAGTAGAGGCCAAGCGTTGCTGCCATAATAGAAAAGCAGGGGACGTAATTTTGAACCACTCGTCTCTCTTCTCTCTCGAAAACCGTTCGACTCAAGGCGAGCGGTTCAATAATAGAGCCCTAGATCTAATTATGGTCTCTGATAGTACGTCGCCACCTTGATCCCACCTTGTGGAATGACGTCACAACATGCATTTCAGATAGGCTCTACTCCAATAGGGCCTATAATGTGAAATGGACTGAAATATACGATTATGAACGCCATGAAGTTGGTTCTACTGTAACTTCATGGTAGTAAATTTTATGTTCCGTTCTACTAATATAATTTTCAAGCTTTTTAGTTTTATTTTTATCTTGTTTTATCAGTAAATTAAGCATTTCAGACTACTTCAAACTACACTCAAAATATTCTATTATAAGTACATTTTCAAGTATTTTATATTGTTCAAGTAAAATGAAACAACTGTGAACGATGGTCTACCATGAAGTGGCGATTTATTCAGTCATTGTCAAAGACAAGCAGAGAGTGTATCATAGATAACACTGCACAGATATATAAAAAACCAACACCCCCACTATATCTAGCAATGTAGTAGTACAAAATGGTTAGACTAACTTTACAAGTTTTTATAAAAGATAGTCCTACCTATTACATTAAGGTAATGATACATTCTGAACACCTAACTGATTTAAGAAATTATAATGCTTTGCAGTACACAAACTCTTAGTGAGCAAATCAGCAGGCATTTCAGCTGTAGGCAAATATTTAACATTTACAATTTTATTCATTACACAATCTCTGCAAAAATGATATCTAATATCGATATGCTTAGTGCGCTTATGAAAAACTGGATTAGCAGACATCTTCTGCGCACTTTGATTATCATTAAACAGATCAACAGTGTACAAATTTTGCGTTATTTCATATTGTAAATTACGTAAATAAACAGCCTCTTTACACGCTTCGGCCATTGCCATATACTCTGCTTCGCTACTAGACAGAGCAACAGTTTTCTGTTTTTTAGATTCCCATGAAATTACACAGCCAGACAATGTAAAACTATATCCAGTATATGACCTTCTATCAATAACGTTTGCAGCCCAATCTGCATCTACAAACCCTTCTAACAATGAATTACCATTAGCAGAATACTTTAAGCCATAATGTTTAGTATTTTTTAAATATCTTAATATTCTCTTAACATACGAACATTGTTCTTTTGTATAGCAATTATTAAATTGACTTAAATACGAAACAGAATAAGCAATGTCAGGCCTGGTGAGCACTGCTAAATACATGAGACAACCTATTATCTGCTGATAAGGAAATTTACCTACGCAGGTCTCATCATCATTAGATACATATAGCTTAGTTTCCATTGGAGTTTGAACAGTTTTACACTGACTCATATTAAACTTTAACAATAACTGATCAATGTAATCCTTCTGACTTAATGAAATTGTTTTCTCAGATTTATTAACAGTTACATTTACACCTAAACACTTCTTAATCTCACCCAAATCTTTAATCTTGAAGTGATGAGATAATATTTCTTTTAAGTATTTAGTTTCTTTATTGTCATTTGAAAATATAAAGAAGTCATCCACATATAGTGTGACAATTGTTTTCATATTATTATTTGTTTTTGAATACATACATGACTCTATCTTGGATTTAATGTATCCATTTTTCAATAATAAATCATCCACTTTCTTGTACCACGCTCTTGAGGATTGTTTAAGCCCATAAATTGCCTTTTTTAACCTGAGCACCTGACCACTTTCTGTCACTTCAGAGAAACCCTCTGGTATCTGCATATAAATTTCTTCCTCAAGCGTTCCGTTCAAGAAAGCAGTTGTCACATCAAGATGTGTTATTTCAAAATTGAGTTGAACTGACAATGCAAACAATAATCTCAAAGTAGTGTGTCTAACTACAGGAGAAAAAGTATCAGTGTAATCCACACCTTCAACTTGTGAAAAACCTTTAGCTACTAAACGTGCACGAAAACGTACCTTATTCTCACTGTCGTACTTCTTACGCAGCACCCATTTACATTGCACAACTCTACTGTCATGCGGAGCTTTACTCAATTCCCACGCATTATTGTCCTTAAAACATTGAAACTCCTCACGCATAGCCGCTTTCCACTGTTCCTTTTCAGGTCCATTTAAAGCCTCACGCAGAGATAAGCCAGCCGCATCATCATAGGTGTCGTTGCCTATGCATAGATTTAATAATCCATATCTCTCTGGCTGCTTTCTTATTCTTGCAGGTCTGGGTGTGCGTTGCGGAGTATCATATGATTCTTCATAATTTTCATCAGGAATATATGATGTGTCATCCTCATCTAGTAGAGTTTCACCCATGCTAATTGAACTTCTTTCTACATCGGGTTCATCCACCTTGGCTTCATCCCCCACTGAATCAAAAATCTGATCTTGAACAGAGATTTGACATTCAGATTTTGATTCTTGTTCAATAATTATCACATCCCTACTAGTGAACACAGTCCTTGTTTCTGCATTGTACAGTCTATATCCTTTTACATTCTCTGGATATCCGATAAGAATACACTTTTGTGACTTCTTATCCCATTTAGTCCTTTTTTCCTTTGCTATATGAGCCATCACAGTGCTGCCAAAGATCCTAATATGGCCTATATCAGGTTTGGAACCAGTCCATATCTCATATGAAGTTTTATTTCCCAACATCGGTGCAATTATTCTATTCTGCAGATACACTGCTGTATTAGCTGCCTCACCCCAAAATTCCTTGCCTAGCCTGGCATCAAAAAGGAGACATCTTGCTTTTTCAACGATTGTTCTGTTAAACCGCTCGCATAATCCATTTTGTTGTGGAGTGTAGGGATTAGTCTTCTGATGAATCACACCAGCACAGCTCAAATAGTTGTCAAATTCCTTATTGCAGTATTCTAGCCCATTATCACTTCTTAACACTTTTATTGTGCTTTTTGTTTGATTTTCCGCAAGCGCTTTAAATTGCTTGAAATACTTCAACGCCTCATTCTTGTGCTTGAGGAAATAAATGAAAACCATGCGGCTATAATCATCAACAAACAGAAAAAAATATCTGGAGCCTCCGATAGATGTAGTCTCCATAGGGCCACAAATATCAGTGTGCACTATATCCAGCAAGTTATTACTTCTCTTGCCCATGCTCTTAAATGGTAAGCGACACTGCTTTCCTTCACAGCATGCAGTACATGCAGATTTGCAGATATCTACTTTGTCATTCATGGACATACCAATCACAGCATCCTTCATCTGCTTTAAATAACTTTCATTGACATGTCCTAATCTGCGATGCCACGTTACTGCTGACACAACTGATGCAGCTAAATCTGTCCGATTTAGCAAGTTCATCTTGTACACTCCATTAACTAAATGCGCTGTAGCTACCAACTGACCATTCTTGTTGTATATTGTACAACAACTATCAGAAAAATTTACTTTGTTGCCTTTTCTAATAAGTTGGCTGACAGATATCAAGTTTGTTGTCAAACTCGGAACACAACGCACTTGTTCTACTATGATGTCGTACTCGCAATCATCAGTTATAGTCGTAATCTTCACATCACCAGAACATTTTACTGCCAATACTTCGTTGTTAGCAACAACAATTTGTTTTCCTGGTTCACTGAAAGAATTCAAAATCCAGCCTTCATTTGCCGTCAGATGTACACTTGCACCTGAATCGATGTACCATTCATTTTTATTAAAATTTCCACTCAGGAACACTGCGCTAAACACATTAGACTGCATTCGAGTTTTATTTTTGGAGCTTGATGCATTATTATCATTATTTGTGCACTGGTTTTTGTAATGACCGGTTTGTTTACATCGGTAGCATTTCACCGACTTGACATTCGCGACATTCGTATTGTCAGTGCTACCAACAGAACCATTATTCTTAACCATCGATAATCTCGCTTTGTTTTTTCCAAATCGTGACGTCGTAGCGAAAGCGCCGCTAACTTCACTGTCATCTGTTTCACTCGCCGACTCCATATCCAATAACTTGGTTTTGATGGAATCTGCTGTTATTGCAATCCCTGAGTGCTCGATTGCCATGATCATAGGGGAGAATCGATCAGGCAATCCCGCCAACAACAATGATCCCGTCCACTGATCATTAATTTCAAATCCCGTTCCGCTTAGTTTTTGAGCTGTATCGATAATCTGAGTCACGTATGACGTCATCGAAGTACAATTTTCTAGGCGAATTGAAATTAATTTCCGCAGCAAACTAATTCTTCGCGAAAAACCACTATCATCAAATAGTTGCTTCAGTTTTTCCCACAGTTCTTGCGATGTTTTTACATTTTGTATGTGTACATACAATGACGGATCGATTGTCATAATTAATTTTGCTTTGGTCTTTTCGTCGTCTGCAGCACCCGCATCCTTACCTTCTGGCCTGATGCAATGCTTCATGCCCTCGAGGATTAGGTAATTCTCCGCCGCGAAACACCATTGTGTGTAATTTTCTCGCCCCTTAAGTTTGGGCACATTGACGAGATAGTTGGCCGACATTTTGAATTAACGGTCACCAACGATTAGTCAAAAAATTACACAAGACTTCGACAAAAAAAAAATCTGCAGTGAAATCACGCTTCGAAACAACCTTTTATTACTGGTAATGTCCGAAAATTCTCGCGATTTGTTAGCGTTTTTTGCCCATAACCTATTGTTCAAGTAAAATGAAACAACTGTGAACGATGGTCTACCATGAAGTGGCGATTTATTCAGTCATTGTCAAAGACAAGCAGAGAGTGTATCATAGATAACACTGCACAGATATATAAAAAACCAACATTTTATTTTATTTAAAATTACTATGCTTCAAAATCAAAATGCTATACGGATCGTTCATTCTGACCGACACTGAGTTCGGCGGTACGAATACTGTGACGTCATTCCACAGGGTGGGATCAAAATGGCGGCATTCAATTAGTGATCGGCGGTATCACAGCTGTCGCTTTTGCTTTCAATCAATCAATATCTATTTCAGGCAAAAGCCCATAAATATTTGCTATTATTTGCGGTAATATTTGCGGTTGCTTTTATTTGTTTATTTTTTTTCTATGTTTTTGTTTTATTCTATGTATAAGCAATAAAGAATTTTTCATTTCATTCATTCAAATATTTTTATTGTATCCTTACTAATCGTATCCTCACCGAACGTTCCAATGTGGTCGCCAGCCTTGTAGTCCACGGTCCAGATCTGTGCAGAGCTGTTACTGCATAGGCGGACGTGGATGTCCACGCCGGACTGCGAGCCAGCATCCAGGCAGAGCCCACTCATTTCGTGTTTCAGTTGGAGTGTCGGCAGGTACTTCCAAGCCTTAACGGATATACCAAGACCAATAATTTTTTTATGACATACGGCAGGCAAACAGACAGGCGGGCCACCTGACGGGAAGTGGTCACCGTTGCCTATAGACATTAGCAACACCAAGAGTCTCGCCAATAAAGTATGAACTGCCTGGAGAGGTTTTCCCTGGAGAGTATAGCATGGAGTTCTTCAAGAAAGGGCTTAAACGGTTTTTACAGGGTCGGCAACGCGTGGGTGATGCCCCTGGTGTTGCAAACGTCCATAGGCTGCGGTGACTGCTTACAATCAGGCGGGCCGTAAGCTTGTTCGCCACAATAGCGGGATAAAGAAAAATTACGCGCACGGATTTCCGCCGGGCCAGCCAGTGAGTAGATAATATAAAAGTAATGATAGAATTAGATCTCTTCTGTGCATTTCTTTACCTTAAGAGGTAAAAAAACAGCTCTACAAGTAAAAAAAGAAGTTCTAAGTGACACAAGTTCTGGCCCAAGGAAAAAATAAAATAGGTGATTGAAAAATTTGATGGTGCACAGATTATGATGTGTATTGTAGTAGGTATGTGTGCTTGGGCAGGCCTTAGGTTAGGTCGGGCTCTAAGATAGGTAGGCTTCGGGATAGGTTGGTGCTCCCATAGGGTGGCCTGTGCTTTATTAGGTTTACTAGGTTGGAGCAAGTAGGATGTAGGTCAGTAGGCTGCCTCTATGAGCACATGGCTAGGTAGAAATTCAAATGTGTTCCATTTGAATTAGAAGTAAGGTATGTATAGTATTTTAGGACATTCATTATTAGATTTTTTACAACACAGTTTCAATTAAGCAATTTGTGTCTTTTAACTTTGAATCAACGTCATCCCCCTCCCCCCTGGTGTTACAGTACCCAGGATCTCTAATGGCTCATCACCATCATCATCATATCAGCTGAAAAACACCCACTGTTGGGCATAGGCTTCCCCCAAAGATCTCCACAAAGGCCGGTCCTGTGCCTTCCGCATACAACTCGAACCTGCGATCTTTACCAGGTCGTCGGTCTACCTTGTGGTAGGCTCTAGAGGCTACATCTCTCGAACTTACCTGTTTCCAAGTGTCCGGCCTGTCGCAATCCATCATGTGCACTTGATAGCCGGCCTCGTCAAGCTCCTTGTCTCGTCTGAAACCAACGCGATAAAGCCAAGTCTTCGTACAATTATGTACGTTAGTTGAATTCTAACCGATGCTCTTACGGTGTTCAAATTCAGGTGCGGAAACCTGCAAATTAATTTGCCAACCTGCAACTGAATTTGTAACCATTGTCTAATCTGGTCAGGTTCCCCTGGTAGCGGGTCACGGAGGTCAGATGGTAGTCGCTCCACCACGTACCCTTCAACGTCCCTTAAAATATGGGGTAATCGTAATAAAAGTGACTGAAAATGAAACATAAGCGAGCGTAGCGAAAATTTTCCAATTTCGGCTCAATTGGCTCGGGGTAAACATGATACCTAAATATAACAAAAACCAATGACTGAGCGTGCGCAGCGAGCCAGGGTCGTAGTTTTTGGTATACCTACATATTGGCACTTTAAATCCGAAATAAATACGCGACGCGATTGGTGTGTATATAATAAATGAGCGAGCGCAGCGAGCTCGAAATTTTTCCATTTTTAGGTATAAAGAGCTGGAGCAAACTTATTAAAGAAAACGAATGAATTGGCGAGCTCGGAAATTTTAATATTTTGGCTGTAAAAATCTGGATTGATCAAGCGGCGCAGGTGGTGTGAAATGATTGGGGGGGGGGGGTTCAACCCCCAAAAAGACCTTAGATTCATCAGCATGGCGCAGGTGGATTCGCTCCTGAGCTGGTGGTCGCGTGACAGCATGAAGAACTGTGTGGCGTGCAGCTCCGAGTAGCACGAGAAGACGCCGAGCGGCGCGCGCTGCCAGCCCCAGCCCAGCGTGTCGACACACAGGTTGCTCGAAGGGTTCCGGAAACTGGGCAAGCGATCAACCTGAGTGGGTCAGCTGGTTACCATGGGCATTTTCTATTTTATTATTTGCCTATCCCAGACATTTGACCGCCACCTCACCTGTTGGTAAGTGACAATGCGGCCGATGACGAAGCATGCCTGGGGCATGTTTAGAGGCAACGTATTAGTGATACCCCCGGTGTTGCTGATGTCCATAGGCGTGACCACTTCCCATCATAACAAAAAAACAATCGACAAGTTGTTGAGAGGAGACCACAACGCGGCAGGAGAAGTGACGCTTTGCGAAAGGCGCTCCTTGATACTGATATAGGCTGTACATCATGGGTGGTCATCACTTACCATCCGGTGACCTGATGGCTCGTTTGCCTCCCTCTTTTGTATCAAAAGCGATAATATTGTATGTAATAAATATATAAATAATGTCGACCTGAGTGGATCAGTTGGTTAACATGCCGGTCTGCCACGCAGAGGTCCCGGGTTCGATTCCCAGCCGGGCAGAAATTGAAATGATTAATTTTAATTTCTGTTACGGGTCTGGCTGTTATATGTATACCTATATTTAGTTTTCTGGCACCCATAGCACAAGCTTTGCCTTGGGGCCACGCGAAGGTTCGAAAGAGGTTCTTCTCGCTCGTACGATTCGGATGAGGAATGAGCTCCCAGCCACAGTGTTTCCTTTGGACTATGACGTGGGATCGTTCAAGATGTATATTAGATGTCGCTCCAGACGTGAGCAACGCATTGGTAACTCCCCTGGTGTTGCTGATGTCCATAGGCGGCGGTGGCCACGCACCATCAGGTGGCCCAGGTAAAAAAAAAATAGCTTATTAGTTCGGTGCTCTGTGGTTGTTGTCCGAAGGTTTTGTATCGTTATCAGCCTTTATGAAGTTTCAACCCTGTGTTCAGCAATGATGCAGCTGAGGCTTTTGCTCTTTTTTTTTAAAAATTTTAGACTACTAATCCAGGCATTTGACCGCCACCTCACCTGGTGGTAAGTGACGATGCGGTCGACGATGGAGCATGCCTGTCTAGGAACAGCCTATTCACTCTAGCCTTGAAGGCGTCATTACTCGAAAACGGCGGCCTATTGCAAAAAAATGTTCTTACCCTAATATCATCTACATACAATTCTCTACAACTTTCGCTTCGAACCACGGGGTGGAAACGCAGTATCCAGAGTCATAAACTTAGTAAAAGCGACCGCCAGCATCGAGTGGCTGTCAAATAACTTTTTAAATATAATTTTACATACTAGACATCCCGGTTGGATACAAAAATATCACCAATATGTGCAGATAATAAAAAATATTATAATATCTTTAAATTATGTTTATACATTTTTAGAATAAAATTAACATACCTATATAAATAATACGCGAAAGTTCTTTTTTTATAAACATTCACTACTGATACCTTGTATCCAAAGCCAAAACGAACTTCTAGAAAAAGAAACTACTTTTTGACAGAAATCGTTTTTTTTTGTATTTTCGTGAATTCTAATTTGTTATTGTAATATAATAGATTCCTATCGGCTTCTATTTGAATTTTTGGGCAATGTTTCAATATCGCTGTGTCGTGAGAGAATGCCCATTGAGAGATACATTGTGAAATTGGCATTTAAAATTACTCAAACCTCATAGTCCAACATAGTGTTTTCACTGCCAAAGAAAACTCTGTTATTTATAAAAGTAAGCAGTATATTACAATTTAAGTTTTTAACAAGGGTATAATGTGCATATTTGTGCCATGTTGTCCTTTTCCTTTCACCTTTACTTTTCATGGATTAGCAATAGGACTTCTACATTAGTGGAGGACTCCTACATCATCCCAATCTTTTCATTGGTGGTTCAAAAGTGAGAATATCAGCAAATTGCCGTTTTACATAAATTATACCTAATATAATGTTTTAAACTATCGCGGTTATTATTACACATTTTAAGGTTATGTTCCGTTCCGGGTTTCCTACCGCGTCCCGTGACCATGATGCATGCAACTGTGTCGAAATATCGGGCTACTCGTCAACAAAGGTATGCGATAGGTAACCCGGAACATAACCTTAAAATTATACCGAATGTTTCATTGTAAGCATTCATAGAATATAATTATTAGACAAAACCTTTCCTTGCCGCTCCCTTTAACTATGAATACTTAACATTCCTGTTTCCATTTTCCAGGTGTTTTGAGGAATGATCAATCAAGATTATGACCACGAATACCCAGAGGCCTACTATGGTAATTGTTTTAATTGAAAAGTATACTATATTATTGTAAACTTATTTTGTTTGGTTATATGTGTGAAGCATGAAATTGCATTTTGCTTTATGCATTCACCATTGGTTGTTCATATTGGGCTAACAAGCTTAACTGGTATTAAGTGCATTTATTTAATGTGTAAACACTTCTTAAAAATTTTGTATATTTATTGATCGTGTTGACATTTAAAGTATTTCTTACAGAAAAATTAATTGGCCCTTGTAATAAGCGAGACTTATTTGGATATAAGTACCTACCTACATTTATACCTGTACCAAAACATGAATTTTTATTAGGTAAATATAAGCAAAGGCTAAACAAAACTTCTATATGGCTAAACTTATATTTGAAGTGCACTATAATTTGTTCGAGTCATCAATTTATTTTTGCTTTTGATAGTACACATCCATAATGGACATCTACAGGTGTACACAGGTTTGCACTAGTACATTGGTACTACGATGACATTAAAGCTTCATTATTTACTTTTACTTTCAGGTAGATGGTGTCGAACACAACTTGAAAACATTCTGTGATCCTGCGGAGATTATTTTAAATTGAGAGGCGCTTTACTATTACTTTGTAATTAATTTCTAGACAAATTATATGTATGTTAATTATGTGCCATTTGTGTTTTCTTTAATATAAGAATTAGAAATCAGTAATAATAAAGTACAATATGAAAATCGAGAAAATGTAATCGATGTGTCATCCCTAGCCAAATCGCAATCGATAGATTGTTATGTTGATATGACCGCAGCACTAGCACTTGTCAAAATTGTTATGTCAAACTATACGTCAAAACCGATGCTGGCGGTTTTCTCTACGACGTCCGTGTCTCTATGGACGTTTCCCATCTGATCTATAGTAATCTGTGCTTCGAACACTTTATAAAATTTCCAACCGTTCACGGGCAAAACAGTCTCGGTTTTGGCGTACAGGTAAAAAATCAGTTTCTTAGGAAATTATATGAAAATATATACGTAAAAATAAATATGTATTTTTATGTGACATATGTACTTATATGATATAGAAATTTTACTTTTTTCCCCATAACTTGTGCTTTAAAAACTTGCTTCTTGCCAAATTTCATTTTTTTTTTATAATAGTGGACAAATTCACACAGCGTAATCTAGCCCCAAAGTAAGCAAAGCTTGTGTTATGGGTGCTAGATAACTGATAAACTACTTATATACTTTTAAGTACATACTTATTATACATAGAACACCCAGACCCGTAACAGAAATTAAAATTCATCATTTCAATTTGTGCCTGGCCGGGAATCGAACCCGGGACACTTGCGTGGCAGACCGGCATGTTGACCATTAAACCACTCAGGTCGCCTAAAATATGCCATGGATAAGTATCTACCCTATACGGTTTGATAATGTGATATGTGACTGAGGTAAAGACTTCTACATAAACTGAGACTGAGGCGGTGATGCTTTAGATATAATAATAATCATCTTAGCGTTAATGTCCCAGTTGTCTCTCGAGAAAGAGAGCCCGGGGTCCGCCTTGACCATGATCCAGAATTTGGCGATCAGGTAATTACAGTGGAGCGACTACAATCTGACCTGATACCAGGGGAACCTGACCAGATTGGATCATGGTTACAAATTCAGTTGCCTGAATTTGCAGGTTTCATCACGATATTTTCCCTCACCGTAAGAGCATCGGTTAGTATTCAACTAATGTACCTCCATAACTCGGAAAAGAGTCATTAGTACATAGCCGCAGCGGGATTCAAACCCGGTACGTACCTCTCGCTTACAAGTTGGATACTCAACCTTTATATTTAGATAAAATAGCTTTTTTTAACTCACCGTCCGTAAACTGTAGAATCCCGTGTTGGCACGAATTTCTCCGAATAAACATTATCCAAATACCACAGAAAGGATTTGCATTTGAGCCTCTCCCGGAGGGCCTTTCGCTCGGACACGTCACCTATAATTGGATTATTCTGGAACAAACGATGTTGTTTCTAAAGTTTTAAATATAGTGTTTCAAGGGGTGGGGATTTGGGAAACCGTGGCTTTAGCAGTGGAGGGGCATTTGCCTTTTTGCTGCCAAAGCAACGTGTTATAGAGGTGGGCAACGCATTGGCGATACTCTTGGTATTGCGAATGTCTATAGGCAGTGGCGTCCATTTTCCATCAGGTGGCCGGTTGCCTGTTTGCCTACCGTATGACTTAAGAAAAAAACTTATGCGACGCTTGAGACGCCGTAAGATTTCCTAAGGGCCCCATTAATTAACAGTCCGCTTTCAGTCTCTGGTCGTATCCGGCGGCCTGCCGTTCTAGGCCAATAACGTTTACACAATAAAGCGATTATTTGGGTTGGGATACAGTTGGGACTCAGCAGTTTCTGTAAAACTGAAGGCACTCTACTGACGGTAGACAAGCCGCCAGCCGACTACCCGCTAATGTGTGTTTATTTGACCTCAAGGCCACGGACTGTCCGGTGGTCCGGCCGATATCTGTCAATGCTGACATACACTTTATAATAAATAAATAAATAATAAATAAATAGTCGTGGACAAATTCACACAGCGCCCTCTAGCCCCAAAGTAAGCAAAGCTTGTGTTATGGGTGCTAGATAACTGATAAACTACTTATATACTTTTTTTTAAATACATACTTATTATACAAAGAACACCCAGACCCGTCACAG
Source organism: Blastobasis lacticolella (assembly GCA_905147135.1). Taxonomy (NCBI): domain Eukaryota; kingdom Metazoa; phylum Arthropoda; class Insecta; order Lepidoptera; family Blastobasidae; genus Blastobasis; species Blastobasis lacticolella. The sequence goes on from LR990067.1 coordinate 11,288,406, forward strand.
AAATTAAAATTCATCATTTCAATTTCTGCCCGGCCGGGAATCGGACCCGGAACCTCTTGCGTGGCGGCATGTTGACCACTGAACCACTCAGGTCGTCAAACTTTCAGTTCGTATTACTCGTGAGTCCGAAACCTTAAACGGAACTGTTAGTGTGTGACTTATTTAACTGACAGTGTTACATCGTCCGGCGAACTGTTAATCTGTGAGGACCTTTAGGCGTAACAAAATCAGTGTCATTAAGTTAATAGTGACTCAGCGAGGTTAGCACCTAAGGTTGGCGTCGATGCAATGCTTTTCTCGCTATAACTATCTAAAATCATTGGGCAGTTTCGCCTACTCCCTTGTGACATTTTGAGACTTGTGACCCATATTATTTGGAAGGTCACAAACGCGAATTCAATGTTTATACGGAAGCGAAAAATGATGTGATGAGTGATGAATGAATAATGGAAGCGGAGGAAAAATAAATATATTTTGTATTGTATTGTATTTGTATTGTATCTCCTAGTGACCGGCCACGCAGAAAAGACGTTAGACGCAGACACGTCGCAGACGCGGTTCCACTTTAATTTACTTTCATACAGAATGTATAGAAGCTTCTCGCAAAACGCACTGCAAAGACCGGGCACGGACGCGACGCAGACACGTCTGCGCCCTATTGCAAAACATACAATACAATACAAAAACTCTTTATATGCACACTAGATATATACATGGGATAAAATACTGAATAATAAGCAGTACAAATGGCGGTCTTATCACTAGAGTGATCTCTTCCAGCCAACCTTGGTATGGAGGGAAAAAGAAAAATATTTTAGCCATTGATAGGTAGTGCACACAAAATCTATACAAAAGTTTACAAAGGAAACACAAAAACAATTAGAAAGCTAGTACCCCAGCACCCACAATCACCATCACTAAAAGACAAGTAATGTTGTTTTATTAAAACTATACAGCGATTCTGCACACCTACGCATCTACGCATGCCTATACAACAACCGCCACGGCGTAGGTGAGACAAATCGGTTTTTCGAGCACATTCAATGCGCTACCGACAAGGTTCTTGAGCGGTGTCCTTCGGCTGAGTTGGTAGTTTTAGGAGACTTTAATGGTCACCACACTGAGTGGCTAGGGTCAAGCCGCTCTACCAACCCCGCCGGGAGATCCGCCCACGAATTTGCTTTGGCCAATGGTCTCACGCAGCTGGTATTAGAACCCACCTACTTACTGGATGTTGTGGGCCGTAATCCTTCTTTGTTAGACCTTCTGTTGACCTCCCACCCAGACGGTTATCAGGTGTCCGTCGATGCTCCTCTTGGGACATCTGACCACTGCCTGGTCCGATCTGAGGTGCCTCTTGCTACACCCGAACGGCCTCGCCCCAGTGGGTCACGCAAGGTATGGCACTATGGTTCAGCAGACTGGGATGGATTGCGAGAATTCTTCGCGTCGTACCCGTGGATGCAGCTTTGCTTTTCCTCAAATGATACCAACACCTGTGCCGCTGCTGTAGCTGATGTCATACTGCAGGGAATGGAATGTTTTATCCCATCTTCTGTAGTCCGTCTCGGCGGTAAAAGTCAGCCCTGGTACGACAGGCCTAGTGCTGAGGCAACTCGCCTCAAGCAGGATGCTTTTCGTGCCTGGACAGTGGCTCGGGCCCAAAAGGACCCTAACACCCACATTTTGAGGAAAAAGTACAATGCTGTATCGAGGTCTACAAAGAGGGTAATGGCCAGAGCAAAATTTAATTTCATCGGCGGAATTGGAGAGAAACTGATCAGCTACCCCTCTGGGAGCCGTGCTTTTTGGTCTCTCTCCAAAGCTGTCGAGGGGAACTTTTGTCGGACCACCTTTCCACCTTTGCGCAAGCCGGATGACCAATTGGCCCACACAGCAAAAGAGAAAGCCGATCTCTTAGGTAATCTTTTTGCTCATAACTCAACTCTGGATGATGGGGGAGCTGCACCGCCTACCATCTTACGGTGTGAGGGCATCATGCCCGAGATTCGTTTCACCCAAAAAATCATAAAACGTGTGCTTCTCTCCCTAGACATCCGGAAGTCCAGTGGACCTGATGGCATTCCGGCTATCGTTCTCAAAAAATGTGCTCCCGAGTTGTCTCCCGTGTTAATGCGCCTATTCAAGCTTTCCTACACCTCTGGAACGGTGCCGTCTTCATGGAAGCTAGCCCATGTGCATCCGATACCCAAGAAGGGTGACAATTCAGACCCATCAAATTACAGGCCTATAGCGGTAACCTCCTTGCTCTCTAAGGTGATGGAGCGGGTCATCAATATCCAGCTCCTTGGATACCTCGAAGATCACCAGCTGATCAGTGACCGTCAATATGGCTTCCGTCATGGTCGCTCAGCTGGTGACCTTCTTGTGTACCTAACACACCGGTGGGCTGAGGCTGTCGAGAGCAAGGGGGAGGCTCTGGCTGTCAGTCTTGATATAGCCAAGGCATTTGATCGGGTCTGGCACAGGGCACTGCTAACAAAACTCCCGAAGTACGGTATCCCCAAGGGGCTCTGCAATTGGGTATCCAGCTTTCTGTCTGGACGGAGCATCCAAGTCGTTGTCGACGGATGCTGCTCCGATACCAAGACCATTAATTCTGGAGTACCCCAAGGTTCAGTGCTATCTCCCACGCTGTTTCTTCTGCATATCAATGATATGCTGAATATTCCCAGTATTCATTGCTATGCAGATGACAGTACTGGAGATGCTTGTTATACTGGCCGTGCGAATATCCCTCGTTCCGTGGTGTCGGAAAGCCGAATAAGACTTGTGTCAGAGATTGAACACTCCTTGGAGCAAGTTGCTCACTGGGGCAGACTAAACCTAGTGGAATTCAACCCTTTAAAGACACAGGTCTGCGCATTTTCCGCCAAAAAGGATCCCTTTGTCATAGTGCCGCAGTTCCAAGGGACACCCCTTTCCATCTCAAATAGTATCGGGATCCTTGGTGTCGACATATCGGATAACGTGCGCTTCCGGAGTCACCTAGAAGGTAAGGCCAAACTGGCTTCGAAAAAGCTTGGCGTGCTTAACCGGTCCAGGCGATACTTCACCCCACGGCAGCGCCTGCTGCTGTACAAGGCACAGGTGCGGCCTCATATGGAGTATTGTTCCCATCTTTGGGCCGGCGAAACTGCCGACCTGCTTAATCCTTTGGACTCCGTACAGAGACGCGCCGTACGAATTGTCGACGATCCCATACAAACAAGCAAGTTAGAACTACTGGCTAACCGAAGGGACTTTGGCTCCCTGTGTGTGTTCTATCGGCTGTACAATGGGGAGTGTTCCGAGGAACTTTTCGATCTGGTGCCCACAGCACAATTCCGCCATCGCACCACCCACCGTGGGCTGGGTACTCATCCCCACTACGTAGACCCTCTGTTGGTCACCACGCGAAGGTTCGAAAGAACGTTTCTCGCTCGTACGATTCGGATGTGGAATGAGCTCCCAGCCACAGTGTTTTCTTTGGACTATGACATGGGGTTGTTCAAGAGGTATATTAGAGGTCTCTTTAGAGGCGGGCAACGCATTGGTGACTCCCCTGGTGTTGCTGATGTCCATAGGCGGCGGTGACCACTTTCCATCAGGTGGCCCGCTTGCCTGTTTGTCTGCTAAGTAACATAAAAAAAAAATCTAAAGGTGCGTACGAATTAGAGGCAGCCTCAGGTTGAGGCACGCACGACTCGCCCATTTGCTCAAATTCGTACGTGGCTCACGCGCAGCTCGAGGCGCACCGCGAGCGCGTGCGCCGCGAGCCGCCGATTGTCGGCCTTCTGTCCATGCTCAAAGGTGCCTCGGCGTGCGTGCCTCGCGAGTTTGGACGTGACGACAAATGCGCGCGTATTGTTTATTGACACTTGACAACTTTAATATTTTCATGTCAATTAAACTGTTGGTCTTCCTAATAAATAAAGAAAAAAAATAAAAGAAATAAAATACATAAAAAAAAAAAGAAAATAATAATAATAATAATTTGGAAAACATATATTTATAAATATACATAAACATATATAATGTAGTAAACAACATGGTGAGCAGAAAAAAGCGTTATGGGATCGAAAAAACCAAAATTATTTTAACAATCCCATCAATTATGATAAAAGAAGCATCAGCATTTTATTTGTGCGGCGCATTTGTGGCTCGCCGTGAGCACGTTGCCTCAACGAACAAACAAATGCGCAGCTGAGCAGCCGCGCACGGCGAGCATGCCTCGGGCTGAGCCGCTCTAATTCGTACCTACCTTAATATCTCAGGACAGGACACGGGCGCGACCGGGGGTGCGGGCGGGGCGCGAGGAGCCGGCTCTCGCACAGCGCTTGCTGTGCTTATCGTGCATGCGTCCTAAAACGTTTTTACGGGGTCGGCAACGCGTGAGTGATGCCCCTGGTATTGCAAACGTCCATAGGCTGCGGTGACTGTTTACCATCAGGCAGGCCGTAAGCTTGTTTGTCACCTTAGTGGTATAAAAAAAAGTCCTTGTCTGGTCCTAAAAAAGGGAGCGCGACGCTGCCACGTCAGCCCCCGTCTTCTAGAAAGTTGTGTCGTTTATGTTTTAGAAAGTTGTATCCGCGCCCCGTCTGCGCTCTGCTTCTCACGTCTTTTCTGTTTTTCAGGGAAAAAGTTATGGACACTTTTGTACCACTAGCTTTGGACGGTTTTGTCCCGTTATTTTTATTTGATCAGAATAATGTTCTCCACTTCGAACCAACTAATCCTCATTCTATTACGTACCGTAACCCAGTAGTATATCCACCACATTTATTCAACTTTCATGTTTCTTTGCTCGTGCATTTTATTAGTCTGCTTGGATACAACCGCGGTACCGCGGGCACTTCACAGCACCGTTGACATCATTCCCATTCACACTCTCTTTTCGATGTCCCCGTCGCATTTCCTATCCCTATTTCCCATTTATAATTTATTTATAATTGACTTCTATAGAGTAAGAATCTGTTACTGGCTTTCTGTTAATAACGAATATTTAATAAAAAAATATTAATTTCCCAAATACATATATATTTTCTAAACTACTTTACCGATTTTAATGAAACAAAGCTAGGAACCATCTTGATTAAACTGGCTTTCCAATGCATAAAACCGAATCCAAATCGGTTCTTCCGTTCGAGAGCTACGATGACACAGACAGACACACATTTATTTATTGATTTATTTATTTATTTGCCAACAGATTTACAATTTTTGTTACATTAAATATTACATGAAAAAGTAATCATTTAATCACTCAGTACCAGGTACTATTTGAATAAATGGGGGGTGTGGGGCCCAACCACCATCTCATGGGCCCAAGCCATCCTCACCTGCCCGCGGTCCCCCTGCTGACAGACGGACGAGGCTCTGGCGAACCAGCTTTTCCCAACTAATCCCTAATCCCTTATCCCTTCCAGATTACCGAAGGTCTTCACCAGGGTTTAGTGCTGAGCCCTTGCTTGTTCTGTGTTGTGCTTGATGTCCTCTTAGCGGAAATTGAGGACATGTCTCCTTGGCTTATGAAATACGCTGATGACATCGTACTGGTGAGCAAGATAGGCAAGACCTTGAGATCAAGATAGAAAATTGTGGTTAGAAGCTAGACGTGGCCAAAACAGAGTATATGGCTAGCATTATTTTAATACTAGATGTTTTTGTATTACCTACTATTTGTTGCCTACCTACTTTAATAGGTACTTTGGAGCAAAGTTCGTTTTATTCAACTATGTTGTAAATTTTAATCTATATCCCTGGCGACACAATTGAATTTTAACAAAGCTTAAGATTTTTTTTTCTTTTTTTTATGATTAATGCAGTAATCTATGACGATCACATGTCTAATTATGGAGTCGCTTTAAAATTTCAGACAAGATATGAACGTTCGAACTTCGCAAGTGACGTCACGGCATGCGTGCATCTACAATCTGTCCAGACTGACTTATTTTATTTGGCTATGGCAATTATGTATTTAAATGGATAATTTGCAGCAGTCAGTATTCGTCCAATTCACATTCTATGTGTTTTTCATATAATTCTAGAAATATATGCACAGTATAGGTACGCAGCGTGATTGATACGGCAAGTTGTGATTATGGGTCTTGTTGGTTCACCAAATAAGACAAGTCAGTCTGGACAGATCATACTTACCCATACTTACCTCGTTCTCTTCTCTCGTACATACTCTTGATGAGTAGAAGAAAAGACATACCTTCAATTCTGGGTAATGCATGTAGAATAAATGCTTGTAATCGTCCATCCAGACCTCGGCCATTCGGGCGGTGTTGATACCTGCGGTTAAATAAATAAAACATTTATTATCAACTGGACGCCATAACACAACATTTTGTAGCGACATCTATCGCTCCACTAGGGAAACTCAACGATACTCACATTACGAGTGCACGAACACAAGGTTGGCAAGCATCCGCACTAGATGGCGCTAACCGTCCTACATCGCGCTAGAGAAATGTGCCAACTTTGTGTTCGTGCACTCGTAATGTGAGTATCGTTGAGTTTCCCTAGTGGAGCGATAGATGTCGCTACAATTTAAATACAAAAATTACATACATATCAACACGCACAATCATACAAAATCAAATCAAAACGATAAAAAATCAGAAAATACAATAACGTAATTTTTACAAGTAAACACTTTGACGTGCTGTTGCCCTCCCGGTTGATAAAGGGACCTCACTGAGCATGAGCCACGAAGCCATTGGCGTAACGAGGGGGGTCAGAGTCAAAACCATTCAACTAAAAGTGGGCTTCAGCGCTAAACAAAATTTTGAAAGGAGGAAAAAGTAAACAGCAATGAATAATGTCACGTTGGACATCCAGATTGTGGAAGTAATGGAGTTATCCATTAGATTATTTTCTTTGGGAATATGTCTTCGCTGATAAACTAGGGACGATAGAACACTACCCTGTACAGAACAGAACACCCTGCTCGTAATGCTCGTTGCACATAAATGATCTGTTCGTGTCCGGTGCTTTTGGGTATGCAGATGGCACCAGATTGACGGACAAGTACACATCCAGTGCAAAGCCCAAGAAAGAAGATGTCGAGCTAGCTCTGCCTGGAGCAAGCTCGCCAGGATATTTCTGATTGGGGAGATTTGTTCACCGCCAAGCGAATTACATTCCGTTGGAATCTAACTTTCCAGGGTGTGCCCCTACAAATACGCCAGGCTGTCTAAGTTGGACTTCGGTGGGTACATCGAGTCCTTAGCTAAAACCGCTGCCAAAAAACTAGGCATCCTCTCTAGGGCGAGGCGGCATTTCTCATCTGAGCAGAGGTTGCCACTATATAAAGCCAAAATTCGCCCTTGCATGGAATACTGTTGTCACCTATTGGACGGATTTGCCAAGGTCTATCTGGCTGCTCTGATTTTTTTTAGATTTAGATTTAGATTTATTTATTCACAAAAACATTACAATCTTCAATACAACACATTGGTAAACCTCTTTGAGGTTTGTCTCAACGATAATTTCGCCTTCGCCATCACACATACTATATTAATAAGTAGGTACTTATGCTGTTACTTCATTACATAATTTCTACACACCTACAATATTACTATACAGAGTTACATACATACTGTCACGCCTTTCCCCGTATTCAGGTACTTTGCCGACATATTATCATAGGAAGTTTCCTATGAAATGTGCAATAAGTCAAGATACCCAGTACTAAGTACTTTAACTTATTGCATATTATTTCCACTCTGAACAACATCGCACACCGTCTCTCGCCGACACCGACGTCCGCGCAGCGCGGAACTGGTTCTTCACTCCAACCTTATACAGGGCGCTTTCATGCTACCTACATAAACATGTTTATGGTTTGTTGGAAAGAAAATGTTGCTTTAGCAGACATTTTATCGAATTCTCATTTATTTTGTCTAATAGGTCTCTAGGCAGGTTGTTTATGAGATCGGGAAGAATATACTCAGATGTTCTTTCACCATAATAATTTGTAAATCTTGGTTTAGTGAGTATTTTTTTTTATGATTGTCTAGTTACCTTACGTGAGACACTTAGACTCTGGACTCGGTTGAGAGACGCGCCAAGAAACTGATAGACAATCCTTCGTTGGTGCAGGAAAATCTACAGAATCTGGATCACCGCCGTAAAGTGGCATATCAGTGCGGATTTCTACAGACTACTACTTTCTAATTTGGCGAATGTGGACTGGAACTCGCTGCCTGCACATGTTTTCTCTGAGCGGTACAACTTGGGTCTATTTAAGACAAGAGTGAATTGGTATTTAATAGACAGGTATGCGCCATCGTAGACAGCATCTGCACTTAACATCAGATGAGATGGCATTCAAATACCTGACATTTTCTATAAAAAAACAGCTATCGGTGAGTTATTATTTGCTGCGAAATGTGTGAAAATTTGACGTCCACATTGGGCCATCTTACGCGGCAGCCACATGGGCGAAATAATATTCAATCTGCCCATAGGCGGCGGTGACCACTTTCCACTGGGCACCCACATACCTGTTTGTCTGCCGTATCAAATACAATAAAAAGTACTATTCTAAGTATACTGACCGAAATAGTCCACATCAGAGCAGCTCAGAGCACGAGGTTTGAAAATGTGGGCAACCCGGGAGCACGGGATCACCTCTAGCGTCCCACCGCCTGTAACATCCCAATAACATCATTAGCATTAGGCCATCATCATCAGTCTATTGGTACTAATCCAAGGCTAAACATAGGATTCCTTTAATGTTTTTTTTTTCTTATTTAGAGCTGGAGTCTGTAGTAGGTTAATGAAAACCTGTGTTACAGATCTCCATGCTCCCTCCTCCATACAAATAAATATTTTAGATGATGTACTCAAAGTTGATGAAAATGAAGACCAAGTGTGTACGTGTGCGTTTGTGTGTGTGTGTGTGTGTGTGTGTGCGTGTACATGTGCGCGCCATCGAATGTGTGTGTGTGGTGTGCTTATTTGTCTTTGATCGCCAATACACCCTGTCTTCGGCTTGCGGCATCCAGCATCTACCCGCAGCCGCAAATCGTCACTCCACCAGCAGCGGTACCTCCGACTTCCGAAAGAATGGAATGGAATGATAATGAAACGCACCCTCTGGAATATCGTCACAACATGCATTTCGGATAGGCCCTATGACAATAGGCCCTATTATCCTATGCTTTGTTTAATATAGGATAACAATTTTGACAGCTCACTAATTCTTGGCCCTTGGCGCACGCCTATGATGTTTCGTGCTTTTTTTCTGTAGTATACTACTACGGATAATGTCGTACTTTATAGACAGGCACCGCCCCTTTAGTGAAGTGCCAGGAATAACAACAGACAACCGAAAATCGGTATTCAAATAAAATAATCGAACATTTAAAATTAACATTTAGGTAATTACATTATTTTTTGCAACAATAACTCTTATTCCTTGTTTAGATTTCACCCTAAGAGACCTTTCATAACAACGATTTCGACTCGCGGGTAGATTTTGAACGACTCGGCGTATCTAGGGCTATTTTCCAGGCCTGGCCTCTGAGGTGGCCGATAAAGCCGAGTCGATCGCCAATGAGCACGAATCAGCACAATTAAAGCCACCCAACGCGGATCCAGTTTTCAAGTTAGGCGTTTTCAGTTGTCACATATCATAGTCGAGCTCTGTAATTCGTTTTGAATTTTTGATAAGTTGGTTTTTATAATCTACATTGATGAGCGGTGTATGCGATGTGAATGTTTTAAAAATGAGCAATTGTACCGTTGTTTGAATCTTGTCTCACTGGTGTGAACACATTAAATGGTACACAAACTAATGAATGAACCAGCTCACAATGTTTGGAGAAGCGCAGCGATCTCGGATATTTTGATACATTAGCTCTTAAAAACCGGGTTAATATCACGTCCCCCCTTCCTACGCCTATGGCCATAGACTACATACATTTATGATGTTGCGTTCCACTAACACTGAATACTAACATATTTTCACGCTATATATCGCCGCAGATTACTTTTGATGTACTAAAAATGAAAAAGGACAAAAATAATTTTAAAGTATTCTATAATAAAGTATCGGTGGTGCCGCTGCTGGCCGGAAGTTTTTTGACAGTGTAGAATGGCACTAACCCTACACTTGTGGGTGTCGTACAAGGCGACTAATGTTTTCGAGGCAAAATATCTAGTCTCTATAGACTGGAAAATGGGCAGCAGCGTTTTCCATTGTTATTTTACAACACTGCGATTACCAACCCGCCTGCCGAGCGTGGAGATTATGGCAATAGCCTCCCCTTTCGTGGGAGAGGCCCTAAGTTCTGAAGTGGCTTGATATGGGCTATGATGATGATCCTTCAGAGAGACTCTGAAACATCTAGCACGCCATCGTTGTAGCCACTAGTCTATCGGTTGATACGACTTTCTCGAAAGTCAAGGATAAAGGATATCTAGTGAGTAGAGGATATATCTGTCGTCGCGTGAAGGAAAGGGTGTATCAGGATCATTGTCATCAGGGTGGTGATATCAGTATTAGATCGTCCAGATAAATTAAAGAAAAGATTCACATTTACTCCACTGTATTTATTCCAATTCATTTTTGCACATCACTTATAATTTCACTTGAAATCAGAGCAGTATCACAATGTAGGCAGTTGAGGTGATTAACTTTCTTATTTCAAAAGTGATTTTAAAATTACTTTATTTTCAAACGTAAATAACACTTTCTATAAACGAAATGTGGAGACAGTTTCAAGACGCGTCACTCCTCGGTGGCGGTCGCGCCAAGAATGGCCGCCACTCGGCCCGAGTCGTGCCGTCGAGACTCTGTCAGCACGCCCCACCAGAGGGCGCACTCCCACTTCCGTTTTCATCATCATGAGTCCGTACTATTGACCACATGAGTCCATACTATTGACCGTGATCCGTCATATCTATTGACGTCGAGTCGACTTTGTCCGATGGACGAGTCCATTTATAATGCTTAGCTTTTGTAGCTAGTTGTAGTAGTCGTGATTACTAACTACATATGAAGAGAAAACCCACACATCCATATCCTGAAGGATATCTCGAGGTTCTCGCCGCCATAGCCGCTCATCTGGTCATCGTATCCGCCCAGCGCCCAGAAGTACTGGCGGTCGATAGCGAACAGGCCGCCCGCCATCGTCGGGGATCTAAGTACGAGATGAGTAACTAGAGAAAGTAAGACTTTTGCACAATTCATGCACGACCGTTCAGCAGATACAATACAGATCATAAGTATATCACCACCTTCAGAATCATATTCCTTCAGAGTTATTTTACAGATATGGAATCGCAAAAGTATCCATTTCAATCATTGGATTCAGAGAATTGTTGGCAACAGGGATATATAATTAGCCTACAGGACAGTAACAATTTCGGAAGTCGATTTCTGCGTTCTTTAGATGAAATCTTCTTTTTTCGGAATGGGACGAACAGTATTTGCGACGGTGTTCATGAATCGAAACAACATTTGTTGCTTAAACTACTGCATACTGCATTGAAAATTATTATATTATCTATTAGTCTATTGTTAATTTTATAAGTGGTATTGTTGTATAGGTTATATTATTTTGTTTGGCTATAATGTATTGTTTATTGTTTTTATAATTTTGTATGTTATATCTATGGGCCTCTGTAGCCTGATACAAATAAATAAATAATGTACAATCAAAGTGGCGTACATGTGAGAAATAAGATTATTATTTTATTTATCTTCATTTTAATAAAATGTCGGTAGTGTTCTTAAAAGCCACACATACGGGTAAACCGTAGTCTATGAGAAAGCGGCCATCGCTCTCGACAGTTCAGACGTTGTCCGACTGCGGATGCGGCACCACCAGTGCTCTGAGCTGTCTTCCTCAGGTAATCTTGCTTAATCGTGTAACTCGTTTTATTTCTATGTTATATTGCTAATTTTGCTAATTCTAAGTAAATTGCTTAATCTAATATGTCCTCTCTACCTGTTGTTGTCTATTTAGTAGATATGTTATTTGCAATATTATACATGGATTTATTTTTATTTTTCTTTGTTTAATTTCCGTATACTTACTTACATACATACCTACGTATAAAATGAAACGCCTACTTAAAGTTTATGAAAATGTTGTCATAAAAGTTTAAGTGACGCACTATGAGTTTTTGAGAGGAATTCACAGTCGTCTATCATACACGTAGAAGACGCAGCCACCTTAATATCATCAACTTCCGTTGTTATTTCATCGATGTGACCGAATTATTAATAGGGTAAGGTAGTTTAATGGCTCTATAGTTACCACATTCGGCAATGTTTCCCTTACGCTTATAAAATGGTATCATATTACTAAGTCTCCACATATCTGGCATCTTTCCAGTTATTAGGATGTTGTTAAATAGTTTTGTCAGCTAATTAACTCCAGCCACACCAGTTCCTTTCCAGAGCTCTACCAGAATTTCGTCAGAGCCTGTTGCTTTGCCATTTTTCATATCCGATTGGGCTCTTTCGACCTCACATGGTATTATAACATCTACTGGACCTTCAAAGTGCGGGGCTGGTATCAAAGGTGCCTGCTGGAACTCTTCGTTCAAAAGATGTTGAAAATATTCTTGCCACCTTGCGCTAATTTCTTTATCGGTTACCAAGAGCTTGCCCAACTTACTGTTCTGATTAAAATCTTGGGTGTGTGTGTTACTATCTTAAAAATTTCCTTGTCGCTCGTAGCACTATCCAGTCTGGCAATAAGAGATTCTTTTGCCGACGCCTTTGCAATAGCGACGGTCCTCTTCGCGGCACTCTTGGCTGTTTTGTACTCCTGCCCGTCTGTCTCGGAACCTGTTTCCTGCCACTGTTTGAACTTGATTTCCTTCTCGCTAAGCCTCTGTTTGACTTCATATGTCCACCACCTAGCGTCTTTCCCCGTGTTGAGCTTGCCTTTCGTCACTCCCAAACTTTCTTTCGCGTAGTTAGTAGCGCGTATGTGGAAGTCGTTCCACATTTCATTGGGGTATTCGATGGCACAGTTTCTATTGTTGAAATCCGTGAGATAGTCCGCTATTGGTATTACAACCTGGTTTCCACTTGGTTTATGTAGGTTATACATTGACATTTCATATTATGATTTAATTTTATATTTGACATGTTTGAAGCATTTTGTATTTTTCTTATAATTATTTAATTAAACATTTGACTTATTTATTATTTGATATTATAATACTAATTTAATTCTTGACAATTTCGAATCATGATAATTTGATACTATTGAATTAATTGTTTTTTAACATTGACATCAACTATTAGTACTTAATTCTATTCATGAAACTATTTTAAATGACGATGTATGATTATTACTACGAATAAATGAATATGAATATGAATATGAATATACCATTTTATTCGGGGGCAAAGTTTAACTCTGCGTTTCGCTTTTCAGGTTGGCATCCAGAGACATGCAACAAGTATCCGATGTTGAGTGGTTAAAGGTTCGCCTGGGATCACTTTGCTATCCCTGAAAAGTGTACGCATCGAAAAGTCGCACAGGAAAAAGTCTATCTGTGTATAGTATATCTAATCTTGCCTGGACCATATCATTTTAAAAACAAAATGTCCGGCGTTTAGCTTTGTGGCTAATACAACTGTGACAGATCATGGCACGGTAATGTTCTATTTATATACCTCTAACTTAAAAAAAAAATAATGTATTGCCCAAACTCAAAACTCTTAAAATAATCAACTATGACTCAATAGAATGAGAACATAAAAAAACTAATTTTAATCCTTTGTACATTATGTCTGATATAAATGAAGCCACTAATTTTTTTACTAATACTCTTAACGGAATTGTTACTGCCAATACCACCTTAAAAGCAGCCTCAAACCGACGTTCATTAAGAAAGCCTTGGATGACTACGGGACTAAAATGTTGCGAAACAGGGATAAACTTCATTCTAAATTTAAAAAAACGCCTGATAATATAATACTTAGGACAACATTTACCAGGTATAGAAATTTCTGTAACGCCCTACTCAGGAAAACAAAAATGGAAAATGATAGAGCGTTGATCCAGGATAAACGTCTTTGGAGCGCTATAAAAAATAATACTTATACCGCTAAACAGAAATCTAGTGCAGATTCCCTTATTTCGACTTGAGATCCAGACCGCAGTATCAATGGGGTTCATCACTTTTTTGCGAACATAGGAAGAATACTGGCTGAAAAGATAAAACCAACCGGCGACTTGCGAGGGCGGGCCGGTGTAATTCAGTCTTGTCCATATTCTTTTGCACTCCTGGACACTAATGAGGCTGAAGTTAGGAGCTTAATTGCAAATCTTCGAGACAACTGCGCGACTGGTCTAGATGGATTGTCAACCGCATTCCTAAAAAGATACAGGGCTGTTCTGACCTTTCCCATTACCTTTCTCTGAAATCGTGCATTCTCGTCGGGTTCTTTTCCTGACGCAAAGTAGCAGTTGTCACGCCAATATTTAGGAGTGGTGACGAAGACAGTGTCACTAATTATAGACCAATTTCAATCTTACCCGAGTGGGTTTAGAGAGAGTTCTCTAAACTCTTGGAAAGACTAATAAACAACAGACTAGTAAAATATTTGGAAAAAAATAAAATGTTGTCACCTGAAGGTGGGCTGGTTGGTAACTGCCATACCGGTTCCCTACATTTGAACTTTACAGAAAATGTAACGATCTCTCAGTGCGTCAACTTTTTATACTTCAGCTTACTCTGCAGACTCATTGTCATTTCCCCTATGACCTATCCAATCCGCCCACCTCTCGCCGGTCTTACACCGGGTATCGACCAATTCTAGATTGGCCCAACGTACATTTTATTTCCTCGGGAGCTACATCTACAACAAAATAATATTATATAAATATATATATAATATAAAATAAATAAAGTCCTAAACATACGCCCAAAGTGTATATTGGAGTGTCAGAGAATTGTGACATCGTGGCTGAGGAATCTTGATTCTGATTATACAGAAAAAATTATCGAAATTGTATCCTGCGATAAACATATACAGACAGTCAAACAAACACCAAAAAACACAACACACACACACACACAAAACAGGCTGACCTTAGCTCACAAGAATAGCTACATTATGGCGACACGGATTTTTAATAAGCTACCGGATAGGTTGCGTGCCCTAAGTGCACCGATGTTCGGGCGAGAGACACTCTTGGCTAACTGACCGTTGTTTTTATAGTAATAACTCATAATAATAATAATAATAACTCATTTATTATATGTAACTAGAAACGTCACAACACAACATAAACAAAAAAAAGAAAAAGACATATACATCAACACATCAAATTACAAAAAAAATTGTTGCCATTATAAAATTGTCGCGTTGGCATTGCCGTGCTGTGGCCCTCCCAGTTGATAAAGGGACCTCGCTCAGCATGAGCCGCGGCCAAAGCCGCGGCGCTGGTCTTCCGCGGGTCCCGCGGAGTGAGGTCCGGACTGCTACCCCCTAGTACGTGCGTCTATCATTGCCTACAGTCAATAAATATAATGTGAATACAATAAACTAATATAATAAGAATTAATAAATTATAAAAAGTATTAATAAATTATAATATATACTTAAATAAATGTATAAAATGTGTGTACGTGTCAGGTGAAATGCCTTTCCGCTATGAGACACAAACAAAGCTGGATATACTCCATCTCCCTCCAACGTGTCGTTTGCCCGTCATTCAATGTTCATCCACCGCGTTATTCACCCGTTATTGTGAACCACCGAGAGTTACAGAATCGCACCACGAAAGTATGTCAAAACTACATAAATAATCATAACTAATTGAATTATAGGTCTATAGCGTAAATGAGTTTCTGACGCGTGGCCTAGATTGACATTTTATCTTATATGAGCAGCATAGTTGTACTAAATTATTGTAGCTACTTTCCTAATTGCTTTTGTAGCGACTTCAAAACTTGTAATTTAAGTAATAATACTGAGACTATATTTGTATGTCGCTCATGGCCAATTTTGGCATAAACAAAAATTTTACCTATTTAAAAATACCAAAATCATATAACACAACTTTTTTTTACAAATAAACATTTGATTGACTGATTAATAAAATTGTCCTTTCTTTTGATACTTTGATAGTTGAGTAATTGAATCATACGACATCAAGACGACATACGTAATTATTTATTGGAAATATTTCAGTCCAAATACAATAAGAGATCCATATTCAGCTGTATATAATGTCAGTTTTCTTAATATTATTCGCTACGCGAATGTCAACTTTACCTTCATGGGAATATATACATAAGCAACCAAGTGGCAATACTCTATTTATGGGCATAAGTTAGGCGATGTGCAACGTCATACACAACCTGACCTGAGTGACCTGAGTGCTTCATTTGGTTAACATGCCCATAGAAAAATAAATAAGTAGTTAGAAAAGCTAAGTAGGCGTTGCAGTCGCGCCACAACTATGCGCAAATGGGCTAAAGGCGCGAACGCGCCGTCAGTCTCTTGCAGAATTCAACGGGGTGCGCATCAAAAAAAGCTGTGCCTAAAATGTTAAAAATATGCCATCTTGCGCAATAGGTAATTGCGAGCAAGAAGCTAACAGACTTCTAAAACAAAAGGAGTGATTTCATTTCACCGTTAAGTCTAAAAACCTTGTATTTATTAATATTTTACGAAAAATATTCACCCGCGCTCAAGGACACCTTACGCCCAATCTAGTGCTGTGCACATGAATCGACCTTATCGATAAATTATTTTGTTTATCGATATAATATATATATTTGTAGAATAGTAGAATTGACATAAAAAAAGGAGAAGATTCTTATTTCGATTGAATGTTCTTTAATTGCGGACCGATTTTGATATTAGTTTTTAGTAGGGGCACAGGAGGGGCACGGGTGGGGTACAGGTGGGGTAGAGATATGATGCAGTTACCTTAAAACTAAAATAAAATAAATACCTCATTGTAGACAAATTCACACAGCGCCATCTTGCCCTAAACTGAGCAAAGCTTGTATTATGGGTGCTAGATAATTGGTATAGTACTTATGCACTTTTTTTTAAATACATACTTCTTAAACATAGAACACCCAGACCGGTTACAGAAATTAAAATTCATCATTAAATTTCTGCCCGGCCGGGAAACGAACCCGGACGGATACAGCTAGATTAGTTTATTATAGTTATTTTCATAGTATTATGTCATACGGCATCATACTATGGGGCAAGTGTGCTGATAGTGACATCATTTTCAAACTACAAAAGCGAGCTGTAAGAGCAATATATGGATTACGTCGACGTGATTCGCTCAAAGAATTGTTTAAAGAAATTGATGTATTGACTTTCTCAAGTCAATATATATTTGATAATATTATGTATGTTAGAAAGCATATTACCCAATTTGCTAAAAATACTGATATTCATAATGTCAATTTAAGAAACAAAAATAAACTGGTAACACCGTTGTTCAGACTAAGTAAAGTAAATTCATCTTTCATGGGTAACTGTATAAGATTTTATAATCATATTCCTGAATGTATTATTAATTTGCCTGAATTACAATTTAAAGATAAGGTGAAAACAACTTTAATGAAAAAAGCCTATTATAAAATTGATGAATATATCAATGACAAAAATGTATGGTGTACTACTAGCTCTTCGAAATAGGAAGTTATTTATAAATTTACAATTTTGTTAATTGGGTGAGGATGATTTGATATGTAATAGTCATTGAATAACAAATCTTTTTTTTAATGTGTACGGCATTGGCAGCGCATGCTCACTTAAAAGTCTGCCTGGTGGTGGCGTGGGGGTCGGGTCGTTCTCTTCCCTCAAATATGGTTGAATTGGACGATGGCTGGGCCCTGCGTCATGCTCGTGAACGGGTGCTGCCTTGGTGGACTGGCCTGCTTTTGCTGTGCCATTTTTTGTTTTTGAATTTATTTTTATTTTTAGTTATCTTGACCGATTTGTAGAGGTTCACATCATATTCCAATCAAAACAGGCTCACTCAAATTAAATTGACAAATGTATCAATGCAATGTAATCATATTTAAATGTACCTGTGGGTTTCTTGCCGTTTCTTTTTCCCACAGATGGTCATTTTCCTAACTGAAGCGGCATACTGACAGACAGACGACATTCTTTTTACTTATTTGTTCCGAGCTCAGGGGGCGACGCGGGTAGGCCGGCTGGGGCGTGCGGGTGTGAGCGCCGGCGGGCTGGCTGGGGCCGGGCGCGCGCTGCACATGATTCGCCTAGGCGGTTATGTGCGTGGCGCGTATCGGTGCCCGGTGTCTCGCCGGAGTAAGCCCTCGTACGCGCTGATCGGTCTGCATGCGTCGCCCCCTACCTGGATGAGCTCGCTTAACTTCCCTTTGTTTTCCGTTAGATTTTTGACTTTTGAAAAGAGATTAATTAACGTAATCCTAATTCAATAAATACTTTTTCGTTGTAATACGGTACCAAACTCACCTTATGGGAGCAAGATTGCTTAAGCGCCTTCGCTTCTCTCTCTCGGGCACTGGTTCAAACGTGAAGTGGCCTTCGAACGTGAACCCGCAAATCTGTGCAGGTACATAAGTACATTAAACATAAATAGTAGTAAGTCTGGCCGTGTGGTGTATGGCAGAGTAGAATAGCACCAACCCCTTACACTCGTGGGTGTCGTACAAGGCGACTAACGTTTTCGAGGGACAAGATCTAGTACCCGTAGGCTGGAAAATGGGCAGTAGCGTTTTCCAACCCGCCTGCCAAGCGTTTATATTATAGCAATAACGTCCCCTTTCGTGAAAGAGGCCCTTAGTCCTGCAGTGGACTGTTATGGGCTGTGATGATGACGGTGGTAATTACGAACTTTTACTCATAGTTGTTTCGCTCGTTTCAGTGTAAATGCACTACGTTTACAGGTAAGTACCTGCTCTTAGTGAATGTATTCAATGGTGCGCAAAAAGGGTTTCTATGCGAGATGGGCCGTGTATGACATCATCATCAT
The DNA here is from genome assembly GCA_905147135.1 of Blastobasis lacticolella. Classification (NCBI taxonomy): domain Eukaryota; kingdom Metazoa; phylum Arthropoda; class Insecta; order Lepidoptera; family Blastobasidae; genus Blastobasis; species Blastobasis lacticolella. Next base: position 11,307,392 of record LR990067.1, read on the forward strand.
CATCTCGGCGTTATGTCCCGGTTGCGCTCCCGCACGGTACGTGAGGGCAAGGGGTCTGCTTTCCTACTCTTCCTGGCCCTCTTCCCTCGGTCTCCTTGGTGGTGAGCTTGGCACGCATGTCATTCTTGACGACGTCAAGCCACCGCTTCTTGGGCCGACCTCTCCTTCCCGTGCCTGGTGGGGGTGGAAAGCCAGACATTTGTTCCATTAATTCCATTTGTTCATTTGTTTGTTTTGCCGGTCTGCGCAAGACGTGGCCATGGAGATCTTAGGAGAGGAGAGGGAGATGGGGTAAAAATGGATTTACGGGGTCGGCAACGCGTGGGTGATGCCTCTGGTATTGCAAACGTCCATTGGCTGCGGTGACTGCTTACCATCAGGCAGGCCGTAAGCTTGTTTGCCATCTTTGTAGTATAATAAAAACCATGATATTGAAAAGAAATAAAAACAAATCACCGCAAGCCCGTCGTTCGGCGTCCAGATCACTTTGAAAGTATCCGTGCGTATTGATTCGATGATGGGCGTGGTGACCGCAGTGCGACGCCGCTTGATTGGCTGCAACAGCGGCCGCAGCCAGTCCATCGCGGCCTCGCAGTGCGCGTCGAGGAACACTAACGCGTCACCGCTGGCTGCGCGGGCGCCCGCCAGCCGCGCGCCAATCAGGCCCACACTACGAGACGTAGATAGCTACATTGGTAAAGTGGCGACACACGTACGAACTTAATGTACGCGGTTTTTAAATTCGCGAACTTATCCCGCTCGCTTTTTAATGAATTCTCTAATAATTCGAGCTTCGAAAATCAGGCACTTTCGCAACAGAAAACCATAAAGTTCGCAGTCTTGCGTGGCAGACCGGTATGTTGACAACTGAACCACTCAGGTCGTCAATGTAATGGCGCTGGCTACCTCATCTTTTTAAAGGAGCACAACAATGTCGGCATTGTTGCTTGGCGGCAGAAATAGGTAAGGCGGTGGTACTTAATCTCAAAGACTCACTGGTCAGGCAGCCGCAGTATCCAGACGAGGTCCGGAGGCAGCCGCGTGCGCACGTAATGACTGAGCTTGCCCTTCAGCTCCGGCAGCGTCGAGCTATCGTCCACGAGGATGATCTCCTTCAGATAGACGAACTGCGAGCTCGGGTCTTGCCCCGGGTAACCTGGTCGGAAGATTTTTTTGGTAAATAATGCCCATTAAAGAAGGTCAGATCAAGAGTATCCTAAACCGACGTTCATGTATAAAAAGTATAGATAATGGATGTGGAACAAGCGAGGAAGATCGGGACCGTAGTAAGTGAAACGAAGTGGTCTCTACCTAGGAAAATGGTAACGCATCATGGTCCCATACTAAGGAACCCTACGTTGTGTGTATAGCGGCATATAGAAAGATCCAGAACCAGTTTGAAAATATTATATCACAACAGACTGAAATTGAGTACCATGCAGGTTGATCGGTATTTAAGGGTCGGTAGGTACGACCTAGTAAAGAACGCAGGTACCAGCTGGATGCGGAAAGCACAGGACCAGCCTATGGGGAGATCTCTGGGGGAAGCCTATGCCCAGCAGTGGGCGTCTTCTGGCGGATATGATGATGATAAGGTATAACTCACCCAAGTTCACACTCTTCCCGGTGTTGGCTTCCTGGAACCAATCGTTGGTTCGTCTCGCGGTGTTTAGCACCGACCAGACGGTCCGCAGGAGTGTGGAGAAGGGTTCGTCCTGGAATATGATCACGACTGAGGTGGAGGGCAGCTCCTCGTCATAGACCATCAATTTGCAAGCCGGGCTGCTTTCGTCTGTTAATGAAATGCATAACAATATTTTTGGAGATTTTTCTGTTTCACCATTATCCTCTTGATTTCCCGGTTGTGCTCTAGCACGATCAGACCGCCCCGCGTCCGATCGTGGTAGAGAATTTTAGCAGACTAGGTAATTACTACAATCAGGTATTAATGACAATGTTGATAAGGGAAAACCGACCACATTCGATCATGGTTACACACTCATCCCAACGGTTTCCCTCACCGTTAGAGCACCGTCGGTTAGTGTTCAAGTAATATACATAACTCAGAAAAAGTCATTAGTACTAGGGTTTGAACCAGGTACCTTGGGGCAAGAGACGGACCCCTTAACCATTAGGCCACCGAACACTCTCTGTACTACCGATTCAGTGACAAAGTGCCTTCTATTTAAACATAACAAGTAACGGATTTACATTTGAGTTTTCTGTCGTACGGTATCCGATCGCTGAGGTAAATATTCATTTTATACTTTTCTAGCGATTCTTCGCCGAGTTCTTTCTCCTTCCCAGTGAGGTGGACGCGTCCGTCGCCCAGCCCGGGCACGATTCGAGCTTCGTCTTCTCGTATTTGCCGCTCAAACTCGGCCTCTTCCGGATAGAGGGACAACGCATCCGCCGAATCTGTGCCCTGTGCGCCGAACTCCGTCCTCGGCGCCAGGGTGGGTGCTCTGAGGCGCCATTGGTCAAACAAAAGCAGCACTGTCACCACCAAACCGAAAAGACCAGCTATCTTCCACACCGAGCAACGTCTTCGCACAAGTATCCGCATTTTCCCTTGAACACGAACGCGACAGAACCGCGTGCGGCCGCGTCAACGGCGCTTTGATCATCAAGATTTGATCAAGATAAAGTTTATTTGACAGTTCACCTGCCATGTTCTTGTTTACATGAAAAAAATTGGATGGCTCTATGATATATATTTTTCTGATATTTCTCAAGATATTTTCTCTTTGGCTCTATGGTCCAATTTATACAGTTTGTTTACTACCTTCGTGGTTATAAACCTTCGTTTATATTCGCAGTTGCATGCGTCATGGTC